>JAPDVU010000001.1:219998600-220598600 GCA_026230045.1 Corynorhinus townsendii
TTGATGCATTTAATAAATATTCCTGGCCTACCGCCAGGCACTGTGGCACTGGGGACATACTGAGAATCATTGCAAGACCGCAGAGCCCCTGCTATCGTGGGACTTACCCACTTTCAGGGACAATAGATGAAGCTGTAATAATTCTCTCATGATCAAAGATGACCTGGAGGACAACGTATGGGGAACTGGGATTAAGAAGTCAGTGTTTCTGGAGAAAAGATGTTTGTTTTGAGACTTGAATGATCAGTAGAAGTTAGCTGGCTTCATCTACTGATGCTAACCTGTCCATTCAGACTGCTATAACAATATCCCTCAGACTCGTTTGGTTGGCTTACAAACAACAGAAATCTATTTCTCACAGTTCTGGAGGCTGGAAGTCCAAGATCAGTGTACTGGCATGATTGGTTGAGTATCCTCACCCTGGGTCATAGCCAGCACTTTGCTCACTGTGTCCTCTCATGGTGGGGAGGGGCTAGCGATCTCTCTGGGTAGTATCTTTGTTTCATTTATCTTTGTGCTCATGATACTGTATATGGAACACAGTAAGCTCTCATTAGAAGTTTTATAGATGAATAAATAAATTCTTATTTTTTCAAAATTAAATTTAACACTGAATAGTCCAATTAAGTTAGTCTTTCTCATAATGCTTCACTTACTCAAGTCCCCCATACAATAGAACAATTACAAAAGAAACACTAGACAACACCCTTTATAATAAAGAACTACATTAACTCCTATACTCAGAGAGTAATTTATAATCTATTTTCATAGCAACAGTGCTTAGAAATGAAAGATGGTGAAAATAACCTTCTAAAGCAAAATAATGCCAAACACTTGGTTTTTAAATGAAACATGTATAAAGGAAATTGACTGGCTGGGGACAAAATGGTATTTCATTGATTGTGCTATCAAAATAAGTGGCTTTTTTTCCCCCGAAGAGACTAAGAGGGAAGGGAAATCACTTTTCCTTAATGTGGACTTGTCAGGATTTTCAATAAGTGTTATGTGTGTTTTACCCGCTTAAGGTGACAGGGGAGTGGGGAAGCAAAGGTCAAAATCACAAAATCTGCTCCGGTTTGATTTGCAACTATTTTTTTGTTTAATTTGCCAACTGTTCACATTTTTCTGTGAACTTTTTCATAAAAGAAAAATACAATTTTTCACAGCTGTCATTGGATAATTTGATTTATTAGTGCCACTGAATAATAAGCAAATGGATTCATACTGAGCATTCTGCTACAATTAGTGTTTTAGTGGAAACGGCCTGTATCTGGGTCCTGAAAACCCCACAGCCTGTTGACATGTCAATTTCAAGCTATTTCAGGTTTGGTTGTGGTTTTCTCCCTTCTAAGGGTATTTTTAAGACTTTTTTTTTTTAAAGTTTTAGGTTCATGGTAAAATTGATTGGGAGGTACAGAAATTTTTCATATATTTCTTGTCCCCACACATGTACAGCCTCTCCCATTATCCATATGCCCATCACAGTGGTACATACATTTGTTAAAACTGAAAAACCCACACTGACACATCATTATCACCCAGAGTCCATATTTTAAAAAAATTAAATATGTTTTTATTGATTTCAGAGAGGAAGGGGGAGAGAGATAGAAACATCAATGATGAGAGAGAATCATTGATTGGCTCCCTCCTGCACAACCCCAGCATGTACCCTTGACTGGGGTCCTTCAGTCCACTAGCTGAAGCTCTACCCACTGAGCCAAAACAGCTAGGGCCAGAGTCCATATTTTACATTAGGTTTTTCACTCTCAGTGTTGTACATTTTATGGGTTTGCACAAATGTATAATGACATTTATCCATTGTTATGATATCGTACAGAGTAATTCACTTCCTTAATCATTCTCTGGGTTCTACCTATTCATCTCTCCCCAACCTCCACAACCCCTGGCAACCACTTTTCCTTTTACTATCTACATAATTTTGCCTTTTCTAGAATGGCACACAGTTGGAATCATACAGAATATAACCTTTTCAGACCAGCTTTTTACACTTAGTCATATGCATTTAAAATTCCTCCCTGTCTTTTCATGACTTGATATCTGAGTTCTTTTTAGTGTGGAATAATGGTCCATTGTCTGGATGTACCACAGTTTACATATTCACCTACTGAGGAATATCTTGGTTGTTTCAAGGATTTTGAGAGCTATGACTAAATCTGCTATACATATTTATGTGCAGGTTTTTGTGCGGACCGAAGTTTTCAACTCATTTGGCTACATACAAAGGTATAAAATTGCTGGATTAGATGGTATATGAATGTTCAGTTTTGTAAGAAACTGCCAATCTGTCCTCAAAGTGTTTGTACCATTTTGTATCCCCCCAGCAATGAATGAGAGATCCTGTTGCTTCACATCCTTGTCATCCTTTGGTGTCGTCAATATTATGGATTCTGGCCATTCTAATAAGTATGTAGTGGCATCTCATTGTCATTTTAATTTCCATTTCCATAATGAAATGAAAATGAAATTGGACACTGGCTCTAAAAATCATTACAGAAATAATATAATCCACTAGCTCTAAAATGTGTGGAAAAAGATGATAATTACAAAAGAAAATTATATAAATATAGCAGGGATTGAAGATTTGAATAAATGATTATCAACTTAACTGATCAAGTTGACAATAGAAATGTTCATGAAACATACACATCCCCACTTTAGCCTGAGGAAACTGAGATTTGAAGAGCTATGTAATGTAATTCATGGTCACCATTATTAAGGTGACAAAAAATTTAAAACATTTTCTGACAGTAGATCTTAATCACGGAAATCCTTAAACTCTGTATCATATGAGATCTTAGAGAACAGAGATTGTTCACAATTTTTACTTTCAGCATCTAGGTTAGAGTTATGTAGAGAAAAGATTAGTAAACCCTTATTGAGCTGATGTACATCAAAAGAACCTACACTCTTCACACTGGTGAAAACTTTCAGCACCTATCCTATAGCAATATACAAAAATGTAAAGAAAAGCACACAATGCAATTCTTCTTTTCCAATTCTTTTATTTATTTTATTGGTCTTTCTTTTCTTATCATGTTTTGAATGGGAAAGTAAAATTTTGAATTATACTAAGGTTTTAATTGTGAATCTTATTTAGTCTAATTTGTGGATTGCTCCCTCTATCCTGCCTACCTGTGATTTGTTTCTATCATCCAACTCCACCCACATAAGTTTATCAAAAAGACTTGTATTAATGCCAACTATACATACAGTACAAATTCTTTCCAAGGGGGGCTGCTTATGTATAGGATTTGTTTGTATCAATGAATGTTTCCTGGATGAGGAAAAGAAAAGAGTTATCTAACTCAACTTGCAAGGCATGTTTGAATTCATATTCTACCCAGCTAGGATAGATTTCATTAGCTGTGTGTGTGTGTGTGTGTGTGTGTGTGTGTGTGCTGTGAGTGAGAGAGGAAAAAAAAAAGAGAGACATATGATTGATAGAGGAAATACACAGAAGCAACAGAAATAAATGGAACATACAACCTTATCTAGTACACCATGCATAATTAAAATGTTAATCTCTAAGTCAGAAGTTCTCCACTAAGACACTTTTACTTATACCCCACCTATCTGCCTTCACCCTGCACACAGGGGCATTTAGCAATATCTAGAGACACTTTTAAATGTATGCCTGGTGGAGGGTGATACTCGCTTCTAGTAGACAGAGACAAGTGAAACTGCTAAACATCTGAAAAAACAGGACAGGTTCTCCCTCTCCCCCGTCAAATAATTATTCAGACCAAAGTGTCAGTAGCACTGAGGTTGAACAACCCTCCTCTTAGTAAATTGTGGACCTTCTCACATATGCTTACAGTTTTTTACTCTTCAAATATATGTTGACTGTTGATGGCATTCTAAGAGGTATGCATGGTTCCTTTTCTGATTGATTTTGTTGCCTGAAATGAGACAGATCCTTTAATAATGCAATGTGATTTAGAACGATGGTAGCTACAATGTGATAGGTTTCAGCATTCATTTGAAAAATGAAGGAAGACATACTCAAGGGTCCCAGACAAGAGTTAACTAGTATTTTTTCATTCATTCCTTAAGTCGTTATTTTACAGTAAAAGTTCATTAAGGCAATACAGTTTGTCCTAAATAGCACGGTTCAAAGGAAAATGTGCTCCTCAGCCAAATAAATATAACATTGTTTGCTAATAAGTAGACACAATAATATAAACCAACTCCCCTCCCTTTCCATTCTTCTTCCCACCTCACACCATAGCCATGCATTTGTCTTTACAATTTGGAATGGACTTTTAGTCTTAATGCAGAGAAAACAAACAAGTTTTGGGTTTAGATTGGAAAATATGTTTTTGGTAAATCTAAGTTATAAGGTTTTCTGTTATCATTTTTCTCTTTTATCTTCAGGGGAACTCTGTCCTTCTCTCTCTCTCCCTCTTACAATATCATTAACATCTGTTTACATTGATAATAAATAAAAGGCATTTGCAGGGATGAAGACAGGTTGATATGTTTTCAAACTTTATGACTTTCTCCTAGTATTTGATCTTCATAATGTGCACTTTCTGCTATGATCCAATTAATCTTAAACACGATACCAGGCATGTAGACTGTTTGGTTTTAATTTACTAGGTTATAACTAGTGGTATTTTCTCCTTGGGTATTGCTCTGCACCCATAAATTATTTGGTAGCAATTATCTCTTAAAATGCATCCAAATGCTTTCCCCTTGCTTCTTGAATTCCAAGTAAGCCTAAGAACTTATTCTAATGTTCCTTTTGTTCTTTCTCTAACAGGGAGATATATGGATGATTTTTTTTTTTTTGGCTTGCACTGTGTGTAATTAGATGAGTGCTAGAAGCTACCTTCACCAAAAATAACTCCAGCTCTGTGCAATTCCATACCTCATTTCTTTTCAGATTAAAAATAATGGGTTTATACTCCAAAAACTCCTTAATAACATCTAATTATCAGGAAAGCTGTTAAAATCAGAATTTAAACAAATCAAATTTGGCAACTGTGAGAAACCTGGTTAGGTCCTATAAATCTTTGATGTGTGGGCCATAGACACTGCTTATGTAAATGGATTAATCTATAAATGAAGTCAATGTGCTAAAATGGAAAGAAAAAATGGGAGTTTTATCATCAGTCAATCTTGTCTTTGACTCTTCAATGTGTCCCATAAGCTATATTACTGCAGCCCCTCACTTCCCTAGTCGAGAGATTCCTCCTTTGCAGAATGGCTTCTAGTCTTACCTTGAAGGTTGTGCAGAAGAAAAATAATAGTTATGGTACAGTGTTTCTGAGCTTTTTACCTGCACTATTTCATTTAATCCTCTCACACTATTAACTTGTACAAGACATGGAGTTAGGCCCTAGCTGGTTTGGCTCAGTGGGTAGAGTTTTGGCCTGCAGACTGAAGGGTCCTGGGTCTGATTTCAGTCAAGGGCACATACCCAGGTTGCAGGCTTGATCCCCAGTGGGGGATGTGAGGGAGGCAGCTGATTAGTGGTTCTCTCTCATTACTGATGTTTCTGTCTCTCCCTCTCCCTTCCCCTCTGAAATAAATAAAACAGTATTAAAAAAAAGAAAAGAAAAGAAAAATGAAGTTAGGAGGAGATAAAGTAATTTTCCTCTGCACAGCATTAAGAGCTAAGGTTAGGAACAAATCCAAGCAATGTGAGTCCAAGCCCCTGTTTATTATTGTTGCATAACACGACACTAAATAGCAGCTACACTTATTGAAAGAAAGTGACATACACATTTAAGTTATGTGTTAAAATTATAGTGGGCTGAATATTGAATATACCCTAACATCCTGGAATACTGCAGTTACCTTAATCTTTTGTCTTGCATATTATGGCCAACTATACTAGAAAATTCTAGCCCAGGTCCCATCTCCTGCAACTACAATTAAGTATAAAATATGTTGACAGATAAATCTCTGTTAGAATAGATGACTGAAGTGAGTCTTGTTCCACTTTTCCTCTATGCATTGGGCCTTGGCATTAGTTTCTAAACTAAATTTGCTTTCCTTAATTATCTAAATCAATTGCTTGAATGGTGCCATATCTATACAATAATAGCCCAAATTCGCACTTAATTTTAATTAGCTAAGCATAAAGTAGCTGAGATGGCAATTAAACAGATGGGAAAATTGATAGTAGTGATCCCACACTGGCCCAAATGTTGAAGATCATAACACAAAAAAAGTTTTTTTTTTCTCTACTATTGAAATAAAACGATTTCTCTGTGTAATATCTAGCAAGCCTTGCTGATCTACTCTTATTTTAAATAGTGCCAAAATAATGGTACTTGGGCAAGCCTGTCATGGTATATGTAACAGGGGTTCACAAGCTTGATAATTTAGCATGCTCATTATCAGAAGTAATTGTAGAGCTCTGAGTTTTCAAGTAGATGAGACTTAGAGTATTTCTGCAAATAGTGTAGTAAAAAATGGCAAATTAAAAATGCTTTGGCCACCTGGGTAGCAGAGCTCAGCAGTTGAACATCAGCTTATGAACTAGGAGATCACAATGCATGTGCCTGAGTTGCTGGCTTGATCCCCAGTGGATCAAGCCAGCAGGAGGCAGGAGGCAGCTGATCAATGATTCTCTCTCGTCATTGATGTGTCTATCTCTCTGTCCCTCTCCTTTGCTCTGAAATCAATAAAAATGCTTTTTTAAAAAATGCCTTGGCTAAGTCTCAGGTGGTTGGAGATACACCAGAAGGATGTGGTTTCGATCCCTGGTCAGGTCCCATATGGAAAGCAACCAATCTATGTTTCTTTTTCTCTCTTTTTCCATTTCTCTCCTTAAAATTAATTTTTAAAAGTATGTCCTTGGAAAAGGTTTGAAAAAAAAAAGAATGTATTTTAAAAATATGCAGAAAAGGTATTGGGTGATAGAGAAAAGTCTAGCATACAATATCCTACAAAGCATTATTGGGTAGATCTCAAGTTGGTAAATCTACCGAGAACCAGATCTGGTCCTCTTATTTGCAATCTCAGTAATTTTACATTTTAGTACCCAGTTTTATGTTACAAAAAAACAATTATGTTAACCAATATCACAAGGATACTATGGTTGTTTTTAATGTATAGTGATAGATCATTCTTGTAGGAAGTAGAATGCTCCAATTGGCAAACTAAAGTAAATGTATCAGGCTTTTTAGGCCACATTAGTTGCAACTACTTAACTCTACTTTTGTAGACAGAAGACAGCCATAAATAATACATAACTCAAAGCTCAAGGATGCGTTCCAATAAAACTTTATTTATAGACACTGAAGTTTGAATTCTCTATACTTCTCACGTGTTAAAAAATAGAAGTATTCCTTTGTGTCTGTTTTCCTACCACTTAAAAAAATAAAAAAAAAATATTCATAGCTCATGGAGTGTACAAAAACCATGAGGCAGGCCTTAGTTAGCTAACCCCCATTCTCATATAAAGATCAACCACTTCACCTACAAATGGGGTGTCCATAGAATTCACTGTTTAAATTTGGATGCTCTAGAGTGAAAGGGTACTCTAAAGTAATGAAAATTATATACACTTTGAAATATATTTCTCATTACTGTTTTGCAGTAATGCTGTTTTTGTTACAGTAATACTGTGTGGGTTTTTGTTTGCTGTTTTTATAGTTATTATAGACTCTTTAATTATAATGGTAGTCTTATAGAATAGTTCTACTATAAATAATCCTATGTCCCATTACAAAATTCTATTCATAAAAGTGGAAAGATAACAAAATAAAAATAAACATTTTTTTTTCAATTTTTATTAACTGACCAGTAAAATATAACATATGCAGAGTAAATATTCTTCCTGCATGCTCATGAAGTCAAATCAGTTTCTTAGCCATATATGTCTCAAATAATAGCTCTCACCACTTGCTCACATGGTCAACAGGTGGGGTAGGGGTCAGTGGAAAGCCCTTCCCTCCTGCCTCCCAGGTGAAGGAGAAAACAGGTGACCCCTAAGCCACAGTCCAAGGTCCCTTCTGTTACCAGCAAGCACTGTGTGCTGGTCTTGAGAGGGCCATGTTTCCAGTGAAAGGCCACTTTGCATCTGGAAAAAGGTTGGGAAAAGAGAGATGAGTGATTCTTATCCCCATTGCTAATACTAAACTTCCTGCCAGATTAAGGACTGTGTCCATTATTCATGAATCTCCTACTTTCCTAGATGAGGGAGTGGGGAGAGTTTGGAGACAAGAATTAGACTTGCCCATAGCCTAAATTCTCAAAGTGGAAAAAATCAGGAAATAATGTCTTTAGTTACCAGAGAAAGAAATAAAGATGTATATATTTTAACTTTCATTTAAAAAGTATAATTATAAAATTTAGAAAAGAAAGTTATCATATTGAGGAGGAAAGGAAGTGGGAACAGAAAAGGGACACTAAACAACCAGTATAATATAGTAATAACTCAGTGTTTACTATCTAAACTTGCTACATTATGCAGGGATGGTTTAAGAATATTATTTAAAGAATATATAGAATCAACGTTCTAAGTTTTTTATCTAAAACAAATACACACACACACACACACACACACACACACACAATAGCCATCAACATTTTATTCTGGCTATTGTGGTGGTAAGATTAAACCTGATTTTCAATTTCTTATATATGCTTTTTTTGTATTTTAGCTTTTCTCTAATGAACATGTATAATAAAACATTTTAAACAAAAATATTATTTAGTGATATGAGAAGAAAGAGTTAAGAATAAAGTCTCCTTGAAATTAGTGGCAATGGCAATAGAGAAAGAAACTCCCTTTTTTTCCTATTTGATAATTTTAAAATTAATGTAAAATATTGAATATTTTAATAACAAAAAGTTATTACATGATGGAATTAAAACAAAGTTAGTCTTATGTTTAATGGCATCAGCATTGTGTTTGTCTATTACCACTGGGACTATCACCTTCATGGTCTCATAGCCTATCACTCATCCCCTCCATCACCCATGCCTGCTCAGCTGTTTCCTTGAGTTCCTTGAACTTACTAAGCCTGTTCATGTCCCAGGTTCATGCTCCCTCTGCCAGTATAGTCTTCCCCCAGATATCTGCAGGGCTCACTCTCTTACCTTCTTCAGGACTTGTACAAGTCTTCCATTTTCTGAGAGTATTTCCCTGCGTGGGTTCATAAAGATTCTTCCCCCAAATATCTGTTCCTTTCCCCTGCTTAATGTTTTTCTATAGTACTCACTACCATCTAATGTGTGTACAGATATGGTAAATGCATCTTGTTTATTGCTTGCCACCATTGGAAGATAAGCTTCATTGTGTTACTGCTTTAACATAGAAATGTGCAATACCTATTTGGTGAATGACTAACTTCCAATGCTCTTGCTAAGGTGACAAGGTTACTGGTAGTGAGTTGGCAAAGATACCTTGGTTAGGCAGAATTGAAGAAGCATTGTCAATATTTGCTTTTATTTTACTTTCATAGGCAGCCAAGTTCCATTTTTTTCTAAATTGTTAATGTTTCTTACCACGTATAGTATATAGTTTCTAATCATTTACATATTTTATCAAATAGTCCCAACATCTTTGTAAAATAGATATAATAATACTCATTATATGGAAGGAAAAACTCAGGCAATGAGAAGGTAAGTAACTTATTTACAGCCACTTGGCTAGTCAGTGCCAAAACTGATATATTCAGTCAATCCATAGTCAAGCTTCGCAGGCCCAGGAGACATTTAAACATTGTAAATGACTTTGCCCTGAGAGCCTATCAGTTAAATGTTTTTGTCTGAAAATTACGGCCAACTCAACTCCAACTGGCTTAAGTAAAAGTTATTTATTGTCCCGTGCAATTAAAAAGGATAGGCAAGCTCTCCCACTAAACGTTTATTCCTGAGGCTTAGGACAACAGCAGTATTTCTCTGCAATTTCTTTACCTCTGTTCCACCCTATGAGTCTGGTTTGTCTCCAGTTGATTTTTCTTATGGTCAAAAGGTAGGCACCACCAGGTCCCTGGTTTTGTCTTTTTCTTCTTTACAGTTTTCCCCTTTATTATTCCACTAAATATCAGGTTTTCCCTCTAACTTAGAACCAATATGTTGCCTAAAAAATAAAAAAAATAAGACTTACCTATCAAACTGGAGCTGGGGATGTTTATTCAAACTACTTAGGGGTGGTATGTGGGATGCACACTGTGCAAGCAACCATGATGTCCAATATCGAGTATTGCTTGTTCCCCAAATTTTCTATGATTCATTTAAAAAGCTTCCTTGGAAGTCCTATGCTAGGTATAAAATGGAAGCGACCTCCTTCACAGACATTACTATGATAATAATTACTTTTAAACTCTAATAATAGGCAATGGAAATGAAAGGAGGAAGACATACAAGAACATAAAAAGGAAACCAGTGGAGAGAGAAGAGAGGAAAAAAAGTTATTAGCTTTTCAGAGGCGAGGCAACAGGAAAGGAGAAGCAACCCTCAGCGGAAGATATAAAGTGTTCAGTACAAATCCTGCTCTAGTTACAGTTTTAATTAAATGCCTTAGTGTGATTTTTATCCTTTATTTGGTGATAAAACACAATGCACAATGTTAATACAAAGTAAAAAGAGCATGCTAGTTTTATCAGATATAATCAAATTAAGAATGTGTAGCTATGTAGCAGTAGCAAGGTACCAAATAACTGAGGTGGCCTCAGCAATAAGCATGGTATCTGCCAAGCATGAGGTCTCTGCTTATTCAGACAAGTTTTCCATATCTCAGAAACAGATTGTTTTCCAAATAAATTTAATAGGATTGAGAGGTAGTTTACAGCTCCAGAGATAGAATCCCTCCATTAGTTTATAGAACAGGTATCTCATATGTGTGATTCTGACTACAATACTGTCTCAAGTTGATGCAACAGTGAGCTTAGCAATTTACATTCAATAACTGAAAACACTTTTTTTAAAAAAAAAATTCTGGCTCTCTATAATCCAGGAGAATTTTGAAATATGCACACACACCTTCTCGTCCATAACCTGCCAGAATAAATGAGAAAACTTGGTATGTATGTGGGTATAAAAAGTACTTACTAATTCATTGTGTAGTAATTTGAGTTATAATTTTTAAAATATAGTAACTATTTCAAAAAAATTCTTATCTCTGGTTATGTTTGAAAAATTAGAAAATCTGAGAAGAGTGGTCCAACATGCACACATGACAACAGGTAGCACCCACGTGTGGCTGTCTCTGTAGATGAATATGCTCTCCCATTTGCCATTTACACTATGCATGAATATCACCCACATCCTTTACAAGCTTTACTAATGCATTTCTCTCTATGTAGCCAACATCTGCTATTGAAATAGCAAAGAGAAAACACAGTCAATAATTGTTGAAGGCTGCAAGAAATTTTATTCATATTACTGCAATAAGGTAGAAACTCCTGTATAAACTGAACACAACTCCAGCTATGAAAACGGTGGCTGAGGTATTTAAAGGGAGGACAGCGAGGGAACAAAAAGGGTTATGGGGAAGTGACACCGTCTTTTAGTAGCGTTCTGATATGATGGTAAATTGTATGTGTTAACTTGACTGAGCTAAGGCATGCCCAGACAGCTAATAAAATATTATTTTTGGGTGTTGCTGGAAGAGATCAGCATTTGAGTTGGTGAACAGAGTAAAGCAAATGATCCTCCCCAATATGGGTGGGCATCATCCAATCTGTTGAGGACTGAAATATAACAAAAAAAGGTAGGAGAAAAACAAATTCACTCTCTGCTTGAGCTGGAATATTTCTATCTTTTCTCCAGACATTGGGACTCCTGGTTCTTGGGCTTGATGACTCGGATAGGACTTCTACTGTTATACCTCTAATTGTCAGGAGACTCCAACTGGAACTATACTATTGGCTTTCCTGGTTCTTCAGGTTGCAGATGGTCAATCATGGGACTTCTCAACCTCCAGATCTGCATGAGCTAATTTCTACAATAAATCTACTCTGGTATAAATTTATGTAGAGTCTCCTGCTGGTCATCTTTGGATGCTTGAACAATGTGGGTGTTAGGAGCATTAGCACCCAACACAGTAGAAAACCTGAGTATAACTTTTGACTCCCCCAAAACTTAACTCCACTGGTATCTATGAATTGGTTCAGGTCCCTGTGGATGCCAAATTCCATGGGTATTCAAGTCCCTTGCATGAAATGGTATAGAATAATGCATAGAATTGGCCCTCTGCATTCACAGATTCCCAACCATGGATCAAAAATACTGTTTCTGAGCCCAGTCAGCATGGCTCAGTGGTTGAGCATCTATCTATGAACCAGAAGGTCAGTTTGATATTCCCTGTCAGGGCACATGTCCAGTTGGGGACATGCAGGAGGTAGCTTATCAATAATTCTATCTCTTTCTCCTTCCCCCTTCCTCTCTGAAATCAATAAACATATATTTCTAAAAAATACTGGTTTGATCCAAGTTTGATTGAACCTGTGGGTGTGAACACCAGGGATACAGAGGGCCAACTGTACATTTGCTGAAAAACTATTTGCATATAAGTGGAGCCATTCTGTTCAAACCTGTGTTGTTCAAGGGTCAGCTGATCTCTGATAAGTCCTTTTTGCCACATGGGAATTCACAGTTTATAGCTACAACTCCTGCTTTAAAATTAAGATACAAAGCAGTAGAGCAACTTGGAGGCGAGGAGAGGGGAAGTGGGGAAGGGGTGTCAAGGATCCACAGCCTGCTCTGAAAAGCTTGTATATGACATTGCTCTTCAAAGTCAGTGTTCAAATCCACTGGAAGGGGAGGGAAGTTGCCAGGAAGCTGGCACAGGATACCCAAGGCCCACTGCCTTTGAGTGAAAGTTTTACCAAGTAAACAAGTCATTTTGAGCACATTTTCAATAGCTGCTGGTCCACATGTTCCATAGCAGCACAGGCTTCCTTCACTATCAGCACTTTAGAGTCTGTTGTCATGTAGAGCCTGCATTATTTCACCTCCTCCTCCTCCTCTTCTCTCGCTGCCTCCTCATGCTTCTTTATATATTTCTTCTTTTTCTCTTCTTTGGCTCTTAGAGTAGTTTATATACAATATGTTCAACAAATTGAGAGTAAGGACTTAATCTGTCTTTCTGCAGTGTTAAGAATATAAATCCTTTCAGGTCTCTATTTTTAGCAATAGATTTTATGTATAGTAGAGGCCCAGTGAAGGGGGATTACTAGAGGCCCAGTGCATGAAATTCCTACATTGGGGTGTTTGTCCCTCAGCCCAGCCTGCACCTCTCCAATCTGGGATCCCTCTTACAATCCAGGACTGCTGGCTCCCAACTGCTCACCTGCCTGTCTGCCTGATTGCCCCTAACTGCTTCTGTCTGCCAGCTTGATCACCCCTTGACCACTCCCCTGCCAGCCTGATGAATGCCTAACTGCTCCCCTGCCAGCCTGTTTGCCCCTAACTGCCCTCCCCTGCAGGCCTGATTGCCCCCAACTGCCCTACCTTGCAGACCTGGTCCCTCCCAACTGCCCTCTCCTGGTGGCCGGATCACCTACAACTGCCCTCTCCTGCTGGTCATCTTTGTGGTGGCCATCTGGTGTCCACATGGGGGTGGCCATCTTGTGTGTTGTAGTGATAGTCAATTTGCATATTGCCTCTTTATTATATAGGATATCAGTGTATGTGTGAGAGAGAGACAGAGATAGAGAGACAAATATAGGCAGAGACAGAGAGAGATAGACACTGAGAGAGAGTTATCCTGGAGTCAAAATAGTTCAAACAGTTATACTTCCTGTGAGTAAATTATTCATCTTGCAATTTCCTTCATGGGCTTATTCTTTTGGTCTATTTCTTTCCCTTTTGAAAAAAAAGTATTTATGATCTAATTTTAATGCAGAGAAATTAAGTAATTAAAAAGAGCAGTGCTGAATGTTGTTAACACACAAAAGTCAAAGTGTCAAATAGTCATTTGAGAACATTTAAAAAATTGGGTTCAGTTTAAATCACTTTCTAAGGTGTTTGGTGTAGGCTTTATAATTTATTCAGATTTTTCTGGTCTCCCAAATTTAGCTTGAAAACATGCCAAGAGGGATATAATTTCCCCCCATAACTTTCTGCTCTCTTGGAATGCAAATTATTCCATAGCAACATCTTGCAGGATATTGTTAACTCTTTCACTTCTGCGGTGAACAGCAGAGAATAGGAATGCATGTCACTGATATGTGTTAACATTTTCCAATGTTTGGGATGAAGTGGGTTTTAAAAGGACCAGTGAAAACTAGCAGAACCACAGAAATGACATCTGAATTTCCATTTCTTGAGGTTGCTTGATGATCCCAGAATTTGAGTATTTGTCTTTATTCTTAATGGAGGGGCTGGATGACTGACAGCCCTGGATCTGATGTATGTCTTATAACTCAAAAGCTGTCACTTCTTTTTCCAAGCAGCACCTTAGAAATGATAAAACAAATCCCCCTGAGATTTGATATTTTAAAATTGAAAACTAGGGGAGTGAAAGATTTTCATAGTTACAGCTATTGTCAGCATTAAAACAATATCAGTTTTGGATGGTAAAGTGTTTATTTCCTGGGAGAATAGTTGAAAGGTCACCATCACAATTTGTCACTGTGCAGTCACCTCAGCCTCTTTTTTATTAAAAATCAGAAAGAGAGTTGAAGGAAGAAGATGTAAGTGTAGAAAGGTCCTAAACTCACCTCCTCCCACAGACACACCAAATTTACAGCTACATACATGGCATTTGCCTCTAAAAAGGATCTGAAAACTAGATGAACTCTCTCTACAAGAAGAGATAAAAGAACCACAAAGTGATGGGAAGAAGCAGCAACGACCCTACACCTGGAGTGGCAACACACAATAGGGGAGGATCTCACCAGACAGGTGCTTCTTCTGAGCAGGGAGGAGTTGGTGCCCCACATCTGCCCCAGTCCCTGAAAGATGAGCCTCAACAATATATGGCTGAAAACACCAGTGGAGTTGACATCTGGGGGACCCACATTGCTATAGGAAACTGAGACTCCCCTTCTAAAGGGTTCATGTGTGGCTTCACCCCAGATCTAACAACAACAAAACAAACAAGGGGACAGCAGTTCGAAAAGCACCTATATACTATATGGAAAGGAGATTCATTTACTAACCTAACGTGTGGGCTGGAAAGGTGGAGAACTTTGAAATGCTTTCCGGAAACTGAGGAGCTGACAGACACCATTATTATCCTCTCCACCTAACCTGCTCTTTCAAGGGCGTGAGCTTAGACACAGCACGCTCCCACTGCTCTGCTAAGTAATGCAGTGCTGAGCAGTCAAGGCACTACCCCACTGCCTCATTAAGTCCAGAGAGCATAGCCTGCTGGTGTTGCTCAGTGGTTGAGCATCGACTTATGAATTAGGATATCACGGTTTGATTCCCAGTCAGGGCACATACTGAAGTTGCGGGCTCAGTCTCCAGCGTGGGGTGTGCAGGAGGCAGTCAATCAATGATTCTCTCTCATCATTGATGTTTCCATCTCTCCCTACATTTCTAAAATCAATAAAACAAACCAACAAACATAGAGAGCATAGACGGTTTCTACACTTCCCTGCTTTCTGGATGAGGCTGAGAATGTGACGGGTCAGGGGCATCCTCCCACTCCCCAGCTAAAGCTATGAAACCACACCCCTGACCCCTGGCTGTGGCTGGCAAGCATGAGTGGTCATGGCATTCTCCTGTGCCCAGCCTAAAGCTGGCGTGTGCACATAGGCAAGGCTCTCTCTCACTGCACTGCTGAAGTGCAAATAAATTGTTTGATGCCTTCCTGAAACCAGTGATTGAGCCTCCCTTCCTACACCCTACAGGTGCCTTGCACAAGCCAGCTGGGGAACACCATCCATACAGGAGACACTCCTTGATTGCCTCACCCTGGTGTAAGAGGGCTGATGCAACTGAGCCCCCTGAATCTATAACAAGCTGAAAGACAGCTTTTGTCAGGACGCCACTCCCAGGGCAATGCACAAACAGCAGACTAATTCCAATCTTCCTGGGAAAAAGCTGTATTTACTCAGCTTGGAGTTTCAGTCTCAGGTACAGGTTTCAGTTTTCCTACATACCTAAAGGCTGGTGGGGAGAGGGGGCGTTCTTCCAGGGAACAAAGGCAGGGAGACACCATCCTTGTGCAACCACCTAACCTCAATACAGCTCAACAGCAAAGAGGATGCCTAGATAGAAACTTGCCTGGAATCCTGAATTTGCCAAATGTCACACAGAGGCCACCTCCATAGGTACATCCTAGAGGCCAGCAGGGATAATAACTGCAGTCCCACGAACTATATAGAAATTTACATACTATAAAATCTGCTGCCTGAGGATCTAGGTCTCCTGCTAAATGAGTTCTTCCTTAAGGGACATTGAGAAGTCTGGTTATAGCCTCATTAATGGGAGTACTACACTGAATGGCCAGATTATTATGATCTTGAATGCATAATAATCTGGCCACTCAGTGTATATCCTATATAATAAAAGACTAATATGCAAATTGTCCCCTCAACCAGGAGTTTGACCAGCAGGCAGGCAGGCCAACCACCCATGTCCCCTCCCCCTGACCAGGCTGGCCAAACCCCACCCATGCACGAATTCATTCACCGGGCCTCTAATATATATACTGAGTGGCCAGATTATTATGCATTCAGAGGTCATAATAATCTAGCCACTCAGTGTATATCAAGAAAGACTCAGGTGGACTGGACAATAACAAAAGTTCAAGAGACAGCCAAGAGTTAAGGCAAGGGTAAATAGGATGATCACCTTTGCAAGGTCACTCTTCAAGACTGAAGAAGGTAGCAGTTTTGCACAATACATAGAAACAAACATGGAGTCAAGCAAAATGAGAAGACAGAGGAATAAGTTCAAACTGAGCGAACAAGACAAAAACTCCAGGGAAAAACAAAACATATGGATATGGAGATAAGTCATCTACCTGATAAAAAATTCAAAGTAAAGATCTTAAAGATACTATCTGAACGTGGGGGAAGAATGGATAAACAAAGTGAGAAATTAAAAAAAAGGTATCAAAGAGAAGTTATAATTGAACTGAAAAATGTTTTAGGGAGATTCCACATCAAAATGGAGGAATAGAAGAACAAATCAGCAAGCTGAAAGACAAATCAATGAAGCCTACTCAGCTCAGCAAAATGAAAAAGGGATAAAAAAAATGTGTAAATTCACTAAAACAATTCTGCAACAATATCTAGCAACATAACATTCATATTAAAGGGGTCCAAGATGGACAAGAAAGAAAAAAATAAGCTAGAAACATTATTTTCCTTGTAATTAGTATCTTGGCTCAGATTATAGCCTCACCTCCCCTGACTGTGTCAGATGCTGGTGTGGCTGTGAAAGAGATGGGCAGGCTTCAGTCTGAACAAAACTTTGCTCTGGAATGGCAGAGTTTTAGGAAAAGAGCAACATTTCAGGTTGGCTCTTTGAATTGCAAAATTCCTTAACAAAGTTATCTTTTCTTTCTTTTTCAGTTAAGAATTGTTAGAGAGATTACTTTCACTTAATGTTTGTGAAAAAGGAAGGCAATCTGTTCTTGATGATACAGCCTTACTGAGCACCAAATCTGTGTCAATTTCCTGTGTTAAGTTTGGAAAACATGTAAATAACTATATTTCATCTCCTTTCCTGCAGTGTGGGATATGAAGTAGAAGATACAAACATAAACACTAACTCTAAAACAAAATAGGCATGCAATAAAAGTATACAGATAAAGAGGAATGGAAAAGCAGATAAGGGGTTAGCTAATTCTTCCTCAGGATTCTGTTGAGAAAATTAAGTGCAACATAAATAAATAAGTAAATGGTTTGGATTTGTAGGGCATGGAAGAGTTCACCGGACCCACAAGAGACCAAAAAGGTAATGAGGAAAAGGAAGGAGATGGTTACATGGGGGGTAGTTGTCCTAATAGCATAGCCAAAGGTACAAGAGAGCATAGTTTGTTACACCAGGGTATATAAAGAGAAGTATTGAGAAATAAGATTGGAAAGGGTCCTTTTTCAAGAGGGGCATAAGGGCCAGGGAGAGCATAAAATGGAGGAAAGAAGACAAGAAGGCAGTATATGGAAAATGTATTTTTGTCTTCTCTGAATAAAAAGACCCAGCAGGCTAGATTTGAACAGAACCCTTACTTAAAACAATACGGAAAGAAAAGATCAGAATGTGTCAACTGCTCTGATTAAGGAGGATGAGCCTTATCTTGGGGGGAGCAACAAAGGGGTCAATTGCAGGCATTAAAGCAGAGGGAGGGCATGTGCAAAGCCCTCTTGTGGGAAAATTAATCTGGCAGAGTGTGATGGCATGGAGGGATAAGCAGGAAGAGGCCAGTGGCTGGGAACAAGCTATTACTTCCAGGCTGGAATGATAAGCCCCGCGATGAGGGTGCTGTCAGGGAAAATGAGATCACACGGGGGCCAGAAGGGCTGCCCTTAGATATGCCACGTGACTTCTCGTTGTTCTGCCCTTCTAGGAAACCAAGGTGTTCTCTCCAGTTCTGTGGGTGCCGGGCCAGGGTGGACCTCAGCTAGGGTATGTGACTCTTTCACAGAGGAACACTGTTTGCTCTTACCTTTGCCAGCAGTTTTCTTCTCTCCTTTTGTTTTTGGAGAATGAAAGGGAAGAGAGCGTAAGGAATAGCTTGTTCAGCCTGCAGTGGTTATAAAGAAGATGGAGAACGTTTTCATGTTCATTTACTTTGGCAGTGGGAGCACTTCCTCCCTTCTGTCTGCTCCAGCTTAGAGCATCACGTTGGAGACGGCAGATGAGTGTAGCTGCAAAGCCTCTGATTTTCTACCGGAGACATTACACACAGGCCCTCCCTTCACGTTACTGGGCCCTAGAGAAATGGAATCCTTGTCTATAGGGCCTCAGCTTTCTCTGCTCCACTCAGATGCTCTAGTAAAGTAAGGAGGAGAAAAACACCAGGGGGTAAAGGGAACAAGCAGGGCTGATATCCTGAGCACCATGGGGGAGAGTGCTTGAATAATTCACCAATAATGCAAACAGGCTCCAACTGGCAAACAATTCCCTTTCATCCAAATGATTAATCTGAAAATTAAAAAGTCTAACTGAAATCAAAATAGCAGTATTAATTTACACAACTGGGAGTGTAAATTAAATAAAAACATTTAATATGCATGCCAGAAAAGCATTATGGGAATGGAACCAAAATAGTACGATTTAAACTTAAAAAAAAAAAATCTATGGCAACTGCCATTTACATTCAGTTCAAGCTGGAAATTAGATTGCAGTGATTTTGAAACACTGTTAAGGTATAGATAGTAGGGCTATATTCTGGTCCCCAAATGCTGCTAATTGGATTCTTTTGATGATAATAGATAAATATTGAATATCTCTGTGCAGAAAGAAAAAAAATAGATGTCTATCTTCCATTCTATACTCAACCCATAGGCAAAAACAAACAAAAGACATGCAGCACTTTTTCATGCCTTTTAAAAAGTCATCTTTATTGTTCAAAATATTACAAGGTGTTCCCCTTCCCTCCTCCACTGACCCTCTCCACTTCACTCCCTTCCCCTCCCCAGGCCTTCCCAGCACTATTGTCTGTCCCTGGGCTATGCTTTGAAGCATGCAACAGGCTGATGTATTTCAGAGGGAGGGAAGTGGGGGGAATGGGAAGAGATTAACCAATGAATGTATATGCATAGGACATTCAGCATTTGTTCAGCCTCTTTAAGTCCTCATTTCAACACTTTTCTAAATGATGATAAATACATGAAGCCAAGATACCCAAAGGATGACATTACTGCATCAATGTTCATTCCTCCCCAGATTCACCCCCTTAAAGTTTTCTGCCAAAGGAGAGTGGCCAAGGCAGCAATGAATTATGTTTCCTCAGCAAGAGCAGGAAGTAAGAAGGTCATACCTGGAAGATTTGATGTTAATTTTAATAGGCCTTTTCCTTTTGACACAGTTGGCTTATCTCCCTTTCCAGAAATCAGCTACAGGGGTGTATGTGTACTGTAAGGGAGAGAAAGCTTACAGGTATGTGCCACATGACAGCACACCTAAAAATCATTGAATAGTTTTTAATTTAGATATTAGTTTCTGTAAAGTATGGTTGCCCTGGTTTACCACAGGACAGAGGAAAATAAGTAAGTAGGTATTATAATGTATATGACCTCTGCACAGCAATGAAATCAATTCAAAGGGCTTGCAGGTTTCATTTGAGCGCCCTTATGAAAATTCAATAGCTTTCCTGAAACTTCTCCCATCCGTTTCTGAATGCAAAGGAGGCACCCTTGGACTATACACATTTTGCACCTAATGGAATCCAAAAGTGAGACAGCACATGAAAATGAGATAGTGCGGTCAAATACCTTCAAACAATGGCCACAGAATTGAAAATCACAAACGCTGAGCATTGTGCTGAGATTAGGGGTTAGCGAAAGTACTTATATATTTTATACTAAACTAGAGGTCTGATGTACAAAATTTGTGCAAGGGGCTTGTCCCCATTGCCACCACAGCTGCCTGTTTCTCGGGCCTCACTTCTTCCAGAAGGTTGTCTGCTTTTATTATTATAGATTATTATAGATGGCATGACTTTTCTAACTAAACTCATTTCTTTTCCTCTTCCCCTTTTACCTCTTATCATCAGAATATACCAACACATTATGTTGCCCTATTTGGTTATCATAGACCTCTGTGTGGTCTTCATTTATACACACAGTAAGTTTTTAGCAGCAATAAAATAGCCAATTTTGTCTACTTCCTCCTATTTATCCATAGAACCCCTTTATTTCTTTACTCCTTTACTCAAATGTCAATTTTGTAGTCTTTGACTGACATCATCACTCCCATTCATTGGCCAGAACACATGGTCTGCTTTATTTTTTCCACTACCATTATCTAATAAGTATCTCTTCACTCATAAGTTTCTACTATTCTTTGATTTCTCCCACCCACACAAAATATAATCTCTTTAAGGGATGGTATTTAGAACTATTTCTTGGACATAGTAGGTACTAAACCAATACTCATTACATGAACTATTTTTCTTAGAAATAACTTACCCAGAAAGTTTTCATAATCTTTATCAGCAATGGGGAATATGTCAGTGGTAATTGTTGTTTTTTTAAAATATATATTTTATTGATTTTTTTACAGAGAAGAAGAGAGAGGGATAGAGAGTTAGAAACATCGATGAGAGAGAAACATCGATCAGCTGCCTCCTGCACACCTCCCACTGGGGATGTGCCCGCAACCAAGGTACATGCTCTTGACCAGAATCGAACCTGGGACCTTTCAGTCTGCAGGCCGATGCTCTTTCCACTAAGCCAAACCGGTTAGGGCAGTGGTAATTGTTAACAAAATTCAGAATCTGGGAATTAAGTATAACCTAAGTGATGAGGGACAAATAAACAGCTGAATTTTCTAACTCATTAAAGTCTTCAATTTTAATTTAAAAAATGCAAAATGCCCCAGACAGTGTTGCTCAGTGGTTGAGCACCGATATATGAACAAGGAGGTCATGGTTTGATTCCCAGTCAGGCCATGTGCTCGGGTTAAGGGCTGGATCCCCAATGTGGGGCGTGCAGGAGGTGGCCAATCAATAATTCTCTCTTATTATTGATATTTCTGTCTCTCTCTCCCTCTCCCTTCTTCCTGAAATCAATAAAAATATTTAAAAAATGCAAAACATATAATTCACTATAATTTAACATCTGAGGGACCCAACCAATTTGTATAGCATCAATTAGAAGTCAATTAGCTTCATTATGATGGGGATTATTTTGTGAATATACTAGAGGCCTGGTGCATGAAAACTCCTGCACTCCGGGGGTCCCTCAGCCCGGCCTGCACCATCTCACAGTCCAGAACCCCTCAGGGGATGACCACCTGCCAGCTTAGGCCCACTCCCCAGGGGATTGGGCCTAAGTTGTCAGTCAGACATCCCTCTGGCAGCCTGGGAGCCCTCGGGGGATGTCCAACTGCAGCTTAGGCCTGCTCCCCTGCAGCCACTTCTATGAAAGGGGCATCACTGGGACCAGGACTGTACTACTATCTCTGCAGAAGGGGGGAATACCAAGACTGCCACTGGCCTAGCCCCCCACCCACTGGTCTTTCTGGCAAGTTGTTCCAGAAGGTCATTCCACCATCTGGTCTAATTAGCATATTAGGTCTTTATTATATAGGATTTCAAGGTCTGCCAAGAAATTGATAGAAATGAATGGATAGGGATCATTTTTAATATTGTTTTTGTTTGAATCTGACTTTGAAAGAGGAAGATGTGGAAAGCAACAGTGTATATAGTGTCCTCATTATGTGTTGTATCTATAGACTATGCCACAGGGATGATCTGCACGGTGCATTTTTTTTTTATTGTCTGAAGTTTTACATATGTCTCCTTTTCCCCAATTGACCCTCCCCCCAGCCATTCCCACCCTGCGCAAGCCCCCACCGCCCCAGTGTCTGTGTCCATTGGTTATGCTAATATGCAAGCATACAAGTCCTTTGGTTGCTCTCTAAACCCCCCTCCCCTACCATTTGTCTCTAGATCAATATATTCTTGTTCATCAAAATATGTTGTTCATTATATCCCACATATGAGTGAGGTCATGTGATATTTATCTTTCTATGACTGGCTTATTTTGCTTAGCATTATTTCTCCAGTTCCATCCTTGTTGTTGCAAATGTTAAAAATTCCTTCTTTTTATGGTGGCATAGTTCTTAATAAGTGATCAATGTGACTCCTGACTAGGTGAAGGGATTACACTATTTTAAAGTTTTTTATAGCCAAGGAATACTAGCATTAACATGGTAAGGTACTAAGCATATTTTCTCTTTCTCTTTCTCAAAATGAATACATACTCTTAAATAAGCCTATAAATGAGCAAGCAGGATAGTAAATATATGAGTTATAATTGAAAGATAAGATATGAATTAAAGGAATTTTATCTCCTCCAGATTTTCATGAATATCAACATTTTCATGATTATCAATATTTTCAGCATGTTTCACTCATTCAGTAAATAAATGCATTTATTTGTTCACTGCAAGGCCATGTACTAAGTGGTGTAGTGTAAAAAAATTCACAAGACAAACACAGTCTCTGCCCTCATGACAATTTCATTCTGATGTAAAGCAGTGGGAGCAAATGGATTGGATGAGGACGAGTCTATAAAATTATGGGGAAGAGTAATTTAGCTTAATTGAAGAATGTGATCTTCAGAAATGAAATATATTTCTTATGAAGTACTGAGTTCTTTATCACTAGAAATATTTGAGTAGAAGCTCCTCGGTGACTCTAAAGGGATTCTCTATTAAAGCTTAATATATCAGAGGGAGGATGTATTAGACAGCTCCTAAGGTACTTTCCAATTCATAAATTCAATGGTTCAGTATTCAGAGCAGCTCAATATCCACGATAGGTTATTAAGTATGTTATGTAGCAGTGAGAGAAATTTACCATCAAATTCATTGCCTACCTAGTGCCTACAAACTCTGCAGCCCAGTCTCTGTCCCATTATTACAACAGGATATGTCATACCATCTGCAAATGAAAATATCTGTTTTTTTGATAGGCTTTGCAGTAGTTTAACCAACAGTCTACATCTCTTTATCACAATCAGTTAATGCAGTTGTAAATGCCCCCCGCCTTTGTGGTTGTGAAACATTTTTGTTTCAGCAAGAAAGTTTTTCATTGGCTCCTTTCAAACTTAGAATTAACTGTGAAAATTATCCAGGACTATTATGGCTTAAGAGTTTTCCTTAACTATTTTTCATAGTGCAGTATTTTCATGGGAGCCTATCTGATATTATCTCTGATTTACGTGAAGCTTGCGAATCTACTTTTGAGTCCCCCTGACAAATGCCAGCCCGCTTTATTTGTGACAACTGCCAGAGGGGTGGTCTGCATGGTGCATTTTGATAACTCTTAATAAGTGATAAATGCGGCGTCGAGTTGCGTTTACATAGCACACCTGGTACTGCAAACCCACACAGCTGTTAACAGGAGTGAACACTTGTTTACCAGCATTGCTGGCAGTTTGCTCATTGGAGGCAGCTTCCCAGGTTTACTACTGCTGTTAAATGAGTCCAACTTATCTTAATAGCCGTGTTGGCAGTGTCTGCGCTTTCCAGCACTGCTTAAATGAGGAGAAACCAGCATGATTGAAAAGTGACTTTCTTGCAGTTCATCTCAGGTTGACCTTCCCGGGATTGGGGACTTGGGTTCCCAGGCACATTATCTGTCCACTCTGGGGTTTCTGCCAAAGCAGAGTCTGCCATTCCAGCCACGCACTTACAGCGATCAGACCTTGCTGGAGGGAGATATCCTTGAGTTGGAAAACTGCCTGAATTCATCCAGGAAGACAGTTAAGAGAAGAGAAACAAAGGAGACTCTGTTTCCCTGGAGTCTTTCAGAGCATCCTAGGCATTAGATTCATCTGGCAAGGTCCAAAACGGATAAGCTCTCCCAGGTTAAGTGTTTGCTTTGCAACAATTCTACCTCTCTACCCTGGAGGCTCAGGGGTTTATGTTGGTGATAAGAATTAAACTTAACCTAAGCTTTTAGGGAAAAAATAGACTCAAAGTGCCTTTGACATTAATTCTTGTTGCTGCACTATAAATGTTGTTGGCATTGAAATGGCTAGACAGTATCAGGGTTCCCTTGACAACCAACACAACCAGTACACGATTCTCTGTTATAGCTGAGGAGCAGTTCACAGACTTCAAGGTGAACTTTAATTGGCAAATATTTCAATGTGCAGCCTGGCCAATGTGGCTCAGTTTGTTGAGCATCGTTCAGGCACCAAGAGGTCGCTGGTTTGATTACCGGTCAGTCCACATGCCCAGGTTGTGGGCTTGATCCCCTTTTAAGGGCATGAAGGAGGCAGTTGATGGATGTTTCTCTCTCATCAGTGTTTCTACCTCTCTCTTCCTCTCTTTCTAAAATCAATAAAAACATATTTAAAAAAAACACACATTTCAATGTGCAAAGATGGAATGCTGAAGCTAAATCAATCTGCCTTCAGTTGAGAGGACAGTGCACTGAAAGCGCAGATGGAATTGGGTTTATAAAATGGTGAGAGATGAAGGGATCATGAAGTAGAGGGAAGTTAAGGAGCCAAGAGCAGTGCTGAGTGAGAACCCATGGCTGAGAACAAGCCCTCTGCCACACCACATTTCATCACCTAGGTTTCACTAAGAGCAAGAGAACGTCTTTCCCAGGGCCACGCAGAATGCAATTATAAAACAATTCTATCCATATTATTAAGGATGATTGTTATAAATAATTAAATCAGGCAATGATTTGGCAAACCAGAGATGTCGTTTACTGCAAAAAACACAAAAGGTTGAATACATGAGGAGTGAGGCCCTAATGGGAGCCTGATTTCTTAACCAAATGTAGTGTTATTATTTTTGGGCCAATTCTTTCTTTGCAATGTTTACTAATGCTTTCTGCAGTGTTATTTTCCAGTGTTATTACAAACCCCATAAATGATTAAGCAAATCAAATGTTAGAGCTGATTTTTAAAAGAACAGTCATTGGCTTTTGTTCTCAAGCCAAATTTAGCATCCCTTCATGTTCGTTATAATTAGTATCGTGGCTCAGATTACAGCCTCGCCTCCCCTGACTGTGTCAGATGCTGGTGTAACTGTGAAAGACACAAGCAGGCCTCAGCTTGAACAAACTACACCCTGGGATGGCAGTGTTCTAGAAAAAGAGCAACATTGTAGGTTGACTCTGTTCGTTGCATAATTCCTTGACAAAGTTCTTCCACTTTCAATTAATCTTGGAGTGAAAAAACAAAGCTCACTCTTTTACCTTCTGGAAATGACTGCAGCCTCAGCAACAGTCCAGCAATTACTGACACCCTGGTGTGGCTTTTCGAGGCACTAAATAATCCCTGTGGCAAGGTAATGGTAGCAAGATCCCAGGAATGTGGGGTGAGATTCTGTTGAGCTGAAGCACCTGAAAATCAGACGGGCTTGTCGAAATGTAGACCTTTCAAGCCACCAAGCCCCTGTATAATGCACAATATATGCTTGTTGTGTTCATTTGCCAATAAACTTCTTAAATCTTTTTTTAAATATATTTTATTGATTTTTTACGGAGAGAGATAGAAACATCAATGAGAGAGAAACATTGATCAGCTGCCTCCTGCACGCCCCCTACTGGGGATGTGCCAATACAACCCTGTCGTATTGAAGGAAGAGTAATGGTAGAACATAAGTATATTTCTATAGCTTAATCTAGAATTTAAGGACCAAAAATATAGGGTACACATGAATACAGAAGGGAAAAGCCTTTGAGATTAAGTTATATATATAACAGAGGCCGGATGCACGAAATTCATGCAAGAGCAAGCCTTTCTTCCTCCGGCTCCTGGCACTGGCTTTCCTCTGGCACCCGGGACCTGGGCTTCCCTCACAGCCCTGGCTTTGTCCTGAAGGTCCTCAGGTGTAATTAGCATATTAAGATTTTATTATCCTATCTAATAAAGAGGGGATATGCTAATTGACCCTCATGCCATTGCAAAGATGGTGGCATCCACAGCCAATAAGGAGGAAATATGCTAATTGACTGCCATGCCCTCAAAGATGGAGGTGCCCACAGTCACAAGATGGCGGTGCCCAGTCCCCTCAGCCCTGCTGGGGTGGCAGGTGCATGGCAAGGCTGGGCCCGCCCCCAGGATGGCCCGGCTGCTCAATGCACCTGTCTCTGGAGTCCCCCAAACTCCTCAGCACCCCAGCTGCCCAGGGCCAGCCCGAGGTGCAGGCAAGCCTCAGATGGTGGCTGCCCAGCCCTGGTTACCTGAGCCCAGGGCCGTCCGAGGCTCAGGTAACCAGGGCTGGCCAAGGCTTGCACTACCGGCAGTGGCAGCAGCAGAGGTGTGATGGGGCAACGCCTTCCCCTGATTGCCTGGTTGCCTCCTGCCCCTGAGGGCTCCTGGACTGTGAGAGGGGGCAGGCTTGGCTGAGGGACCCCCCCCCCTCCAGTGCATGAATTTTCATGCACTGGACCTCTAATATATATATATATATATATATATATATATATATATATATGTATGTATTCCCCCCCCCCCCCAGTTTTATAAGAGAAAGATCATTTCATGTTAAAGTAAAATTCAGAGTTAGATAAGGTTTATCTACCAAGAGACTGAGAAGGAAGCTTCCTTATGACATTTACCTTTCCATAAGCCTTCTCTCAATTTCATCTCTATTGTTACCACATGCTTGCCTCTTCTTTCTTTAATTTAAACACCAGCCCAATTATCCATACTCAGTTCTGATAAAAAACAAAATTTCAGGGAAAGCCTCATCTTGTTGTCACTTTAAGAGGTTTCCTATCCCCCCAGCTTCATATTTATTGTGCCTGCTCCCTGTCATTCTTTCTGTACTGATCATTCTAGTCCCAGCCACAAATGGTGCAGGAAAACCCACTCCAGTGTTGCTGTGCATCTGTCCCCCCAGTTCTGGACCAGTTTTCTGCTGAGGAATTTCATCCACATTGTATTAGTAGTAGAGAAGATGAATAAATCTTCTCTCAAACTGTGGTGTCTGGCCCCTAAATAAATTTACAAAAAGAACATAACTTTATTAAAAAAAACACTTTCCTTAGAGCACAACTTCCACCATAAAATAGTCATAAAGGAATTATACAAATGTGCTAAAATAGTATCCTGCAAGCTAACATTCAACTAATTCTAGTTCACTCTGAAGAGAACACGAGATTAGACTGTGGGGAGATAAACATGAGGAAAGACATTCACAATGAACATAAACAAACTTGACTAATTACACAACTTATGGCTGTATTACATAAGCACAACCCTAGCCAACCTCAAATTAGATAATTCTTTGGGGAAAATCTTGCTGACTCGTCTGGTAGATAATGAACAAACAATTTTGAAAATATGTGATTTTTATCTACAAGTGTCACTCTTATTCAAATTGGTTATTACATGTCAGATAGAATTCTAATCATTGATGGGTATTATCCTAATTTATTTACACAACCTTATGAGATAGAGCCTATTATCATTTTCATTTTATAGATCAAGAAGTAAGTACAAAAACTTTAGGTAATATGTCCCAGGTTACAAGGCTGTTAAGAGTACATGTTTCCAGCACTTTACTATAAGATTTAGAGATTTTCAGAATATTAAGGCTAGGAGAGATTTCAGATATTATTTTTCCATACTATATAAACTTCTATAAATTACACAAAGCTGAGCTTGGCATGTTAAGGACTTGACTTTGGTCATATCAATAGCTATGCCTTCTGGCTCCTGGCCCAAAGTAACATCTTTGGCAACATGATTCCCTGGTTCACCTAACCACATGGTTCAGGGTTGTGATATGCCATAGGTTTGCTTATCCCTTACTGAGACCCAGGCACTCTCTCTACTCCTAAAGTCAAGTTTCTGATGGGTTTTCCCATGCATATTTTTAGAATATACACATTGATGGCTAACAATTCTTCTTTCAGTTGGAGCAAATGAACCTCATAATGACTGAGTCCTATCTTATAGAGACTAACAATACTAGAAACCTTGACTCCTGATGTCTTGAAATCTTTAGACAGAAGAGTGAGACTCTGTTTACAACATTTATCAGTCTGCCTCTTCTCCCCATCCCATTTCCATCCCCCTACAAGTCCCCAGCATGAGAACCTTCCTCTCCCAAAGCTTTGTGAGTCTCAGACAGGTCTGGTTTAAAGTGGCTTATAATCAAATGGAATAAAGTAAATATTACTCACTGAAGAATAAAAGGTCCATAATACCACATTATCCTTTCCCCCTAAAGTTAAAAGTTCAATAACATTTGCCCTCTTAGATTAAAAGGAAGAAAAAAAATGTTTGAGCAAATACTTTCCAAAAGTGAACATTGGTGGTATTTTCCTGCATTTTATTCTTTTTGCCTTTTATTACATTCTTCTACTAAGAAATTTCAGAACTTTTAAATAAATGTTCATGGGTTGTGTGATGTCATCTAGTGATGATTATAAGAATTGTGGATCCTTCTTAACATAATGTATAATCACTTAGAACCAATAAAATCAGTCATTTGCTTATTTGGTAACTAAAGTAATTTTTTCCTCTCTCAACAGGACACTATATTAGTCAGGAAAGGTTGGATTTTGCTGAAATAGCAAATTAACCCCCAAATCTCATTATATTCTTACTATAAATCTCAAGCACATTTTGAGAACGGAGGGTGTCTCCGTTCCACACAGACACCTGCGCACTTGGGCACTTGGAGGCTCTGCGATCTCAGGATAATGCTAACATGTGGCCTCTAGTGTTGCTGCGGCCGAAGAAGAGAAAATGAGAAAAAATACACACACACCCCCTCCCATAGATTACCTCGGACTGAAAATAACACATGGTGATTCTGTTCATAGTCCATTGCTAGAATTACTTTCATGCTCTCAAGCTCACTAAAGGGAAGACTGAAGGTTAGAGGGAAGCATGTGTCAAATTTGGTACACAATAGGGTCATTTCCCTTGGGGATTGAGTAATGGCTAAAAGTATGGGCTTTGGAGCCCCATACATTTATTTAGATTGATGCCAGGGCTCTGTTATCTACTGAAATGGGTAAATTTCATAATCCTCTGTTTCCTCTTCTAAGAATGGAGATAATCACTTTATGTACTTCATAAGGTTTTTGTGATCTTTAATGGAATGATGCTCGTAAAGTGGTTAGCACAAGATCTGTTACACAGTAAGAGCTCAGTAATATTACCTGATTAAGCTATTATTTGACAAATATTTATGACCACCCACTAGAGGGCTGAGGAGAGAGACAAAGGAAATAAGATACCCACCTTAATGGAAGTCTTGGTATATCAGAGAAGAATGATATTTTATAGATTTAAAACTTTTATTTGAATGCTCATTTGGCTCTAACAGCTTCTGAAGTTTTTCTTTCAAAAGAGTAAAAGTAAATGCTAACTTGCTTCAAAGGGAGAAAATAACAAATAAATAAAAAGCTCCTTAAGCACATTTAAGAGAGCAGCAGGCTCTGAAACAAGGATTTTAATTCTCAGAATAACATTAGTAAAGTTCATAAAATTGAAGATATGAAAGGGCCCCTCCTCTGTAACGGAAACACGTTTATGTAGGGAATGTGAGAGTTAGGTCACATTTGTTGGTATGCTTGACAAAAGAAGAGCTATTTCAGTTGCAAAATATCATTTATTAACTATAAAACTTAGTACTGTTGGAGACCTGCTTATAATGATGATGGATATTTTGTTGTTTGTTTTTCAACATAATTCAAACCTGGGCTATTGACCCTGAGCTAAAGTCCCCCATTGTAAAAAGCAAAGCAAATCAAACAAAAACATAACAATGATAGTGAAACCTGAGATAAAGAAAGAACAAATATCTGAAACTGTGATGCTATAGAGTGAGTTATACCAACTTTATAATTAGCCTGTAGAAGAAAATCCAGGTCAAAATTCAGTTCAATTAACCTCTTGAGTGTCTCATTAATCAGAACCTGCTTAAAGTGATTATCTTATTTTAAGCACAATGAAATGTGAAATACACTGTTTATAAATCCCCACTGTTTGCTATGATAATGTCATAGCACTAGGATTTGTTTGTTTCTGTCTTTATTTCTATTTATTTGGTTGGCTTGGATTTTGTTTATCTGCTTTCTTCTTCAAGATGTTTATGAGGAAAGAATTACCTGCTCATTTCATGGTGTGTACCTTTCATTTACTAGTCCATGGCTTTAGGAAATATGAGATACATACAAAAAGGGAAGTTAGTTTAAATTTAAAATGTGTAAGTCATGGAAGACAAGCAGCTCAGAGATTGTATCAATGCTATTACAGTCACTGACAGATTTGGAGAATAAAGAAATTAAAAAAAAAAGGAATCAGATCAGAACAGTTGAAATCTCTTGCCCTCAATTCTCCCTAACATGTATTCACTTAGATATGACAGAAACAGTAATTGCAGAACTTTTTCAATCTGTCCATCACTTTATTCAACAGTAGCCACAAGGATTAAAATGACACATCTATAGGTCATGATAATGTAAAAGGAAAATGTGTTATGGTGCATTGTGGGTAAAATATGCAAATTAGAAAGACAGCAGAGATAATTAGATTTTTTTCAAATCAGAATAAAATGACCTTCTTTGAATGAACCCCCATTTTTTGGGAGACACACATTCATTGCACTCATTGTTATAAGAGCATGCCTTGTAATAAAGTCAAGCTTGACAGATGAAGAGATTAAGAAGCCTGAGGATTTATAATTAAAAAAAAATAAGTTGAGAAAAAGCTGCGAGATTCACCATGTATGCCACATTTTCCTCTATGTTTCAGTTGTTTTGATAATTCATAAATTATGTTCATTAAATCCAGCAGAGAACAGTATAAAAGTAAGCAAAGTTAGGTCAGAAGTGATAATGATTATTTATGAGAGATGGAACTGTGATAATATTTATAATTTTAATGAAAAAAGTTGTGCATTTTTTTTTGCAGGTTACATTTCCACTGTAACCTGACACCTAGTAAAATGTTTGGGAATTCAGAAGGACTCAATGAATATTTGTTGAATCAATGACTAAATTTTAAAAATTAGTCATTATACTTTATGAGTGCTATTTCTCATTCCAGACTTATCGTGCAATGTCTATACAATATTATTACCACTTAGTGCCTCCAAAATGGTTATTTTTCTTTAAACTAGATAGATTAGTTGTGAATTATTTGGTTTGCATGGATTATAATACAGATTTGAAATCTTATTTGACAACATTTGCATACTAAATGTTTTAAAATCTACCTACATGTCTATTGCACTGATACCCGTTATTTTAAGTTATAACTAGAAGTGGTGTGTTTACCCACACACAACATGCAGGTGTGTGTGTGTGTTCATCACATACCCATGGGTGCAAGGTTTTCTTGACGTCTTTTGACTTGGCAATGTTTGTTTTCACTGCCAAGCATGTCTCCCTCTGCTGTAATCAGGAGATTAATTTGGCTTTTAATGTCAGCAATATGACTGTGATATGACCTTTGGGTTATAAATCAGTGTTCATATTCAGAATCACCAATTAGACATCTGTGACTTTGAGGTAGTAAATTTTTTTCTCTCTGAGTTTTGCTTTCTTCACAAACATAGTATTTTATATTTACTCTCTTCATAATTTATAGCTATTCTGAGATGCAAATGAACTTTAGGCTATAAAGAGCTATATGTGAGAAATTCTCTTCTTAGCCCTTAAGATTTCAATGAGCTTATTTGCAGAACAATTCTGCTAGCTCTAAGAAAATCTAGTCCCATGTCCAGCACTTTTCAAATGAAGATGCTGTGGGCCAGGTAGTATAGTGGCTGCTGTACAAAGGAGGGATCTTCCTCTGTCACTCCATTTCCTGATAGCCACAACCTCCCTTTCCGTTTAGCCACCTCTTCCCAAAGGTATATATGATAGAAAACCATTCCTAATTTTTAAAATTCTTTCTCTCTCTCTTTATGTATATCTACTTATCTATCCATCTCTCTCTCTCTCTCTCGATATATAGTTTAGATACAGATATAGTTAGATATAGAGATATAGAGAAAGCAAACCTAGCATTTTCTTTTTTCATATATATATACATATACTATATATATATGTACTAGGATATGTATATATATATATATATGAAAAAAGATATATATATCTTTATATATATATATATACTAGTATATGTGTGTGTATGTATATGTATATACACACACATATACTAGTATATGTATGAAAAAAATGTCCAACAATGCCTGTTGAATGCATACACCCAAATAAATTATCATAGATGTTAAGAAAGCAGCTTAGGGTAAAAATGATGGAGGTCAGGCCATGTATTCTTTCTGACAGACTCAATGTTATGAATTGAATTTTGTCCCAACCCCTTCCTAAATGTATATGTTGACATTCTAATTCCCAGTATCTCTGACTATCTCTGACTTTTTTTTGGAGGTGGGATCTTTACTGAGGTTATTTAGTTAAAATGGGATCATTGAAGAGGGTGCTGATCTGACCGGTATCCCTATAAAAGTGGGAAATTTGGAGGCAGACACATCATGGGAATTGAAGATGAAATCTATAAGGAATGGGAGAGGCCTGGAACAGATCCTTCCCTTCGTTTCAAAAGAAACGAGCCCCTGTCAACACCACGATCTCAAACATAGGGTCCAGAGCTGCCAGACAATGCATTTCTATGTTGTTACGGCAGCCTTATTTATTTTTTTTTTAAGAAAATACTCACTATTTAAAAGACTCTGAGGTATAATATATAGTATTTCCAGGCAATTGGGAAACAATAGTTGCTGATTGAACAGTCCACTCTCTGCCATTGCCAGCACTGATGAAAGACAGATCTCTGAAGGGACAGAGGACTCCAGTGTGATTAAAACTCTCTGATATCCTGAGGGGAAGAGGTTACAAATACGGATTGGCCTCACTGACCTTCTGTGTCCTTTGAGGATAACAAGAGCTGCAATATTACTGTGGCAACAGTCTCCATTCCCACGGGCCTTTACAATGGTAGAAAACTTTATATCCTAAAGAGGTCAGTAAGGCATTGCAAATCACAGACATTCTGGAAAAATCAAATGTATATTTCATTGGCGGAAAACATTAGTTGCTCAGGATTTGCTTTGTGAATTAGGGACAGAGCTTTGAAGAAGTGCTTTACAAGGTTACAAAATTTTAAAATATTTTGTAGGAGGTTGTTGGAGGATTTTTGTATTTTGTTTTATTTATTCATTTTATTTAAATTTATGCACATGAAATTAATACTGGGAAAGTCATTTGTAGACTACAAGTATCTTCATTATTGATGAGATCAGTGGCTTTCTCTCAGTAGCTACTGCATATCCTCAGTAACCAGGGGAGGAACATACATGATGTAAACTAAAGTAGCAAAAACTAGGAAGTCATAATCATTTACTTATTTTCTAAGCTTACCATCCTCCACATGAATTTAAGTGATGTTATTTGTTAGGTTGATTTTTGTCTCTAATAAATACCTTTGAAACAGAATATATTTTATATATTTTATTTTTTAAACAACCTTATCCTATTTTTGAGTATGTTACCAAATATATAGTATCAAGCAACTGTGTAGACCCCAAAATAACAAAATAAATAATTCTCCAAACCATTAATCTGACTTTTTAACTCACAAAATTGTCTTATATTTTTGGAGGAACAGTTTCAAGTGTGTATTTGTCAGGATTCTCCAGAGAAATAGAACCAATCAGAAGCAACAGGATGTGTGTGTGTGTGTGTGTGTGTGTGCGTGTGTGCGTTCATTGTATAAAGAGATTTAATACAAGGAACTGGTTCATGTGATTATAGAAACTGGCAAGTCCAGATCTACAGTGTGGGCAGGCAGGTTCACATGGGAGCCAATGGTATAGATAAAGTTCAAATGTGGTCCACTGGAGAATCCCCTCTTGCCCTGGGAATCCAATATTTTTGTTCTATTCAGGCCTTTAACTGATTGGATGAAACCTATTTATATTATGGAGGACATTCTTCTTATTCAAAGGGCAATGTTCTTATTCAAAGTTCACTTATTTAAATGTTAATCTCATCCAAAAATATCCTTCAAGTTGACACATAAAATTAACTAACCATCACAAGGTGCCAAGGCATTTGCTTCTTGGAACAGTCAGGGCCAGCCTCATGCTCAACTTTGCTATTCTCTCTGTTTACAGCTAAAAGTCTTTGCCTTCATCCCGGACCTTAAATGCCTCTTAATATCCCAGAATCTAGGGTAGGAGCAGTTTACTCACATTTAAAAAATCATTTGTGCTGATCTGGCCTGGAGGAGATACCCTAAACCCCATACTTGTGCTCTATTTGTATTTCTATTCTCAGAAGTTCTTCTCTTCATTGTGACTGGGAGTGGAGTCCAACCTTAACTCCCATCCCTGTTGCCAAGATTCTAATTTTAAAACTCACTGAATGACTCAGTTACTTTTGATAATTAAGGTTTTATCTGATGTTCTTCCACAGAAATGATACCACAGTTTTCAATTTAGCTCAGTGATAATGTTCCATCAACCCAAGCATGCCATAAGAAAAGTTTTCTGCATGTTTTCTAAATATTGTCAATGATTTTCTCTGATGACCTGCTGGGGAAAAATAATTTAATATTTGGTAAGCTATTATAGAATGACTAGAGGCCCGGTGCATGAAATTCATGCACTGAGGGCGGGGGGGGGGGGGGTCCTCAGCCTAGCCTGTGCCCTCTCACAGTCCAGGAGACCTCAGAGAGTGGGCCTAAGCCAGCAGTCAGACATCCTTAGTGCTGCCACAGAGGCAGGAGAGGCTCTCCCCACCGCTGCTGTGCTCGCCAGCTGTGAGCCCGGCTTCTGGCTAAGTGGTGCTTCCCCTAGGGGAGCACACTGACTACCAGAGGGCAGCTCCTGCGTTGAGCATCTGCCCCCAGGTGGTCAGTGCACATCATAGTGACCAGTCATTCTGCCATTGGGTCAATTTGCATATTAGCCTTTTATTATATAGGATTACCTAAATTTACTCAGTATGTACTTGACATTCCTCCAGACCTAAGAATCATACACAGAACATAAGGATAGGTCCATGGATGATCAGACCACCTGCCTCTTCCTGCTCATCATGCATAAAGTAAAAAGAAAAAATCAAATCACATACATTAGTAGCTTTCCATTATTTATCCAATGTATCAACATAGCTCCTTCCATCTAACTCCTACTATCTTGATATTCTAATTCATTATTGCATCATTTAGCTTCCCTATTTCCTTGTGTTAACCTTTAACATGTTTATCCTATATGATAAAAGGCTAATATGCAAAACGACCAAATGGCAGAATGACCAGTCGCTATGACATGCATTGACCACCAGGGGGAAGACACTCAGTGCAGGAGCTGCTCCATAGTGGTGGTCAGTGCGCTCCCAAATGGGGAGTGTTGCTCAGCCAGAAGCTGGACTAGTGGCTGGTGAGTGCTGCCACAGGTGGCAGGAGCCTCTCCTGCCTCTGTGGCAGCACTAAGGATGTCCAACTGATGGCTTAGGCCCACTCCCTGGCAGTTGGACATCCCCCAATGGCTCCCAGACTGTGAGGGGGTACAGGCTGGGTTGAGGGACCTCTACAAGTGCACACATTTCATGCACCGGGCCTCTACTATCTTATATATACACCTGACTACAAATTCCCTAGAGGGCATGTTTGTGCTACCACTATGTGAGATCTCAATATTCTTTTCAGGTAGAGCTGAACACAACCTCATCATCTTTCTCAAAACTATCAGGATTGTGTATCTCACCTTTGAAGAGGAGAACATTGAATATCATCAGCAGACTAGCTTGTTCACAGTGAATAATATGCTAAACAGTAAACCACTTTGTGCTGTTTCTCATTGACCTGGCTTTAGGAAAGTTGTAATTCACCTCTTAGCTTATTTACAGATTTCTACTGTTAATTAGTTCATGTTTTAAAGAAATAAATTGATGAAGAGCTCAGGTTTCACATTATAACTTGGGGATATGGCAAAAATAAAACTCTATCATTGATTTTAAATGGATTGGGGGAAGAAGTAAGGTAGAACCCAGAGCTAGAGCTTGTCTTATACCACCCAATTTTACCACTCATAAATTGAGAACGATACCTATTGCTTGGCTATTTATAGAAGAATCTTCATTGATAAGAGTCTAGTTCAGCCAAGACATGATCTAAACAATGTGGCTGACATTGCATCATTAGCAGTGATAGCCTTCTGTAGCAAGAATGCACAGCTGAGAGAATTTCCTGTTTTGGAACTAAAGATGAAAGATAAATAGATAAAATCTATAAAGTTCACTACAACCTTTCCTACTGCACTCTTTTTTTTTTTTTTTTATAGAGCTTGCTATTTAGGAGGGCTCAATTTAATTAGACCGTGACCGTGTAAGTGGAATAAGGAGTTGCTACATGCCAATTGCTTTTTAGAAAAATTTATGAAGTACAGAAAAGTGCCTAAATCATACATGCACAGCTCAACAAGATTTTGAAAACTGAACTTATCTGTGAAATTTACCTCAAGAAATATAACTTTGGAAATATTCTAGACAATCCTTTTCTGCCCTTTCTAATAATTATTCCCCCAAAGAATATCCAGGGTCCTGACTTCTAACAAAATAGATTCACTTTGCTTAATTTTGGACTTTGTATATACATTGAAATTACAGTAAATTATATAAATTTATTAGACTTTACATTAATAATTTCATGCCTTAATTCTTTTGCTCAATCATTAAGTTTATAAGACTGCTGCATATATTTGTAGATTGCTCAGTCCCATTGCTGTATGGTATTCTCCTATGAAAGCAAATTTTAATTTATTGATCCATTTAATGTTGATAGGTATTTGGATAGTTTCCAGCTTTGGTTTATTACAAATAATAATGCTGCCATAAATATTATAGTCCATTATTTGAGGGAACTTGGGTAAGCATTTCTGAAGGCAGGTTGGGGTTCCCATGATTCTGATTCTTTTACATAATTCAAAGGCATTTCCAAACATTTAAAATAAAGATAAGCCCCATCTTGACTACATGTCTTGACTGGAGCTGTGCCTTATTCCTCTACTCCCATTACAGCAAATATCATAGAGAGAGTTATTTATAGTCTTTCATTTTTTACTTGAACCCTCTCCTAGTTAAAATAAAAGGTCAGATTGTCCAATTAAACTCATGGAGATCTTTCATGGTGTCAAGCTTTACCAATAATTTCAAGGATACAAGCAATCAAGTGTCACAGGTGAGACAGAGTTTCGCTCTGTGTCCTTCCTTGCAGCACTGGATGTCTTCTCTGGACCAAGACAAAAGAGGTGATCTCCAAAGGAAAATGGACAGTGATATCACACAGCAGGGAAGATTTAGGTAATGAAATATCTCCATTGTATACTCAGATAGTTATACACTTGATGTGATATTTCCCAGGAACACAAGCTTTGTAAATCTATTTAAACCAAGTTGGCCCAGTGTTTAGGGAGGTGACTTCCTCCAGAAGTCAAGGAAGGAGGGTAAAAGGGGGTTCAGAGGGCTTCTACCCATCAACAGGCATTGCCTGGGCAAGAACTGCAGAGGAAGCTGTGAAACCAAAAGCTATTTTTCTACACTGTCAAAAATAAAAGACAAAATCTGTTCAAGCAAGCTTGCACAAAAGAACAAGTTTTGATATTGTTCAATGAGAAAAATATCTTTCTATTCTCTCTACCATAAAATTGTTAGGTAAAGAGGTGATCAAGGAGAAGGCTTCTAGAATTACAGGGGAAAAGCAGCATAGAGGTATATCAGACCACTCTAATAATAATTATAATTTACACTTAAAATAATTTTATGAATCCTATATTACTTGTCATCTTATAATGTCTTTATCCTTCTAAATTAATATCTACCCCTTACTTGACTCTATAGTAATGATTTTGTATCTATAACGGGACCCTACAAAATACACATGAACTCCTGTCCGTTGCTTTCACCTTATTCCAGGTGTCCATCAATCTCTAATGTGGATTATTCAGGAGCCTCTGAACCTCCTTGATTAGCCCTGGCCCTCTTCCCAGTTAATTCACAAGAGAGCAGTCAGAATAATCATTTTACCCTGTAATCCAGGCCATGCCCTCTTCTGCTTGAAACACTTTCTATCTCACTCAGAGTCGAGGCTAAAATCCTACACTGGCCTAGCTCATGCCCCACTTAACTCTCCGACTTCAGCTGCCCTCCCTTGCCTCTTGGTCACTCAGGCTGTTCTCTTTGCTGCTCTGGGATTGTGACAGGCAAACTCCTGCCTGGAGAACTTCTTACAGCAGTCCCTTTTCCTGGAATGTGCTCCCTAAGATAACAGTACAGCATTTTCCTGACCACCAGAGGCTGCTTGTAAACAGAAGTGTCTCAGTGGGACCTCCTGACTTATAATTTATTCTGCCTCCCCACCCTCAGTGACATCTTCACCTTCTATGCTTTATCCATTACCTTCTTCTAAACCACAATTAAGTCAACTTGCTTGTTTGCTCACTGCATTTCTCCACCCGTTGCTCCAAAGGCAGGGAATTTAATCTGTTATGTACCTCTACTCTTCTCTCTTCTAATATCTAAACAATGCCTGCCACCTAGTTGGCCCTTAATAAAAGTTTTATGCATTTATGAATGAAACAATGATTGAGTGAATAATTTATGTTTTTTACATTCTTGCAGCTCAGAGTTTAAAGACAGAATTATCGGTCCTTATTTGTTGCTTTGGTCCTAAGTATACTAGGAAGTCATTAAAGTTTTGTGACTTGTTGAGTAACATCTTGAAGTCTGTTTATGGAAGATGGTTATGGAAACACTGCTGAAGGCGGCATGTTTGGAGTAAGACTAGAGACAAGACCAATTATTAAGACTAATGTGTTAATGGTCTGAACTAAGGTAACAGCAATAGATGTGATAGTTCTTGGCACATAGATCCTGAAAATTTCATAAATGATTTTTCTAGGTTGTGTGTTTGGTTTCTTTTTTCTTCTCTGTTTTCATCTAAATAGTTGACCTTGTGTCAGCAAAACCTAAAATTAAAATTAATAATCAAAGGTATCGATGATATCCAGGGGATTCAAATGAGGTAATATGCTTCAGAAATTGTTTTTCAGAAATGAAAGTTAAATAAATAAAAATATACCCAGCAGGAGACCTCCTTCAGAAGGGGCAAGGGTTCCATGGCTGCTTCAAGCTTCCCACACCTGGCTCAGATCTGGACCCAGGCAACAGAAAGAGACAGGCCCAGCTCAGATCGAGATACAGGTGACAGACAGAGACTTGGCCCAGCTCAGATCGGGACCCAGGTAACAGACAAGAGACTTGGCCGACAGCAGCTGCCCTATATCTAAATTCAGCCTAGCATCAGGAATGCTCAGGGCCTACTCAAGAATGCAAATAATCCTTCCCACTAATATTTACAGGATAAACTAAGATTGTTGGTAGAGTATTAAATTTGACAGTAAAATAATAATCAAGTTTTCAGATTAATTTAAATAGGCTAATTGAAATAAGTGAATATTCAAGTAAATTTAATTGTACTGGACAAAAAGCTGTTCTTAAAGTAATAACTAACATTTCTATTGGTAGTTCATCTCATGGTAAAATTCCTGAACATGCAATGAACCTAAAGCAGTCATATTTTGGGGCAAAAAAAAAAAAATTAAATTTAAAGTTATCAAGACTGCATTATAAAATTTACAAAAACCTCCATTAATAAAAAAAAGGGGGGATAGTAGGGTAATATCATGTAAGGAAAAATATCCTATAAGTAAATTACATCTAGAAAATTTTTACTTTACAAAATTAATTTTCATTTGTAATGCTAACAGCCAGACGGCCATGAAAAACACACATGGTGTCTAAATAAGACAAAGGAAAATAGTTTGGGCAAAAATAAAAAGGATCCCAAATCAATTATATAGAAAAGATTCCTTTATTAACTTGTGGTCGAGAATATGTTTGTATATTTTCAGAAAACAACTCCAAGACCATGTGGATTCCTGCAACAGAGAGGAATTGACAGGTGTGCTCCAACCACGAAGACAAGAGGAAAAACAGTCCAGAGATGGAAGGCGCTGACAATGCCTTGCCACGCGAGCAGTCAGCAGCTGTGCACCGCTGCAGGTTGCCTAGGACCAAACCAGAGAGGGTCGGACCTGCATTGCCACCATGTGCCCACCATCCAGATATCATTACTGACATGTACACATAAGGAACTGTTAGACATTGAAACGGGGACTCAGAACTGTTGGACATTGAAATTGGGACTCAAACATTTTTTTTTGTTTTATCTTGTTTTGTTATTATATGTTTATTTCTAGTCTGCAAAGGCAAAATTTTTTAAAGGAAAGAAATGGTGGGAAAAAGATACAGAGGCAAAGAAGCATTGAACAGACTGTCAAACTACATCAGGAAGACAGGGGAGGTTGGGCAAGGGGGGCTGTAAGAGACCAACCGAAGGACTTGTACGCATACATATAAGCATAAGCAATGGATACAAGACACTGGGGTGGGGGGGAGGGCGGGCAGGTGAAGGCATGTACTGGGGGGTAGGGGAGGCCAGGGGGAGGTCAATGGGGGAAAATAAAAGGAGACATATGTGCTACTATTTGTAATACTTAAAACAATAAAAAAGAAAAAAATATACCCAGCATTTTTACCTTTAGAGAATACTTGTGGGAAATACTATCTTAGCATTCATCACAAGACACATCCATAAAATAGCAGAACATCTTATTTTAGGAAAAAGGAAATAGTGTTAGTGGGAAAGCTAAGTGTTTCTTCATCCTTGCTATCCAATGTTTCTGGGCATCCCTTCCCCCAAAACTGAAGATAGCAAATTGCTCTTCACAGACCAAAACACACAGAGGAGTCTGGAGAAAAGGAAAACCAGATGGAAAGGGAGGAAGAGAGGGTGAAAAAAACGGAAGGGAAGCAGGCTGGCACCTGTTATCTAACACAATGATCATTAAAGTTATCATATGTTATGCCAGAAGCTTTATTTTAAAAATCCTGTCTGCTACCTCTGGGTTAAAGGAATAGTTTGAATATGCATCTCATTCAAATTGTTTTCCATCACAGTCAGTGACTGCAGTTGAAATTACTGAGTAGCTTTGAGTCCTTCCAGAGGAAACAATGAGGGAGTACAGGGAATACTATACCTTTTTGTCCATTCAGGAACATTCCTTATTTCTAGATATAAAGTAATTATACTAGTATTTTGTACTTCAATAAGTGATTTCTGATACAGCCAACAATTAGTATCCCAATAATAATAAGCATTATGAAAGAAAGTGATTAGACGTTTAGAATAGGCAATAATTTAATAGGTTAATACTGGCTCCAAGAGAATTTCTCTCCGTGAAATATTCACATTCAAATGAAGATGCATGGGCATAGGTGCCATACTTACATCAATCTGGTTTCTCATAAAGAAAAGGGTTAGTTCGTTGGGCTTACTCAACTATTTTTAGAAATACATATCAATGCCAATAATTACAAATTCCATCTATGATATAGCAAGGACTTTTTGAAATTAATCTTTATTAATTAGTAAATATTCATATCTTTCACTGTTATTACAACTATCATATGTATATAAAATAGTTGCTGAGCACAGCTATTGGATTCTATTTTCTTTTAATATTTACATATTTGCTACAATGAGCATAGTGATTGTAATTATTAAGTTCTCACTGTGCTAATACTTATGTTTCTAAACTAAATTCGTGGTTGATATAATTAGTATTTATATAATTTATTACAGGCTCACTCACCCTAGGAAGTGATAAATGTTTGTTGCAGTTTTTAAAAAAATATTACAAGATCTTAGTGTAATTGCTCATTTTCAGAATATTGATAAGTTTATATTTCATTAAAAATGTATACGCTCAGGTGAAAATGAACCATGCTCTAAGCATATATTACTGTAATATTAAGAGCTGGAATCAGCTCCACTGATATTTCTTATTAACTGTACAAATTTACTTAATTGACTCAATACCAGTATCCTCACATACAAAATGAAAATGATGTTTTGATAATTACATAATTAATTGGTATCTGATCACCCCCTCTCTGCTAAATAAAACAATTAAAAAATCTGGTCGTAATACCAAAAACAGCTGCTCTGGACAGTCATCAACAGCAGGCAGACTCTGGTGAGGAGTACATGCCCGAGAGAAGAGAGAAAGAGAATTATATAAACAGAAATCCCAGGCCTGTGATTGTAGCCTGGGGCCAAAGATAATTAGCATGTTACAAGCAGAATGTGTCCTGCTCCTGGTAGAGTAACCATAGCATTTGACCTAAGAAATCAAAGAATGAAGCAAGGGAAGCTATGGCTACTGGAAAAGAGAAGGGAGTTCCTGAAGGGAAAGAACCAGAGAGGTGATCACATATTCTATCATGGACCCCAGACTACACATACATGGTACAAACTCAAAGTATCTGAGCTAAAGTAAAAAAAACTGGGTTTGAGATGGGCTTCCACTCAAGAAACATGTTTACATTTCAAGACTATAAAATTACCTGCTAAAACAGGGAAATGAAATTAATCAGAGAAAATAATAGATTCAGCAGAGTACAATTAAAAATTACCAATATACAAGAGGAATCAGGAAAATGAAACACATTTCAATAGGAAGAACATTGACTCAGAATGGCCTATATGTTGTGACTAGCAGACAAGGGTTTTAGAGTGGCTACTATAGATCTTGTCAAAGAAATTAAGTGAAAATGGTCACATGAATGAAAATATCAGCAGATAGTGAAAATCTATACTAATAAAAGAGTAATATGCTAATTAGACCAGATAGACAAGATGTCTTCCTGACGTCCTTCTGGACAAAGGCAAGGTGGTGAGGCCAAGGCAGAGGAAGAGGCAGTTAGGGGCGATCAGGCAGGCAGGGGAGCAGTTAGGGGCATCAGGTAGGCAGGCAGAGGGGTTAGGGGCGATCAGGCAGGCAGGAAGGGGGGGCTAGGGGCAATCAGGCAGGCAGGCAGGTGAGCGGTTAGGAGCTAGTGGTCCTGGATTGCAGGAGGGATGTCAGACTGCCGGCAGTTGGACATCCCCCAAAGGGTCCCGGATTGGAGAGGGTGCAGGCTGGGCAAGGGGCTACCCCTCCATCCCCTGTGCACAAATTTGGGCACTGGGCCTCTAGGCCTGTCTAATAAAAGAGAAACATGCAAATTGACTGTACCTCCGCTAAACCCACATGCCACGCCCACCAGCCAATCAGGAGCAAATATGCAAATTGACCCAACATAAATGGTGGCAGCCATGGAGCTGTAGAGAGCAGGAGGCTTGGGTTGCCCTCGGTGATGGAGGAAGCCAAGCTTCCCGCCCTGCCCTGGACAGCCCTGGCCTCTGCTCAAGACTACAAAGTTTCAATTATAGAAGATAAATAAATCCCAGATACAAGGGCCTCTGCTTGGGTCACCGGGGGGCGGGGCTGGCCTGCAAACCACCATGGGCCCCTCACCCAGGCCACCCCTCTCCCCAAGGGAACCCCTACCCTGATCTGGGACACCCTTCAGGGCAAACCAGCCAGCCCCACCCATGCACCAGGCCTCTATCCTATCTAATAAAAGAGTAACATGCAGATTGACCATCACTCCAACACACAAGATAACTGCCTCCATGTGGTCAAAGATGGCTGCCCCCATGTGGACACAAGATGACCACCACAAGATGGCCAGCAGGGGAGGGCAGTTGGGAGGGACCAGGCTGCAAGGGAGGGCAGTTGTGGGCAATCAGGCTGGCAGGGGAGCAGTTAGGCATCAATCAGGCTGGCAGGGGAGTGGTTAGGGGGTGATCAGGCTGGCAGGCAAAAGCGGTTAGGGACAATCAGGAAGGCAGGCAGGTGAGCAGTTGGGAGCCAGCATTCTTGGGTTGCGAGAGGGATGTCCAACTGCCCGCTTAGGGATGAATAGGATCAGCCCTAAACGGGCAGTTGGACATCCCTCGAGGGGTTCCAGATTGGAGAGGGTGCAGGCTGGGCTGAGGGACACACACCCCTGTGAATGAATTTCATTCACTGGGCCTCTAGTATAATATAAAAACCTAGGTGGATATCCTAGAATTGTAAAAGATATACATGAAGTCAAAAATTACTGGATGGTTTTAACAGCTGAATAAAAATACTAAATTAAAGATTCAGTGAACTCAAATATAAAATAAGAGAATTTACTTAATATACAGAACACAAAAATAAATATAAAAAATAATGGAGCTTCAGGGATATTTTAGATAATATCTGATGTGTATGTCATTGGTCCTAGAAGAAAAGGAGAGAAAAATAAAGAACAAATGATTGAAAATTTTCTAAATTTGATTAAAGGAAAAAACTTCCACATATAGGGTTTCCCAGAAAAATGTATACACACTTTAACAGCTGATAACTTGATTTTCACTCCTTTGCAGGTTTAGCTGATTTGAAATAATGGGTGAAGCCAGACTAAGCTTTGAACAAACAAAATGTATCTTAAAGTACCACTATTGAATTTTCTGAAAAAAAATTAATTAAAAATTAATAACAAAAAAAATCCTAGAAAAAATTTAAATATTTGGAAAATAAATAACATATTTCTAAATTTTTCATAATTCAAGGAGGACATCACTAAGAAACTGAGTTAACATGATAAATAAAAATTCAATAGATAAAAATTAGGGGTGTGTTAAAGCAATGCTGAAAAGAGACTTTATGATTTAAATTGATATATTTTTTTAAAATGAAGGTCTCAAACAAATGATTTGGGATCACACTTTATGAGTTATAAAAAGAAGAACAATAAACCCAAAGTAAGTGGGAAGAAGGAGGCAATACAACCAAGAGCAAAAAAGGAATCTATACTAATAAAAGGGTAATATATTAATTGGAGCAGAAGTCTTTCAGATGTCTATCCAGACATCCATCTGGACAAAGCCACAGTGGCTGCAAGACCCAGGGCTCAGGCACCTGTGGGTTCAGGCAGCCGTGAGCCCTGTTGGGTTGATGGGGGCGGCGCCTTCCCCTAATCAGCCTGGTTGCCTCCCGCAGAGGAGGACATCCTAAGCTGTCAGTAGGACATCCCCTGAGGGCTCCTGGTCTATGAGAGGGGGGAAGGCTGGGCTGAGGGGACCCCTCCCCACCCCCAGTGCATGAATTTTCATGCACCGGGCCTCTAGTAAAATATAAAACCAAAAGATCACATGGGCAGCAAACTACTGAATTAAGGTTGAAACATAAATCTTTTTACTATGAAGCCAAACTCCTTTCTAATTAGCCATTGTGCCATTGTCTTAAAAATATATTAGACTTGAATATAAGATGTATACATAAGTACAAATATTTCATTTAAGTTTAGACATAAAATATTTTGTTTATGCTCAAGTTGATGTCATAATAATTTAAAGATAACCTGAAGAAGAGTATTTTTTATATCTTCTGTAAATTTTGTGGTTTTTAGGACAGTTTATACAATCATACCTATAAAACGATACAAAACAAATTCATTCTTGAATTTAGTACAGAAATAGACTTGATGATCAGAAAAATATGTGTGTTTAATTTTAATCTGGGAATTAAATAATGTTTATAGGTATTATTTGGCCATTTGAAAGCATTTATGTTGATATGTGCTTTTAATATATTTTATATATTATTTTTGTCATTTTACCCCATGTGTTTTTCTATTTTTAACTTGGCTGCCAGGAAGTTTGTAACAGATAGTAACATTCAGTTTGAATAACTATTTTGTTCTAAGTTAATGGCACACAATTCCTCCACATTACTTAATTTTATAGATATTTAATACTTGTCTTATATGTGATTTAATGTTTTATGCCAATGCCAGTACTTTTGAGGCAAGTAAACTACAGGTAATAGTTAGGAAAAAAAGTAAAAAATAGTTTGTAAGAAAGGTTTGTGTGTTTTTTTTTATTTATAATTATTGAGTTTGGCTTTTAAAAATCAGTTAATATCCCAAGTCAGGCATCTGGCAGCACTGCTTTTTATAAGGTTTATTATAAACTACTAGAGGCCCCTATGCACAAAATTCGTGCAAGGAACTTGGCCCCCGCCGTTGCTGCAGCTGCCTCTGCCTTGGCCCTTGCCTGCCGAGGTTTTGTCCAGAAGGAAGAATTCCAGAAGTTCACCTGGTCTAATCAGCATATTAGGCTTTTATTATTATAGATAAGTAGTGGCCAGGTGCATGAAATTTGTGCACATTAAAAGGGAATTAATTAGAGGAAATATTTTAATATTGCTATTTGCTATTTTTCTGTAATCGAAGTGAAAGAAAATTAGTAAAATGTATATGAAAATCTCCCTCCTGTCAGAGTCTTGGACGCAGGACCCAGAGTTAAGTCCTTGCCTAACCGCGTGTGCCTCGAAATCATGAGAGACCCAAACCCGACCGGCCCCACCCCCATTAAGTCCCACAGGGCGATGGGGGCACAGCCTCAGGCCCCCCAGCCTGGCACTGGTGCAGGGGCACGGCCTCAGTTTCCCCGGACCAGCCTCAGGTTCCCCAGTCCTGGTGCCAGGGCAGGGGGCGTGTCCTCAGGTCCTGTGGCCCGGCCTCAGGTCTCCTGGCCAAGGGGCTGGGGCAGGGGACATGGCCTCAGGTCCCAGGCACAAGGGCACGAAGGCGCGAAGGCATGATAACCATTTGCATATTAGCTCTTCATTATATAGGATAGCTATCTATATATAGAATAGAGAAATATGCTAATTAACCGGGACACGGTAACAGGTCAACTGAACAAAAGGAGGTTGGTGTGCAGTGTTGGGGGCGGGGTGGCAGGGTCCTCCATGCGCCTGCGCTGGGGGCAGGGCTGATCAGCAGCGGCCGTGGCTGCTTCAAGGGCTGGAGAGGGATGCAGAACCAGACCAGCAGCAGCTGTAGTTGCTGCGGGGCCTGGGGAGCGAGGCAGGGGTGGACCGGCTACTTGAGGGTGGGTGGCCCTGTGCAATTTCAAATTGTGTGCTGGGCTCCTAGTTAAAAATAACAGTATACATTGGCAGGCTACTATGATATTCAATTTCAAAAAAATGCATATGTCTGCACACACATATGCACATGCAATCTTCCCCATACACACATGTGCAAGCATGTGAGTTTAACCAAGTGCCTGTTTGAAAGTTAAGAACATACTTGTAAATTAGGATAACACACATTTTAAGTACTTATATCAATTACTTAATGCAAGTATATTATGTAACATCAATCTATTTCATTAACTGTAAAAGGGAAAAAAAAACAATTATTCTTTGGTCATGTAGTAACTTATTTACAATAGTTTCTGAGTAAAATATTCAGAGAAATGCATGAAATTTTTCTGTATTTGTTAAAGCCTGGAAATGAAGATCTAAGCATCAATATTGTGATGAAGAATAATTTCCTTTCACAGAGAATTAGTACACATGTCCTATATATAAAATGACATGCATGGAGATTATTTCAAATGTAACTAATGTTCATGAACTTATCTGGAGAGATTCCAGGTTGATGAGATATTTGATACTTCCTTATGTAGCTTGTCATAGTACAGTTCTGAACTGCTCAGAAATCTTTCATCATTGTACAAGCTATTAATTCATCCCATTACATGAATCCTGTTGTTTAGAATATATTGCTTACTATGAAGATTGCTTTATAGAGTTTCCTGGTTGGTCATTTGGTTAGAGAGTTTTACTTCCTGAGTTTTCATATCAGATACACAGCTTTGAATTTGGAATGTTACTGCTATAGTCTGAATGTGTCCCTGAAAAATTAGTTGAACCCTCACTCCCCAAAAGTGATGGTAGTAGGACGTAGGGCCTTTGAGACGTGCTTAAATTATGGGGGTGAAATCCTCAGGGACGGGATTAGTGCCTTTATAAAAGAGACCCCAGAGAATTTCCTTTCACTTCCTTCAAGTGAAGATACAGCTAGAAGTCTTTGACCTGGAAGTGGGCCCTGGCAGGACCATGCTGGCACCCTAATCTCAGGCTTCCAGTCTCCACAACTGTGAAAAATAATGCCTGTTTTTCTGTCAACTCCCCAGTCTGTGGTGCCATATTACAGAAGCCCGGAATGAGCAAAGACAACTAGTTAACCTGACCAAATTCAACTGATGTGAGTTGGAGGATTAAACTACCACTCTGTGCTAAAATCCTCATGGGTTATCACGAAGATGTGAGTAGTATTTTAAAAAATGACCTTGCTCTCTCTAGGGACTGGGTCTAAGGGTTAACAGGAGAATAAAATTGTCTTATCTCCTCTGAAACTCATGAACAACTTTGCCTCTTTTCACAATCAGGAGGCGTGAGATTGAGAAAGGCCAGGTCTCCTGGACAAATAGCCTAATCCTCCCGCGGCGCTGGCGCCCTTACAAGAGCTCTGTTGTTGGAGTTGCCGGGAGGCTGGGAAAGGGGGCTGCTGCCAGGCACTGCTCTCTAGGAAGCCCAGCTGAGACCCTGGGAAAACAGAACCATTTCCAAAGATCACAGGCTTTGAGTGAAGGGAACCCAAAGCAAAACACAGAGCGGTGTGAAAGTTATGAACTGAGATGGCTCCACGGGTTTCTCTGGGTAGTGTGAGCGCGTCTGACGGGCGCGTTTCACGCACACAGGCCAGACCCTCTTCCCCATTAACAAGTCCAGTCCTTCGGGTTCCTAACACAGAGGGCTTTTTCAGTTATGTGTTAACCACTCCTGAACTAGCAACCGAGGAGGGCAGAGACAAACTGTGAGGGTGAGAAATTCTCAGAAGATGTTAACTTTTAAAACACAATGAAGGACACTAATGCGAAGTTTAACTGGTTTTCCATTATTCATGTGGCTACGGGTCTGACCCTACAGATTTCAGTCTTTCTGTAAACACATTCCTCTAGATTTGGCCGCAGAATCCCCGTGGGCTAGGAACTGCTAGATGGAATTTCTAATTAAAAAAAAAAAAAAAAAAAAATAGAAAGGGCTCCTAGCAAGTTAACCCCAAGTCTCCTCGTCAAACGTTTACCTTCACACCCCCTCTTGTAAGTGTCCCCGTAGTCTCTCATTCATATTGACGACTTGTACTTGACAGCGGCCGGGAAAGAACGGACTGCTTTCCTCCAAAAGCAACACCCTCCATCCGAGGATTGCTTCAACACCTGGAAATGCACCTTTCAGACTGAAAGGTTTCATACAGGGTGATTAATACAGGCCACAAAGGATCTATTTATACAAGGATTCCTTGTGCACTTGGGTGATAGTTGCTAAAGTAATTTTCTTTTGCTGTGGGTCAAGGCTGAAGAGAATTCTGACATCACAGAACCCTGGGGTATTTACACAGGTGTGGGGCCCCAGCATATTTTATGCACATTTGTTTGTCTCTCTGAGGTTTCTCTTTTTCTCTCATCTCCTCTGTCTCTGCCTGAGCCCCTCTCTTAGGCTCCATTTATCTGTTTATGAAGAAAAGACGTTACTTTCATGTTGGCGGACGTTCTGGGAAGCGCACACTAAACCCTATATTACCGTCTTCAGGAAATTTTCTGCTTCTAGATTCCGCTCGCCAAGGTGACTGATATTAATAGCTCGCCGGAAGCTGATAAAAGGAAGATAACATTTTATCTTTTCATGTCACCTTTACAGTTTGGTTTCCCATCTTGACAGAGCCAGAAGAATATTTGATATCCAAATCACAACTCTCTGTGTTTAGAATTCTCTTTGCTTTCTCTCTCTGATTTCCAGTGATACATGTATTCATTGCATACTTAAAAGAATAAGTGTAGGACACTTGAAGAACTTACTAAGTAAAATATTACTATTTGCATTTACTTTGAATTCACTCTAGAAAATCACATCACTGATGGTTTGGTTGTATTTTTGTTCCATTTGTGTTCACTTATTAAATAAAACTTAGTTCAAATAATCAAAACTGAAAAAAAAAAGCTCCTTTTGTTCTCTACCAAGATATTTGCTTCAAATTCAAGGTCAAGTGAAGTGTCTTTTGTGTAGTGTGCTAATTATCTGATGGGATAGAGTTAGGGAGAGAAGAAACTGTGGGTGTGGAGCCATAGTAAGTGCAGGCTTTAAAAACAAATTAAAAGCACTTTGATCATTCCTGAGGGGTAGAATCGATGTTACAGTGATAATGCTAAGGAAGGCTTTTCATTCTTTTCCTTGGACTTGGTTTTTCCTTAGTTTCTTTCTATTGGTCTTAAAATAATTCCTGTGGCCACCTGTTCTTTCTCCCAGAGGCCTTTTAGACATTGACCACATAGAGAAGACTAGGCCAGTTAGGGCTGCATTGCACAGGCTACTTAATTAATGGAGAATCCCAATTCATAAGTCTGGCTTTTATTCTGTTTAGCTATTATTGCAAATTACATTAATAAGGATTGGGTCTTTGTTTAATTCAGGTATGGGCCAAGCATTGTTTTTCTTCAATAGGCTCATAAATTGTTTTTCTTGACTTAGACTAAGATGAGACTCTAAAGCTTAGTCACAATTAAAGAAATAAGTTACAGCTGAATAATCTCACAGTCACAGGTAAAAAGATTCTCAAATAGAAGGTTATAAGTATAGGGTTTTTTCATTATTTTTTAATAGAATCTAGATACTTGCGAGTGTTGATTACCAATGATAAAACAACCTTGATTTTTTCTTTTTTTAAAGCTACTGAGGAGACCCTGATAGTTTACTATGCAAAGTAGAGATGTTTAACTTTCCCAGTAGATACAACCTAACAAAATCACCAAGGCTTTAAGGGTAACTTATGAATTGACCAGTCATATCTATTCCAGAAATGAAATTTCTTGACCTTTTGTGCTTGACATTTTGTATATTTCCAGGTTAATTTGACTAGATTTGGCTTTAGACTTTACCCACACTAATCTTCCTTTCCAGAATAATCAAAACAGGAAAAATAATTCCCTTGGTACCTTATATGACCCTGGCTACCTGTAGCAGCTGAGAAATGGAAAAGGGGGATGTGGGCACTGCTAAATTTTAGTTATTCTTCAGATATTACAAAATGCAACTAATAATCAGAAAATTGTTGAGAGAAAATTAATATCTTAGGTTATTTTGTGATTTTTTAATTGACATGTAACAATGTATATCAATCCTATCTAATAAAAGAGAAACATGCAAATGGACCGTACCTCCGCTACACCCACAAGCCACGCCCACCAGACAATCAGGAACAAGTATGCAAATCAACTCAACCAAGATGGCTGTTAATTTGCATATCCAGGCACAGAGTGAAGACTGAAGACAGCATAGAAGGAAGCCAAGCACTGCATAAGGGAGCGAAGCTGAGGAGAAGCAAGCAAGTGGGGTGGCGGAGAAGGGAGGGAAGCAGGTGGGGTGGGGGAGAAGGGAGAGAAGCAGACTGCTGCAGGAAGCCCTATTGCAGGAATCTTCCTGCAACGGGCTTCTAGTATAATATATTTTTATATATTACTAGAGGCCTAGTGCACGAACTTCGTGAATGGGTGGGGTCCCTAGGCTTGGCTGGCAATCGGGGCCCATAGGGGCCAGGCCGATCAGGGTCAGGCATGAGAGGAGGTCAGGCACAGAAGGAATGGATGCTGGACACTGATGCTGCTATTGTCTGGGCTCCACCACCACATGGTTCCCCGCCTCCCCCCCTCCTTTTTCCCTCACTGCCACGCCACTACTGTGGTGGGTGGGAGGCGGGATGATGGGGTTTGCTGGCTGGGGGGAGGAACAGGGCATGGGAGGTTGGCTGCCAGCCCCGAGGAGGGAGCCAGCCCTTGGCCCTCCTGGGGAAGGGGCCAAGTCCGCCACCACCCACCCCTGGTTCTCCATCCCAGCCCACAGGCCAGCCCCAATCCAGCAATCAGGGCCTGCCGGCTGGGGGAAGCAACTGCAGGAGGTTGGCTGCTGGGAGAGGTTGGCTGCAGGAGCACACTGACCACCACAGGGCAGCTCCTGCATTGAGCATCTGCCCCCTGGTGGTCAGTGCATGTCATAGTGACCAGTCATTCCAGTTATTCTGGTCGCTTAGGTCAGTGGTTGGCAAACTCATTAGTCAACAGAGCCAAATATCAAAAGTACAATGATTGAAATTTCTTTTGAGAGCCAAATTTTTAAAACTTAAACTTCTTCTAACGCCACTTCTTCAAAATAGACTCGCCCAGGCTGCGGTATTTTGTGGAAGAGCCACACTCAAGGGGCCAAAGAGCCGCATGTGGCTCGCAAGCCGCAGTTTGCCGACCACTGGCTTAGGCTATTATATATATATATATTTCTATTGTAAGGCAATATGAGAAATTTTCACTTGATTTTTTTTTTTTAATTATTTAGTTCTCAGGGATTGGCATAAACATAGAACGCTAAATGCAGATTTCAAACAGCTACAATTTTGAGGGATTGCCATCATATTTGATTCTGGATATTATGGCATAAATTGGGAAACACTGTACTTGCAGACTTACCTGGACCCAGAAGGTACACACATTTAAAGCAAGGAGTTTGATAAGCACCAACCTATTTGAGCCTGAAACTAATTTTTAAGGGCAATCAACATAACCTCATAGAATCAGTTCACTCTACAACTAGAAAATTCCCAAATCCAAGGAAGATTTCTGGAGCCACAAAGTTATAGACTCACTAAAATAATGTTCATCCAAAACAGTTCCAAATATTAAATAGAAATTTATGGACTGGCTTTGAATCAAAAGATAATATACTTGGATTCTGGCCCTTTCTCTTAAACTTTTTAAAGACACATTTTTCTTCATGCATAAAATAAAGATAACTGTAGTCACCCCATAAAATTGAAATAAGGACTAAATGAGATCGTTTTGAAAGTATTTTGCAAAATTCCAGACAATTGGTAATTTTCACTAAAAAATGTATACTTTTCCTTTCCTTCACCTTCTTGAACACGTATTGAGAATCTGTACATGTTTAAGGTGTAAAATTATATAAACTACTCATGAAATGAAAGCGTAAGACAAGAATAGGTAACATGTGAATTGTGGTTTATGTTCAAATAGTGAGGACTTCTCTAATTGGGATGCTACAAAATATGAATATAATGGAAATATTAGAACATAGGTTGGGGTTGGTATCTCTGGATAATCTTAAATGACAGATTAGAAATTTGTATCATATAGTTTTAAGTGATAGGGAGCCACTAAATGCTTCTGAGCAAAGGGAAGGGCAAGTTAAGAAACATTTCAACTAACCACATTGAAAACTATTTATATAGCAGACTAGATACTATGCTGTCTAATATCTATATAGTATAGTATTGTATTGCAAAGTAAATAATAGAAGATCTGAATTAAAGAAATTGTGAAAAATAAAAATAAGGGTTTAAATATGAGAAGAATTTAAAAGGCAACTCAATAGAGCTTACAGAGTGGTTACATGGGAAGTGATGTATACTCTATTATACTTTACTATACTATACTATATAGAAGGTCTAAACCAGTGGTCGGCAAACTCATTAGTCAACACAGCCAAATATCCACAGTACAACGATTGAAATTTCTTTTTAGAGCCAAATTTTTTTAAACTTGAACTTCTTCTAACGCCACTTCTTCAAAATAGACTCACCCAGGCCGTGGTATTTTGTGGAAGAGCCACACTCAAAGGGTCAAAGAGCCGCATGTGGCTTGCGAGCCGCAGTTTGCTGACCACTGGTCTAAACTAAAGAAACAGGGGGATAAAAAATTCAAAGGAAGAATCAACAGAACTGACAGAGTGATTACATAGGAAATTAAAAATTATTTTGAAATGACTTAGTACGTAAAGAGGGAGAGAAGCTAGCTTTGTAAGGAGGTTGTGAATTCTAATTCTGACATAATGAAAGGATACAGCGCAAACATAATATTGAAATGGAAGTGTTCAGTTGCCAATGGGAAAACTAACACTGGAGCTGGAACATAAAGTTAAAAATTGAAGTAGGAGACTGAGTACCATCAACATATGGTACATTGTGCTATATAATTGCTGAGGGAATCCCCATTGCAAATAGGCTTGGCCAAATAACTTGCTTTACCAAATGGAATAACATGGCATTTTTGGGATGTGTTTGAGAGCCGGTCAGTCTCTTTTGCACTTTCGTGTCAGTTAGTAATATTCTCCCTCATGTAGGCCTGACTCCTAGGGTCTGGACAACTACATGGAAAAGAGCCTACCGTTAAGCCCCTCCTCCCCAACCCTATCCATGCTCCCCCATTCACCACAATAATGTCTGCTGTAGACTCTAATTGGGCAGGTTTTGCAAGGGAAAGAAAACTTCATTGTCATAGACCATTTCTACTTCGGGTTGTTTATTTCCATAGCATAACTTGGCATATTTTGACAGAGATAAAAGTGACCAAACAACTTGAGATGGATGCTTCTTTTTTTTCTGGAATTAGGCAGGGTATACATACATTTAAAAATATGACTGTAGAATATCAGCACTATATGAGATCTTACAGAGAATTAAAATAAACCCCTTGATTGACAGATGAGGAAGTTAAGGAATAGGAATTAAGGGTTTTGCCCAGTGAAGCATGGGCAGCAATGCCAGAAGAGTCTCTAAAGGCCAGAGCACTTCAGATACAAGTTCAGTAACTTTTCCATGAATTTGTACTTATTTTGTCCACTATGGGTCAGAATTGTTTTAAGATTACACAAAAACTTGAAGTAATGATACAAAGAGTAACACAGATATCACCTTTACCCACTGGTTAATTATTTTTAACCAATATTCATTGATCACTCACTCTGCACCAGGCAACTTACCTATATTACCTGCATTGAGCTATCTAAGAGCCTGCAAGCTAAGTATGATACTCTGTATTTTATGCCTGAAGAAAATGAAGGCAGAAATTTTGTGTAGGATTCATAATTGGCAGAAGGAGATGAGATTAAAATCAGGGAATGATCTGTTTCCAGATCAGGCTCTATCAATGTTTAACTAAAGCAGAACCACACCAAAACAGAAGCTGCTCTTATTTCCCTGTCCATAAACAGTGTAGAATCTCTGTTGGGGAGCAAGCAGGGCCACTGGGAAGAGAGTAATTTTAAGAAAATGAAAAATCCTATATAATAAAAGTCTAATATGCAAATTGTCCCCTGAGGGGGGTCATTCGACTGGGAGTTTGGTTAGGAGACCAGGAGTTCAACCACTCTCTATGATGTGCGTTGACCATTAGGGGGCGGCATGGAACATGGTGGGCATAGGCAATGTGGCACTGGCAGCAGGTGGCAGCAGAGGCACTGCCAGCCCTGATGGGTCTGGATGAGAGCCAGACCACTACGGGATGGTGGAGCAGGTGAGCAGGTGGTGCCAGGCCAAGGCAGGTGTGAGTGCGGACCCAATCACCCCGTCAATCATCCCACAGACAGCAACCAGCGGTGGTGGCTGGGGGTGGAGCCGCCCACCTGGCTCCTAGGCACTGAGGGAGCTAGGCAGGGGGCCAGCCCCAATTGATCGCCCTGCAGGCAGGATGGTGGAGCAGGTGAGGGGGCAGCGCCAGGCCAAGGCAGGGTGCCAGGCGGGGCTGCAGGGATGCAAGGCTGGAGGCATGAGCTGGGGCCCAATCCCCACAGGCCACCTGGAGGGACCCTACCCATGCACAGATTCATGCACCGGGACTCTAGTTAAAATATAAAGGTTGAATCTGTCATCTCATGATCATCGGTGGAAATCCTAGACAGTCATCAATTATTTATCAACTGATATGCTCCTGGTGCTCTTCTACAATCGCTCTGAAATGTAGATTTTTAATCCCACTTCAGACATCTGAAAATGGAAGCCTTAAATGTAATTCAGTATCTCACTCTCTAAGAAATCTTGGGCTTTTTTTTGGGCGCCTGAGCACAAATTAAGAATTGGTTAAACTTCAAAAGGCGAGGGTGGGGAAAGGCTGTCTCGGTTTCAGGTGGAGAGTGTGTTGAGAAACACCAAAGACAGGGATGGTAAATTGAAATCCTTGTGATGAAAGGCTGTAGGCTATGGACTTTATTCTTAATTCATCAGGCAAGATCAAGGCATGGAAGACTCTGGAACTCTATCAAAATTAGACAGGAGGAAGATTAATCTGGCAGTGGTAAACATACAATGCATTAGATCAAGGAGGGATTTGACTTAGGGAGATAAATAAGCTGGTTGTTCTAATATTTTAAGTAGTAGAAGTAGCAGTAAGAATAATAATAGTAATAATAATGATAATAATACCAAAATTGAAGGACTGGCGGTGAAGATAGAAGAAAGTGGACTAGTATGTGCTCTATGGGCATTCGTGCAGCTGAGACACAATTTGTAGCTAAATCTGTGCTAATGCTATGTGCCTTTTTTACTAGTCTGTGTTTTGTTGTTTTTAATCCAGAATTGTTGGGTCAGAATTGTTTTTAAATTATACAAAAACTTGGAGTAATGATACAAAGAGTAACACAGATATCACCTTTACCCACTGGTTAATTATTTTTAACCAATTGTCAAAAGGGCTGACTGTACTCAATCTGAGCATAGTGATTGTAATACTCATTTGCCTCCTGTAATCACATAACTGTGATATGCAATGGTATGCTAAACACATGGGCAGTTAAAGTTTTCTTTGCCAGAACCTGTGAACCACATGAAAAAGTTTCAAAACACATGCGAAGGTGTCCTGTGGATTCTTTTGGAACTCTCTGTACATTTAGTACAATGGCAATGACAGCTGTGACACTTAAGTCAAACCAATGTGTGCTTGAAACTTTGGTCGCCTCCTGCTGATTCCCTTTCACATGACTTGCTTTTTAATAAAGAGCGAGATTTGCCTAAACATTCATTTTTCTGTTTATCTGCATGACAGTGTTTATATACATTAGTGTTCTGCCCTCTTGTGCACAGGTTTTGGCTGCACGATTTGTATTTTAAGAAACAAAAAAGGAATTAAATATTTATGAGTTTCTGAAGGTGTCCAGAAACGACTTTTCTACAGTTATACTCTAATCCTTCCTTTTCTCCTCTAACATGTTACTGCTTCTTAAACAGAGAATAAAGAAACAAATGTCTTTTTTTTTTTTTTTTTAATCATCTTGCATTACACTAACTCACATTTGCTTGTTCTGTCTGCTTTTTGGAACCACCCTTGACTAGAATTTTCCTGCCCTGACTGAGCTGACGGCTACATACACACAAGCCTGGATACCCCTTCAGTTCTATAATTCCATTCCCCTTTTAATCATGGAGCTGAAAGTTGAGAGACAACAGTTAGGCTTTTATTATGCCAATTCCAAGATGTTTAAATAACAGACCACGTGGAAAACTGGGGGTGCAAAAAGTAGGCATGTGGAGAGGAGAGCACAAATATTTCTTGACTTCAAAGCCAAGAGAAAAGGATAAGTAAGCCATCAACTATGTATATTTATTACCCTTTAAAATGACCAGAGGTTCCGAAGTATAAATAAAAGGGACTATTTGGAAGTCTGACACTATTCCTCCCCCTCTGAACTATGCAAAATGCACTTACTCTGAGAGCAGTGTATACTTTTAATCATTTTTAAAAATGAGATTAAACAAGAAAAACATGCTTGCTTTAACAAATTCAAACAAAATATATGTGTATACAGTTAGAAGTGTAAGCCCTTCTTTGCCTTATTTGCCCTTAATAGCCCTGTGTTTATTATCTTAGGAGAACTTTTCTATGCACATAAATATGCATCTTGTATGTTCCACTAAAATTTTGTTTTGGTCTTGTAAACAAATTGGCCTCAGATTCTTCATTTTGTTCTGTACCTTGCCATTCTATTTAACAATATGGAGTGGATATTTTTCTAAGTCAGAATCTAATTCAATTATTTTAATGGCTACCCAGTTTTGCACTTACAGATATTGTGTAATTCCTCTCTCTCTCTCTCCCTCCTTTCTCTCTCTCTCTCTTATCCTCTCTTTTTTTTTTCTAACACTAGCGGTATTCCTATGAGCTTACTTAGACATACAGTCAGCCCTTCATATCTGCATCCACAGATTCAAATCACCGAGGTTGGAAATATTTTCAATTTAAAAAAAAAAAAAGCTAACGATATAGTCTATACCAAACATACACAGATACTTTTTCTTGTGATCATTCCCTAAACAATACAGTATAACAATGCTCTACATTGCATTAGTTATTATAATGAATTAGAGATTATTTAAAACATAGGGGAGGCTATGCATAGATTATATGCAAATACTGTGCCATTTTATAGAAGGAATTTGAACATTCATGGATTTTGGTATCCACAGGGTTCCAGGAACCCATCCCTCATGGCTACTGAGAGAGGACTGTATATTTGTGTATACATGCTCAACTATTTGGTAGAAAATATATCCATATATATTGCTTAACACTTGAAACATCTTTTCCCTTTCATGTAATAAATGATAAACTCATTTATACATTTTGCCTGTGTCTACATGATTTCTACAGACCAGAAAGGATATTTTAGGCAAATTTTGTAAATTTTTTAACTAGAGTGCTAAATATCACTAAGTATAATTTTCACTAATGAAACACTTCTGCACTTTATCCTATCCCCAACCACTTAGCTCTAAGTATTCATTAAAATATTCAAATAGTGTCTTCCTCTTCTGTATCAGCACCCATAGTCATGTCTGCTTATGGTGCAGTCTTTTCCTCTACTCCACATTCATCAACATGCTGGTGATGTTATTTTGTTTTTCTCTTTCCTTCCAGTAATTTTAGTATCAGCCTCTCTCTGCAGTAAAGAACAAAGCTACTGTGGAAATGACAGCTTCCCTAGGAGCCACCTAAGTATCATCCTACGCTCAGGTTTGTTTGTTCTTTTTAGAAGATCAGAGAACACCAACCATGGACTACATCTGACAAGATGCTGGGTTGAACTCATTTTTAGCAGATGTCATGCTGTGCATGACAGTTTTGCAGCCAGAAGAGTGATTTAGGACAATGGAAGAATGGGACAGTATTGCAGCATTTCATATTTTCTTTGCAACTTCACTGATTTTTTAAAAGAAATATTTTCCTGTGTGACAGAAATTATTGTCACTTTGGTGACAAAAAGGCCCCTGAGTTGAAGTGACATTAGTTTTATGAAAAGCTAATCAATTAATTTAGGCATAAATGGTGGAAGGTTTTTTTCGTGCCTGTAATTATGGATAGACGAAGAGATGGGTATCAAAATTGGGGGAAATAAGAAAATGCATCTTTACTGAGCTATTGTAAAATAATTTCTGGGGCCAATGTAGCTAAATAGAAAAAAACAAAACAAAAAACTATTGTGAGAATTAGGGAAGCCAAAGTCTTTAAAACCACTCTTTTTAAAACAAGCACTTATTTTTACAGATAAGAATATATGGACTTTATAGTATGAATTAATTTTGAATACTCATTTAAAAAGATAAAGCCCCCTGCTTCTGACTATATGACAGCCCTGGAAATACAGTGGGTAATATGTAGGTTACATGCACAGCCCAAGGCTGTCTATCCGTCAGCAAATAGAAGTGAGAAGTCTGTTTATGCTGGATAGAAGTCACAAAAGAGAAAATTAACAGTTGAATCAAATCAATTGTCTTAACCTGCAAGAAATAAACTATTTCCAAACTAAAACCTGCATTCATTTCAGTTAATTGGCATGAGTTGAAAATCAATTTGATGGGCTCATTTGGGGCTCCATGAACTATCTGTATTATTTGATGGTTCCCTTGTAGCACCCACCAAGGGAGGCTAGGCATTGGTAGGAAGGCATGATTTATGCAAATTACCCAAATGCCTTGGGCTATAACAATTTTAAACTACATAAGGTTTATTTGTCTGGGAATTCTAAAATTTTGAAGTAAAATAGTACATTGTGTATAGTTTGATATTTAAAAGTAAAAAAGATGGATGTAAAAAGGGCGAGACAGTCTTTTTCTTCCTTCATCTTTGAAGGAACTGAGTGTGCTCATCTCTGATGACAAACTAGAAGGCTAAGAGAGATGCCTTCAATATTGAAATTAGGCCAATCTAAATGCAACACTGCCTTTAACGTCTCAAAAACTTGAATTGCTTCACAAAAGGGACAATTTGCCTAAAATACATGAGCATCTGGAAAAATTTCCTTTATTCAGAATTTGCCTACCCAAGAAGTCATTAAGAAATTCCAGAAAACACTAGCTATGTTTTTAAGATAGGAAGTCCAAACTAAACTATGAGTCAAAAAAGCCATTTGACAAAAATGAAATTTCATCCAATTAAATCCACACTGTAAATATATTGGCAAATTATTTAGATCACTCAGTGGCTTTGGGAATGTTGCCAACATAACTAAGATGGAAGGAAATTCTACTTTTTAAAAATGACTGCTTCTTCCACTACAAATTTAGACATCATGATTCTGGAATGCTTTATTACGCTGTAGATCCAGGACTAATGGGGCTTAATGGTGCCCTCTTTAAATGTGGGGTTACTATTTAACACAAAGACAGTTACTTATGTTAAGTCAACTACTCTAAGGTCACTTAAGAGTATAGGTCTTTAATAAAACCCAAATGTCAATTTCATTTTAGAACTTTTTTCAAGGCCCCTCCTTGCCCATTTGGCACTTTTGTGCACATTAGCTAAAGGTACTTTTAGAATGGACACCACCTGTGTCAGCAGCCCTTGGCCTCCACTTTGCCCCCTCATCTGGACACCACTTTGCAGCTGCAAACCGCTCAACTGTACATCATAGCCCTGCATTTTCCAATGATCTCTAATTGAGAATTTGTCACATATTTTCTCTACATGCTTTGAAACTTTTCTACTGGTCTTGAGCTTTAAAAGATAGCCATACCCTTTGATCCTCTGCCAAAACAATTGCTTCATATTTTAATAAAACGAATTATTTAAAGGTATCAAATTTATATCTCTTCAACCTCTATTTACTCCAAATGACTGTATAGCCATCCTTTATTTGTCTCAGAGAAAGGAGTACCCCTCCTCTTACCTGGGATTAGCCTGTTCTTCACTCTCCCACCTGCACAGGGGATTGGCTACACCAGTCTCCACACCCACCCCACCCCATCCCACCCCCTGGTTTGCGTGTTCAAGCATGTTGCTGATATTTTAATTCTCTTGAGATTGCCCTTCACAGAGCAGAAGTATTTAATTGTAATGAAGTCTAGCTTATCAATTATTTCTTTCAGGAAGTATGCCTTTGGTTTGTACCTAAAAAGTTATCACCAGACCCAAGGTGATAGACATTCTCCTATGTTATTTTCTAATAGTTTGTAGTTGTTTATTTAGGTTTGTGTTCCATTAACTTATTTTTGCTATATTTTTAAAATATATTTTTACTGATCTAAGTTTTGTCATACACACACACACACACACACACACACACACATACATATATAGGCAACTTTGCTAGATATTGGATTTTTGATATTTTTTCATCATTTAGAACATGTTACTCCATTTGATCCTGGTTTTTCTTAACAAATTTTCATAGATCTTTAGTAATAGTTATCTATTGATGTATTTTTTCCATTTGGATAATTTTTAAAAGCTTTAATTTTTGTTGTTTTTTTAAATAATTTTCACTAGTTTTACTCAGGAGAGAGTCAGCAAAACTACTCATGCTATCATGTTAATCAACCTACTTCTGTGCTGTTCTTTTTAAAAAAAAAACAGGAGACTTGGTTGTCAGGTGTTTTCAATTTTATATGAAGGACTTGCTCTTAGATTTTTAGCATGAGATACAGTAATCTCTTGGAAAGTCCAGAGTAATTCTCTCCAGACACTGGCAAATGAGAATATACCTCTTAGAGAGAATGTAATCATTGCTTCATCTGTTCCTAAGTGCTTTAAATCCCTTCAAAGGGAAGATAGTCATAAAGAAAATAGAGTGCCACTGGACCTACCCAAACATAAGAATATGTACATGCATGGTTATGTGTGCGTGAATTAATTGTAACTATATATAGTACATGTATATGTATATATATGTGTGTGTATATATATGTATATGTATATTGAAGTAGCAGAAAAGAGAATAGAACTTTCTAAAGTTGGATTCTGTAACAAGCTGTCTATTTGGACATTGGAATAAGCAGGTAATATTTTCACAAATTTAAGTGCATTTGCAATTATTCATCTTGGTAAGATAGAGATGAACCTGAATTAAGAATTAGAGCATATTTAGCTTTATTGCCAGCACTGCTATTATCTGGCCTGTTAATTTAGACAGGTCTCTTAATAGTTATCTGCTTCCTTATGTGTAAAATTAATTAAGTCAGAATTACACACTAGACAGAGCCACTGCAGGACTAGAAGCAATAATGTAAGCATACTATAGACATGTAAACTGTCACACACATCTTTCATAGTAGTAGGACTCATAAAAAGAGGAAATGAATCTTCCTGGATTCCACATGGATTTACAAGCAGCCACTATTCCTGACAAACAGGTTTTAGCAATGAAAATTAATGTCTCATGAAGTTTATCACCAATGGTGAAGACAGCAAACGAATAAATGTGTAAGTGCAATATAATTATGCATTTATATAAAAAAATATACTATAAAATTTCACCTCAAGTTTTATTTTAAGCTGAAATGACAGTGAAAATTTAAATGACCACATGTCTGTAGTAGTGTTTTCTTCACCTTGGAAAAATGCATACAGAAATACATATCTGAGTATTATACTATTTTTTGGTGGAGGTTATAGTTTATTTATTATATTTTTATTCATTTATTTATTTTGTAAATTCTCACCTGAGAATATTTTCCCATTGATGTTTAGGGAGAGTGGAAGAGAGAAGGAAAGACAGAAAAAAGCATAGATGTGAGAGAAACCCATCAATTGGTTGACTCCTGCATGAACCCCACTAGGGCCCTGGCCTATGAGGAGCCTGCAACCAAGGTACATGCCCTTGACCAGAATCGAACCTGGGACCCATCAGTCTGCAGGCCAACACTCTATCCACTCAGCCAAATTAGCTAGGGCAGCAGGGATCATAGTTTAATTGGACCACTTGTATTTATGTTATTCTGATGAAATAATGTATCATTCTACAGATAATTCCAGCCTGTCTATAATTCATAAATATTTATTAAGTTCCCACAATGCTAAGACCCTGCTTGCCATAAGTAGCATGATTTCAGAACCTGTCTAGACTAAGCCCCACCCACAATGACTGATGAGGTGTTAAATACCTCTCACAGCAGGACTTGAGTGGAATTATACCAGTGGAACAGGGCAGATGATAGACCATCTTATAAGAAGGGAGTAGATGGAGAGAAGCTCAAAGATGCCATAGATTCACATAGAGCCATAGGATAAATACAATGAAGGAGGCAGAACACAGTAATGGTAATCTAGGTGGGTGTTATAGTATCATGGAGGTAAGTACTTATTCAGTGAAAATATTGAACTTTTTCTGTGTGTCCATCACTGTACTTGAACTGATGATTCAAGACCAGTTGGGCATGGATTGTGCCTGCAAGTTGATTATGGTCAATTAGGATGAGGCAATCATGGAAATAAATTCATATTTCATTTGGCTCTACTACTCAACATTAGGTAGATCACTGTATTACCTTGACAGCAAGAAGTCCCAAAGAAGAACAAGCCCATTCCTTATAGGAGAGCAGAAAGAAATTATAAAAGGTAAGCAATTTTGAAAAGATTTTTATTGATTTCAGAGAGGAAGGTAGAGGGAGAGAGAGATAGAAACATCAATGATGAGAGAGAATATTTGATCAACTGCCTCCTCCACTCCCCCTACCGGGGATTGAGCCCACAACCCGGGCATATGCCCTTGACCGGAATCGAACCCAGGACCTTTCATTCCACAGGCCAATGCTCTATCCACTGAGCCAAACCAGCTAGGGCAAAAAGTAAGCATTTCTGAGCTGACTTTTAAAAGAAGAGATATTCCCCTGAGGGGTATGATGGGATGTGTGTTGGTGATGGTGGTAGGAGGGTTACAGAACGTTTTCTAGACAGAGAACAGGATTAAGCTACTTGAGTGTAGATGCACAGAAAGTGTTCATGAAGGTAGAATTTTGGAAACCCTTTTACTTTTAGTTTTGCAAAATTCCATGAGAATGTGTTTTTATTATGCTACTCTACAAAATATATTATGATTATTATTCTGTAATATTGGATTGTTTTATTCTTTTCAATCTATAGATATAGAAGAGAGGAGTATAATCTTATATATGGGTAAGCCAAATAAGCTTTACAAAAGATCATTTAAAAAGGTTTTATAAACTCAGAAAAATTTACACACCTTCCAACACTATTAATATCACCCAATGAATTATAGTTAAGTAACTCAATCTTGTATAGCTAGGATATAGGAAATTATTTGAAACTACAGTTTTTCCCAATCTTAGCATGTTTTGTATTCTACAGTACTAAACTATTATTAAAACCTATCATAGGTTAGCACTGAAGAAAAGATACAGAATATAAATTCTAATAGTAAGGGTCTGTTTTGCGTACTACAGGTGGAAAAACACAGAAGAAGGTGCAGAAAGATGTATAGCACCTGGAGAATATTTTATTGCTGTTCTTTAAGCCACTATCACATACCAGGTAAATTCCAGCATACGCTCCAGAAAATCCCAAGTCTGCATGTTTCTGAAATACAGATAAACCTTGACAAGACTTAATCCTCACTATTAAAGTGGAGAAACTACCCTTGCCCACTTAACATGAGACTGCTCTTTGTAATGCCAGCTTGTTCAGCAAAGATTGAAGAGTCCTAGATGCATCATAGATCTTTCTGTTGGTAAATAGGTGGGTATCTACTTCTGAATTAGCTGAATAAAACTTAGCCAAGCTTGCAAAATATCCTGCTATGAAAGTGTGAGTGGATGATCCTAAGACTTTAGGCTGGTTTTTTTCCTAAATATAATTTTAAAAAGTAATCTTCCATATGTAAGAAATTGGATCTGAAGTAAAATTTATTCTCGGTTCATAATTTGCTCACCTACCAGAAAGGTATGCTTTTCTCCATTAAGAAAAAAATCACCCACACAAATTAAGTGCAGCCCACTTTCCAGTTCCAAAAATCTAGTGCGGGGAAGGAAGGAACCGAGGAAAATAAAGGGGACTCTGGAGGCTCATGACCAAAGAAGGTTTCAATCACACTTTAAAATTAAGTGTCTCAAATCAGGATTTAATTTACAGTTTAAGATTTAATAACACAGTCATTGCATGCTAATTAAACAGGAATGGATCATTTACCAACCTGTTTAATGAGGTGTAACAACTATTGCATATAAAACATACCGACATTATTATTACATTGCCATTAAACTCAATAAATCTGTTTGAATAATTATTGGTATTTAAGTACTATAAATTGCTAACATAACTAGGTATACCTATTTATATTTAATAAAACAAGAATTTCATTGTAGGAATAATTAAACTCCCAGGACCACATTCCTGCGCTTGTATGATACAAAATTCCTACTGGCAGCAATGGAAGTCACAGCTCCAGTAAATGAAGAATTCAGCCCACACAGAAGGAACTATCCTCATCATTAGGTTTTGAATCTCATCTTAATTATATTAACTAATAGATATAATTGTAAGAGCAGTCTCACCATTATTCTTTGGACCTGAGGATCGCAAAGCTTTCCACTACTTCCCTTTTGCTCACCGTGGATACATTGGAGAGGCTTGTCTATAAATGTAACTGGACCTAAGGTGCAGAAAGGCAGTACACTTTATGTTGGGAGGTTTGGTGAGCTTTGAGGAGGGGAGGGCTCTGCGGACTGAAATAAACACAGGTAATGAGCCCTGTTTGGTGTGTATGTTGCTAGGCTGCCCACAAGATGAGGAAGGTGTGACGCCACCAAGAATTGATGTGCTCTGACTAACAAACACATAGTTGTGATGTCAGATGCTCTCTGTGGGTGGAGAGGGCCAGAGATGGATTTAATAAGATTGTAGGTATAGGGAACTTCATGTGGGATAATCATTAAGATCAAATACTTGAAGAATTTGTACGAGTAACATCTAATTTTTGGATGATAATTTGGAAATGTAACTATCATCCTCATTTATCCAGAATTTTTATTAAAAATGCATCATGCTACTCCAGAGAGTAAGTAGTTGTGGTATCCAATGTGAAGATAATGTTGTATGGAAGCAGATAATATGTGTCAGAGATAGAGAAAGGAATTCAGTTGAAGCTGGATATTGGAGCTAAATACCGTAAGCATAAATGTAGACACCCAAAGAACACCAACAGTTTTGTATTGGATGTTCAAATCCTTTTATGTGAATTTTTCCTTTTTTCTTTCTTTTAAATATGTATTTATTGAGTTCGGAGAGGAAGGGAGAGGGAAAGAGAGAAACATTAATGATAGGATAGAATCATTGATTGGCTGCCTCCTGCATGCCCTACAGAGAGGGTTGAGCCCATAACCCGGGCATGAGCCCTGTCCAAGAATGTAACTATGAACTCCTGGTTCATAGGTTGCTACCCAACCACTGAGCCATGCCAGCCAGGCCTTTTGTGTAAATTTTAAGGTGAAAATGGCTCTGTGAGGCCTGAAGACTTGTGGAACCCTGGCAGCAGACACTTTACATATTTACAAATATGTAACACATATTTGTTAAGTTTAGCAGAGATCAACAAGGGTCAGATAAACTCTGTCATCAAATTAGAGAGGCATGTATTATCAAATAAGACAATAGAGAAGTAAAAACGGCCAGAGTTAGTATAAAGATCAGGGGATGCCAAAGATTGGGGGAGGGTGGGATAAATCAGTAGACATAAAGGATTTTTAAGGTAGTGAAACTACCCTGTATGATACTATCATGGTGGATGCATATCTCTGTATATAAAAGCGTAAGTGACCGTTATGATCAGACGACCAACCAGTAGCTATGATGCGCACTGACCACCAGAAGTCAGACACTCAATGCAGGAGCTGCCCCCTGGTGGTCAGTGTGCTCCCACAGCCAATCTCCCACAGTGGGCCAACCTTCCATAGTCCCTCCCCTCAGCTGGCCAGCCCTGGCCCGATCGCTGGCCAGGCTGAGGGACCACACTCATGCACGATTTCGTGGACCAGACCTCTAATTATTATATATTTGTCCAAACCCATAGAATATATACCATTGAGAATGAACTCTAATGTAAACTATGGACTTTGGATGATAATGATATGTCAATGTAGACTCATCATTTGTAATAAATGTACTCTGGTGGTGCACATTGATAATGGAAAAAGCTATGTATATATGTGGGAGAGGCAATATATGGAATATATCTGTATCTGCCACTCATTTTTTCTCTGAACCTAAAATTGCTCTAAAAAAGTCTATTAAAAATCTGAGTCTATTTAAGCGCTAATTATATGCAGCAGAAATTTCATAAAGAGGAAATTTTAAAAGTGGGAAAATCAGTGAAGACTAAGAAGTCTTTGTAGAGTAGAAATGTGAATAATGCTATAAAGAGCAAAAATTGAGTGAGGGGAGGTGCATAGACTAGGTTATTTCAAGACAGAGAAAGAGCTTGAAAAAGTATAAGATGAAGTATGAAAAATGCCAGTATAATAAAAAATTACAGCAATTAAAATATAGGATTTTTTAAAATAAAAAAGATAAAAATTCTCCTGTTCTTATTAGGGTGGATACAATGGGGTCATTATGAAATATCTTACAAGAAAAAAAGGTTAGATTCCCTATTAAAAGACACTTTGGGCCATTGATCGATTTTGAGACAAGAAATGCCATATCAACAAATGAGATCCTATCTATACTTTTGTTCTTCATCAAAGTATGAGTTATAATTATGGAGACTCCATCAGTAATTTGAGTAAATTATACCATCATCTTCCCTTCCCTGAATGGCTCATTAACTTCTGCCAAAAGGCCAGTATATGTCTTACCTCTGATTTGCTCACACAGATTCCTTGTCATAGAATGTCCTTGCCACTTTGCAAACCTCATAATAGCTTACTTGTCATTCAAAGGCAGCTGTATGTGGCCTTCTTTGGGAAACTTTTGATGATTTACCAGATCCTTTGCAGACTTGGTAGAATGGAGCAGCCTCTGCTTTAAGCTCCCTACAATCCTGCATTTACTATTCTCTGCTTAAGCTAAAGACCTTTAGTAATAGATCCCTCTACTATTATATTTTTTATTATTTTTTATTCCAGCTTTATTGAGATGTCATTGACAGGTAACATTGTGTAAGCTTAAGATATACAACATATTGATTTGATATACTTAATATATTGCAAAATGTTACCACCATAATGTTAGCTAACATATCACATAACTACAATATATTTATTTAAGATGAACTGATTATTTTATTTACCTTGTAATTGGTAACTTGTCCTCTTTGACCAACATTTCTCCATTTCTCCAAACCTAGACCCTGGTAATCATCATCCTAGTCTCTATGTCTATGCATTTGGATTTTTAAGATTTTACATATAAATGACATCAAGCAGTATTTGTTTTCATATGGCTTATTTCATTTAGCAGAATGTCCTCAAGGTTTATTTATGTTGTTGCAAACAGCAGGAATATCCTTTCTCATGGTTGTCACAAATAGCAAAATATCATCCTCATGGCTAAATGATATCCCATGATAAATGTCACATCTTCTGTGAGAGAATAAATGGGTGTATTTTAAAGCTGCTCTGTGTGTAGTCATTGGCTACACAGCAATAGAAAAATAGTACACACACAAAATCACCTTTTCCATGTAGTTTTAATAATTCTTTGAAAAATGTTATTATGGACCTATTAATAAGTTTAATATAAACAAGTCACTGTTACTCTGCCCCAGGAAGAGCAGGGTTGCCATAATAGCAGGAATTAACTTCTAATTTATGAAAAGTGTCAAATATTAAATTAGTTATGTTTTTGCTTCAGGAATGGTGTTAGGAGGGTGTGATGTTTTTCTGGTTAAGGCTGCACTATTTCTATCATTCTGAAAAAGGAGATACTTCTTTCTTAACAAGGAATAGCATTTTCAGCATTGATATGTGCCTGGCTAGAGGAGCAAGCCAGGATAGAGGGTCTCACATAGCAGATATCAGAAGTCAGATCAGATACAAGTCACCAAAAGTAAGGGCAATGAATTATGACAAAGCAGGAACAGGCTGGCAGAAAGCGACCAAAGCTAAAATGTTTATAGGAACTAAAGGAAACATGAGATCAAAAGGAAACATCTCCTGTTCTCCAGAGATGTTATGAAAATCTTTGATCTATCTTTTCCAGATATCCACCGAAAGGCAAGCATTAAATTTGCATTAAGTTCAATGTTTGCATTAGGTCTAGTGAGAACAGGCAATTAAAATAGTATCTGTTACTTCATAAGGAATATAATACAATCAATAATATTATAATATATATGTATGGTGTCAGATGGGTGCTAGACTTATTGGGATAATCACTTTATAAGGTATATAAATGTCTAATCACTATGTTGTACATCTAAAACTAATATTGTAAGTAAACAGTAATTGAAAAATAAACTTATAAAGAAAATAGTATAGTTTTGGAAAAATAAATTTATAAAAGAAATAATATCTATTAGGAGTTTGGGAACACAGAATCACAACAGTTTCTAACTTAAATAAAAAAGTAGAAAAGAGAGGAATGGTAAAGCAGAAACTTCCTACATGAGAGAATTATAGGAAATTCAGATTGCATAGGGTAGGTTCCTTGTCTATTTTGAGGAGATATAGACACCACCCACAAAGAACAGGATGCATTAAGCCACTAAATATCCTGAGTACCAGAATGGTTGTTTGGGGAGCTGTGCCATCTGCCATAGACAGGTCAGCCAAAGACATTCTTTGGCAATGAAGAGTCTTGGAATGAAAGCAAACCCTGAAGGAGGGGAATCCTCTCTCAGGCACGATAATGCCAGTATTGTTTTTCTTTCACACATGAGGTTGGAGGGGTAGAGAAAGAGAGGGAGAGAGAACCAAGGCAGGCCAATTAGAGTAATAGACTTTCACCATGTCAGAAGTTTGTGTTTTCCTTGGAAGAAAATGAATGCTCACTGCATAGAGGTGTTTGCCTAGTTAACTTAGAAGGAAAACAGGCTTGGCTGTGGTTGGTGGATAAAACTAACTGGATTTTGAGACGTACGCCCTATTTTACAGGATCGGAATCCAACTCTTTCCCAAGCAAAAATTAGTGGTCTCCAGGGCTTAAAAAACACACACCCTATTACCATCTGGCTAAAGCAAAGAGAGCTAAATGTGCAAATTATAAAAAGTGCAAGAATGTCAAGACTCCCTCTCATGTGGGATGAATTGATGTTTCACAAAGGAGGAAGAGGAGGACATGAAGACAGAGAGAGGGTGAAAGCATTGCTTTAAAGAGAAATGAGAGAATACAGATCTCATTCTTTATGATTGCAGCAAGTATGTGCTTCGAAGGACTACTCTGCTCTAACGCAATTGAATGGCAGGTAGCATTTACAAAGGGAAAGCTCAACAACCAAATCTAAACTCAAAAAGATTTAAATTTCCAAGGAGGAAGGGAGAAAGGTAGGGAGGGAGGGAGGGAGGGAGAGAGAGAGAGTGAGAGAAAGAGAGAGAGATGGGGCTGCAGGGAGTGGCAGTTGACAGTATAGTTCTTGAGGAATAAAAGCAAAAAGTGCTGAAAGGAGGTAGAAAGTCGGTTCCACTGAGCTCTATAGGAACTCTGTGCATACTAGAAAGTTTCTCCTTTAGGTGTAAGGTTGGTTGGGGGATGGTGGGTAGGTAAGTGCCTTTTACAAGGGAAATACATGAAAACATATTTTTTCTGGTTAGTTACTGGCTTGGGGTGTTTGTTTCAAGGAAAAAATGCATGACCATTTAGAGCATTCACAGTGGCCCTGCTTGGGGGAAAATGCATCACAACGCCTGTCTTGAGGTTCCAGTTTTGCCAGAAGCCAGTTCCAGCGTGTCATAATTACAAGAGTTTTATCAAAAAGATGATGAAACTTGGGGGCTCAACAAGGGCTGAATCACATATGTAATTACCTGTTGGAACATCTGAAAAAGCACTTCCTCCAAACCTGAATAGGATGATTGTTTGCTGCCAGACAGCTCAGGGCATCTTAATCTACATGTTATTGCCTCCTGTTGGCCAAACACCGGACACCGGAACAGCTGTAAGCTATTTCCCAATCTGACAACCTTACCCTTTGAAGTTTATGTCTCCACCTTGCCATAGGACAAATTGTGTTAATAAAAAGCAAGGGTTCTAAGTAAGACAAGGAGACCTTTAGCTCCTTTAGCTGAAGCTCTTCTGATCACCAGTGCTTTTCAAAATTATCTTTCATCTCTGGACTCTTACTTAATCTACACACAGCCTTTCTCCAGATTGCTGAATCCTTCTTAATGCTGGGACAAAAACCCTGGCAGGTTTCTGTGGGAACACAGGCTTAATGAGTCAGAGAGGAAAGGCACAACCCGTTAATCAGGACCTCAGGCAAAGCCATCTGCTGCCTTTGGCCTGGTACTTCAGTATCTCCAATGTCAGCATGGAAGTAGGAACCACAGACTGTTACTGTAAGACTTAGTTCTACACAGAAGATCCAGGGGTAAGGTTCAAACAACTACACGATAACTAGAGAAGAAGCAGTAAAACAGAAGGAGAAAGATCATTAAAAGTGAAAACAATAATCTTTCTATAAGAACACATACAATCTTTTAGTAAGTTTAATAAATTATTGACTGGGGGGGAAAAAAAGAAAATAATGACTATTTGGTGTGGTTTAAAATAAAAGTTAATATAAAAACCTTGCCAGGAATACTACAGTTGTGGAAGAGAAGTGTTCAATAGGTAGTTAATATTTGGTAAGTTCCTTGTGGGCTTAAAATTTCAGAACAGACACCGGACATGCTATAAATGGGATTGGAATCTTCTCAATCAGCAAAGGAACATAAATGGGAAAATAGAAAATCCAGGTGAAGGATGGAAAGAATTGGAAGACAGAGTATCACAGAATCATTATTATTTTTAAAAATATATATTTGTATTCATTTCAGAGAGGAAGAGAGAGGGAGAGATAGAAACATCAATGATGAGAGAGAAAGGATCATTATTTAAGTCACATTACAAAAGTTTTGGCTCTGCTAAAATGTGACCCCCAATCTCTAGTTTATAACATAAGTGTGTTTTCTGCTTCCACTAAGTGTCTACTGTGGGCTGACCTTGGGTTGGCTACATATAATTTTCACTCTGTGACTCAGGCTGATGGAGGAGCTTCTATCTGGGCATCTCTGGTCCTATGACAAGTAAGGAATCACTCTCTGGCCCATAATGCTTTGGCTCAGAAATGATAGGTGTTGCTATCCCTAAAAGTTCCCTGGGCAGATCAAGTCACTTGGCAAAAATGACATTAATGAAACTCAAAAATGTATGTTGCAGGGGCAGGTGCCATGGTGAGGGGTATTGCAGGAAGAGGCAGTGATTATTTAAAAATTGTTACACCGGTCAAGAGAAAACACACCATATGACATGGCAAAACATATCAATAAGCATAATAAAATTAAACTGATGAAAATAATCCATTCAAAGACAGGGTTTACAGATCTTGTTAAAAATAGCGAACAGAATGTCAAACCTCAGAGGGAAGGCAGGGGAGACTGGGAAGGGATGTAAGAGATCAACCAAAGAGCTTGTATGCATGCATATAAGCATAACCAATAGACACAGACAGTAGGGGGATGAGGGAATGTGCTGGGGGGTGGGAGCGGCCTTAAGGGGGTCAATGGGGGAAAATAGGAGACATACATAATACTTTCAACAATAAAGAATTTAAATTAAAAAAATAGGGAAACTATAGCTGCTCTTAAAACAATCCTAAAATAAATGTAGGCAGAAAGTCTAAAAATAGGTTAATCAGAAAATATATGCCAAGAAATTACACATTAAAGGGTGCTAGAGTAGAAGCAACAACAGATAAAAAATAACTTGTCAATAAGTTTTAATAAACATGAAGAGTCATTAAAGAAAATATTCACCAAGAAAATATATAATTCACAAACTTTTGCATTTAAAAGAAAGATTAAACAATATAAATAAAAAAGTCGAAATAATAAGTAGAAGTCAACAAAAACTGCAAACATAGGTGATTTCAATATACTGTCTCTCACATAAGCTGAAGATTGTAATAAAATTTGATGAGTATAATACATTTGATAAGTAAAATCAAAACCATTTTCTTAGATAGATATAGACTCATGAGAGATTAGATAGCTATATCTAACATGTATTTATAATATCTGTCACCTAACCAATTAGATTATACATTCATTTAAAGGCTTCATTAAAATTTATATACACTGACTTCAAACTAAATTAAAGAGTAGATTCAAATAAAATTCAAAGAAATTATAGCAATAAAATATAATCTCTGACCTCAATGCAATTAAATTAGAAAATAAATGCTAAAATATTATAAATCTCTTTCTATATATCTATATATAAATTAGCATATAAATGAAATACATTTACAGTTAGATGCAAAGAAAATAACCACATAGAAAAAGAAAAGGATAAGGAAAGTGATCTTTTGGGGGCAAAATATATGCAGAGGAAATGTACAAAAATTTTAAAAAATGAGAACCCTTTTCATATATGTTAGTTTATTGAAGAGAACTATAGTTCCAAGTGTTAGAGGACACAGGGCAAGATAGCCTCATCAGTATGAGACATACTGTGGCCTCACTACTTTGGAGAATAAATGTAGCCATACCTGGTAAGGCTAAAACTGTGCAATCCCACAGTTCGCACATGTAGTCCTCAGAACCTCTTCCCCAGTACCCAGAGAGACATCTGAATAAATGTGTACTCTCATATTATCTATCTATGTATATATAAAAGGCTAATATGCTAAGTGTCTGACTGTCTGACCAATCGCTATGATGTGCACTGACCACCAGGGGGCAGACACTCCACACAGTGCTGTGATGTGCACTGGCCATTTACAGAGAAATGGCACCACACACCTGACACCCACAAAGCAACACTCAGCTTCCCCCAAGTGGGACACAGGCCCTGCCACCACCCCGAGTGACACACCACAAAATCGCAGCCAACGCTGCCAAGACCCCATGGCACAAAATGCGGCTCACAGCCCAGCCCAGCCTGGAAATGGTCCCTGTGGGCATGGGTAATGACATCATGTAGCAATGTCCAGCTTCTCCCTAGCGACTAGCCTCCTTGTAGTTTCTTCAGCCTAAGAACACAACTTGCTTTATAGCCAGGTGGAAATATTTTATACTTTAACTAAATGTCTGGGAAGCATTGTCCCATGCCTCATCTCATTTGATCCTCACAGAAGTCCTAGAGTAGGTAGCTAGGAGACTCAGTGGAATCCTATTGTCTTTTCATTAGCTGGAAAACAGAGATTTAGGAAGCTTAGAAACTTAACCCAACTGAAAAGAAGTAAGAAATGGTAGACCTTGAAAATGACTTCAGGTTTTCTCACTGTGCAGAATATAGTCAAACACTGCTGCAGTTAAATATTTTACCCTTTGTTCTCCCTGTGTGATCTATAATAATAATCTGCTTCATGTTGATATTTACTGCTGTTTTGCTGACAATTAACTAAAAGAGAAGTTGGGTTGCTTCACTGGGCTGGAACAAGTTTAGCTAAATCAGAAAGCAGGTCTAATTAAGCAAGTTTATTCTATACCTATAAAAGGCTAAGTTGACTCGCACATGCATGATACAGATAAAGCACTCGCTGGTGCCAATCCCACACGTGTGTTTTGATCTGTCATTGTCAATCATGAATTTGGTTGATACTTGTATTATAGAGAAAGGGCAAATAGTGATATTAAAATATTTCTTCTAATTAATTTCCTTTCAATGTGCATGAATTCATGCACTGGGTCACTAGTTTGATGTAAAAAAAATCACAGAAAAGCAGAATGTCTACTTACTAAGGAATTCATATATATATAATGTTCATGAAGTTTAACTAATCAACAGTTGAAATTAATGAACTAGAGTTGCATGATCAAATTCATAAAATGATCAATGTGCAGTTCAGGTAAGCAAGTTGTGGAGTGATAACTACTGTAGGATGAGAACATTGATAAAATGTATAAAACACACCAGTAATATTGTTAATTGTACACAATCACCCATGGATTAAAACACAACAAATTAAGAATAGCAGTTACATGTTTCAGGACTAGGTTGGGGAATGTGTTTAGGTAATTGTACTCAGAAGTTTGTAACTATTCATAAAATCTTATTTCTTAAAAACTGAAATAAAATACTTGAAATATATATATATATATAGCAACATATTAAGATGCATTCACCTGGATGGAGGGTACCTAGTTGTTTTTCATCTATTGTCTCCTGGATTTCCTGTAGGGGTGAAATATTTAATGAATAAGTAAAGAGAAATGAATAAAGCAACGGAGAGAAAGCTAAAGTAGGAGGCCAGGGCCCAGATGCCCCTTACATGGTTTTGATACCAAAAAAAAAAAAAAAAAAAAAAATGTGGGTGTTGTTTGAGTCTGAGTTCTTGTCTCTTGGAAATCAAAGTATGAAGTCCCGGACAAAAATAGTTGGCGGAACCAAAGTTAATTGGGAGAAGCCAGTCCTGGAAAAGGTGTAGCTGCCATTCCAAGATCAGGGCAGTGTCCAGAGCTTCCTTTCCATATTACAGTTGGCAGTAGTGTGGGCACAGGAATGTGCTCTCCTGCCGCAGAAATGAATGTCAGGATCGCATTGCACACAGGGAGAAGAGAGAGAGTGAGAGTGAGAGGAAGTGTGCTCCTTTTAATTTAGAGGGTGCGTGGTCTTGCTAGCTCCTAATTGGTCTTCTCAAAGAATTTGGCTTAACAATGTCCTTTGGATTGGTTTATGCCTTCCTGCCTTGTAATTGGTTATCTGCATTGCTGCCTGACTTATCAATATCCATACATTTGAAAGTTCATGACTCTCTCCTGAGTGCCTTTCCTTCCCCACCCAGTTGGGGCGCCTTAGTAATTCCACCTAGTTGGATTTCAGGTTCTACTTCCTTTCCTATGGTCTCACCCTTATCTACCTAGCTTCCTTCTGTCTCCTCAGTTTGATCAAATTTTCAAAATTCTCTTCTCTTTACCCTGTCAAGGCTGAACTAAACTTGAGTCCTCTTTTCTCCTCACAGGGGACCCTGAGCTTTAGCTCTCCCCCAAGTTTCAGCAAACACTGCAATGCAGAGCAACCTCCTTATAGTTTATCTTGAGATCTGGCTGACTTTAGCAAGAAATATTTCCTATTACACCATCTCTCTGCTCACCCTCAGACTTGCCCAATTTCACTTAAAAATTCCTGCTAGCCTTATTTTCCCCTCCCAATAAAAGCCTTTTTTTTTTTTTTAAGATGCTTGCAGATCCTGAGATTCGAGAGTTCTCTCTATTGCACTAGTTTGTTTGTGTGTGTGTGTGTGTGTGTGTGTGTGTGTGTGTGTGTGTTTAATAAATTGTCTACTTATCTAAGGCTGGATTTGTATTTATATGACATTTTAAAGGGAATGGAGAAATTGGATACGGTCACAAGCTCTGGTACATGTAGTTGTGCCTGCTTTTAGTGCAGTTACTACTTCAATTAGAATTAGGGTTAGATTTGTGGAAGAAAAATTCAATCATTTCTTTAAACTCTCTGAGATGAATGGATTACAAACATAAACATTTTTACTTTTCCTCCAAGATAACATGACCAGACATTCTGGGACAGTTTATACTATAATAGTTTATACCTAATGTGGATTGATTAAGAGCTGTAATTATTTTTAGCAACCCCTCACTCTTACTTTGAAAGGGGTCCCAATTTAGATGAAAAATGATTTGTCAACTTAAAGACATTTAGATGTGTAGATCTGAGTAGTTATACAACTTACAGGATAAATTTAAATCTGAAAAAGTTCCCACACACAACAGGAAAAAAAGCAACATAAAAAAAAACAAACAAATTCATAGATACAGAAACTATATAGATAAAGATAGTCAAAAGGTACAAACTTCTAGTTCAGATTGACGTATTTCAGAGGGAAGGGTGGGCAGAAAGAGATTAACCAGGGAATTTATATGAATACTAGAGGCCCGGTGCATGAAATTCATGCACAGGGGAAGGGAGTCCCCTCAGCCCAGCCTACACCCTCTCCAATCCGGGACCCCTCAGGGGATATCCAACTGCTGGTTTAGGCCTGATCCCTAGAATTGGGCCTAAACTAGCAGTCAGACATCCCTCTCACAATCTGGGACCACTGGCTACTAACTGCTCACCTGCCTGCCTGCCTGATCACCCCTATCTGCCTCCCCCCACCGGCTTGGTTGCCCCTTACTGCCCCCTCCTCCTGCCGGCCAGGTTGCCCCTAACCGCCCCCTGCCAGACTGATCACTGCTCACTGCATCCCCCCTGCCAGCCTGGTCACCCCTCACTGCCCCCCTGTGCCAGCCTGGTTGCCCCCAACTGCCACCGCTGTGGGCCTTGTCGCCCCATGCAGCCTGCTGCTTGGTCATTTGGTCGCCCCTCACTGACCCTGCTGCAGGCCTGGTCGCCCCATGCAGCCTGCTGCTCAGTCATTTGGTCACCCCCCACTAACTCCCCTGCTGGTCTAGTTGCCCCACACAGCCTGTTCGGTCGCCCCTTGGTTGCAATGGTCACTTAGGCTTTTATATATATAGATATGCATAGCCCATGGGCAGACAATAGTGCTGAGAAAGCCTAGGGAGGAGACTGGATTGGTGTGGATGGGGTCCATGGGGAGGAGGGAAGAGGGACATCTGTAATACTTTCAACAATAAAGATAAATTTAAAAACTAAATAAGTCATGGTGACTATAGTTAATACTAGTACTACTATATTGCATAATGGAAAGTGGATAAGAGAGTAAGGTGACTGGTAACTTAATTAACAGAAACTGAATTACTTTTATTCTCTGTCACATCAAGTATGACCTTTCAGTTTCCAACTTTCCACTGGCCTTTTCCACTGTGAAAGCTTATATATAACTAAAGGCCAGGTGCACGGTATTCGTGCACTGGGGGGGGGGGGGGGATCTCTCAGCCTGGCCTGCACCCTCTCACAGTCTGGGACCCCTTGGGGGATGTCTGACTGCCGGCTTAGGCCAGGATCAGACCTAATCTGGCAGTAGGACATCCCTCTTGCAGTCTGGGGCTCTTGCAGTCAGTGACCCCTCACTCCTTACTGCCCACCTGCAGCAGAGGCAGGAGAGGCTCCCACCACTGCTGCTGTGTTTGCCAGCTGAGCCCAGCTTCTGGCTGAGTGGCGCTCCCCCTGTGGGAGCACACTGACTACCAGGGAGAAGTTCCTGCTTTGAGCATCTGCCCCCTGGTGATCAGTGCATGTCATAGCAAGTGGTCATTCACCATTTGGTTGATTTGCATATTACACTTTTATTATATAAGATGTGCTCTTTAGCAGCTTCAAAGACAGGTGCTCTCATCAGAATGAGAATAGGTAGTAGCAGGTACTTTGTCATTCAAGGTGGTAGTCTTACTACAAATCACTAGTAAGTGGTCAAAACCTGCTTGTTATTAGTAGCATAAGCAAATATACATAATAAAGATCTAAAGTCTTAAAGACTGATTGTTTTAAAAATTATAATATTTAGTTCTCTCTCTCTTTTTTAAAATAAAGTTTTTGTTCAATCTCTGCATCCCTCTTAACGCCCCCTACTACTCCCTCCCAACAGAAAACAGTGTGGTGATTTCAGGGGAAGGTGTAGAAGAGGACATAGAGGGGGTAAATAGTAAAACCAAAATAAAATAAAGATAATATTGATTTTCTGTTGCTGATATAAAAGCTTTTAATCTAAAGTATACAATGAACTCTCCAAAGTCAAGCTACCTTATTGTGATTAGTATATAGAAGTTTTCTAATGTATTTTAACCAAGGGTGCATAATAAAAATGTTGGGGAGTATGCTGAATTGAGACATTTTCAAAATTTTTAGCATAACTATTGCTTATTTATTGATGTTTTCTGATTTTTTTCATTTAATCTCCACATCCTATTTCTGTATGTATTATATGTTTTAAAGTATTTGGTCTGGTGAATAATTTTAGCATTGATATTTTAGCACCAGTGGAAAGAATTCAAATATTCTGATTTTTACCTTCTAGAAAACTAATTAATATTACAAATATAACTATTGTACTTTAGGCTGCAAGCATACATATTTTAAAAATTAAAGGGAAAACAACAGAAGTGGAGATTTTAGTTGGTAAATTTAAGCCTACTAGATTATAAAAAACATTATGTTGTTTGTAAGGTAGGCTTGAAATTTACCATATTCTAGCTTCTTAATCTGTGCCTACAAAAGTGTGAAAAAAAACTTTCTTTGCTCACTATTGATAAGCAAGTAGTACAGAAACCTCCTTCCTTTGTATAGTGTTTATTTTTTTCTCTTTAAAAAGGAGGAATTCATCTTCTATTGGTATGAAAACCCTGTGGTTATTGTACATGATAATACTAACAGCACTCCAAATCCTTTGTCCTTAAGGAGCTGGCAACCAGGCTTCTCTTTGGGGCTCAGCAAATGGCAGAAACTCTTTCATAGGATGTGGAGAAAACATATGTTTGAGTGACTTTGCTTTATTTTTTTTGGCTATGTTTTCAGATAAAATTTCTGTAATGGAAACACTAATAGGAGAAATACATCTTTGTTAAATAAATCACTGCAAGAAAAGAAAAATTCAGAGTTGCTCCATTAAGATGTAGATATAGATTTTATTAAATTATGTACATGTATGTATATACACACACTAGCTAAATAATTCAGAATAAGTGATAAAAACAACACATGCTTTGATATAGGATAAGGGGTCCTAAATGATCCATTTTGCCTGTCTAAATTGATTAAATTACCTTAAGCAACAACAAAAATAAATGGAAGTTGTGTGTTTAGTGTTCCATGTCTCTCAAAAAGGAATTTACCAGACTCTCTTTACTCCATTGAACCATTTTGCTTCCCATTAGGATACTTAGGGTCAAGCAGTAAATTTCTAGTTAAAAAGGATCAATTGTTCACATATATATATGTGTGTGTGTGTGTGTGTATATATATATATATATATATATATATATATATATATATATCTGTTATGAATATCCATTGACTTTAGTGGTATGGGTCTAAATTTGAGACAAAAGAGTGTTTGCACTTCCCATTCTTGAAGGGAACTTTAACTTTTTTAAACAAAATACTTAGAAAATACTAAGTTAGTCCATACTTCATAAACTTATATTCCACAACCAAGAGAAACAAGAATGTATCCTTGAGCCTTTGTGTAGTTAAACATCCTTTTTGCAGCTGAGAGGGTTCCCTGTACTGACTGACAAATGCACATGCTATTTCCCAGGGCTGCCACTGGGCAGGTTCATCAATAGTGCGGTCGCTGATGAAGACAAATGTGATAAAGGTAATGTAGAACTCCCTTGATATCTCTTATTTTCTTTTCATCAGAACCCGCCACATGTGGTGATATGTTGGTATAGAAGGCAATGTGTTACACACATACATATGCACACACATACAAACACACTCCCACACACATGCACAGGCACACAAATATCTGTCAACATTATTCTTTTTATTCCAAACTACGTTTGTAGCAATAAAACCAGTGACATTAAGCATGGAACATATTAATAGCACTGACAATTATATAACAATAAATTAAGTTTATAGGCATGAAAATAGCTTTTTATTAAACCTGGTGAACATCATTATGAATATATGTTTGAAAGGATACATAAATCCAGTGAAGGGTGTTAGGATGGGAAAGGGACAGAGAAAGAGAAGCTGACTGAAATTACTTTGACCTAAAAAAAGTACATGATAATACATTAGGTGGATTTGGTTGTCTGTAATGAGCAACGTGAAGCCAGTAATGAATTATCCATGGATTTTGACAATGCATGAATAATGTAAAATATTGCTGTTACTGAAACTACTAACTGTGTTGGAAGGTAAGGGAGGCTGGGGAAAGGTCAAGGGGGGAAAAAAGAGACATATGTACTACTATTTGTAATACTTTAAACGATAAAATAAGATTTTAAAAAAATGCAGTCATTACTTAGTGACAAAAAAAAAAAAAAGAGGTAGACCAGAGACCATGGCAGTGACTCATTGGAGAAGACAGTTTACAGTAATATCATTGTCTAAGAGAGCTTGCTGACATAGGGCATACATACTCTGGACTGATTTTGTGGGTGACAGTTTTTAGGACAATCTCTCTTGCTGATAATTTCTTTAAATGTACATAAGTCTAGAGAAGTTCTTATGAATAAAGAGGAATTAAACTTGGTATAGAATGTGGGAAAGATGACCAAGAACGCATTTAAGAACATTAAAGGAACATTAAGTAGAGTATAAGATAATTTCTTTTAGAGAATTATCTATAATAACAAAAGCGTAATGTGCTAATTAGACCAGACGTCTTTCTGGATGACCTGGATGAAGCCGGGGCTGCGAGGGAAGCCTGGGTCCTGGGTGTCTGCAGGCAGTCCCAGGTGCCAGAGGGAAAGTGGTGCTGGCAGCCAGGGAAAGCGAGGCCTACTCTTGCACAAATTTCATGTATCAGGCCTCTGGTATAAAAATAAAATGTGTTACATGACTAGGTCAGGAGTTTCTCCAGACAGCAATCCCAAACAAGCAAAGGAGACTCATAATGGGGGAATTTTTAGTGCCTGAGAAATTTGTGCAGAAAGTGTTTTTCCTCCAGGGTTCTTTTGGAAACAGAGCTGATTCAAATCCTTAATTTCATCTCTCAGAGCTTCAGTTTTCTGGTTTGTAAAAATTGAACCTGATCTTCACTGGATCTCTACAGTTCTTTCTAGCTCCAACGTTATGTGATTGTGATGCACTTTGTCATTTTCTCTGGGTTGTGAGGCCTTTCAATTTTCAAGTAAATGAAGAGTTGTTGCCTGATCAATGTAGTTTCTTCATCCATAAAGTAGAAAATGCATTATCTACCAATCAGGATTGCTATGGGGACTGAATGGAATATGGATTATTTAAAATGTTTAACAGGAGCTATCCTATTGTAAACTATAGTAAATGATATTCTCTCTACATTTATCTGTTATTCTTTCTACAAAGGATATAAATAATAAAAAGGGTATCTATAATAATAAAAGGGTAATATGCTAATTAGACTGGCATCTTCCAGATGTCATTCCGGACATCCTTCCTGACGAAGTCAGGCCCAGAGGGAAGCCAGCCCAGGTCCCTGGTGCCAGAGGGAAGCTGGTGCCAGCAGCTGAAAGAAGGAAGGCCTACTCTTGCATGCATTTTTGTGCATCGGGCCTCTAGTAAACAATAATAAAAGGTCTATAACAAAGCCTTCATAAGAATTGAAATGAGTAAACATATATAAAACGTATACAATAGTTCTCTGCGCATAGTTAACACTATATGAGGAAGTTTCCTTATAAAGCTAGCACTAATTATTAACTTCTTAGCGGTACTACTGTTACTGCTGTCCTGTCTAATAAAAGAGTAATATGCAAATTGACCGTCACTTCAACACACAAGATGGCTGTCCCATGTGGTTAAAGATGGATGCCCCCATGTGGACACAAGATGGCCACCACAAGATGGCCAGCAGGGGAGGGCAGTTGTGAGGGACCAGGCCTGCAAGAGAGGGCAGTTGGGGGTGATCAAGCCTGCAGGGAAGGGCAGTTAGGGGTGACCAGGCCAGCAGAGGAGGGAAGTTGGGGGTGACTGGGCCTGCAGGGAAGGGCAGTTGGAGGGGACCTAGGCCTGCAGGGGAGAGCAGTCGAGGGGGACCAGGCCTGCAGCAGAGGGAAGTTGGGAGTGACCAGGCCTGCAGGGCAGGGCAGTTGAGGGGGAACCAGACCAGCAGGGGAGAGCAGTTAGGGGTGACCAGGTCAGTAGGAGAGGGTAGTTGAGGGGGGGGCAGGCCTGCAGGGGAGGGTAGTTAGGGGCAATCGGGCTGTCAAGGGAGCAGTTAGGCATCAATTGGGCTGGCAGGGGAGTGGTTAGGGGTGATCAGGCTGGCAGGCAGAAGTGGTTAGGGGCAATCAGGAAGGCAGGCAGGCAAGCAGTTGGGAGCCAGCAGTCCTGGATTGTGAGAGGGATGTCCGACTGCCCGTTTAGGCCCAATCCCAATAGGAAAATCGGGCCTAAACGGGCAGTCGGACATCCCTTGAGGGGTGTCCCAGATTGGTGAGGGTGCAGGCTTGGCTGAGGGACACACCCCCTCCCATGCACAAATTTCGTGCACCAGGCCTCTAGTTTTTAATAATTATTATTGCTATCATTTTTAATTGAAAGCCTATTCCTCAGCTTCAACCCATAGTTTGTACCTAAATGATAAAATATGTTATAGAGCTCTGCTTATTATATGCATACAAACTGGATGTGTGTGTTGTGGTGTATGTGTGTGTATGTATAGAGGATATTTTCTGGGCCCAACTTATTTCTTGGTGTCAGTTTTCATATTTCACCCTATCTTTGCCTTCACAAAACTGTGATCCAAGCTGATGGCCCATTGTTAAACTGAGATATTATGATCAACTATGTAAAATTTCTGATACATCACCATTGCTGACCCATTAAAAATAGTGATTTCATAATTTAACTTAATACATGGTCCCTTGAGCAAACTTTGAGCAATAATTTGCAAACTCAATTAAATATTAGTTGTTGATTGATTGACAAAGAGGAAACCTCCTGGCAGCTAATTTCTAATATATACTTTGATTATATTAGAATTCAAGTATCCTTAGTATTATTACATTTAATAATTCATGATTTTAAAGGCAGATTCTGCCTATTCATTTAGCAATCTTTACATGAATCGTTCCAAGTTACTGAATACCAGGGGCTTCAGAATTTAATAATTCTGTCTCCTTGTGTTATTAGATTCTATATATTCAATATTCTTGTTTCCACTCAGGCAACAAAATATTCCCACATATCAAAAAGCAAAAGAAATGGGACAACTACCTAGTGCAGTACCAAACAGTTGCTTATACTACAAGCTTTGATGAAGAAAACCCTCATAATGCATAGACTCACTCCCTTGTGCTATTTATTAAGCATTTGTCTTTCAGCTACAAGCTCTTCCTTCTATACTCAGCTTTGTGGTGCTGGGACTAAGATCCTGCGAATTATGTTTTCTTCTAATAGACTGGCTTCTTCTTAACTTTTGTCAAAGGGGCACTAGAGGAGACTGAGGACTTGTTTGTTATTGCAGTTTATCCCATGTACTGTATTATATACTTTTCTGGCTATGAGCCTATTTTCTATGGTCCAATCATTCTATTATATAATTTAGACATTGCCTCTTAAATTTTGATCACCCACCTGAATCTCTAATAGGCAATTCTACTGCTTGTGGAATCCACAGTCTTTGCAGCATTACCCAGACTTAGCTATGGTTAATTCTTTGTCTCGCTCCAAGTCCATCATCTCACTTTCCTTCCCTTAAAGATGTCAAACATAATATTCATTGGCCTTTCATTTCAAAATACACAGAAGGATAAATTAACATCTCATAGCTTCTCCTAGGTTTAAGAAACACGTAGACCCTAACTCCCTTTATTGAATCATGGAGAAAGAGGCAAAAATGGTTTAGTTTTTTGTTTTTTTTTTTAGTAGAGTGAAAGCTTTCTATTCCAAAACTATGGATAGCATTAACATGTCCTTCTTTCTCATCTTTTTAGTAGTAAAAGTAAAATATAGATTTATGTCTTAATAAATTGCACTACTATATACCTAGAGTTCTTAATTGACCTGACCCTACATCTTGACATCTCACAGATTATATTTGATTTATAATCATTAAGCTTGACTACACAAAACGACAGTCTTAAAAAGGATTCTTATACTCTATTAAGCATCCTGTATGACTCAACATCCAATTTTTGAAGACTGGGCCTTCTTGAGCAGGGTGTAAAATATATCCATGACCTGAGCTCCTTACAGCAGAGCTTCCACTCTGTTCTCATGTTTTCTCTTCCTTTCTTCCTGTTCAGCTTCTTTCCTTCACAGGACTCTTCTTTGTTCTGTTTATTGTCCCCCCTGCGTTCATTGTTCATTGTACAAAGCTGGTTTCTAAAACATATGCCCCGCCCTCACTGCCCACCCCAGGTGAATTTGATTATTCTTACTTCTTTATTTTTTTTCCTTTTTATTTAATTTATTGAGTGACACTGGGTAACAAAATTATACAGGTTTCAGGTATACAATTCTACAACACATTATCAATACACTGTGTTGTTTGTTCACCACTCCAAGACCAGTCCCTGCCCATCACCACTTACCCCCTCTCTACCCTCCTCTATGTCCTCCCACCCCTACTCCCCCCCATTCCCCAGCAATCACCACACTATTGTCTGTATATCCTTAGTTCTTTAAGAGTTGTTTTTTTTTTTTTTTAAATTTTAATGGCCAGAAACCTACACCATAGTTTACTTTTTCTCTTTATAATTTAAGAAATGTAAGATTTTTTATTTTGCGATAAGTTTCAACCTGCCTGAATGAGCAGGAGTAATTATATTTATCAACAATATGATTTACATAATATAGACAAGTAGATTGTTGTCACTCTTGGAATATTTCCAAGGACTTCCCTCCCAAAAATCTTCTTCCCCCTTTAAGCTAGACTCTTTTTTGACTGTGGTATTGTTCCCTGGATGCATTAGCTATAATGAGTCAGGCCAGGGCAATGAGGAAAAGTATACATTAATGTGCTTTTTTATTCAGCTCCTTATTGTTAAATCTCCTTGTCCCTCATATATGAGTCTTATTTTCTATTTACTGATATATATTTTTAGTAAACAAATCAATTATGAAAAATCACACAAGGAAGTTAGAATTAATTTGTTACTCTCATCTGCACTTTTTCCTAATTATTATTTGATGAAATAGTAATGATTAACAATGAAAAGTTGTTATTATTTATATAGGGAATTTCTTTAGTTGGAATCTATTGTGGTATAAAAAATGAAGTCATGCATGGGACCACATCTACTGCTTGACCAAAATCAATTTCTAGGAGTAAAATGGGTAACCATATTGGTTGTATCAATAAAGATAGGAATTAGAGCATTGTATGGAAATTAGATGCTAAATATTAGAAACAAGGTATAATTCAAACATGTTTCTTAAAATGTATGCACTTCCATATGATCATGTTTTATTTTTGAACAACTGGTTTTGATTAGGGAGTATATGCCATTTGCACAAAACAAACTTCTGTTCAAGAGTGATGTACTGTATTGAATTTTACTGACTCATAAGTGCTGCCTTTTTACTAGATACAATAAATCACTTAAATGTATTTAAATGAGTATCATTGCCTGATATCAATGTTTGGATGAAAAAAGTACTCAAGGGAGTATTTTTTGTTCACGTTCTCTCTTTTATTGTTAGATTCAATTTTCTTCATTTTTTGTGATGTTGCCAAAATTTGACATTTTTCCATCTATGCTTTTTCCCACATTTTTCATACATATCTACTATTTAGATTTCATATATTCTGTCTTGATAACGTATTTGTCTGACTGAGAAGCAATATTTTAGCATCTCTAGATCAGACCCCATGAGACAGTGATTGTGTCTATTATGTTCACTGCTATATCCCTGGAGCCTAGAATAGTTCTTGAAAAAAAATAAGATTTTAATGTGTTTTTGACAGGCAGGATCTAGTTTTTCCAATTTTAAGTCACTTTAATATTCTTTTCCTACACATCTCTCTAAAGATATAGCTATGATCTTAAAAGACTAGCAGACCACTCTGAGTTCCATTAGTTGCATGTGCTAACTCTACCCATTGTAGATTATACTCTGAGCTGTTCAGCATCTGTCACAATATCCAAAAAGTGGGTATAATCATAGACACTGCAGTTCTCTTAATACTGGTAACCAAAGATTTTCCACTTTCCAACTTCTAGGATCAGGATGGAATTATACCTCTACCTTGCCCTCTTGTGATTCCATGAGGACTTGATATTAGTTCTGGGCAATGGATTTTGAAAGAAATGAGTGTAATTTCAGAACAGAGCATAGAACTCTCAGTGTAGAATTTTGCATGGCCACTAGTCAAGATGGTGACTGCTTTATCTGTCTGGGACCCTAAGTGACTACAAGAGAAGCTGCCTGGTTGGTATTGCTCAGAGGATGAGCGTCAACCTATGAACCAGGAGGTCATAGTTCAATTCCAGGTCAGGGCATATGCCTGGGTTGCCAGCTCGATCCCCAGTATGGCTCTCTCTCATCATTGATGTTTCTATCTCTCTCTCCCTCTTTAAAATTAATAAAAAAAAAGTTTAAAAAAAAGAAAAAAGAGAAGCTAACAGGCTCAATAGCAAGAGTGAGAAGTAACCCCTTCCTGCCTTAAGTAACTGAGTTTTAGAGATTATTACTGCAGCATAGTTTAACATATCCTAGCTGATATGGTTAATGTATTAAGGTGCTCTATAATTTCTAATAGAGTGTTTGAGACTTCCATGCACTATGCAAAATGCCAGTTTTTATCACCTGTGTTTTTGTAATGGCCATGTAAAATATTACCCCAAATCCTACTTTTTCCTTTACCCATTTACTAATTCCTATTTGATTACATACCTTTCAAGAGACAAATACATATTTGTTAAAAAACTAAGACTCCTTTAAAACTGTTTCAGATTTCCTCCACCTTGAACTATGTTTGTCATTCATTGGGTGACACCTTCTGTTATTGGAATGAGAGCTAGATCTCTGCCATGAGGATAATACACAGTCTCTTCCAGCTAATTGCTGATTTGTTAATCAGTACTCACATGGAACTGTGTAGGCAGTCTAAATTTAATTGAGTACCTACAGAGAAACACTGGTGTACTAGCTACTTATTTGAGAAGATGAGCAAAGGAGTTCTTATGAGACATGTTAGCAAAACCATTTTTTGGACTATAGGATTAGTTTAGAATTTGGATTAACACAATTTTCTCCAGGAGATCTTAACATTGTTAAATACACTGAGTGGCCAGATTATTATGATCTCTGAACGCATAATAATCTGGCCACTCAGTGTATATCCTATATAATAAAAGGCTAATATGCAAATTGTCCCCTCAACCGGGAGTTCGACAAGCAGGTAGGCTGGCCAACTGCCCATGTCCCCTCCCCTGGCCAGGCTGGCTGGACCCCACCCATGCACAAATTCATGCATTGGGCCTCTAATATATATCCTGGACCTTAAATTCCTCAGTGCAGAGCACATGGTGCCTGATAACCACTGAATCTGGCTTTGGAGACCATCCTTCTCTCCCTTTTCGAATTTTATGACCATTTTTGCAGAGTAATCTTTGATCTTTGTAAACCACAATGCAATTCTGACAGATCCACTTCAAACAGGCTTTTGAGGCTCTTCATATTTTTTCCATCAACAAACTAGACAAAAGAAGATAGTCATTGTCCTACTTTTCACTACGAAAGCATATGTACCAGATTTGTGAAGTGCATCTGTAATGAGAAGAAGCTGGGAAACTGGGGAGAAAGACTTTGAGTCACACCAACCACTTCAGTGGTCAATATTTCCTTAAAATGTTCCATGTGCTTATATTTTTAATCTCTTTAACACTATGATCATACATATTTGGAAGAAACAGAAAATCTGTCTCCTGATGATTTGTGTCTTCTTACACGACATAGTAGTAAGGCTGCCAGATAAAATACAGAACTCCCAGTTAAATTTAAGTTTAAGACAGACACTGAACATAAATTTTATTAGCAGTATGTTTAATGAGATATTTGGGACATATTTATAAGAGAAAGCACTTGTTTATTTGAAATTAAAATTTAACTGGATTTTTCGTATTTTTATTTGTTAAGCCCAGCAGCCCTATATTATAGGAGGCACTCAAAATAACCTAACTCTTCTCACCATTAATAGAAGCCCTAGCCCTGGAATTAGAGCCAGAGTTTTCTAATTCCCTGCCCAGAGGTCTTTTGTCTATATCAGAGCTGTTTGCCATGACCAATACACAGATCCAGTGCACCACCTCGGGGGGAAAACTGCCTGCTCAGCTATTGCATCTACCAATGAGCTGTTGAAATTTGGATAACTTATTTATCCTTTTTGTTCTTCAGTTATCTCATCAATATAGATTCAAATGACATTATGAAGATGCACAAAGCAAAGTACTTAAGTTGGCAATTATTATTTCACAGAAATAGAAACTATAAGCAAGTACTATTTTCTCTTTTGTGTTCCAAGTCTCTCGGAGGGTCTGATGAAATCTAAAGATCCCTACAAAGGGAATCGTACATTCAAATATTCTCTTAATAATTTGAATAATTCAGAAGGTCATGGACTCTTTGAAGCTCAAGTTCCGTGAAGATAGAAGGAATCAGATATCGTTTTTATGTACATTTTAGAAACCTTTATATTCAAAAGATATGAGGTAGCCTTTTAAACCCAATAGATCTGCACTTTTACCCAAGTAATGCGATCATTTGTTAACCTTGGGATCCCTGATAATTTTTTCTTATAAAGGGCTTAGACACTAAACTTGAACTGAGTTGATAGCCTAATGCTGACTGATGTGTTTCAAATTCACTTACCAACACTTTTCAAATTGGGCACACACTTGGCACTGTATTCAATGATCTGGAGCCTTGAACCTGAATAACAAATTTTTCAGGGGCACTTCATTGTGTGCTCTACACAGCAGAAAACAAGGGGAAAAAATCAAAAACAAACAAACAAAAAAACCCAAACTCTTCAGAAAGTGCTCTTAGGGTTTAATTGCATAACATTACCGGTATGGCTATATCATGAATGATCCAAGTATGTTTGTCTTATCAAAGAATGACATTTATTCTCTAAATTTAAAACAATCCATATCATTTTATTCATCTTTCCATACCACCACTGCCACAAGGGGTGAAAGAAAATAAGGAATGTCAGAGGAAACATAAATTGTACGTTTATTTGCAACCAATGCCTGCCTACTTGAATGTCACACTAAATTGCACAAATTAAAATGTCTTTGTCCTTAAGATGATCAAAGCAATTAATTAAAGGCCAGATCCATTCTACAGGGGTTGTCAGGTCTAGCAGTATTCTATATGATGGAGGGTATCCCAGATGGACATTCTATGCAAAAAAAGAAAAAAGTTTCTTCAGTTTTCAATAAAACAGCAAAGGACCTCATCTGGTTTATCCAGGCACAGTGTTTACTTGAATCACAAGAGAGGGCTTTCATCCACAGATACTATTCTGAGATAATATTGTTGAGCACATCGAGGTTAAGCAGTTTGTCCCAGGTCACAAACAGGCAAGTTGCAGAGCAGAATTGGAACATAGGCCCTTGAACTCTGTGGTACAGCACTTGTTGTTGCCACTTTAGCTGCTAGAAGTGACATTTACTGTGCACCCCTTTTACCAGCCCCTTCTTATCCCCCACTAGCCCCCAGCCATGACAAGCAATGCTCTTTTCTCTGTTTCTATGAGTTCTATTTTTTTTTTAAATTCTATACATAAATGACACTGTGCAGTATTTATATTTTTCTCTCTGGCTTATTTGTGCTGTAGTCACAAATGGCAGGGTTTACTTCTTTATTAAGGCTGAATTATCCTATCTAATAGAAGAGTAACATGCAAATTAACCATCACTCCATTATACGCAAAAGCCATGCCCACAAGCCACGCCCACAAGCCAATCAGGAGTGAGTATGCAAATTTAACCAACCAGGAGAGCAGGAGGGAGTAGGAGGGAGGCTGGGGTTTCCCCGTTGATGGAGGAAGCCAAGCTTTCCACCTGCCCTGTCCCGCCTAGGCCTCCACTCCAGGCTACAAAGTTTCAATTGTAGAAGATAAATAAATCCCAGATATCAGGGCCTCCACTTGGGTCGCCGGGGAGCGTGGCCAGCCTGCAAACCAACATAGGCCCCTTGCCCAGGGCACCCCACACCCCAAGGGAACCCCCACCCTGATCCAGGACACACTTTAGGGCAAACCAACTAGCCCCATCCATGCACCAGGCCTCTATCCTATCTAATAAAATAGTAATATGCAGATTGACCATCATTCCAACACACAAGATGGCTGCCCCCATGTGGTCACAGATCCTGCCCCCATGTGGACACAAGATGGCTGCCACAAGATGGCCAGCAGGGAAAGGCAGTTGGGAGGGACCAGGCCTGCAAGGGAGGGCAGTTGTGGACAATCAGGCCAGCAGGGAAGGGCAGTTGGGAGGGACCCAGGCATTCAGGGGAGAGCAGTTGGGGGTGACCAGGCCTCCATGGTAGGGCAGTTAGGGGCAATCGGACCTGGTAGGGGAGCAGTTAGGCATTAATCAGGCTGGCAGGGGAGTGGTTAGGGGTGATCAGGCTGGCAGGCAGAAGTGGTTAGGGATAATCAGGAAGACATGCAGGGGGAGCGCTGTTCAGCCAAAAGCCTGCTCATGGCTGGCCAGTGCAGCAGCAGTGCGGGAGCCTCTCCTGCCTCTGCAGTAGAGCTAAGAATGCCCAACTGACAGTGTAGGCCCACTCCTCGCAGGGATCAGGCCCAAGCCATTATTCAGACATCCCCCAAGGGCTCCCGGGCTGCCAGAGGGATGTCTGACTGCCAGCTTAGGCCCGATCCCCCTGGAGAGTGGGCCTAAGCTGACAAGTGGACATCCCCCAAGGGGTTCTGGACTGCGAGAGGATGCAAGCGAGACTGAGGGACACACCTGAGTGCACGAATTTTCTTGCACCGGGCCTCTAGTGTGTATACACACACATATATATGGTATAGTACTGGTACATTTTGATAATCCATTCATCCATCAACTTAGGTTGTTTCCACATCTTGGTTACTGTGAATACTCGTGCAATGAACATTGGAGTACTGATATCTCTTAGGGATACTGATTTGTTTCCTTTTGCTATATACCAAAGAGTGCAATTGCAATATAATAAGGTAGTTCCATATTTAATTTCTTGAAACCTCCATACTTTTCCTTTGTAGTTATATAAGTTTATATTCCCACTAATAATATACAAGAGTTCCCTTTCTCACATCCTGCCCTGCATTTGTTTTCTCTTGTCCTTTAGATAATAGTCATCCTAAGAGGTGTGAGATGAAATCTTGCTGTGGTTTTGTTTCATTTCCCTGAGGATTAGCAAAGTTGAGCTTTTTTTTTTTTTTTTTTTTTTTTTTTCATGTACCCGCTGGCCACTTGTATTGGAAAAATGTTTGTTGAAGATACTTGCACCTATTTCATCAGGAACATTGGCATGTAATTAATTACTTTTCTTGTAGTGTCCTTGTCTGACTGTGATATCCTTCCAGGGAGATACTGGCAACTTGGTTTTATTTTGGAGAAAGGCAGAAGAAGGTTGGGGAAGCATGCACTGGTTTCCCAAGCTCCAGGGAGTAGAGCAGTCAGCACTGAGATGCATGCTAATTAGAAGCTGGCCCTCCAGCTGCATCTTGCAATGTCAACAGTGGAACTCCTTCCAGGGAACCACTGGGGGGTGGGAACTTTTGCCTGACCCCTCCATGCTGATCCTGGGAGAAGCCACAGCAATCCCTTGTGCACGTTAGGAATGCACACTTTGTTTTCTGCAGTCCCAGGGAACCCACTTATGCAAACCTCTCTGTTTTTCAGAGCTAGGTGTTCTGTGGAGCCAATACTTGAATGGGAGCATTAAAAGTTGGAGTGCTAGATGTACTGTCCAAACCCTCTTCTCATCAGTAAGCAACTGGGAATTTGAGGTTCACTGCTGATTGCATAACCCTGTGCTGAGGTCAGGGTGATGGCAAGAGTGCATATCAGTCTTTCCTACACATTTAGATGTGGGTGTATTCTCTATTGCCTGATATGTAGGAGTCGCTCAGCTAGTGTCTGGATTTCTGTCAGAGAGAATTGTCCCATGTGTAGTTGTACATGCATTGATATGGGAAGGGGAAATGCAGAAGCCTCCAGTATCACCATCTTGGTAAAGACAAACAAATAAACAAACAGAAAATGAAACAAAACCTTGTCATCTGCTTCTGAAGATGATTTTAATCCATCTTCCCAGCAATATGGTGTAGCAGGTCCCCTTGTATCCATTTCAAGAATGAGAAATCTGAGATTCAGAAAAACTAAAGTCGCTTGCTTAAATGAAGGTTAACAAGGGATGAACCTAGGATTTGATATACCACATTCCAGCAATTTGAAAATGCACTTTTTTTTCATGTTTACATTACTGACATCAGAGTTCATTTTATGATCATTTTTAGGCAGGACAATCAGGGGGACATATTTCTTGTCATTGCATTCCAGTGATTAAACTTGCTCATAGCCATTCTCAATGTCACCCCTTCAACTGAGTTATGTGCATTGTTAAAGCTACAGATGTTGAGTGTAATTGCCATCTAAAACGTCTTTAAAAACACTGCATTATGCCACAGTTCAACACTAAAACAAAAAGTTATGATTTAGGCATTTTTTCCCTTTCAATGTAGGACATAAAATAATGATGTATTTTACAATATAGACATTTTAATTTGACAGAATTAGACAGGTAGATTTGTATTCAAACCTTCAAAGTAAGTATAATAATGTTATTCTAGGAATTATTCCTAACAAGCTGATTTATATACTATTGTATAAATGCCATATAAGTATATATGTAATTAAATTATTTATAAAAAAGGATGCATAACTCAACAAAAAATACTACATAAATTGTTTGGAGCTATAGAGCATAGAGACCCTTGATGGATAGATAAAATACTTTCTAGATCAAGAAAGTTTTATCCTTAGCATTTTGGTTACCTTTTAAATATATTGAAACTGGATCAACCAGTAAGTGGATTTTGGCAATATGCAAAGATGAGGCTATAATATACTTCAACTATTTCTTTGCATAAGCACAATAAATCTATGAAAAAAAAGTTCTGTACTGAGAAGAATGTGTTCTTCCTTCTTCTCATAGACCAGGGAATCCAGACACATATCAACATTTTTTGTTTTTAAACAACTTGACCTTAAAAATTAGATATCTGGTATTATTTTAGGCAGATTCTTAGCAACAAAATATATTCACATCAACCATACAAAAGAGATCTTAGATGTAGTAAGTGGTTGAAAATCATATGTTGTTTCCCTCTGGCCTCTCTACCTAGAAATTCCATTTATAATCTCTCTTATTTTCACATTGCTCTAATGATATCTGTCCTCTACTGATAATTAATCCAGATAATGACATTTCTGAATATGATGCCACATCTCTGGACTCTGAAGTGTGTCCAACAAGCTATTAAAATCCCATTAAAGCTTTATTTACCAGGCTCAAATTAAAAATAAACATTGGTTGTACATAAGAGAGAATAATGATCACACTGACCTTGGGATATTCATTCCTCAAAAGCTAAGGACTAAAGTCATGGTGAGCTAAGACTGGAACATTTAGTGAAGGAAATCTCACTAGCAGTCCTGGCCAAAAAAGCTGGAATATATATAATTTATTTATCTTCAGCCAATACTAATTTATGAAACAATTAAATGAAACATACTATCAAAATTTTTTTCAGTTTTCTGTTTACTTATATGTGAGTTTTTGAAGACATCATGAATATAAATGACTTAATACAAACTTTATTATATACAAAAATGACCTTTATATACTTTAAGCCTCCAACCTTAACTTTGGGATCCTGGTGGGAAGTATTAGCTTAAATCTAGATTGAATCTAGAGCACACAGATGCCATCTGGTGAACTAGTGAAATAAGATCTCAGTGATTTCCACTTTGCAAAAATGAAAGTTATTTCACAACATGATATCAGTTTTGTCTGATACTGGAATTCTATCTTCATCTTAGGGCATTTAAAAACAAATTCACTATTGTGAGCCATTGAGTATTTGTTTGCAGAAGGTCTGACTCATCTCTTAGAGAGCTTAGGCCTAAAGGAAGAAATAGCTATCTGTCCTGACTTAATGTAAACACCAAATCTTGGTACTTCAGAGCATAGTTCACTGGCTATTATCATCTGACAGATAGAGATCAGACAGATCTTATAGTGTAGAAATGTGTACTTGAAACCTATATGATCCTATTAGCCAATGTTACCCAAATAAACTCAATGATAAAAAACATGTTCTTTTCTATTCTTGAAGGTGCATAACCAGGTCTTTGAGAAGAAATGATTGCAAGAAAGCACATTGGGTGCTGTTTGATTAAGCCAAGAATCCTTTGTGACCCAAGCTTAAAACTTTTGTGATTCATGAGATCTTATCTATAGTAATAAAAGGGTAATATGCAAATTGGTTAGGACACCCTCACGGTAATGACCGAACAGCAGGCTGCATAGGGTGACAAGACTGGCAGGGGGGTTAGTGAGGGATGACCAAACAACTGAATAGCAGGCTGCATGGGGCAACCAGGCCAGTAGGGGGGTTAGTGAGGGATGACCAAATGACTGAACACCAGGCTGCTTGCAGTGACCAGGCCAGCAGAGGGGGACAATGAGGGGGGCAGTGAGGGGTGACCAGGCTGGCGGGGGGGGGCAGTTAGGGGCAACCAGGCTGGTGGGGGGGGACAGTAAGGGGAAATCAAGGTGGCAAGCAGGTGAGCAGTTAGGAGCCAGCAGTCCTGGATTGTGAGAGGGATGTCCAACTGCCGGTTTAGGCCCAAACCCTGGGATCGGGCCTAAACCGACAGTTGGACATCCCCCAAGGGGTCCCAGATTGGAGAGGGTGCAAGCTGGGCTGAGGGGACCCCTCCCATGCATGAATTTCATGCACTGGGCCTCTAGTTACAATATAAAAGGAAAAAATGGACTCTTCCTAGATCTGCCATAAAGTATCATACAACTTTGAGTGCTCAGTGGGTCCATGGGAAAGCTGAAGATGTTACACGGATTAGCTAATAAATGGAGCAATAGATGAACCTGTTAGAACAATACAAGGTGGCATCTGCCCCCCTCAAGTGACACCATCCAGATGTTTTTGGAGGGTTTTATTATTTTTACCCCAGACTTCACCTGTCTTTTGGTGTAGCTGGAGCAAATGGCATTAATCTGGTCTTTGTTTTCTATTCTCTGGTTCGGGAGGAGAGGTAATGGCCTTGGTTAGGGAAGATAAGGTTTGAGATTCACAAGCTGGCTGCACGCTGCCCAAACTGTTTGGACTTGTTTAACTTCCTTATCTCAGTTTCCCCATTCTGCTCTCCTAGGAATTTTTCTAGCTTCTTACTATCCTGCCACACAACCACTATAAAAGCTGAGTTTTGTGTAATGGATCCAGTTGTGAATTTAACCAGATTACACCTAGATGCAAATGCTTTAACAAAAATGTCAGGGTCACTATTTTGAAATTTTTTGACCATCAAAATATTAGACAAGCCACACATACAGAATGACCTCAGATTATATGTGATACACATGAAATCTGCAGTAAATTAGAGGTGATCCCCCTAAAACATCCTATATAATAAAAGCCTAAAATGGAAATCGACCGAACAGCAGAATGACCAGTTGCTATGACATGCACTGCCCAACACAGAAGCTGCCCCCTGGTGGTCATTGCACTCCCACAGGGGAAGTGCCGCTCACCCAGAAGCTGGACTCACAGCTGACGAGTGCAGCAGCGGCAGTAAGGAGTAAGGGGTCCTGAACTGCAAGTGGGATGTCCAACTGCTGGCTTAGGCCCACTCCCCTTACCCACCCCCTCATCAGCCCCGATCACCTGCTAGGCCGAGGGATCCCACTGTGCACAAATTCGTGCACCGGGCCTCTAGTAAATCTATAACTTTGGACAAAAAAAAATTATGATTTAAAAGGAATTTTTAAAAGCCAAATTACAAATAACTATAACATAGCTTGAAATATAAATTATTATCAAACACTAGTAAATTAGTAGGCTAACATTAGGCATTGGAAAGCTAAGAAATTTGAATAGTAAAATATGAAACATTTTTATTTATTAGACATTAAAAGTGAAAAAAATAGTTGCTTTTGATTTCAATTGTTTATAATCCCTTTCAGTTAGATATCTCAGTGACTTATTTTCCTTATTCATCTATCATTCCAAAACTTCCATTTTGCTGAATGGAGACAATAGACAGGTGCAAATGTTTCAAAACATTCTTATAAAATTCTCCACACATAATTTATTTATATTCTCAGAATCTGTTAGTCAATAGAAAATGCCAGAGAAAATTTCTTAACTCTTCAGGGATTCTAGTTGTGAAATTAAATTACACAAAAATGGAATAAAGTAATAAAAAAAACAAAATCATAATTAAGAAAATTAACTTTTAAAATACCCCAAATATTTGTCCCAGGTAAAACCTTCAAGATTGTTGAAAATGATTTGGTTTGACAATCTATAATAATAAAAGTATAATATTCTAATTAGACCAGATGTCCTTCTGCATGACCTTCAGGACGAAGCCAGAGCTGGGAGGGAAGTCTGGGTCCTGGGGGCCAGAGGGAAGCCACTGCTGGCAGCTGGGGGAAAGAAGGCCTACTCTTGCATGAATTTCGTGCATCAGGCCTCTAGTCTCCTTAAAAGATACCTCAAAGAAATGTCACCTGCTCTTAAACTATTTGAGATGTATATCTCTGCTATCAAGAATTCAGAGAAATGGCTTATTTATTTATTTGCTTGTTTATTTTGTATTATAAAATTTTTTAAAGATAGTTAACATTTGAACTCACTGTAGCTTTAATATTCTTGTTCAAATTTTGACTTTTGTTCTTTGATCTCAGTTGAGATGAAAATAGGATCTTTTCTGGCACAAACTCTTTTCCCTGTGCAGCCGTTATAATAATACGCTGTTGTTCCTCTCAAAATCCCTGAGCTTGGTAAGGCTCAGGGAATTCATAGTTTAAAGAAAATAAGTGTATTGTTATGTCAAAGTCCTCCTCAATTTCATCAGACGCAGTAGGCTGAGCCGCCAGCGGGAGTAGGTGAAGAGAGGGCTTTGGCCTTAGGATCTTCCCTGTTCCCATAGGTTTTAGGAAATAATATACAAAGTGAAAATAGGAGAACCCAGGTCAGGATAATGCTCTCAGTAATAATCAAGTCCATTGAAGGAATTTAGAAAATGTGAGATGCAAGAGAAATACTTCAATAGAGCTTTGCTGCAAAATTCTCAGCTTTGCAGGGCTTTAGGGGATAAAGAGAATATAAAATTGTTTTTAAAAATGAGTGAAAAGTCACCATTTAGCAACAGGAAATAAAGAAAATTATTTGGAATATTATTTATACATTTTATGATAAAGAGAAATATAAATTGAATTCAGACCAAGGCTGAGCTGAAGCACATAACTAAAGAAATCAAATGCATTTTTATTTACCTTTGCTTTTGAAAAGCTAAGTTAATAATGTGGTGTATGTATATAGAAAACACAATGTTCAGAGGTGTTTCAGAATCAGTGTTTATTTTTATCTTCACAGATATCCTTAGCATTAGTGAAGATTTTAAATGATTGCAATTTTGCAGATGGGAAAACAGTTTAAGTAAATTGGTCAAAATTTTCTGAAATCACTTGAAGAGTTGTGACCCATCTAGAACTGAAATACAGATTTTCTGAATTTCAGGCCCAGACTCATCTTTTGTAAAATACTTGGTATAACATATTGCACATTATGCAAAAATAAATCTTTTCAAGGTCTCCAGAGAATGTCTTGTTCAATTTGTTTCATGATCCAAATTAGTAGGTGTATCACCTTGGCCCAAGGGACTCTATGGAGATTTTTTTTTTTTTTTTGCTTTCACTTACTATGAGATTGAAATGGTATTGTGTATATACATTCATTGTCTAGGATATGTCAGATGAATGCAGTATATTAAAAAATAACCTACATAAATGTGAAACCTGCATAGTTTAAGTCCATATTGTTCAAGGGTCAACTACACTACGGTATAGCTAATGTTTGCATCATTGTCTATTGTTTTTAAATGATGCAGAAAGGAATACAGATGCAACACATCACTAATATTAGGAAACATGCTTTTTTATTTTTGGTGGGGAAGGGCGGGGAGAAGCAGGGAAATCCCAGAGTATATGTGCTCCAGAGCCATCCTCAGCCTGCAGAGAACATGATGGGGTCAGCCGTAACTGGACAGAAGTTATCACGGAAGCACTTCAGTAAAGAGATGTCCTGTGTCTAAAACACTCTTTCCATTCATAAAGGAAGACAGTGCAGAGCTGGTACCTGGACAGTGCGGCAATGGCACCTCCAGGCCCAAGAAGGGACGGACTTAGAAAGGAAGACTCCAAAGCCCAGTTTGCCTGCCGGTTCTCTGAATTAACATCCATCTGCTAAGCCCGCTCTGCACTGAGTTCCAGGAATCACAAAACAAACTAGCCTCTGTGGCCGCGATTTCCAGCCCATGCGCCGAAATAATCTTGAAAACAGGCAATGCCTGACTACTTAATCAGGGGCACTGACCTCTTTTCCCTTAGATCAGAGATTGTCAACATTTTTCTTCTCATGGCACACAAAAACTAACTACCAAAATTCTGCAGCACACACACACAAATATTTTTTCGCCGATCTGACAAAAGAAAAAAAAAAAACAGATATAATCTTCATTCATTTACTCTGGCCAGATATTGTTGTGTTGGTCATTGTCATTTGTGAATTTGACATATAATGTAAAGGAAAAAAGGTCAGTGCCCCTGACTAAATAGGTATTAAAGCAGGTTTTAAAAATTCTTGCGGCACACTGGTTGAAAAATTGCTGCCTTCGATTGTCCACAGAATTTTAGTAATTAGTTTATGTTGCCAGGAGATGAAAAAGGTTGAAAATTGCTGATCTACGGACGTCTCTGTTTGTCTCTCCACTCACGGTTAGCGTGTAGGGCAATTTTGTTTCACATTCTTCATTAGTAAAAGGAAAGTGTGTTTGCAATAGAGAACAAAGCCTGTGATCCTAACCAGTGCAACGTACTAAAGCCTGCACACAATGGGGTGCTGCCAGACCATCTTTCGGGGGTGGGCAGCGGTGTGGGGATTGAAAGCCCGAACATGATGTCACTGAATGGACCTAAGAAAGAGCTACACAGAATGAACTTGGGCCCGCTAGTCGGGGTCAGCCTCACCACACTGCATGCTAAACACATCATCTGTCATTCAAACTGGAACAATTTTGATAGTTAAAGGGACACTGTTAATATTTAAGCTGGGACAACAAATGAAAATTGGGACAGGATCAAGCAAGCGGGGGCATATGCAGGCTACAACTCTGGAAGAACACAAGCATCTAAAGGCATGGAAGGAAGCTTCCTCTTGATACATCCCGCACCCTTAGGATTCTGTGGTTTGCTTGGAGTGCAAACTCTGTATAAGAATTTGATGAAGATTTGCAAATTATTTTTCTTCCTAGAATCTTAATCTCGAGTAGTTTCACAGACTAAAAATAGGCTTTGCTTCTCCAGCTCTCCAAACTTCCCTGGGAGAGGCTTCTCTTTAATTTTGATGCTTAGTTTCATTGGAACTGCCCAGAAGAGTACTTCTTACAGTCTCTGGTTGCACAATTTTGTTTTGTTTCTCAAGCTCTGAAGTACCCTGTGAATTTTCAATCCTGCTAAGCAGTCCCTCCCTCCCTCCCTCCCTCCCTCCCTCCCTCCCTTCCTTCCTTCCTTCATTCCTTCCCTCCCTCCCTCCCTCCCTCCCTCCTTCCTTCCTTCCTTCCCTCCCTCCCTCCCTCTCTCCCTCCCTCCTTCCTTCCTTCCTTCCCTCCCTCCCTCCCTCCCTCCCTCCTTCCTTCCTTCCCTCCCTCCCTCCCTCCCTCCCTCCCTCCTTCCTTCCTTCCTTCCTTCTTTTCCTCCCTCCCTCCCTCCCTCTTCTCTCCTTCCCTCCCTCCGTCCCTCCTTCCTTCCCTCCCTCCCTCCCTCCCTCCCTCCCTCCCTCCTTCCTTCCTTCCTTCCTTCTTTTCTTCCTTCCTTTCCTTACTTTAACTAATGTCAGTTTCATTTGCTGTAACATCAAACAAAGTTTGTTTTTGGGGTGAAATAAATGGAAGGAAATATGTGCTTATGTCTTCTGACACACTCTGGTACACAAATAGTACTGTAGGAAGGGTGATGACAAGCAATCCACCAAAACACCAAGCAGTTCTAGGGGTGAAGCTTTGGGTAGAAAATTATTCAAATAAAACTTTTATTAAAAATGTATTTTTATTAATTTCAGAGAGGAAGGGAGAGGGAAAGATAAAAACATCAATGATGAAGGAGAATCGGCTTCTGCAGGCCCCCAACTGGGGATCAAGCCTGCAACCTGGCCATGTTCCCTGACCAGGAATGGAAGCCTGACCTTCTGGTGCATAGGTTGATGCTCAATCACTGAGCCACACCAGCCAGGCTTCAAATAAAAGTTTCAACGTATTTGTGTAGACTCTCTCAAGCAGGAAAAAAAATCAATATATGTCCTCTCTGGGAATAATTTTACAGGCCAGATACAAGTCACAAATATTTGAAGACATTTGTTCAAAGTTAAAAACTGAATGATGAAAGAGATGAGCTTCAAGGCCATACTCTGGTCTGTCCTATTTCTTCTGTGCTCTTGTATAGACCTTATCATATTTCTTAAAGGAGCCTGCCTTGACTTTCTAGGTGGTACTGTCAAGCTAATTTATTCAGCATATATATCTCATGGGATCAAAAATCAAACCTGGTTATTTTTAGTGTTTTTGTGTTTTTTTTTTCAGAACACTTGAAAGAAAATTCTGTGACCTTTTCTCCTCTGTGATATTCCACATAAAATATAATACACATGTTTTCAGGAAAGGAGATAAGCTTCCTTAGATTCATCCATTTTCTCCAATACTCATTAATCTTTATTAAACATTAATTAGACATTATCCTAAGAATTGGGTCCAATTTATGAACACATGTTGAGAGTAGATTATAGCAGGGAATGTTTACCCTTCCCAATATGGTTGACCTTCCATTTTTATTTTGAAACTAGAGGTCCAGTGCACAAAATTTGTGCACTTGGTGGGGTGTTGGGGAGGACCTCAGCCCTGCCTGCACCCTCTTGCAGTTTTTGGGACCCCTCAGAGGATGTCCGACTGCCAGCTTAGGCCCGTTCCCCATGGGGCCGTGAGGAGCGGGCCTAAGCCAGCAGTTGGACATCCCCCAAGAGATCCTTAGCACTGCTGCGGAAGCGGGAGAGGCTCCTGCTACTGCCACTGCACTCACCAGCCACCAGCCAGGTTTCTAGTTGAGTGGCGCTCCCCCCTGTGGGAGTTCACTGACTACTAGGGGCAGCTCCTGCATTGAGAGTCTGCCCACTGGTGGTCAGTGTGCATCCTAGTGACTGTCATTCTGCCATTTGGTTGATTTGCATATTAGCTTTTTATTGTATAGGACTAGAGGCCCAATGCATGGAAATTCATTCTGTGGCGCTTGCCTCAGCCCTTGCAGCCCAGCTTCATCCAGAAGGTCGTCCGGAAGGACATCTGGAAGGTCATTTGGCTGTCCTGTCTAATTAGCATATTATTCTTTTATTATTATAGACTGGAGGCCTAATGCATGAAAATTCATGCAAGAATAGGCCTTTCTTCCCCCAGTTGCCGGCACTGACTTCCCTCTGGCACCCGGGATCTGAGCTGCTTCCCTCCTCCAGCCACCCGCAGGCACTCTGGACCTAGGATGCTTCCCTTGGGCTGCCCACAGGTACCTGGGACCCAGGCTGGCTTCTCTCTGGCCCCGGCTTCATCAGGAAGGATGTCTGGAATGATGTCTGGTCTAATTAGCATATTACCCTTTTACTATTATAGATTCCTTCTAGGATGGGTATTGGCAAACATGGCTCATTTTCAGGTACTCTTTCTATGTTCAGATCATGTGCAATATATATTTTAAAATATATATTTATTGATTTCAGAGAGGAAGGGAAAGGGAGTGAGATAGAAACATCAATGATGAGAAAGAATCATCAGAGAATCATTGATTGGCTGCCTCTTGCATGCCCCCTACTGGGGGTCAAGCCTGCAACCTGGGAATGTGTCCTGATCAAGAATCAACAGTGACCTCCTGGTTCACAAGTTGATGTTCAATCACTGAGCCAGGCTAGCTGGGAAAATCATGTGCAATATTAATGAAAAACCACACACCTTACTCTTCTGCTCTCCATGGTGGGTGACTTCTCCTTAATACTGCAGATATCTGGCATTTTCCCACAGTGTACCTGGCTGTGGATGGTAGCTATTGATACACACACTTGGCTGGTTTGAATTCGTTTAATGAAGGTCCTGAACACAAGAAATTTAGTATTTCCCTCTTTTCCTTTTCTCAAGTGAGAGACAGCAAATAAATGTGAACTGTGTTTGCTTTAAAAATTCAAACTTTCTCACAAGTGAGCTTTCACAAGGCCTAAAAAGGGGACTATGTTGTGGGGAACATGGAAACTCTTTTTTTTTTTTTGCTTTCAAATAACCTACATCTCCTGTAGGCCATCTAATGATATCGGAGTTATTTTCTTTAGCTGCTTACTTCATTGTCTTACCACTGAAGTTTAGAATTCCAGTGGGGAACATGATTATATTTCCACATACTATGAAGAATGCTCATTTTAAATTGCAGTGAAGCTATTGGACAAAGTTACAAGTTTGCCATACATAGTTCTGGGTTTTAGATACAGCCAAAAATTCTGTATTGGATTACATTAGGAGACATGGTGAACTATACACACTTTAGGTTTTACCTTGGCAATGTTTGTATTGCTGTGTTTGGAAGAATTGGTATAACAGGTTAACTTCTCACTTACCACATTCTGCTGATCTTTACAGAGGTACAAATCAAAGTGAAAAATAGACTGGTATGCAATTTGCAAAAGGGGTAAGAGGAATGCAGGGTATCAGCAATACTATCTCATAAATAGAAAGAAAATTAATTGGATTCTTTGAATTACTTTTAATATCTTTCCTCTAGTTTAAAGTTGAAATTGTCAATGAAGCTTTAGCATAGCTGATAAAAATGAGGGAGACAATAATTGAAGAAAGAAAAGAATCTGATGACCTCTGTTATTATGTCTACACAAATCAAAACTAATCCATAGCCATTTGCTGTTTAGTTGTTTCCTTGGTGATCATTAATTTCCAGAGGTTACATGCACAAAACTCATTTTCACATGTGAGAAGTATTTAAAATATAGGATTAGAGTCTACATTCAAAATCAAATCCAAAACCAGGTATGCTCTTATCTCACATTTGTGAACTTTTATTTTTTAGGATCATATGCAAATAGGCTTCTCCACATGACCCCACATAATGGACTAAAATTGACAAGTTTTTTATTGTATAGGACTAGAGGCCCAATGCATGGGCCAAAATTTAGTTTTATGTGGTAAAGCTATTTTAGTACATTAAAAGGCAAACATTTTCTTTGTTTTTCTCTGAATAACAGGGATATAACTTTTTATTATCATAAATATAGTTAACATATCTTTAAATTCTTTATAAGAATTTTACAACTATAGGAGTGTATAAAGTTTACTGTGATGATTTTACTGAACTTTTATTAAGGTAGTTACAGAGGTGGGGATCTCAGATTTTACTTATAAATAAGACCTCCAATGTTGATATAAATATCCCGAGCCTCAGAGAAGTTAAATAACTTTCATAATTTCACATATCTTCAAGGGTCACAACCAGGATCAAATCAATCATATTCGCAACATCTAAAAAAAACTGCTTTTCACATTTTAATGTGCATTCTTGTGTGTGTGTGTGTGTGTGTGTTCTGAATTGCTATAAGAATATGTAAATGTATATCTTGCATTTTACACTTTATAATATACTTCACACTTCTGTGAATAAATATTCTTAATAAACCTCATTTTTAGAAGCAGATGGAAATCCCCTCTTTGATTGAACCATTCTTTATTCACCTGCATCTCTATGATCGGTTATTTCTGCTTTTTTTCGCTTACAAATAGTACGGTGGTAAGCAGCTCTGCACGTTAAATGTGTTTTGGTTCTCACAGTGAAAGCAGATGACTGGATCAACTGGTTAGAATGCAACAACATGCTTTAAATGTTTATTATGAAATGGATGATTATGGAAAACACTGAGCTGTCCTCTTGGACCTGATGCAAAATACATGGAATGATGAGCATAACTGAACTGGGAAGAAAGCAAGAGAAATCCCAGAGCTAAATTGACTACAGGTCATGAGACAGGTTGATCACTGAGAACTTATGTTAGTGACTGTCCTGAATGCCAGTCCCTGGTGGCCAACAGGAGAGGTTTCATGGATTGTACACACAGAAAGGGAGAAAGCTGAGGCCCCTTGCATCTCTCTCTCTCTCTCTCTCTCTCTCTCTTTCTCTTTTTCTCTCTTTCTCTTAAAGGTCAGGTCACAGATTGAGATCTGTATGCCTCACCTGGCCAAAGACTGTACAAAATTTCAATGACTCTGTGTTATATCAGAGAGAGAGTATTGTTGCTGAGAATTTCTAACTATCAGCTGATCCTTGTAAGAGTTTTGAAAGCAGGATTCACACTACTTGTGTGGCCCAAACACTTAAGCTGATATTTAAAATTGATTTAGAATTGCCTGTGTCTCCAAGGAACCCAGCAGAGTTTTTTTTTTTGCAGGAAGTACCTTATAACTAGGCTTAAATAAATACTTAAAGAAAAATTTTCATAGACTAGGAGCTTAAAAAGAAATAATATCACACCACAGAAAACAAGCCACGATAGAGAAGTATTAGTAATGAATAATTATGTCCTGCCAAGTCTAATATATTGGGATGACCAAATGCAGACTATAAAATAAGTATGTTTAGTGTGTTTAAAAAGGGGAAATCAAAATATAATTAAGGAATAAAATACTGTACAAAATGGCCAGGCAGACTAAGAAAAAGATTTACCTTTAGGAGTGGCTCAAAAAGTAAAACTTTTTAAAGTGAAAAGTGTGGTAAATAAGATAAAAAATTCAATGGAGTGGTCAAACAATCCGAAAAAAAAAGCTGAAGGAAGAATGATTACATTAGAAATAGTCATAATAAAATACCTCAAATGCAGGAAGACAAAAAAAAAGGGGGAAATTTGAGATCCTAAATTATCTAAAATATAGTAAATCTAAAAAATAAATGTAAAACACACACATATCTGAGTACCAAAAAGACATAACAAATCCATAGTGTAATAAAACACCGAAGATTGGACCAGGCATGATTCTTGACCAAAGTAGAATATATTCTAATTGCTCTTCTAAAAATTTGGAAATAAAACTAAGAGAGTTAAAAGTTGCTCTCTCTTGCTTCCCAGAACATAGAAATGCAAATTTGGAAAATGTTGACAGGCATTGCTTACCTTGTAAAATAAATAAACTATTGTCTTAAACATGCTACTAATTGATCTAAACTTCAGTTCATTCAAATATAAAATTAGGGTAACAATGAACTTCATGACTCTTAAAAGCAAATTAACAAGATAGGGATATAAATTACTTGCTCTATGACATTACACTTTACAAACACATTACACTTGTGAGGCTTAATTGACTTTCTTTATTAATCATTTTCATGTTAGAGATTATAATGTAGGAGATACAGTCAGAGATACAGCCAGAGACAGAGGGGTGTTCCTGAGTTTCTTAGTGCTATCCAGACCTTTGGTTTCTGAAGACAATGAATCTTGTCCTCTTTAATTTAATTTAATTTTTGAGTTTTTGTTACCTATCATAGGTGTGCCCCAGTTATAGAGTAATGTTATGGTAACTATACTTTTAACCTCCCTGTGGCACATAGTGTAATAGGGAGAGAAATGCAATCTACACTAATAAAAGAGAAAGATGCAAATTGACCATACCTCTGTGATGCCCATCAGCCAATCAGGAGTGACTATGCAAATTAACTCAATAAAGATGCCGGGTTAATTTGCATATGCAGGCGCCAAGTGGCCAGGGCAGGGTGGCACCAAGCGGCCTGGGTCCCCATGATGGGCGCCAAGACCACAACCTCTCAAGACCATCGCTGGTCCTGGGAGGCAAGGGCAGCCGTGCCAAGCCATGCCCGCAGGCTCCTGGGACCATTGCCAGCCCCGGGAGGCGAGGGTGGCTGCACCAAGTGAAGACTGAAGGCTCTGGCCAGAGTGAAGACTGAAGACTCTGGCCAGAGCGAATACAGAAGGCGGTGGCCAGAGCGAAGGCCTGGGTCCCAGGAGCCAGAGGAAAACCCGTGCCAGCAGCCAGGGGAAGGAAGGCCTATTGCAGGAATCGTCATGCAACAGGCCTCTAGTATCTAAATAAAAACACTGGGTGCTCAAAAAAAGAAGTTTCATCTCTGTGCTTTATCCAAATCCAGAGTTGTTTTACAGTCTCATAGGTCCAGAGGACTGACTCAGGGTGGCAGCAACACTGGGCACCGCCAAACTTTCAGTTTAGAGTCACTAGCCAGGCACCTTCTTGGCTGTGACCCACCATCAGGCTGAATCCTAGGTTAGCTAATGGAAGCACTAATCCGCCCTCTTCCTAGTCTCTTCTTCCCGATTCCAAGTCTGACTTGCTACAAAGCCCTTTAAATTTAATATAGAGTTCAACCACTTAACAAAGGATGACTAAATGAAAATTAAACAGGATTCTGAAATCTTGATTGACATGTTGTGTATTCATCATTGCTGCCTAGTAAAAGAGAACACATAAGTCAGAAAGTCCATAGTCAAGTCAGAAAAGATAAGAGCATGTTTCATTGGCGATCAGAAGCACTATAAGGTGTGAGGAAAACCAAACACAGTTCCCATTAAAGGTATTTTACATCCATTCACTGTGGCAAGTGTTGAAGTGTACCTTTATTGACACATAAAAAAGCTATTGTAGACTGTTATGACACGTCATTTCTTGCTGCCTTTTTTTCCTAATGACTTTCCTAAGACAATATGATATAAATTGCTAGTAGCACAAAACATATTTTCAGCAATAGATGAAAGCGGATTCTTGGCTGCAGATATTTCAACACCTGCTTCCGGCAGAATACACTGCATTTTGTGCTGTCTATTATGTTTCAAGTAATGCTATCTCTTTGGGAAACTAAAATACTAGTATCTTAATTTTTTCAGGCATCAATATTAGTTTAATAAGTCAGACACAATTGCAAAACTTGCTAACAAGGTCCACAATTCTTTAATAAAGCAGCAAAATCAGCAACTCAAAGCTTAATGAAGTTTTTGAACTTTGTTATAATATAAACCATCAACTGTTCTTAACATCTAAGTCAATAAAAAGAGGAAGATATTTTTTTCTCATTAGTTGATTTACAATAAATTTAAGGTCTAGGATTCCTATATGAAAATAATGCCATAAAATAATATTACATTCTTAAAAAGCCATATTTTATTCATGAAAACTATTAATAAGGAATACCAAGTGCTAGATATTAAGCTAATTTCTAGAACCATAAGGAGAAATAGTTCAACATCACAGATCTTTAAAGGAATCAGACAATGCATCTAATGGAAGAAGTGTTACAGGTAAGGTAGAGTACTCAGTAGGGTGTTGAGAATGGGTGGAATGGGATCAGAGGACACTTCTCAGGGCAATGTCTGAGGTGGTTGCCAGACTCCCTCCTGTGGTTTTAGAGAGAGCCCTAACAACAAAGGCCCAGGACTGAGAGAGAACCTGGTGGACTTCAAATACTTCTTCCAGATTTGATATGGATGTGAGGGAGAACAGATAGATGAGGCCTGTGGTGGAGCACACTCTGTCCCATATTAAAGAGATCAGATTTATCCTAAAGCTACACAGAAAGGCTTTGGTGTAGGAAACAGATATGTCTGATTTGTGATCCACTCTGGCAATAATATCAAGAATAGATTGGGGTTGGGTTGGAGGGTTACAGATATTTTGTTAATTGGGGCAACCAATATAAGGACCCCGACTGAAGTAGATATAAAATGCCAGTAGTGCTAGAATTTTTCTATCTAATTTAAGTCAGCTCCCCAACCATATTTAATAAAGTGAATAATTTACAAACAATAAACTGAATATCAAGTAGATATAGTATGGATAATGTAGAACAATGATACTAGTACATATATTTTTAAAAATATATTCTTTTTAGTCCAAGGGTAGAGTATCACTTTGCCAAAACTTAGTACTATGAAAAAGCAAAGCTAGTATTCATTAGTCCACGACTACCAAATAGCTGTGTGATTAATTCTTTTAAAAGATTTATTTTGCCTTTCTTTAATTCTGACCCCAAATGGTATGCATAGGGGGCTCTTATTCCTTTCATAATGATGAAGAAACAGATATATGGAGATATATAGAGGGGTGTGACTTTCCAAGACTTCATAGCACATCCTGGAATGAAAACCACATCTGTCTGACATCAGGGACTATGCTCTCAATCTATGAAATATGCCCCTTCTCCTAATTCATATATTTGAAATTCTCTGCACACTGTTACAGCGAACTCTAAAGTAAAGTTGCAATCACTAAAGCAGGTAAGACTTCCATTAACCAAGTGATGAGATTCCGGTTCGTGTCGAGGTTTTAGGCAGTAGACACAGACGTGGCTGCAGGTGGCAAGGCTGCACATTTGTAGCTTAATGACCAAGGAGAGCTGATGAGCAGCCATGGTGACAGTCACTGCTATGAGGGAAGGGGATAGGAATGAGGACAGATTGCTGTGAGGGGAGAGCAGAAGTTGGAAGCACTAATACCATCAATATTAATGCCAGTCACAATGTGAGCTCAGTGCCAGGGAGCTTGGTGAAGGAGGCACCCGTGAGAGGCTAATAGCCACATCCGATCATCAAAGGGCAGATGTTAAATGTGATTCAGATGAAAAGTGAGTGGAAGTGCTGACGGAGGGCGCAGATGAAGAGACAGACAGATACACATGGTGGAAATTGCCAGACATAAGTGTCTTCACGGAGAAAAGCAGAACACTGGAGGGAGGGGACTCACATAGTCCTCAAAATCCACGATTTTAGCTTTTAGTCCAAGCGAGGGGCAAGCAAAACAAAATATTTAGCCATTTAAACATATTCATCTTCCTTAATAATTAAATCGAAAGTCAAAGCAAGAGGTTTCTTCCACACAAAAAGCTTATGGCATTAGGATAGATGCAGTTTCTCCAAAAACACCTTACAGAGTGAAGGAAGAATAGTACAACTCGGCACTGCCTTTCTTTATTTCTTTTGTTTGGATCCATATATCTAGAGCTCTGCTGATACAAGGTGCCTGTTCTCATCTCCTTCGAGCATTTGTGTCGTGTTGCTAAGGGATGTTCTAAGGCTAGCAGCAACTTCTCATTGGTGCAAGATGAAGTAGAAATTGCTAATCCTGGGATTTTAGATTCACATTGCTTCTTCCAGTTGGCCTATGAATACAAAAGATTCCTATTTCAAAGAATGCAAAAAGTATGCAGTAGTGTGCCTGAAAGCATAAAAGTGTATCTAACTTTCATCTTCTCCTTCAACTTCAGTGGTGTGAAGAATCTTTCATAGCAGCTAGCATCACTACTCAGTAATCTATATATATAAAAGCTTTATATGCAAAGTGTCCCCTCGGGAGTTCGACCAGGAGACCGGGAGTTTGATCACTCGCTATGACATGCGCTGACCACCAGGGGGAGGCACGGAATGAAGGAAGGCCCTGGCTGGCAGCTGGAAGGAAGGCCCTAGCTGGCAGCCAGAAGGTCCCGATTGGCTCTGATCGCCAGCCAGGCCTAAGGACCCTACCCACATATGAATTTCATGCACTGGGCCTCTAGTGTTGCTATAATAGCATGGATCATCCTCCCAGGCAAATAAATGTTTTTAGATATCTGATGCGTACTTGTAGCTGCTAGTGAGTATCTACCTGAGGCAAGTCATTTTAGAAGCAAAAGGAAAATGACCATCTCAGTTACTCACAATCAAATAGCCAAAAGCTAAATTAACTTCCATATTGAAGGGAACTGTACTGAGACTGAGAAGAAAAAGTTAAGAACATATCTCATATTGTGATGCCCAGCATAAGAATAACTGCTTTCTTTCTACAACTGGATATGGATCAGATTTATTTGAGTTAAATAATAAGAGAGGAGATCTGTGAATCAGAAAAGTAAAGAACTGAGCAAATATCACATGATGGAATACAGAAGGAAATAAAGGGCATACGATTAAAAGTAGTGAAGGTAAGGATATTGGTCTTTCATACAAAATGTTTGTAGATAAAACAGTAAAGGAAATATTCAAGGAAGAACAAGATTTCAGTCACTCTGAAACCTAATTTTGAGCTCAGTCTGCCTTGTTAACTGTTCCCTATAAATCTCACAGGATTCTTAGATTTATTTAGACCAATGTCTTCACATTAAAGTGATCTCTATCCCCACCTAGACTAGTGACTGGCATATTACAAAAAGTTAAATATTTTTTCAGTTAAAGAAAGAACGGAACCTAAGACAGGTTTCTCCATTTCCATACTTACACACTGAGTGGCCAGATTGTTATGATCTCTGAACGCATAATAATCTGGCCTCTCAGTGTGTGTATGTGTGTGTGTGTGTGTGTGTGTGTGTATATATATACACACATATATATGTGTGTATATATATACACACACACACACATATATATATACACACACACATACATATATATATATATGTGTGTGTGTATATATATGTTTTGGCCAGGCTGGCCAGGGGGAGGGGACATGGGTGGTTGGCCAGCCTGCCTGCTGGCCGAACTCCTGGTCAAGGGGACAATTTGCATATTAGCCTTTTATTATATAGGATATACACTGAGTGCAGATTATTATGCATTCAGAGACCATAATAATCTGGCCACTCAGTGTATCTTTTAAACCATCTTCCTTCATCTTATACAAATGATTCAAGATTCCTCTTAAAATTCTTACAATGGTCAGAACTAAGACATGTATTAGGCATATACACACACATATAATTATCACACATATTTAAACACACACTACCCACTTTTCTTTCTATTATCTATCTATCTATCATCTATCTATCTATCTATCTATCTATCTATCTATCTATCATCTATCTATCTATCATCTATCATCATCTAGCTTTCATCTAGGTATCTTCTATTTACAACTCTGAATTTATATCAATACCACCTAATTCAATGTAGCATTATGAGGTTCCTGTCTTCTCCTATTTCTATATCCCTTCTCCCAAAATGAGAAATTTGTCACTTATTGTCCTCAATATTTTTACAAAATTTTTTCAAATGTTCTTGAAAGTATCTCTCATCAAGGTGGGCTACTTTGCAGAAATTATATGGACACACATCATTGCAGGTTGCTTTCTTGATTCTGATGTCATTGAACATGCTGAACCTTCTAAATGCACCCCAGCCCTCTGATGACACTAGTCAGAATAGCCACACTGACAGAGTACCAGTAAGCACTGACCCAGGGGAACGGTGTGTACATTCATTTATCAGATCCCTATGCTTAATATCAACCAGATGTCATAGTGTTTCCAAGTGAAAATACATCGAGGCACAATTTAGATTGTATCTTAGCTTCCTGTTTTTTTTTCCCTCAAAACATACAAGTCAGAAAGGAAAAAAGTTTGAATGACAAATCAGGTTTTTAAATGTGTTCTCCAATATCTAGACTCAAAAAGAAGAAGGAGAAAAAGGAAATCAGTGCTTTTCCATGCTGATTTCTTACAAATAGTTTAAAAATATATAGTTTGAATTTTACATGATCACCTAGATGTTTACAACAGAGAAAAAGATGCTTGTCTTATTTTTTCTTTAACTTTTCATCTTTAGACTGTTTGGTTCTGTAAGATAACACTATCATTCTCTCTCCCCGAAATTATAGTAACTTCAAGATAATATCTCTTATTCCAAATATCAGGCTTTGTTTGATGCACTTAGAGGAAGGCCTTTGAGCTGAGCATTTCAATGCCTTAATGGAACAAATCACCTTTGCTTATTTCCACAGTGATTTCTATTTAAGCTTTATTTTACTCATCCTCTCACTGAACTCAAAAAATTCCATTTTGTCAGTAGATGTGTACTTCAATTCCCAAAGAGGTAAATGCAAGGTCTACCTAGTTATCAATTCAGCACTGATCTTTGAACTTTAAACATCACAAGGATATTCTAATTCTACAGAAACATTTTAAACTACCTCCAACACATATTCTCAAATATAGACTTTTTTTCTGTGCCTAAAGTTTCCTACCGCCTCCCTACTAGATTTTTTTCTTCAATGAAAAATATCCTTAGTTTCAAAAGCACATATAACATAAATATCTTTTGGCTTCAAAGAGAAATGAAAGGCAGCAGAGCATGGTATAGTCTTAAGGTTCTGTCTGGGTTTAAAATTATGTATGGTGAAGCAGACTATTTTTACATCTAAAATTGAACCAAGTTCATAGCATTGGGTTATCTCTGGCTTTGTACATTTTTTTACAGATAAGGCGACATCTGTATGTTAGCACAAAATATGAAGTCATTCAAAATTGAGCTATTAGACACTTGGCAATGGTGGCAGAGGAAAGTGGTGGCTCAAGTCCTTCCACACGTGATAATTATAAGAATCAGACTAACTTTTAAAATTCACTACGTAAAGGAACTTGGAAGTATCCCCAAAATGACAGGAGCCAGAAGGGAGTTTACTATTGAAAAGTTACAATAGAAGGAAAGCTTCCTAGTCCCATAAAATATGTACTTTAATTCCAATCCTTAAGAACAGTGTGAAAAAAAATAAGCTAGAATGCAAAACAACAGAAAATCAAATGGAATACTAAAGAAACATCTGATTGACAGAAAATTAAAGCAGGAAAGAGAAAAACAGAGAAGCAATGAAAAGAGAAAGAAAATGGAAAACTAGTAGTGGAATGGCATATCAAACAATATTTTTATTTAATACAAATCCATGAAACACCTGTTAGAACTGTGTTAAAATCCTATATAATAAAGAGGTGATATGCAAATTGACCATCATGCCCTCGCACAATAGGGTCACCCCCATGTTGTCACAAGATGGCTGTGCCCATATGGTCACAAGATGGCCACGCCCATGTGTTCACAAGATGGCCACGCCCATGTCATCACAAGATGGCTGGCAAGGGAGGGCAGTTAGGGGTAACCAAGTCGGCAGGGGAGGGCAGTTAAGGGTGACCTGCCTGGCAGGGGAGGGCAGTTGGGGTTGACCGGGCCTGCAAGGGAGGGCAGTTAGGGATGACCAGGCAGGCAGAGGAGTGGTTAGGGGGCGATCAGGCTGGCAAGCAGAAGCGGTTAGGGGCAATCAGGCAGGTGAGTGGTTGGGAACCAGCAGTCCCTGATTGTGAGAGGGATGTCCGACTGCTAGTTTAGGCCCGATCCCTGTGGCAGTCAGACATCTCCCGAAGGGTCCCAGATTGTGAGGGTGCAGGCTGAGCTTAGGGATACCCCCCGCAGTGCACGAGTTTTGTGCACCAAGCCTCTAGTAATACTGTAAGTAAAGCACAAGGTGCAAGATGGTGAGCCATAATTCAACAACAGCCTGGGAATGGGAAGGAGAGAGAGGGTTTAACTAAAAAAAGCATGAGGAAACTTTGGGGAGTGATCAAAAGGTTCTGTGTTGTGATCATAGTTGTGGTTTATAGTTGTGTGTGTTTATTAAACTCATTGAATTCTACCCTTTAAATGGTGCTGTTTATTACACCTGAGTTATAATTCAATACATTTGTTTTAAAAATAAATGGAACACAAGGAAAGTAAAACAGTTCAATTATTAGTAATGAGAATGCTGATTATTTATTCTGGAGTCAAGCCACTGCTAGTGAAATATGTATTGTTGGGGAGAGGGCGTTTAAGGCAAAGAGGGGAAAGAAACCCTAATTTATTGAGCAACTGCTGCGGGATAGAAAATTTAACAATTTACTCAATTGCCACAAGGGTGCTCTTCTAACATGAGTGCTTTTCCCTTATTAAAATTGAGGAAACTGATCAGTAAAACAATCCCACAGTAAAATCCCACAGAACTGAAAATGTCTGAAGTTGCTTAGATTTGAAAGATAATACTCTCAACTACCCCAACCCCTCTTTGTCGCCTACTGTTCACTGGAATAGTTTGTGGAAAGCACTAATGAAAACAGCTTTTAATAACTTATTTAATTAGTAAAATGCCTAGTATAACACAAATGGATGATAGATTTTAACTTTAGAAAGCAAAGAGGAGTCACAGGCTTTCTGTTATTGTTGCTGGGAGTCTTATGCTGGTCAATGTTTAACAACCAGTTTGACAGAAAGAGCCAAAGAAAAGCCCTAGTTTGTAGACTCTGATGATTTCCCTGGTATGAATATTCCCAGAATGGCCAATTTAAAGCTCTAATATAAACACTGAATTGGGAAGGAGGGCGCTCAGTCGGCGCTCCCTAGCCCATGCCAGTCAGCTCCAATGCACCACTACTTTTAGCTTATTCAACAAAAAGAATGAATTGAGATTTTTAAAGTTTATTTACTTTCACAGCTTTTTTGTTAATAGCAAATTTCTTTGGCAGGTGTTAGAGTAAGTTTAGTTCCATGGCACTCATTAATAGAATGAAAACTCATTAGCAAGTTTGTGTTACTCACAAGAGAGAAATTTCCTGATAACAATTAGAGTTTAGTGCATCAGCAATATAGGTGACTTCCACCTTCAAAACACATCCTTTTATGTAATGGCATGTTTATGAAAAGAACTTCAGGTCTTCCTAGATTCATTTTCTCTTACAGTTCATTTTCAGTCTTTCAGAAAATCTTAATGGCATTATCTTTTAACACTCACCTCACCATTCTCACCACACTCACTTCTACATTCACCTTGGGACAAACCACCTCCTGGAGAATGGCAAGAGTCGCCTAACCTTCTCTCTCCTCCCACCCCTGTCCTCTTATTGTGCATTCTAAATGTAGTCACCAACATGACAGGTCTTGGACCTAAATCCCATATTGATGATGCTTAACTCAAATCCTTTTGATGGTTCTGTAACCCATTCATGGTTGAAGGCAAACTCTTTACAGTGACCTACACCAGTGCCCTACATAACAAGTGCACCTGTTTCCCTCTAACTTCATCTCCTACGAGAGGCCTGGTGCACAAAATTCGTGCACTTGGGGGGGGTGCCCTAAGCCCAGCCTGCATCCTCTTGCAGTCTGGGAGTCCTTGGGGGATGTCCCACTGACAGCTGGCAGGCCAACATCCTTAGCACTGCCACAGAGGTGGGAGAGGCTCCCGCCACTGCCACTGCACTCGCCAGGCATGAGCCCGGCTTCTGGCTGAGCTGTGCTTTCCCTGTGGGAGCACACTGACCACCAGGGCGTAGCTCCTGCGGTGAGTGCGGGTCATAGTGACCGGTCATTCTGCTGCTCAGTCGATTTGCATATTAGCCTTTTATTATATAGGATTACTGGTCCCCCTCATACACTTCCTCAGTCATTCCATCCTCTAGGGTCCTTAATACTCTCTGTGTTAGACTGTTTCCTCTGTTTGCATCTCTCTTCTCACAGATTTACATATAGATCACACCTTGATTTCCCTCATGTTTTGACTCAAATCACCTTCTCAGTGAAGTCTTCCCTCAAATCTCTTTAAAATTGCACACTGTCTCTCTATTGTTATGCTGGCCCTGCCCCCTGCATTCACTTGCCTCCTTTCCTCTCTTATTTTTGGTCCCAACACTTAGGGCCTTCTAATAACTATAAAATTTACTCATGTATTATATTAACTGTGCCCTACTTCTTCACTGCAATGTTAGCTCAAAAAGGGTGGGGTCTTTTGTCTGCGTAGAATACCTAGAACAATATCACACATGCTGGATATCATTTCTTAAATGAGTGAATTGAAATGATGGTTTAAAATCACAATGTAGTTTGGGACGTATCTGATTATAGTTCCATTCTTGTTTCATATTAGATAATTGATTTTCTGTCTCAGAAAAAAGTTTCCTAATGGGAAGTGTTTAACAGAAACAGTTTGACCAAGAAGAGAAAGATCGACTCGTAGTTCTATTGCTAGAAATGAAACAAAAGAGGAATTATAAACATCTGAGTTATTACGATAGGACTTAGTACATGCTACAAATAATTAAGACCCTCTGTATGCTTAAATATTCTCTGAGACCTTTAAATAGCTTATGCTATATTTGTTGATTTCATCCAACTTCCAGTGTAAATATTTCATTAATAGATATTTCTTGAAAACCAATTCATGTGGCTGTGGGCTTGATACCTGGAATTTAACAGGATATGGCACATGATGAATTCATAAGCTTGAGAAACATTAGAGAAAACATGCAAATCACATGAAAATGAATAACACACTTAGTATCACCTAGTAAGTGCAGAGTTTGGAACCTGAATGGAATAGTGCATGGTTGTTTGGAAGTTGAAAAGCCTCAGCAACAGAGCAATAAAAGTTCTCTTGATGACCTGTAACACTTGGGGAAAGCTCCACAGAGCAGGTGGATTATACTGAGCCTGTAGCCATTTTCTGTACCACGTGACATAGCCAGAGGGAAATCAGCCTTGATAAAATCCTGCACTGTCATGGTTAGTCTTCTCTGAGGATTAGTGACTGATTTCATAACAAGGGATATTGAATCTATTATTTTACTTAAAAGAAATATTTTATTTGTAACATCATAGAAACAAGACCATAATCACTTGAGAATGATTATATCCCCCCTTCCAGGTGAGGAATATTTTCACTTTATTTTATATAGACAACTAGAGTCCTGGCTCATTAAATTCATGCGTGGGTACATTCCCCAGGCCTGGCCTGCAATCAGGGCCATCTTCTCTCATTGCCTGCAGCCAGCCCCGCCCCCTGCCACCTACCCCCGGTTCCCCCCATTTGCCATCGGGAGATCAGAGCCTGCTGGCTGGGGGGAGGGACCAAGTGGTCAGCCATTCCCGCCTGTTCACCGGCCCTGTCCCCACCACGGGTCACCCTCTGTGTGTGGGATGACCAGTGGGATAGGGGCCTTGGCCTGGAGCCACCTGCATCCCCTGCCACCTACCTCCTGTTCCCCATTCACCATCAGGCAATGGGAGCCTTTCAGCCAGGGAAAGGGACCGAGAGACAGTCAGTGCACCTCATAGTGACTGGTTGAGCGGTCATTCTGGTTGTTCTGCCATTAGGGTCAATTTGCATATTTCTCTTTTATTATATAGGATTATATAAAGCAGACTTCAAAGAAGACTGTGCAATACAGTACATTTATGTAACTCCAGGTGCTTTCATTCACATGATATTCCATGAAAATGTCACCCCTTTCAGAATGACTTCAAACACAATGTCACAGAGTCCTCAGGGAACAGCTGCTGAGTGGGGTCCTGATAGAAATGGATTTCTTCAGAATGAGTTACAACTCCTTGTGAGGAAAGCTAAGTTCTACAGTTGAGTATCAGTCAGGATTCATCTGGTAGGAGATGTATATTATGAGATTTATAGTAATATATCAGCTACACAATTGTGGGGTATGGTTAGGCAAATACATATAAAATTTCTAAGGCAGGCTAAATAAATGGAAAAGGAGATTGAATCAGAGTTCTATTCAGAACAATCCCTTGCTTTGAATTCAACCTGAATGGCCAACATGCAAATGCCTGTGAAACATCAATGAACATACAGCTTCAACTTCTATAAAAGCCCAGAGAGATTGTCTACCTAATCCCTAATATTATGTGTTCTGCAATAAAATTATACCCCCTCCAAAGCAATTACACTCCCTCCAATCAATGTTACATTTCCCAGGAAGGACAATATTTAAAGGAGGAAGGTTTCAACTTTATTAACTAGTGAGGGCTTTCTATTCTACCTTCATTGATCTAAACCACAGAGGGGGAGGGGAGTGTACATCTGTTTTTGTTTTTGTTTTTCTTAAATTGTTGTATTAGTTAGGGTTCTCCAGAGAAACAGAACCAATAAGTATATAAATATTTATTATAGGAATTGGCTCACACACTTATGCAGGCCTGGAAGTTCTATAATTCACTCTACAAGTTGGAGAACCAGGAGAGAGAACTGTTGGTATAATTCCAATCGAACGTGAACACCAGACAACCAGGGGAAACAATGATGTAACTTCACAGTCCAAGGTCAAAGGCCTAGGAACCTGGGGACCACTGTATAAATGCCAGAGTCAGGAGGAATAAGGACCAGGAGTTCTTGGAGGGCAAGAAAAGATGGACATCCTAGCTCAAGGAAAGAGGAAATTCATCCTTCCTTTGCCTTTTAGCCCCCAAAGCATTGATTGATGCCCACCCACATTGTTGAGGGCAGACCTCCCTACTTAGCCTCTAAGCAGATGCTAATCTCTTGCTGAAACACCCTCACAGACAATAATGTTTTGCCATCTCTCTGGGCATCCCTTAGCCCCATCAAGTTGACACATGACATTAGCCATCACAATTGTCAGCCCCTGTCCTGTGTTTCCAGCCGTTTATGTATAATTGGTCTATAGCAGGAGCAAGGTTTGACCTTTTCATAATAACAACCACAGATCAGAGCAGGAAAGGTCAGCGTGGCACTGAAGCAAAATAACAGCATCACTTCGGGGAAGCAGGGGGCGGGGGAGTTTCTTTTATCTTGATTTTGGAAATCTGCTTTTACTTCCATTTATACCTGTGGTGTAAATGTGTAAGATTTTTGCCTTAGATTTTCTGGATTCTTATGTAAAGCAAGAAACCCCACGCAACAATGTTTTTAAGTAGTGTTTGTTACAAGGCAAGTGATATTTGTATATAAAACAACTCAGGGAAGGAAGTATGAAACTCCTTGCTGTGGAAATGCTGTGCAGTTAATGACTAGCTATTAATTAACAGTCCCAGGGACCCACCAGGTTGCAGCAGCCAAGGGTTAGCTTTTCTGGGAATAACTGGTTTCAAGCATTAATTGCTATTATAATCTGTTTCCGCCAGTTCAAAAGGGACCATTGGTTACTACAGTAACAGAAATAATAGCTACCTATTCAATTGGCTAAATCCTATAATAATTTCATGGAGTTAGATTTTACATGCTATTTTGTTAAAGATCTAGTTACCCATTTTCCCAAAAGAGACATCCAAGACTAGAAGAGATGTTGTCTCTACAATTGTTGAGAAACAGGTTATTTAAATTACTGCTAAAAAAATGCTACAAAATGCAAATTCCTCTCCATGTGTAAGGGATGACGATGACCATGATGATGATGTGAATGATAGAAAAATGTTTTTGCAGAGTAGCAAGGGAAACTTTCAAATGGAACCAATCAATTTGGAGTTACCCTCACAAATTAACATGCAGCTTGATTTTGCTTATGGCCAGCATAATATTAGCCTTTTAATAATTTAAATACTTAGGCTGAAAAGACCAGCAACTCATATTGAGCAATTTCACCATACAATAGAACTACAACTGTGTATATTGAGTGGTCTGAGGTATAGGCTTTTCCAAATGGAAGTTGAAAAGAAATGAACAAAATGGAAATCAAAGTAACAGGACGCATTTGTTTCATTCTGCAAAAAGACACGTTCTGAGTTAAAAGTTGCTCTTAGTTTACCCAAGTTTGCTTTTTTTTAAATGTACTTATACTACTGACAATATCAAGACAGTGGTTATGTATAATTATGTCACTAATATGTCCAAGAGGGGTCTGTGGTAGAGATTTTTTCTATTTACCTAAAGCCTCTTTATTAGTGTGTGTGTGTGTGCATGTGTGTGTGTGAGAGAGAGAGAGAGAGAACGTTAAGAGGGAAACAGACTGAAACAGAGACAGAAAAAATTAAGGGGCAGACATATATGAAGAAGGTATAGACAACCTTAGATAAAGAATAAATTGCTAAGAATCCATGAGGCAAAAGTTCAAAGAAGAGTTCTGCCCAGGAAATAAAGAAGGAAATGGTTTTTGAGTGTTATTCTTGTTAAATACCTGTATTGCCAAGTGCAAAGTTGAAACTCATAGGTCATGGTATATAAATAGCAAACCTTAATCTACAAAGTTAAATTGTTTCAATGACACTGCTTAAATATAGTTGGGGCTCTTCATCTTGGATAATACATTTCCATATGTAATGAGGTTATCTCTCCTGAAAAATTAGAAACCTTCTTACTGACATCCAAATGGAAAATATATATATTTGTGCCATCTCCTCATCTCTTAAGCCCCAATGTGACATCCCTTAAATTAAAACCAATATCAACATGTTTATATAACAAAAGCTGTATTGTCTTTACATTTGGTTGTCACTTTATGTTCTTACACTTTCAAGTGAAATTAATCTAATTTCATTCTGGCAACTATAATAGAGTTAAATAAAGCTGACATTCCCATAGGAATAAGATAATGCTTTATAGATAACTAGAGGCCCGGTGCACAAAATTTGTGCATGGGGGTGTGTGTCCCTCAGCCCAGCCTGCACCCTCTCCAATCTGGGACCCATCGAGGGATGTCCAACTGTCTGTTTAGGATCGGGCCTAAATGGGCAGTCGGACATGCCTCTCACAATCCAGGACTGCTGGCTCCCAACTGCTCGCCTGCCTGCCTTCCTGATTGCCCCTAGCTGCTTCTGCCTGCCAGCCTGATTAATGCCTAACTGCTGCCCTGCCAGCCTGATTGCCCCTAACTGCCCTCCCCTGCAGGCCTGGTCCCTCCCAACTGCCCTCCCTGCTGGTCATCTTGTGTGTTGGAGTGATGGTCAATTTGCATATTATCCTTTTATTACATAGGATAGATGCCTGGTGCATGGGTGGGGGGCAGCTGGTTTGCCCTGAAGGGTGTCCTGGATCAGGGTAGGGTTCCCCTGGGGCATGGGGCAGCCTGGGCGAGGGGTCTGTGGTGGTTTGCGGGCAAGCCACACCCCCTGGCGACCCAAGTGGAGGCCCTGGTATCTGGGATTTATTTATCTTCTATAATTGAAACTTTGTATCCTTGAGTGGAGGCAATGGCAGGCCAGGGCTGTGGAAGTTTGGCTTCCTCCATTGCTGGGGGCAACTCAAGCCTCCTGCTCTCTCCAGCTCCGTGGCTGCTGACATTTTTGTTGGGATTTATTTATCTTCTATTATTGAAACTTTGTAGCCTTGAGAGGAGGCCTGGGCTGGCCAGGGCAGGTGGAAAGCTTGGCTTCCTCCATTGCCAGGGAAACACAAGCCTCCTACTCTCTCTGTGGCCACAGCCATCTTTGTTGGGTTAATTTGCATACTCGCTCCTGATTGGCTGGTGGGTGTGGCTTGTGGGTCTAGTGGAGGCATGGTCAATTTGCATATTGCTCTTTTATTATATAGAATAAAATAGAATAGAATAGAATAGAATCTAGGAACCTTTTACCTTATAATTTTTTTCTGATTATCCTTAGTGAACCCAAATAATATTATTTATATATTTTTAAATTTTAAATATTTTTTAATTGAATTCAGAGAGGAAGGGAGATGGAGAGAGAGATAGAAACTACAATGATGAGAGAAAATCATTGACTGGCTGTCTTCTGCACACCCCCCACTGGGGGTCGAGCCTACAACCCGGGCATGTGCCCTTAACCAGAATCAAACCTGGGACCCTTCAGTCCACAGGATAATGCTCTATCCCCTGAGTCAAACTGGCTAGAGCTATTCATTTATGTATTAATCTTATTTTTTAGAATTATGTCCTTGCAAAATTACCTCAGCATATAGACAGGAATGATAGATTAATCAAAATAGACAGCAAATATAGAAATAATTCAAATTTTGAAAGAAGTTCAAAATTAACTTTTTTAGTTTAACTAGTAAAAATAATAATTTATACAAATTAATTTCCCCAATGCAATTTAGATATAAAGCATTTGTTTTCAGGTGATGGTTGGGGTGGATGAAGCTGATGTTGGTCAAACAAAACAGGGGAGAATATTTGGATTTACATAGTGTTTTTTGCTTTGGTTTACATCATTTGTTGACATAACAACTTCCAATGCTAGCTAGACCTTGCCCTCTGCCTTGCAGCAATTTTTCTAATTAGATAAAATTCTGGAGGGTGATCCATTACACTTGAAAAAGTATGACTTAAGACAAGGTATCAGTGATGGCTGGACAATACAGGGGAAAGCTGTGATCTGAGATTCAACATGAATCTCAGTGATATGTTTTAATGTCTTGCATTACACAGCACATGAAAAATGGGTATCGGTACTGAGGAAGTAAAATTGCAACCCAGTCCCAATAAAATAAAGATTAATAAAAACAAGAGAAGAATATTCAGATGCTTGGACCTTTTAATTTTCATTGGATATTAATTTTCATAGTACAATCCAGGACCCTTTAAAAAGTAAATTAGATTTTATTCAACCTAGACTTTTGCACTTAAATACATAGCTATCCTATATAATAAAAGCCTAATATGCAAATCAATCAAATGGTGTAACAACCAGCTGAATGACTGGCCTCTATGACACGCACTGACCACCAGGGGCAAACACTCAACGCAGACACCCTCAGGCCCCAGGCCAGCCAAGGCGGGTCCCAGCAGGGGGCCCACCCAAACACCCTGCCAGTTGCCCCACAGAGGGAGTCGACTGGTGGTGGCAGCAGGAAGCAGGACTGGCAAGCAGGTGGCTCCAGGCTGGCCAAGGTGGGTACGAGCGGGGTTTCCCAGCCATCCAGCTGGCCGCCCCACAGATTGGCCCTGATCACTGGCCAGGCCTAGGCACCATACCCATGCATGATTTTCATGCACCGGGCCTCTAGTGTATATATAAAAAAGTTGTCAAGGTAATTATTCCTCTCACAAGTATTTGAATTATATTCTAAAGAAATGGAGTTTCAGCAATAGATCTTAGATGATACACTTTATTCGTTAGAATCTATAGACTTTGAGTTAGACCTCTGCTTGAGTCAACAAATTAGAAAATATACACGAATTATTACTTCAAGGAGTATGTATCTTTGGAAAATCAAAAAGACATAAACAAATAGCCAGGCCAAAAGTTTGCATATTTTCTCTGTTGGTTCTCCATGAGACCATTTCTTTTTCACCTGAGGAGTCTTTTGATGAATATGAATTGGTTTTATTATGGTGTCACCATGGTACCATAGTACCATGCTACCTAGGCATAAAAACGTGTTTCTGAATGGCTGCCTGATTCTGGAACTCTATTAATCATTTTCTCATTTACCCATTCAACAAGAAACGAGGGCCTTTTTCATGCTAGCGATTACTTAGACACTGGAGCACAGAGATTAATAAAATTCCATTTTGCTTGAGAAGCATTAATGGGAATTAAAACAGGGCAGGGGCTTGTCACAATTAAATGTCACAAATGCTAATACAAATACAGGTAAGTATACTTACACACACAAATATAATAGAATAAATGTGCTAATTATAGTTATGTTACATACTGGTTACAATTTCTTAAAAATGTAACACACAAAAGTTCAATGTTTACCCCTTTAGGAAAATTTACTGTGACCATACTAAGGTAGCAGTCCTCAACACATGGACCCACTAGTCACCCATTCTTTCACTGTCCTGTTTTTATGTCTTTGTTGTTGAAACTAGAACTAAATACTTACTTATACATATTCTTTATCTTCTTATAGAATATAAATCTATGAAGGCAGACGCTTTTCCTTTTTTATTGATGAATCTGCTGTGCGTAGAAGACAGTGCTACATGGTAGATGTTCAGTAGTTACCTGCTGGATGTAAGGTTGGATGAGTGTGATGAAATGAGCTTATTTAGAGTCCTGGGAAGTGTCCCACCGGATCCTGTCGTCAATTTATTTATTTCTGTCTTCAATAGTTTTCATTGATATGGAAGCATCTGCTTTTTAACCATCACCCCATTGACTGGCATATATGGGTTCATATTCAAACTTAGTCTACTTTTTCTTAGGCAATATACATATTATGATGAACAATGCATAATGGAAGGATGTCTGACAATTTTGTCACTTTTTAACTTCGACGATAAACAGTAACAAAAAGTTTTAGTAACAAAAAGGAGAGACGGGGCAGTTTTTCACTCATGACTCAATAGGGTTTGGAAATTCAAAATCCAATGTTCCAATTTCAAGTTCTGACCTCTTTTGGACTTCCATTAATTTTGTCAGTGATAATCTCATGCAAAATGAATTTTGCTACATGATTTGAGATGAACACTTGAAGTATCTTTAAACATTCCAAACTGGTATTTATTCAGTAGAATTAAAAGAACACACTTGCCTAAGGGCAATCCCTTAGGGAACTGTTGGGATTTTGGTTAGGAAATGTAGAAGGCATCATTGCAGTAAAATCATCAGATAGATTTCCTTTTTTGATTGTATCTCCAGTCATTACTCAGCTGGGCAGTCACTCATCTACGCTGTTGGTAGACCTTAAACTTACAGTTCCATTTTGTTCCTCCATGTTTTCTATACATCAAAATGGCCCACAATTTTTCTTTTTCTTTCTTCCATTTTCAACTTAACAAACCACTCATCTTCAAAGAAGTGTACCGAGGAAGCCAAAGTACTGTTTCTATAAAAGAAACCGTTTAGGTCGCCTGCAACTGACTGCTCATGTTATCTTCTCCTGTTCTGCTCTTGTTCTTTATATAAATACAGCGTAGACTCCTGTGACTAAATTAATGGGGGGAAACATGTGGAATTGGAGATCAAAATATACAAAAACCAAATACAATTTAGGATTGAAATCATAGTTTAAAAATTATAGAGTCCTCAATTAAATAAACATATTTTAAAATAAAGATATAAATAATGCTGTTGACACATGCATTTTAATTAACCTAATTAAACATAATCATTATGTTTTGCCATGATGCTGCAGAAATTCTACACTTTGTTGAAATAGTCAGGGCAGCAGAAAATATCATGACTTTTTTTCCTAGTTCTTTTAGAATAACAATGTAGATATGCAATATTCCTGTTTTGCATAGACGCTATTCCTCTCCTACCATCTATATATATATAAAAAACTAATATGCTAAGTGTCCTTCCCACTAACCAACTGGTCGCTATGACATGCACTGACCATCAGGGGCAGACACTCAACACAGAAGCTGCAGAGCTGCAGTGATTTGGCAGCGGTGGTTCTCGGGTGATGCACCCCGAAACCAGAGAGGAGGGAGCCCGATTCCTCACAGGGCCATGTGATTCCACATTTAGCCGTGGGTTATGTTGTTGCTGGGGCACTGTCGGCCCTGAACCTGGTTTACCATCCACTTGCTTTTGCATTTGTGTTCTACACCCTGTACGATAGCAACTTTGCAGAGTGCCCTCTTGCACTCCAGGACCCCTCAGGAGATGCTGGAGACCCGGTTTCGGCCTGATCCCCGCAGGCCAGGCCAAGCGATGCCACCTGCTGGAGGAATTCCGCTCACTTTGCAGACACTTTTCAAGCCACAGCGCCATCCCAGGTGTGGCTGGCCTGGGAGGGACCACGGGAGGTTGGCTCCAGAACACGTCCGGCCTCTTTCGCCCAGTCCCACCCCACTGGCCACCTTCTAATTAATTTCCTTTCAAAGTGCATGAATCCATGCACCGGGTCACTAGTTTTATTATAAATAAGCTGTGATCCATGGCTCCTTTTATAAACATATGTTTTTATTGATTTCAGAGAGGAAGGGAGAGATAGAAACATCAATGATGAGAGAACCATTGATCAGCTGCCTCCTGCATGCTTCACCCTGGGGATCGAGCCTGAAACCAAGGCATATCCCCTGACTGGGAATTGAACCATGACCACCTGGTTCATAGGTCAATGCTCAACCACTGAGCCATGCCAGCCAGGCTTGCCCATGGCTCTTTAAATCAATTTTTATATCATTCAAAAGAAATATAAAATTATCTTTTTTAATCAAAGTAAAAAAGATAACCATCCTAGGGAATAGAAGTATTGTAATATATCTGTATACCCACACCAGCTTAACAGTATATATGTTCATAATCCTTTATTAGAAGTCTATATATATTTTAGACCAAATTTAACTAAAAAGCAAGTCTATAACTCTTAGTTTTTGGATTTTTATTGTTTGAGTTTTGATTTTTATATGGCATTTAAAATGTGTTCATTATATACTTTGTTACTGAATATGTATGTCTTTACAGGCAGATTTAATGATATTTCAATATTCCATTTTCTAAAACTGAGATCTACTATGTATTGACTTGCTAGTATCATCCTCATTTTGAATGAATCTGTTCAAGCTATAAAAACGTGGCATTATTTAGGCAAAACATTTCTACTGCTTAATGATGATACCATTGTACTGCAAAAAAAGATATATATTTCCTAATATATTCAAATGTATCAAATAAATAAAGGTATATTGAACAGTGTTATAGAAATTATAACAAGTGGTGGTAAATAATTTTGGCTAATAAAGGAGAATAGTTTCATGCTAGCCTTATTTAAAAAAATAATAAAATGTAATTTTTATTTCAAGTGAGGAAGGTGAAGCCTGTCACTTAGCAGTAAAGAGCTATAAAAATGTTTTTTTTAATTTTTCTATTGAATACAAAAAGAAATATTACACGAGAAACATAATTGGAGAAAGTCATGGTTTTGCCATAACAGATAAATAAAATATGCAAGAGTCTAAGAATGGCTACATTGGCCCTAACCAGTTTGGCTCAGTGGTTAGAGTGTCAGCCTGTGGACTCAAGGGTCCCAGGTTCGATTCCAGTCAAGGGTATGTACCTTGGTTGCAGGCACATACCCAGTAGGGAGTGTGCAGGAGGCAACTAATCGATGTTTCTCTCTCATCGATGTTTCTAACTCTCTATCCCTCTCTCTTCTTCTCTGTAAAAAATCAATAAAATATATTTAAAAAATAAAATAAAATAAATATGGCTACATTGTCTTTGATTCATTTTTATTTTTATTTTTGTTTTTTATTGTTGAAACTTTAACAGATGCCCTCCATTTTCCCCATCCTTTGCCCACCTCTTCCCAGCCCTCCCTCCCCTGGCCTTTGCCACACTGTTGCTGTGTCCGTGTGCTCTGCATACATGTTCTTTGGCTAATCTATTTACCTTCTTTAGCCAGTGCCCCTCACACCATCTCCTCTGACATCTGTCAGTCTGTTCCATGTAGCCATGCCTCTGGGTCTATTTTGTTCATCAGTTTATTTGGTTTACTAGATTACTCATAGTATAAGTGAGATTCTATGGTATTTGTCTTCCTCTGACTGTCATACTTCCCTTAGCACAATAATCTCCAGGCCCACCCGTGCTGTCTCAAAGGGAAAGGGTTGCTTCCTTTTTACAACTGCATAGTATTCCACTCTGTAAATGTACCACAGCTTTTTTATCCACGCATCTCCTGGTGGGCACTTGGGCTTTCTACTGATCTTGGGTATTGTGAATATGCTGCTATTTTTAAAGTAACTTTTAATGGGATGGAAGAAAGGAAACCTGGCTCTCTGAAAGAATGTTCAAGAAGCTGGAAAGCATACCAGCTGGAACTGAGTTAGAGTAAAAATAGAACAAAATATTTGGCAAAATTTAATACAATGCATTGTATCTTTTAGCCTATACAACAAGCCTTGACAACCACTCTGCTGTGTGTGTGTATGTGTGTGTGTGCGTGTGTTCCTGTTCATACTTATGTGCTCCCCTATGAAATGCATGGAGAAATTTGAATTAGAGTTTGAAAAAAACAATCTAATTGTAGAGTTATTCAATACATTTTTAGTACCTCTGAAATACTTAAATAGATAGTATTCTGCATATTTTTCATTTTTTGAGAGATAAGAAAATTGCATAGCTATAAATTTGAGAGAAAATAGTTTTGTGATTACTGTCAAATTTGGGAGACTCTCATATACAACTTTATTTCAGTGTAGTAACTGGGTTGTTAAAATTAATTATCTCTTGAAATTTTATTTTAAGTTTTTATCAACTTTATAATGCTCTAAATATTTTGTATCATATTTTCAGTTTATTTTTGGACTAAGTTTATTTCCCCCTCAAGATTGTGATAACAGGTTGAGGCAAAAGTAGGTTTACAGTTTTTCATATGGAATATCTATAATAATAAAAGTGTAATATACCAATCGAGAACAGCAGAATAACTATCTGGATGACCTTCTGGATGAAGCCAGGGCTGTGAGGGCCTACCCTGGCATGAATTTTATGCATTGGGCCTCTAGTAATATAATAATTGATCAATAATAATAAAGAATAAACTTTCTTGTATTCAAAACTGTAAATCTACTTTTTCCCTACCCCGTATATGCATATATATATATATATATATATATATATATATATATATATATATATATTTGAATTAGAGTTTGAAAAATAATTTAATTGTAGAGTTATTCAATATATAGTGAGTGCTTCTGAAGTACTAAAATAGATAATATTTATAATATATATATATATATATTGCCCCCCCAAAATGTATATACATTTACTAGCTGATAGCTCAATTGATGTTTTATTTTTTTTTTTAGATTTAACCTGTTGAAATCAATAATTATTCAAAGCCTGTATATATTTTTGGGACACCCTGTTAATGATTTTATGTATACCTATATTAATAGATTTCATGTATATATTTGGATTAGTGGATAAAATTATGGTTCTGAATCAGGCTTTATTTCACCAGTTAAAGCACAACCAAGTAATGACTTCATATATGAAATTTTTAACTAGGAGTAATTTAAATCCTTTTCTCTGAAATCAGGACCCCAGTAGTCTGAGAATTGAGTTACTTCCATTAAGATTTAGGAGCTAACTAGCTAAAGTGAGAGACACCAATGTGAGCCATAGCATCTCTTTCATTTTCTAGGCTATGAAATTATTGTTAACATTAACACCCTAATGAGTTGGGTGTTTGATTCCCTTTGGATATACTGAAGGAAGCTAAGAAGATCCTGTCCTCTCCCCAGGCCTGTTCTAAGACTTCAAGGAGAGACCACTGTGTGTATTCAGATAGAGCTAGGCAATTGCATTATATATTTGGACCTTTTTCCACATCTATTACTATACTAGAGGCCTGTTGCAGGAAGATTTCTGCAATAGGGCTTCCTGCGGCTGTCTGCTTCCCTCCCTTCTCTGCAGCCCCACTTGCTTCCTTCTCTGCAGCTTTGCTCCCTTCTGCAATGCTTGGCTTCCTTCTACGCTGTCTTCAGTCTTCGCTCTACTCCTGGATATGCAAATTAACCGCCATCTTGCTTGGGTTGATTTGCATACTCACTCCTGATTGGCTGGTGGGTGTGGCAGGGTAATGGTTAATTTGCATAGTACTCTTTTATTAGCTAGGATTACAGAAGGTTTTCCCCAGAGGACCTCCAGCCAATCATCGTGTGCCTTAAATGAGGCACCAGAGAGCCACCTCCTTTGCTCTCTTTAGTAACTGCAGTGGAGAGCACTTCAAGGAATGTTAATATTGCTCCCAATTACACAGGTGACTTCACTTCCTAGAGTCCTGCACTTGTCTCCTTTGCCATCAGCTTTGAGGACTTTGTCCCAAATGGCAGTGGTAATGGACCATCTTGGTTCTTGCTTTGGTTTTAATGGTATTTCTATGGCTAATAGTTTTGGAGTGGATTATGTCCATATAGGGTAGATAATATGCTGATTAACCTGTATGTCCTAGCTCATTTAATCTTCAGGAAACTCTGAGGTAGATGCTATTATAACTGCATTTCAAAGAAAAGAAACTGAAGCTCAGGGTGTGATGTAAGTTACCAGAAGTAACAATGCTTGTGCGAGATACAGGATTTGAACAAATGATGTCTGACTCTGGAACTAGCTCTGGCTAGTTAGAGAAAAATATTAAGTGTTTAGTTACCTGCATCAGACTCTAGAAAATGGGAACTGATAAAAGTAAAATATTACAGACCCAGTGGAGGGCCATGACATGTGTAAGAAATTACACAGTTAAAGGTGATTTGCATAAATTAAAGACAGGTCAGAGGTGAGATTCTGTGATGTTTTTGTATTTATATTGTTATTCAAGTCCTAGAAAAGCTGGAAAATAATTTCAGTGACCCAATAGGTTCATCCATCTCTCTCTCTCTCTCTCTCTCCCTCTCTCCCTGTGTTTCTCCACTATACCAGAATTCCCAGTATTCCTGGTCACAGACCGGAAAAGCTTTCAAGAAATACTTACTTTGAAAGACGCAGAATAAAATTCCCAAACGAATCTATCATTTCTGGTAGTAGAAATAGCCTCTTGTAAATGATGAGTTCCTATGAATTACCTACAGGTACATCTCTGTAAACATGATTTCCTTTCTGTGTGACTTAAGTTATTTTATGAGCACATAAATAGGAATGACACTCTTTTGAAGCTTATTTCTTCTCTAAACTGAGTTGCATATGTTTAGAAAAGAACACCCAGGGTATATGACAGCTGTGATCAGAATGTTCATGTTTTAATATTTACAGCAATGAAGTTTATAGTAAAGAGCGTCACATTTTCCCTTTGCTCATATTACCAAAAGGACAGCTGAAAATTTTGTAACTCAGAGTAGAACCACTTCAGTAGCCGAGAAGGTGACCTCGCACTCTCTTTTGATTCTGAAAACCTACACACAGACACACACAAGCAATAAAAATATCCCTGGCATTGCATTTGCCATATCTGTAATGCTATACTCATAATCCTCCATTAGAGGGCAGTGCAGCTATTATCATTCTGACATGCCAGGTTTTGATCAAATTTCCTGATGTTAGTATAGCATATAAAAAGCATACATTAATTTAAAATCAATTGCATGCATTTGTTTTAAAAGAACTCAGCTTGTACCTGATGGTTAATAGATGTGAAATGCTTGGAGCCCTGATGCACACGGAGTAGTGAACGTAATGAATTTGGCAGATTAAAAAAAAAAAAAAAAAAGTGTGTGTGTGTGGCAGGGGAGAGGTCTTAGACAAATATAAACTAAATTCTTTCATTTGCCTTGATACCTTAAGGGGAAAAATCAGAAATAATGGAAAAGCATGATGAACAAGCTAGTAGATATAGGTATTCGTTTACATTTAAATGAAAAATAGCTCATGAGAGAAGAAAGAAGGATACTTTTAAAATAGTTTCCAGCCTCTCGTTTGAAATGCAAAAGAACAATTTACTGTATGCTATTTAAGTGGATGACTCTTGTTGGCTTGGTCCTTCTTCAAGATTTGTTTCTATTTACCTTGGCAATGAAAAGTTGAAACACGAGAGAGGCTGGGCAAAGACTTCTCCAATGAGACCTGGCCTTCTTGAATGTCATACCAACTGGGGGGAAAAGAGCCTGGGTCACTTGAACACCCTTCACAAAGGAGAAGGGGACAGAATGGAACCAAGCAATCTGTTAGGACGTTATTCCCTTTCACTGGCAAAACTTAAAAGCATGCATTTATAAACATAAGGCTCCTGAAATAAAAACATCCTTTCGTTCTATTTCCTGCAGTGACAAGAAATATATATTCTAGATTGTAGACAGAGCTGCCTTGGAGATAAATTGTCTGATTTCAGCATCTCAGCAGTGAATAATAGATTCCCCTCGGAAGCACATAATTAAAAAATGACATTTCTGCTACTTTGTGCCAACTCAGGACCGCTGCTGCCCCTGGCTTTAGGGCCTGAGAGAACCTCCCTGCAGGGCACAACCAAAGAGATTTTGCATTATTCAGTGGGACAATGTAAGGTTGCATTAAGACAAAAAACATTCATTCAGGGGAAAAGAGGACTTGATTATATTCCTCTCTACAAATTGCTCTTTTTTATTTCCTTCTTCTTTTTTAATCCTGCCAATAAGAAAAGAATGTGAATGGTGAGATTAGGACATTCACTTTTTACAAATTAGCAAGATGAAAGAAAGCATATGGGACTAGCAGAATAGATTAAGTGCCTAATTTTCGCACTTATTTTTTCTCCAAGCAGAAATTCAGATTCAGGCAAAGATGAGGCTGAATGGGATGCAAGAAATATGTATATCTTTTACACCAGGGAATTAATGCTTGTATGGATTTTTTCCCCCTGGGGTTTCCTGAAAGGCAAGTGAGTGCAGGCTGAACAATTGTTCTTTATGAGCCCATCAGTTCACTGTATGTATCTAAAAAGTGTGTCTGCAGGGGAAGCCTCCAATTAACAGTCACTAAAACGTAAATGGATTTTTAAACATCGAATATCTGGTATTAAGTGAACTAGAGCTAGTGATAGATCTCTTGTCCTAATTTAGTTGCTTAAATAACAGCCAGTATTTCACAGGTGCATTTATATCAAGTAATAAAAGCACAAGTAAAATATTCCTTCTTAAAATAGACATACGATTCCTTAAACAGATCATCTCAATTTTGGAATTTCTACCCTCAGTCCAGGTTTTCAACCCTAGCATCACAATTTATTGTTGCAGGACCAGGAGCCATTCATTGCACCTTTCTGAGAGTTAATGTTTTTGTAAAAAGCCGTGTGGTTATCTGGACTGGACAGCCATCCCTGTTAGACTTACAAAGAACACGTCAGCTGCTGTGTGGTAAACTGTCTGTCTACCACTAAATGCTAAAAAATATAAAGGAAGATGATTATAGATTTACAAAAAGTATTACTTTGCAACTTTTCTGTAAGTCTTAAAATAATTTTTAAAAATCCACAAAAATAATATCATAATGATGCAGGCACTTAATTATTTAGTGCTTAATTTTAAAAAAAGAGTGAAAATGTTTAGAAAAATTCTCAAGGCTAAATGTGATAAGTTTTTAATATATGTTGAAAAAGCAATCTAATTTTCAGTAATGACCCTGGTTATATAATTTAATTACTATTATAAGACCAGGGAAGTGGGCTTCATGCCTTATCACAACTTGATAAGGTTGGCATAATTTTTCTCCTCATTTAAGAGAGGGGTCTATGAGCAATGAGAGGACTAAACTATTTGTCAAAGCACAGAGTCCAACTCTGTTTTCTATGTATTAAAGGAGCTTTATTTATTAGTACCTAATAAGATGATTACTTTGCATATATTATGTCTAAGCCTCATGATACCACTGCAGAAATTGCTAATAGTCTAGTTATGACTTAGAATTTTTTAAATTAGTTTTTTTAAATATACTCTACTAAGCACTGTGAGGGACAAACACTCTAAGGCCTGCAAATAATAAGCATTCAATAAATCATTGTGAATCAACAAATGAGTCACATCTTCCAAAATGTTTCAAGAGGGCATGAATATCAATAGATTTATTCTCTGCTCCATTCCCAACATCTGGTCCAGTGGAATTTGGAATCAGAATCAGAACCATTTTTATAAAGATTGGCTTCTCAATTCATTTAAGCTCCTATTCACTCAATTTGTAGGAATATGTCAATTTTATAGTTGTTGTGAGAATTAATTTATATATATGGTAAATTAATTCTCACAACAACTATAAAATTGACATATATATATATATATATATATATATACACACACACACATATATATACACATATATATATATAGTCTGACACAAAGTAGGCCCCCAATAAATAAAGCATGCATCATTTAGCATTGGAAGACTGTTTGGGAAAAATAGACTGGAGAAAACCATCATTTATTCCGAGGGAGAATTCTCTCTGCCCAGAAAGAAAAAATGAATAGGTCAGCCTAGTCTATGAGTGAATAAAAAGCACATATAGAATAAAAAATCAACTAATAGATGACCTGCACTTCAAAAACTGGGAAATTGGAATCAATCCAAAATGAAGCTAAAGAGACTAGAACTAAAATGAGTAAAGATCTAAGCAACAAACTGAAAAGAACATTGTATAAGGAATGTCCATAAATCTTAAGGAATTTTTCTGGTTCAGAGAAAGCAAGAGATCAACAAAGAAGAAGATAGGTAGTGAAGATTTTTCTTTGATAAAGACAGCTGTGCTGGCATAAAATCAAAAATAATACTTTCTCTTCAGGATAATAAAAAAGAGTGATGGAGAAGATTTGCAGAAAACACAGGTACAACTAGAAGAAGTGGGAGTGTAGATTTTGAAATGGATTAATCTTGGGTCTAAATAACATTAAAAACTAAACATTACATGACTTCGACTGAACCTTCAGAAACTCTAGAATTCATCAGTAAGAAGTCAAAGTATTATAGTGAATAGTTTAAGAAAGGTTTGTCATTAGTTCATGTATATTTTTTAAAAAATATATTTTCATTGATTTCAGAGAGGAAGGAAGAGAGAGAGATAGAAACATCAACAATGAGAAAGAATCATTGTTAGACTGCCTCCTGCACGCCCCACCCTGGGAATCTAGCCCCCAACCAGGGCATATGCCCTGACTGAGAACTGAACTGTGACCTCCTGGTTCACAGGTCGACACTCAATCATTGAGTCATGCTGGCAAGGCCATGTATATTTTAATCTTTTGAGGTGCTTTTCTTTAAAGAACATTGTGGTTAGAAAATGTCCTTGAAATGTATTTCCTGATTTTAAGCTTCATACCTCCTATCTTTTAGAGTTGTGCTTGTGTATTTTAATATTTTCATGGATCACATTCTAGATATTCTTCTGCCTGATAGGAAGTGGTCTTATATTGATAGATCTTTAAATTCATTTGATTATAGAATGATGCTTATAGTGTTTTTCTTATCTTCTTCCTTTTCCACATTTCCACCATCATCGGTACCTTGAATCAAGTTAGTTCTCTGTGCCAGTCATTGGCTGATATTTTTCCTATATCAGCTCCATCGATGTTCACAACCAAAGGGAGGGGCAAGTATTTTACTGAAAAGAAAATTAAGTCTCACAGACATTCACTATCTGACCCGGGGTGACATTATAGCTGACAAATGGTTGTATTGGGATTTTAGTTTAGTTCAGTTCAAAGCCCTGTTTCTTAACATTTTCTTTCAATGAAGAAGACAGAGAGGAAAACCAATATTGAGGAGCAGTGGCAAGAAGGTCAGTAAAATGCCACAGAGGTGATAGGAATATAAGAGAGGAAAAATAAATTTTCTTCTACTCTTCTGAGTTCATAGCTAAGAATCTTATAATAAAAGGGAGATTAAAAAGAGAAAAATAAGCAGAAGTTTATTAACATGTATATATCATGTACACATGGAAGATACCCAAGGAAATTTAGTAAGTCCTGGAATTAGCTTAGAATTCAGGACTGAATACTATCTTAATAGGGAAAGGGGATGGGGGAATGCAGGCCTCTTAAGGCAGAGGAAATAACTTTTAGGAAAAATAAAGAACAGATGACCCTGGATGTCCTTAGAAGAACAGATGGGAGGCACAATTGTGTGGGTGTGATGTCAACTTTTGGTCTACTCTCCTGTGATGAGTCAATTATCTCTGGTTGATGAGACGGCTAGGGAGGGAATTTACGACAATTGAGTTCATTTTGGAGTGTCTGTCTTTAGGTAGATATGGGGAGTTCAGAGAGTCCCTCCTTACATTTGCTGGTTTTCAAATGCCCAGATCAAAATAGTTATTATGCCAAAGCAGCATATTTTGGGAAGGTATATCCTGCTACCCTTCAGAGGCATGCTCAGATGAAAGGAAGGTGATTTAGGATAATGTTGACTGTGAGCTACCTTGGATGCTTCCTCCTAGAAGGAATGAAAATGACAAAAGAATGTGAATGGAGAAGTTCATGTCATATCCTCCATAGGCAGGAGTGAGACACAGAATTGGAAGAACACAGGCTGCACGGAAATCACTGTCTCATCACCAAACCATGCGCATGAACTGAAAGCATTTTGTGCCACACATTTTATTAGCACATAATAGGTAGGGAAACATGTTTCCATCTACTACGTTGATACTTAAGGCTGTATGCTGCTTCCTTCTCTAGAAATCACATACTTCATCATTTGACTGATGGTCATATTAGTGAGTGGAATCAAGAACGCCTGGAGACGGTGCACTTTTCTATTCAGAGCTATTTCCACATTGCCATCTGGAATCCTAGTCTTTTGGCTTTTGTTCTGTGTCTGCTATATTATGTCCAGGCCTTGAGAAGCTTTAAATTCCCTCAGCAGATTGGAGCCAAAGCCAGAATCAATTTAGCACCCGTAGTTCATTCACACTGGCTCATGCTCTTTTTAACAATTTCTCCATACCTTTCTGGGGGTACAGTTGCTTTACTTTTAAGGAGGAATTAAATTTCTGAAACCTGTGTCTAATTGTGGGCCGTAAAGTAGCTATGGCTTACTTCTCTCTGCATAGAAAGAGTACTGGCCAGATGTATAATGTGGAGGCCAGGGGAAGGCTTGTTCAGCAAAGGTGGGTTACTGCTGACCACAAAGATGGAGGGAACCCAGCCACAGCCACACAACTTCTGGACAAGACAAATATCTTTGTTCAATAGGGTTTCTGCTGAGATGACATTTCTGCAAACCAAATGGGCTCGGGTTCCCTGGAAAGTAATGGGGTCTTTGAGAAGCCAGAAAAATAAAGGCTTTTAATGGAGTCAGAGTCATAAATGCTGTATGGCATATGGAATACATTGTGAAGAAGTAATCATGAGACTAGAAGCCATGGATTTAATAAGACTCCATTTGCACCACACACACAAACAGAATTAGAAATAAATCCTACATGAGGGGACAGGCAAAGTAGCACAGGAGCACGTACCCTATGTTACTTTTATTTATTTTTCACAAAAGGAGGAATAAATGGTATTTCTATGCACTTAACTCTAACAAACAAATGCATATTATAAAATAAGCATAATGCTTGAATAACAATGGGTAAGCTCGCTGGTCATGTGATACTATATTTAGAAATTTTGCTTTATCATCTAGACAATGCCTGCCTTCATAGCTCAATGTAATTTCTTTAATTTCTATTTGTAGCATTGGAGCTCAGGAGAACTAGCAACATTTGAAAGCTGGCATTTTTCTCTGTGCGTGACTTTAATTTAATTTTGTATTTCACTCAGCATGTGTATATATAGAGTGATCCATTTAACTCTCAGCTTCTCCAACATGTTCTCTGTATTCCTGTGTTTGGATGTCTTAAACTATGGGCAAATGCTTAGGTCTAATACTACATGAGCTTCTTTTCAATGGAAAAAATGTGGTGGTGGTGTTGGTGTTCCATACGAAACCCCAAATTTTGAAGAAAATATTAGCTTTAAATCTGAATGTACTGGTATTTTGAGTTTTCCATTTATAAAAAACAACATGGAATTTAATATAAAACTGGTTATTCAAAGAATATCTTTTAAAACTCTGTAGTCTGTGTTCCCAACACTAAAATCTAATGCGGTTTGAAATTAAAATATTTTACTCTCCACTGGTGGCAATTACCTTAAATACTGAAACAAATAGTTTTTGGTAATATTAAGTGTGTGTAGTTGGCCCAGTCTCCTTTTTCAACTCTGGGTTACATTACTTCAGAATTTTAGTCATATTTCTTAAATTATCAAATTATGTTTTGCACATGAAATTAATATATTTTTATATTTTTACATTATGAACTATTAATGAACTCCTGTGTATACATTCCTCATTGAAGCTACCAAGTCCTTGCTCTAATTACATGACCCTGACCCTTTTTCTGAGTTATCCTCTATTCTGAATTACATGTTCATAATTTTCTTTCTATATTATAAAGTATAATTTCACCACACATGTATGTGGTCTTAACCAATATATTGCTTAATTAACTTTATTTTAAAAGTTCATGAACATGTCATATTGTAGATAATCCTTTGCAATTGGCTTGAATTTGCCCAACATTGTTTTTATGATTCATCTGTTTTGTTTCATGTTGGTATATATTACTTATTTACACTGCAGTATATATTGCTTTGAGTGGCTATCCTAAATTTTTTATTTATCCATCATCCTTATGATTAACATTTGTGCTATTTTCTGATGTTGTTTTTTATTATTTTTGATTATTACAAATACCACTACTATAAATTGTATTCCCCATATCTCTTGGTTTGTGAAATAGTTTTCAAACTTTTTTGAGAGTGATTCATAACTAGAAATGAAAATTCACATTGTGGCTAGGAAAATTTTGTGAATAACTTTGTGGAACATGGGATATTATCTTACTTGCAAGCTTATAAACTCCTAGCATCTCATGGGTGCTGGCAGAACACACAAAACTCATGAATCTCCAATAGAAGATCTCATTGCTCCCGCCAAAAGCAGTAGTCAGAGCTCCAGGTTTGTGGGCACCAATTCCCCATGCCCCTGAGTCCCACAGGTGGGACACAAAGTGTCCGCGGTGGATGCCTGCACACGCAGTGGAATGATCCAGGAGAGAAACCCTGAGCTTCTGTGATCTTCCACTTCCAGGTAAGCCTGCTCTGTAACTGAAGGGAGACATTACCTCATCCCTCCAGGCTGTTCACTGCAAGCACAGCCCTGACTAGTGCCCTGGGCAGAAAAGTGGTCAGAGCTATAAATTCTTGGCACACCCAGCAGGAACGTGCAGGCCACCAGGGCCCATAGTGGATTGCCTCTACCAACAAATATGTGTATGACTGAAGCCCTTCTCCTTAATGTGTTGGGTGAATATTGATCTTCTCTGTTTTACTTAGTTTACTAAATGCTGTGTCTGACTCACAACAATAATTGCATAACCTAAAGTAGCAACCCTCCACTTATAAAGCAACCAAACAAATTATGTCTTAAGTCATATACCTGAGAGAATAATTGCTGGGTTACATTCAGCTTTAAAATATAATTATTTTATAATGTAATTTGTCAACTACTATTCTCTTTTTCACAGCTATTAAATGAATGTTCTCCTGCTATGTAGCTTCCCAACAGTTGGCTTTGTTAGACCCAATCAAAAAATGGGCAACTGATCTAAATAGACACTTTTCGAAAGAAGACAGAAGGAAGGCCAAGAGACATATGAAAACCTGCTCAAAGTCACTAATCATCAGAGAGATGCAAATCAAAACAACAATGCAGTACCATCTCACACCTGTCAGAATGGCTATTATCAACAAGTCAACAAATGACAAGTGCTGGCGAGGATGCAGAGAAAAAGGAACTCTCGTGCACTGCTAGTGGGAATGCAGACTGGTGCAGCCACTGTGGAGAACAGTATGGAGTTTCCTCAAAAAACTAAAAATGGAACTCCCATTTGACCCAGTGATCCCACTTCTAGGAATATACCCCAAGAAACTAGAAACACGATTTGGGAAGGATATATGTACCCCTATGTTCATAGCAGCACAATTCACCATAGCTAAGATTTGGAAACAGCCTAAGTACCCATCAGCAGATGAGTGGATTAAAAAACTGTGGTACATCTACACAATGGAATACTACGCTGAGGTAAAAAAGAAGGAGTTCTTACCATTTGCAACAACATGGATGGAGATGGAGAGCATTATGCTAAGTGAAATAAGCCAGGCAGAGAAAGATAAATATCACATGATCTCACTCATTTGTGTTATATAACGAACAACATAAACTGATGAACAAAAATAGATCCAGAAACAGAGAAAGATCAATCAGAACGTCAAACCTCAGGGAAAGTAGAGGATAGTGGAGGTAAGGGGAAGAGATCAACCAAAGGACTCATATGCATGCATATAAGCATAATCAATGGACACAGACAACAGGGGGGTGGGGGCATGAATGGGAGGTGGGGGATATTGGGGGAAAAAGGACACATATGTAATACCTTAATCAATAAAGAAAAAAAAAGGACAATTTAAATTTTTACAAAAAACTGGTGCCTAATTATATCTGATTTGGTTGTTATTACATTTGAATTACTATTAATGAATATCAATAATAATTGTTAATTATTAATAAACATTGTCGTGTGTAAGGTATTTTTGTTTCCTTTTATGCTCAATTCCTATTCAAAACTTTAGCTGATTTTAAAATTGAGATAGTTATCTCTTTCATATTGATATATGAGTTCTTTACATGTCAGTTATGCATATTGCTAATATTTTCTGGCTCAATTTTTCACTAAGTTTCTGTTGTTTTTTTCCTAAATGGCATTTAAAATGTTTTTATATTTTCTATTTTTAATTTATAGCCTATAATTTTTTCATATGTAAGAAAAATTTTAGATCATAAAGATATAAATTTCCTTCAAAAGGTTTTAAATGCTTTTAATATTTAAATCCTCAAGACATCTAAAATGATTAAATCATCCAAATGATTCAAATATCTAGGAAAAAACCTATAACAAAAAATGATAAACAGAAAATTATATAAACTAAACTATAAAGCATTTATTATTTAGGTCAGATGATCAATCTGACCTAAATAATAAAAAACATTTAGGAAATAGAAGACTTAGCATGTACAGAAACCAATAATCTTCAAATTTATCTGCAAGTCTACTGAAATTCTCCAAAAAATACCAACAAAAGTTTTTGGCTGAAATTTATAAGCTGACTATAAAATTCATGTCAACATTCAAAGGCTTAAGAGTAGCCAATGCAATCTTGAAGAAAATGATTAAAATAGGAGAACCAATATTTCCAGATATAAATACCTAGTTAAAAATTAAAGTAATTAAGATAGTGTGTTATGTGAAGCCTATTTAGACATATCACTCAAGAGAACAGAATAAAGAGTTTAGACAGAGCCCCAAACATATTATAGGTATTGGATTAATGGCAAAGATGTCACAACAGAAAGATGAGAAGACAGTCATATAAATAAAATGCACTTCATCAATTAGATACCCCCCCAAAAGAGAGATTTTTATTTATTCACAGTATAAATAAAATTTTCATGTGGATTTTAGCTTTTTATATAAAAAGTTTAAAATCTTTCAAATAATACCACAGGGAATATTTTCATTATAGTGAGGTATACAAAGATTATAAAAAATAGAAAGGACACACATACAAACACAAACCTCTATACAGAAAACATTAACAACTACTATATGGAAATTAAGAGGCTCTGTTTATCAATATACAATACTGAAGTGAAAAAGCTAGTCATAGCGTGAGATGTGTGTAATGCACATGACTAACAAAAGATTTGTTTCCAGAATATATGTTAAAACTCCTATAAAGTAATAAAGAAAGAAAGCCCAATTGAAAAATTGACTAAAAGACTTGAACAGTAACTTCACAAAAGAGGATATTCAAATGAACATAAATACTTGAAAATGTACTCAACCTCATTAGTCATCCAGGAATTTCACATTAAAACTTCAATGAAATATAATTAGAGAGGCTATAAATAGCAATAGTGAAAATATTTTATGTTGGTGAAAGTGTGGAACATTTTCTTCACCATTGTTTATCCGTGTGAGTAGATAGTTTTTTCCTGACTATGGTTCTATATAGAGTCTTTATAGTATACTAGAGGCCCAGTGCACAAAATTCTTGCATGGAGGGGGCAGTCCCTCAGCCCCGCCTGCACCCTCTGCAATTCAGGACTCCTACACCTTTTTTTCTTACCTAGCTAACCTCTTCACATTTGAAAAAATAACTGAAATATCACCTACTCTAGGAAATCCTCTTTGAACAAATGTCTTTACAATCTGTATTAAGTATTTTCATAGTATATCATTCTTTTTCTTTAACAGCTGCTTAGAGTGGATGCAATGTGATTTTCATTCTTGCATCTGAATTTTTTCTTCTTGCTCTTGTAATAGCAAAGCTTATCCAATTTACATTTGCCCTTCAAGGGCTTATATTTGGTTCAGTTTCTAGTTGGTTTCTTGCTTTTTTTAAGGAATAAATTTGGGTTGTGATAGTAAACCTCACTTGTAATCAAGCCTATGGGTCTCCCTGTCTGAATATTTCTATAATACCTATCACGTTTGCATGCCAGAGATTGTGTTCATTTGTAGAAAATAACAATAAATGTCACCTGGTCATTTAATCTTGTAGTAACATTTTATAGCAAGATGTATTATTCTAGTAATTTAACTATTACAAAACTGAGGTGTACAGAAATAAATCACATTGAACAATAAAGAATGACTCAAATATCAAAGCATAGTACACTTAGGGCCTCCCTTGTCCTGTGCCTCAGATATCATAGCATAGTGCACAATTCACATGGAACTCAGCTTCCTTTAAAATAGGAAGGGATGCCATACTCATGGAGCAGCTACTTCCACAGTTACTTTTTAAAAATTTAATTCACAGCACATACTCTTTGTATTAATTGTTGAAAAATCACCCTAGCAATTACCTCTGTTCCTCTCTGTATTGTTGCCTTAAATTCTGATGTTATTACTGTGCTTTTATCATCCACTCGCTCTAATAAGATTATGAATTTTTTAAGGGCAGAGATCATGACTTGAGCTTGTGTTTCTCTGTCATGGTGCCTAGATAAATACTCAAATGCCATCCAGTCCAAATGACTGTGGTGAGAGAGGCCCACCGTTGCTGGAGACCTCTGATTTTTATTTAAGGGGCCTCACTTGTTCTGTGCCTTTACAGAGGGGAGAGTAGGGGCTGAGGGAATTTGAGGAAACCCAGACAGAATGCTCTTCCTAAAAGATTTTGCTAGCTGGCGCCCGGGACTGCCGGGCATTTGTCCAATTAAAACTCAGACACACGGCAATAACAAAGGCACTGGTCTCCTACTGTTAATGCGTGGGGATCAAACCCCAGCCTGCAGGAACTCTCCCCCGCAGTCAGGACCAGGCCATTGGGTAGATCTGGCCTGGTACTCCTAACTGTGGGGAGAGGGAGACTTCCTGTGGCTATAGGCAGGAGGCCCCGGACTCCACGCCACTCGCCCGAACAGGTTCCTAGCTCAGGTTGGTCAGCGGAGCAGCTTCTTAGCCTAGAATTGCGGGGTAGCTTGACCAGGCTCGGCCTGGCCTGTTCTCCCTGTGATCGCAGGGCGGCTCGGCCTGGGCTCACTGCTTTCCACCAGCTGCAGCTTGCCAGTCTCCTATGGGCTGGGGGGAGCTGACCATTGGAGTCCACAGCATGTGGCAGCAGCTGTGAAGGTCGCCATGGCAACCCAGGACTGACTTCTGGTTGGTCAGCCTTTGTTCATGATGGGTCGTTGTTACAAGTTACAACCCTGGCTTTTATTACTAGGATAGTATCCAGATCAAAGGTAGAATGATCTATGGTAAAGTTATAATTGTTCTTTGAACTTCAAAACACATTTCCAGATATACTAGAATTCTCTAAAGGGTAATTTTTGTGTTTTGTTGTATATTTATCATTCATCTATTTATACTATCTAATAAAAGAGTAATATGCAAATTAACCCAGCCCCTACACCCAGAAGCCATGCCCACAATCCACGCCCACAGCCAATCAGGAGCAAGTATGCAAATTAACCGAACCAAGATGACTGCAGTGAGGGAGAGAGAAGGAGGGAGGCTTGGGTTTCCCCAGAGATGGAGGAAGCCAAGTTTTCCACACACCCTGGCCAGCCCAGGCCTCAGCTTAAGGCTACAAAATTTCAATTATAGAAGATACATAAATCCCAGCAGAAATGGCTGCCACCACAGAGTAAGCAGAAGGCTTGGCTCCACTCCAGGCTACAAAATTTCAATTGTAGAAGATAAATAAACCCCAGATACCAGGGCCTCCACTTTGGTCACCAGGGGTGTGTGGCCAGCCTGCAAACCACCACAGGCCCCTTGCCCAGGCCGCCCCACACCCCAAGGGAACTCCGGAACTCCTACCTTGATCCGGGACACCCTTCAGGGCAAACCAGCTGGCCCCCACCCGTGCACCAGGCCTCTATCCTATCTAATAAAAGAGTAATATGTGGATTGACCATCACTCCAACACACAAAATGGCTGCCCCCATGTGGTCAAAGATCCTGCCCCCATGTGGACACAAGTTGGCCACCACAAGATGGCCAGCAAGGGAGGGCAGTTGGGAGGGACCAGGCCTACAAGGGAGGGCAGTTGGGGGCAATCAAGACTGCAGGGGAGGGCAGTTAGGGGAGACCAAGCCAGCAGAGGAGGGAAGTTGGGGACAAACAGGCTGGCAGGGGAGCAGTTAGACATCAATCAGGCTGTCAGGGGAGTGGTTAGGGGGTGATCAGGCTGGCAGGCAGAAGCTGTTAGGGTCAATCAGGAAGGCAGGCAGGCAAGCAGTTGGGAGCCAGCAGTCCTGGATTGTGAGAGGGATGTCCGACTGCCCATTTAGGCTCGATCCTAAATGGACAGTCAAACATCCCGTGAGGGGTCCCAGATTGGAGAGGGTTCAGGCTGGGCTGAGGGACACCCCCACCCCCTGTGCATGAATTTCGTGCACTGGGCCTCTAGTATATTTATATTTAATGTTTTTTAAACTTTAGGTGTCCATCTATCCATCTTATGCATAAGGAAATTATTGAAACATGGCTGATTTATTAAAATGCACTCAGCAAAATTTGGTGATTTGAGCAGGCTCAACAAAGTTCACAAGTAAAGCTTTTGTTAAATTCTCATATTTAAATATTTCTACTCTCTACCAAGTGTCTATAAGAGTTGAAAAGACAAAAAACAAAAACAAAAACATGAATGTCAAAGATGTCTAGAAGAGGGACAGTATATATATTTTTTTGTGAAACATTTGGTTGAGAGTGACTAACTTAATTCTACAAAGCCAGTGCTTATAAGATTCATGATATTTATTTAGGTAAATATGTGAATGACAAGTTTTTGAGTGAAATAAGAGTTAAAAGTTCAACAGAATTGGAATGGGAAGAAAAATAAATGATACTGCTACAATATTCAAGTCTTTTTCTCCCTCTAATATTGGGCCCATTTTGTTAATTTGAATAGCCTGCCCTATGAAGATGTCTCAGTGTAAGACTCTGTCCTATGCCCTTTTTTCTTACCTTCTCTCTTTTTACAGATGATGGGCTGATTTAATTCTTAGAATATAGTCCCAATTTATTCTCCAGATACAACCATCAAATCTCCCTCTCTTTTCCATATCCGTAGGGGATGGTTTTTCATTTCTACATCAAACTCTGACTTGCCATCTGGCATCTTTATGTCTCCTCCTCAGCATAAATTAGTTCACAAATTCTGTCACTTCTGTGTCCTCCCCTAGCTCCTAGGATATACATCTTCTGGTATAACTTGTGGTCATTATGTAAAAGGCATGTTATTTTTTAGGAAATGTTGTTAAATCAATATAGTTATAATATTTTATTTATCTTACATCACATATAGAACCTTACGTACCACTGAACCTAATGAATATATAGGTATGGACATAACCTTAAAATAATGTCACTGAACCTAATTTCTAATCCAATTACTTTTTCCTATGATGGTTCCACAATACAGAACTATTCATCTCCTCAGTAGCGTCCACGTAACGTGTTTGAAGTGATACCAGCCCTGTGATACCTGCCCTGTTCAAGTGTTCTTTTGGGTCGTTTAATCAACATTCCTTGCTTTGGAGATATTATTTATCACAGAGCATCCTCTTAATGCCTTTATTGTTGAAGATTTTATATTAGTGGAGTTTTGGGAAATGAAATTATTAGGGTGTCCTTAAAGACCTTTTCCATAAATGAATGATTTATCGGCTCAATGAAAGAAAGAAATACGTTTGCCTGCTCAATATAGCCGGTCATTTTTGATGAATGGGCCTCACCTTTCTGTAAGAAGCCTAATTTAGCACTGGTACCATTTCTTGAATTTTATAGAGAAATAGATTGTAAAGTGTCTTAGAAATATGGCCACGGAAGGAACAAGATGAGGTTGAAAGTTTCAAAATCTGAACTCCCTTGGATATAACATAATATCAATACTGTCCAACATCAAGCTATCCATAGGACAATTTGGAGTTTTCCTTTCGGAACAATATTTGTCATGTGTTCACTACAAGGCAGCCTCACTTCATAGCTTAATTATCTCCTTCGGGTTCAGATGAATGTGTGGCTTTGTGGATTGACCTTTGGTAATGTGCTGGGCTGGGCTGCAAACATCTTATCAGTGCATCATGTGAATTTCTTCCTGACTCCACCTTGAGACACATGTTGACAGCTTGAAATTGACCATAGTGAGAGTATTTACATCATAAAGGTTGGTGCACATTATAAACCGGGGTCCCACCCTTCCAGTGATCCAATGTTAAGCATTTACCAACATGCCACCACATTATTGCCTATGCCCCAATGCCTCAGATTTGCACCAGAATCCAAAACAACTTTGACAGTTTAACGCTATGTTCAAGAATTGAACATGCCAGCACTTTCACATTCCCAACATTGCTTGGTTATTACCAAATAATGCCAAATGAAAATAAAAAATAATTGCTATCTGGCATTTTTTCAGGTTTCAAGGAATATAAAATACATTCATATATAATTCATCTTTTACCAAGTAACTTCCCATGAGACAGAAGGAATGAAATGTGATGAAACCTAGGGGACCTGGACTTAATTTAAATTTTATTTATTTTGCTTGTAATGGAAGTGATCTTGAAGGAATTAATTTCTCAGATAGCTCATCAGCAATTTAGAACTGATGATATCTATATTTTAGGGTTATCATGACTGCACAGTGTTCAAAATATAGACAATACACATACATCATTAACTACATTCAAGAAAAACTTGAATCCATTGAGAACTGGGATAGCCTAGTTCCCTCACCCCTTTCCACTGTTGCTGTGTTTAGAATGTTAGCTCCATAAATCTTGTCTCTGTTCCACCTGTTAGGAACATATTGAAGGAATTGCCTCTTTTTAGAATCTCAGCTATGCCACCAATTAGTTTAATTGTATGAGTCTGTGAATAACACAATTAATATAAACCTTGGTCATTTTATTTGTAAAATAAGAATAACAAAACATACACACTTTTTTATAAAAAATTAAAATGATGTTTTTAACTGACTCATCCAAGAGAGGTTACTTAGTAGCTACTTAACAATGATAATTTGTTTTATTATTTAAAATATTATTAGTAGTAGTAGTACTATTGAATTTGTAATGTTATGTCTTAGATTTATACTTCTCTCCGAAAATATAAATAAAAAGAGCATCTCCCTTTCATAAAGGGTGTTTAACCAAGTGCTTCAGGTTGCCTGTCCCAGGAGGCTAACTGACATTGACTCTGACCAGAATCTGTAACACTATGGAGTTGAGTGATATTGGGACATCCAGTCCTCCTAACTCCACCTTTCATTTTCAAATAAACTGCAGGAAGCAAACTCAAAGTTATCCTCCTTCACTGGGTGCAAAGCCCTGAACATTATAACAGTGAAATATGATGTGGCTTGCTTGAGACTGTCTGGGAAACAGCAGAGAGTCCTAGAAAGTGAAGTAGGGGCGTTGCATTACCTGTTCCTAAACACTTTATATTTATCCTCCACTTCAGGATTTTTCCGAGGGGCTGAAGCAGCAAGAGAGGTAGTGAGGCTGATTTAGTTTGAAGAATTAGATAACAATGGCATTTGTGTGGAAGAGCAAAGGATCTACAAAAGCTTCCCCAGCCTGGCCAGTGTTGCTCAGAGGTTGTGTCAACCCATGAACCAGGAAGTCACGGTTCAATTCCTAATCAGGGCACATGCTCAGGTTGTAGGCTCGATCCCCATGCAGAAGGCAGCGGATCAATGATTCTCTCATCATTGATGCTTCTATCTTTCTCTCCCTCTCCCTTCCTTTCTGAAATCAATAAAAAATGTTTAAAAACATAAAAAGTTTCTCCAGACATCAGCATCCTCTGATCCCTTAATTGATTTCACTCTCACAACGGCTTGCCATATTTTCTTCTCATGAAGACTAGTACATCTTCTTTAGTCCTCCTCACCTCTCTTCTTTTCCAGAGCTCTTAGCCTCCTATCTAATCCCCAAAGGTGCAACTTTCTTTTTTCTCAAAATTATCTCTCAATATGTGCCAAGGTCATACTTGTTTCACCCTATGTACAGTCTTTCCTCAAAGCCCAGTATCACAGGAATTACGCTCTCCATTTTTTAAATGAGAGTAGGTGATGTGACTCATCCATGATCAAAAGCTTTTTAACGCTGCAGGAAAGATTTTTATAAAAATTGATTTGCTTGAAAGCACCTGCTTTTCCCACTACAGTTCACTAGCCCCAAAGGTAAAGTTGGATAAAGTTAGAGGATCCAGGCAGCAAGTCTAAATGACTCAGTTGACTCTAGAGGGTTGTAATTAAAGTTTCTCTATTCTGAAAACTTTTTGTGAAGTAAAGAAAAAAGCTTACCTTGGACAGCTGAGCTGACAAAGGGTGTCCCCAGAGAGCAGAATCCAGACAAAAGAGACTCTTGGGGAAGGCGGGGTCTGGCAGAAGTGGGATGGAGGATGGGTGAAGGAATATTATTTCTAAAGAGAAAGAAAGACATGTTATTGTGAGGTTTAGAGCATTGTCCTTCCTTTGCTGGTTGAAGAAGCTTTATTCTCCTCTGACAGGAGAGGATTATTTTTAGGGAGAAATGGTCTTCTAATCTTCCATTTCCTACCTTAAGTTAGTGCATTGAATGATCTCTAAATCCAGCTGCTATGACAGAGAGTGGAGAAGAAGCCCTAATATAATAACGTTTGAGTCTGGTTTAAGACATTAAAAAATAAAAAGTAGAAATTGCCCTTCTAATTGTGTCCTGTGGGACATAATAGTCTTCAGAGTAAGACTCACTCCACTCCCTGGGTAGGGCTCTTTGTGAAGAAGGAAGCCTGTTTTGTAGATTTTGAGGTTTGTGTTTGTCTACAACTGAAGTTTGTGCCATACTTAATCAGTTTTCTTTATTTCTCCTTTTTATTGAAGCACTCAATGTAGCTTTTTCTGCTAAAGTGACTGCAATACCCTTGGAAGAAAGGGATTAGTTTTAATGTGCAGCTAGTTAATCTGCTTCCAGATTTATCCTGGTTTACTCTGCAGACTAAGAGCCCAACTCGTGGCTTCTGCAGAAGGGAAAAAGCAGCTTGTTTTCTGAGTAAATTTATTCTCGGCTCCCTCTATGATTTGTCCATCCTAATTTCTGACTTGAAGGGATTAGCATTGAGTTTCATCTTATATCCCGTACAAAAGTGTATTTTATAAAATAAGTGCAGACTTTTATTGGAACCCAAATTGGATCAGCCTCTTGGCTAAGCATTTCTAAAAAGGGAGGGCGTGCATACAAAAGTTACTCATATACACTCTGCAGTCAGATCTGGTTTTGAATCCTCTTAAAACTACAACGCTGGACAAGACACATATCCTGTCTGCATCACAGTTTTCTCACCTGGAAAATGGCGATAACGTTAGTCCTCACAGTAAGCCTCACAATGACACCAAGTATATTTTAATGAAGCTACGAATTTTGAATGTGATTATGCATATCTTAGTACATAGAATTTAGTGTAATACTCTACAAAAAGGAAATGTTAACTAAAAACGGTTTTGAAATTATTCTTTCTAGTTTTTTTGTTCTGTTTTCTTCTCTTCCTTTCCTTTCTACTTCTTTGTCCTTTAATAAATCCCAGATTCATCACCTCGATATACTGAACAATTTAATGGAGTCTAGGAGAGCATGAAGAACCTCATTTAACTGATATTGTTCTATTGAAACAAGAGTCTAGGACTCAGATTTTCCCGCCTGCAAGCTTTGTCTCCAGGTAATGAATTATTCTTCCTTTCAGCAACAATGACAATTGTTTTAGTAAGTGAAGGAAATTCAGGTAAAGTTCTATGGTTCTTAAAATCCACCCTCGGAATAAAAAAAACACCTACCTTGGGGCAACTGCTTCTTTACTAGTGTTAAGATATTCCGAGAGATTTCTGCATATCAGCAGGAATTGGCAGATTATGGCTGCAAGGCCTAGAAAAGAAACTGGTGTATATCACACACAAAACAGTAGGTGCAAAATATTGGTTTTAGTGTGAAGCGAGTGTCACATATTCTATATATTATTACTATAACAGAGACACAGATTTCATTCCGGGAGGATAGAATGCAACAGAAGGTACACAGTTCTGAATGTATAATACCATGCTTTCCTTTGCTCTCTTTGGGAGAAAGTTGTCAAATAAAATCTAAAATTCTGAAACCTGTGGGTTATGCTTAGAGGAACAGAGGCTGGTATATAAAATGTGCTTCTTTCTTGCTCTTTTCCCCCACAAAGCATGTTGATGAGTTCTCTACATAATCTATTTTCCTGCAATGTACTATATATTAAAAGGCAGTATGATTGCCTAGTGAAAAGAGTCTATAATTTTCAGTTGTATGAAATTTATCATATCAAATGTTGCAACTTTTACAAGCCTTATTACTTACCAAGAAATATTCTTTCTGATTATCTTTTGCTATTGTGCAGAGCATAGCTCTGCCAGTGCTTTTCATGGCCTTAGAGGTAAAACGCATTTTCTATGAATCTTTTTCCACCCGGACTTCCCTTTGAAACTTTTTCATTTATGAACCGTTTTCCTGACACATCTTAGTGGATAGGAATCAAAATGTAAATGTCATCTGATAGAAATTATTAAAATCGGCCATTACAATGTCTGCCTTGCTCAACCAGCGCTGGCCTTAGGTCAAGCAGATTTTTTTAATAAAGAAAAAAAACAACAACAAAAAACACACACACAACAATTCTTACCAGGCCTGATATTTCAGGCAAAGCCTGAGGAGTATCAACTTTCTTCAAGATCGCTTTTTAATTAAAAAAAGAAAAGAAAAAAAAAATCTCTCTTTCATGGTTGAAAGAGAGAAGTAGTATCTTCTTCAGCTCTGTAAACTTCATGCTTCCGTCGTTAAGGCAGTTGCAATTCAGAAATCGCCGTGCCTATTTTATCTCATAAAAGTATATTTTGCAATAAAATGTGAACATTGATCAGTTGCCTCTCATATGCACCTGGACCACTGGGAATCAAACCTACAACCTGGGTATGTGCCCTGACTGGGAAGCAAACCCACCACCTTTTAGTGTACAAAACGATGCTGCAACCAACTGAGCAACCAGGCCGGAACAAATATACACTATTTCTAAATAATCGTGAAATGTTTACCAAAGGTAACCACATATTAAGTCATAGAACAATCTATACAGCTTTCAAAGAAATGAAATCATCAAGGGCCAACCATATGTTCTTTAATCACAGTGCAGTTAATAATATAGGAGATAACTAAAAATACTGTATGTTTGTAAATTAAGACATCTACTTGCAAATAATACATGTGTCTAAAGGGAAATGTGGGGTGGGAAGGAGACACTATATTTCTCCTTCTTTCAGCTAGCTCTGCCTTTTATGCCAGGCCCTATCAGGGCATACTCATAGTCATAGCTTAGCAGTAAGTCAAGGATTTGAAAAGAGTTCATTAGAATACGTTGGAGCAACCCCTTTGAGCATGTCCCTCCCGTCTAGATTTATCTCCATAAATATCCAGCTGCTCTAGTCTCCTACTCTTTCCCCCATCAGAGAGGGAACTACATCTTTCTGTAACCCTGGCTATCTGGGTTTAAGAGAACCCTCCTAAAAATGCCACAATTTCCTCAGGGCTGTTCCCAGTTTTCAACTGCCACCCCCCCGCCCCCCCCCCACACACACACACACTCCAGGTTCTGCAAGCTTTGCCTTTGGTTGCTGTCCAATGCCTTTAAACACTTTGTTTTGAAAAACTATTTTGCCCTGATTTTAAGATTGTTATCCAGGGAGCTTTAGCTCCACCAAACTCCTCTGCCATTGCAACAAGCCACAAGTTATAGCTATTTTATTTCTATAATTTGGTTTAAATTGACAAGTTCACCAATTGTTGTATTTGGGGGGTGAGGTTCCCTTATTTTAGTAACAAAGAAATCTTGATCTCTTTCACTGGTTTCAGAATTGTGGGGAATGATATTTGACCCTCTATGCAGTATGTGCTCCAGGAATTCTAATCCCTTTCTGATACCATTGTAATTAGCTAGTTTTTAATAATAGAAAAGGAGCAAAGGGGAGGCCAGACATTATAGACATGTCATTTGGTCAACCTCACCAGGAAGCTGCAATTTCACACTCCCCAGGGGACACCAGCCCATTCCCTGCAGATCACAGGGGTGGGGGTTGGGGGGAAAGGAATCCAACAAAGGGGAAATAGAAGCATGCACAGTGAAGTTGAGGTGACATAGGAAAGGTACTTGTTAGTTGCACCTGGGGATACAGAATACAGATCATAGGCCAGATTGGGCTTGGCCGTGGGAAGTGTGCAAAAATTTGGAAATTCATAATCTCCTAAACAAAGTTCTCTTGTTCTTGTTGCTCTTGTTCTTTTGGTTCACTCTTGGCTTCCATGCATTCGCTTGCATTCCCTCCATAGCCGTATGAAACTGGGGACCTCACAAGCAATGAATTGGTGGACTATAATGGGGAAATGCAAATTAAGCTACCCTGATGCTGGATTAGACTCTGCACCAACATGGAAAGCAAACTCTGGATACTGGCTGCAATTATAACTCTACTGAAGCCACAACTATACTTCTTCTATAACTCGGAAAAGGGAAATGGGAACTTGGAAAGTAAGGGATATAATTTCACGAAATAAAAATCACTCATTCTTCTTTCTCTGACTGGCTTTATTTCACTTAGCATAATACTCTCCAGTCCCATCCATGCTGTAGCAAATGGTAAGAACTCCTTCTTTTTTACCGCAGCGTAGTATTCCATTGCGTAGATATCACATGATCTCACTCACCTATGGCATATAATGAACAACATAAACCGATGAACAAAAATAGATCCATAGACAGAGAAACATCAGAGGGAAGGCAGGGGAGGGTGGGGGTGAGGGGGGGAGAGATCAACTGGTATTCATGCATATAAGCCTAACCAATGCATACAGACAACAGTGGGGTGAGGGCATGAGTGGGGGGGGAGGGGGAAGGGGGAGATAATGGGGGAATAAGGACACATATGTAACACCTTAATAAAGAAATTTAAAAAAAAATCACTCATTCTTCCATGCGAGTCTCAGAAAATTCTTTTTTTTTTTTTCAGGATATCTCATGAAATCTATCCCCATTAATAACCGCTGACCTCTCCCCTCCAGTAACACTCCTATCTCAAATTTCTCAGAAAATTTTGCTCTTTTAGGTTGTCCAACATAATATTTATTCTGTGGCACAAAGAACTACACTTGTTTAGTTATCTTTTTGTTCAACTTAAGAATTGCTAATATTAAAAATGTTTTTAATCCATACATTTGGTATCACAAAAGGAAAACAAAAGATAAATACATATCTGAATGTTTGTATTGAGAGAATACTATTCCAGACCAAATTGACGAGCCCTAAGCTTTCTTCAAAGACTATTAGAAATGAAGTGGACAGAGTGCTTGTGATGGGTATGTTCAGTCACTGTGTAGTTCTGTGATTTGTTCAGAATTTTTCATACCCACTGAATTCCTGAAGCCATACAATAAAAAACATTAAAATACAGCACTAAATTAGACTATTGTTTAACTAATGCTGATTCTGTTGCCCTTGGGTAAATATAGCATCTATCAGATAAAGGGTATAGTATTTCATAAGATTTTTGTCAGGATGTATGGGAAATGGCTCCATGCTTCAGTGAGGATGGCAAGTCTGGTATTACTTTATACAGTTCAATTATTTTGCAAAAAAATTAACCTAGTCCTTTATATTTAGATTTATAGGGATAATGATGGTGGTAGGTATTTTCAATAGAGCTTTTGCAAATGGTGAATGGCAGAAACAAAAAGCATAATGGAGCCTTTTTTTCTCTCAGTGTTTTGTCTGTGGGATTTAAATGTTTTGATGGTTAATGGAAAATTGTGTTTTATATGTTTATCTTCATTAACTTTTTTTCCTTAAAGTAGTTTGATTTTATTATTCTCAAACTGGAATAATTGAATTCAGGCCATTAACTATAGCTGTGGACTGAATGTTGGGATTCCCCTCTTAATTCATATGTTGAAATATTAACCACCCAATGTGATTGTATTTGGTGGCGGGTCATTGGAAGGTGATTAAGTTATGAGGGCACAGATCTCATGAATGGCATTAGTCCTCTTATAAAATAGATCCCAAACAATTCCTTTGTCCTTTTCAGACATGTGAGGACATAAGGAGAAAATGGCCAGCTGCAAACCAGGAAGTAAACCATCATCAGATACCAGTTCTGCTGATGCCATGATCTGGGACCTTCCAACCTCCAGACTGTGGGGAATGAGTTTCTGTTTCTTATAAGCCATCCAATCCATTATAATCTATTATAGTAGCTAAAGGTCCCAAGATAGATCTTTAAAGAATTCCAGGTAAAAAGAGAATTTCTTTCTAGGAAAAAATATTATAGTAATTTGGAGTATTAAAATATGGAAGACAATAATTCCATGCTTTAAAAAACTAAAACATTCTGTGCTCTGAAACACAGTCAGAATTGTGTCAATAACTATCCCTACAATTTGCAATTAGTCTTTCTTCTTACTGTGTGAGTGAACAAACATTTGAAGAGTTTGATCTGGCTATCATTCCTTACAATAATGAGCATTTTGTCAACTACCAACAGGTTGGTTTCTGTTTTTTGGCCCTGGATGCATGATCTTTAGTTGAGTCAGGCCAGGGATGCAAATTAAGAGCAAGATAACCAAAGAGAGGTGATTTAAAATGACAGCTGGGATCCCCAGGAGTGAATTTAAGAATTTAATTCTATTTTTGTTCCCATTTTCTATTTCTTACCAAGAGATTGATCTGTGATAGTTATGGGAATAGGTTATTTAGTATGTCTTTTGACACGACACGGTAAACTCCCCTAGGAGGATTGCTGTGGAAGATATTTTCAGTTAAATAGCTGCCACTGACAGAATTATTAAGCATGGATAAAAGGAAACGAGGTAACAAATATATAGGCATATATTTGGTTTTTATTTTTTAACCTTTTCTAACTTCTACAACTGTTACTTGAAGAACCACAAAAAATAAATAACAAAAAAAGCTAGAAACACAGAATATAACCTAAGGAAACCAACTAGCAAATCATTTCTCTACTGAAACTATAGTACAGAACTAGCCACATTCTCTACAGGGGATCATACAAATGATGTACAGATGAGAATAAGAACTGCAAAGAGGAACATAGGCTGCAGTGGCAGAGAAAGGAGCCAAAGGTAGGAAAAATTTCTGCAAGAATATATTTTCCTTGTTCTTTCGGGGATGTTGGGACAAATACACTAGGATCTGAACTTCTCAAGGACGCTTTATCTTTGTGTGCTTCTGCCAAATTCAATTGATATATCAAATGTAATTGATAATTAACACATATTTTGTGAATGAGATAACAGTTCTTATCTCCTGTTTATTGTGAGGAGTAAATGACTTGCTTCATGCATATTCCCTGGACCACATACAAGTATAAAATAAAAATCTAAATTTGAACTCAGATCTAGTGTTTCTGGAGAATTAAACTCCCTTGTTGCTCCTGAGAATGAAGGTCTTGTAATGTCTTCAGAAAATGCATTTTCTATGGAAGATGGGATGTGGAAGGAGGCTTTAAGACTTTTGCCCCTTACGTGGACAGATCACGAGAATTCTCGTGTTTTCTGTTCTAAGGCTTGTGGCCAATCACGAGAATTCTTTTAAAAAATATTAGCTTGTAAGAACATGTAATAAATAACTGCAAAATGCAATGGGTATTTAATTTTAAAGCGTGCCTTTAACATTTATGTAAAACGCTATTTGTACTCATCCAGTAGAAACTTATCTGGCCACTGGGTAAAGCTAGCAATAAAACTACTGGTCTGCAATGTGTTGTGAGTCCCAGAAAAGTTACAGCTGGGGTTCCAGCAGAGCCAGAAGTAAGGCCAGTGTCCAGAGCTTCCGTTTCATGTTGCAGCCAGATGTGGTTCAGCATCCAAGCTAACTAAAGTCTATTAGTCCATTTTGGAGTCCAACATGGCACCATGTTAGTGTAGGGGTGCACATCCCCCCGCCACAGGAGAACCAGGACCCCAGTGCATATGTGAGAGGGAGAACCTACTTCTTTGTTTAGAAGTTTAAATATCCAGGTTTCAAGGACTTGCAGTGGCCACACCCATTCTAGCCACTGACTCGCTTTCAGGTGGGATTGGCACCTTCCCATGTCACTCAGACCTTTACTGGGCATGCATCTAAACTGCCTTGGTCCTGTCCCTTCCCCCCATCAATTTTTGGAAACTTGGAGAATGTTGAATGCAGCTTTGGGCAAAGCTGTATGAATGACATGCCTATATTATCTGGTCCTTTTCTCCTTTCCTGTTAATAATAATAATAATAACCAAGTCATTACTATGACATCACTAGTAAAATGGAATTTTAAATTGGGGGTAGAATTGGTTCTTGATAGTAAAAACGTTTGATAATTTATGCAGGTCACTTTTAGGCACACTAAAGATTAGTTATAACTTGGAAAACTCATCAATTCAATTGATTTTATAGAAAATATTAATTAAATACCCAATATGTACAAGGAGGCTTCATAGATATGAAGTTTCAAAAAGTAAATAAATACTTTAGTGCTCTAGGAAGGTACACTATAACTGGAAATATGAGAACCATAAATATGTATATTTTAGAATTAAGTAATGTATAAAATTATACAGTATAAATAATAGAACAGTTATTATCTTTCAAGATATGTGCAATTATATTAATCAGTATAAGGATAAATATGAAATAAGGTAGCTTCTAGATGGCTTTGCCTGAGGAATGCTTCTAAAAAAAGAAAAGTATTTGAATGAAGTTTTGGTATTCATTACTTAATACAGTGCTATATTATAGCTAACAATATTTGAAATACTAATTTTCATGGCTTGCCTACTAATACTCCATTTGCCTCAATTTCTTCTATGCTTCAGTTAATCAAATTAGTTCATGCATATGGGAGTGAAGATTGAATGCACTTTGTAATTCTTACCAAACATGCACTCTAATACGTCGTCTAAGTGGTGAATCCTCTGAAATTTACTAACTCATTTCACTCAATATGCACCTACTTCAATTTGGGAAAACTCATTTGCCTAACAGATTTCCTCCAGAGATTGTTTTGGTAGGTGATACATGAATTTGAAATTGAGGGCATCATTCAGATCTCCAAGTCAAGTCAACTCAAGGCGGGGGAAGTAGAGAGGAGTATTTTGCTATTCAAGAAGACAAAATTAATTTCGGTATATATTTTAATTTAGATTAACTTCATACCCATCCACAGTACTGCATTGCATTTCTTTTTGCATAAATTTTGCATTACATTTAATTCTGTAGTCTCAGGAGAAGCAACATATCTTTTCATTATGCACTGCTCCCCTCCAAATTCTCCACAACAATCAAGTCATATAATCATAACAAAAACTAATCACCCTCCACTTGTGAGAAAGAAAGTATGTCTGGGAAAATAAATAGAAGCAGTAAATCAGGAGACAATTGAGAAGAGAACAGAGCATGGGGGTTACTAAGTAAACCAGAAAGAGGTGGGATCCTTGGCACTCACAGAATTAACCTTTGCCAGTTTCTATGATCACATTCTTTAATGTCTCTATACGTGGAATACATTCTGCTTTCTAACTAGAATGGGAAGAGTCAGTGTTTTTCCTCTTCTCTACACAAAACTTAAACTAAAAGTAATTATTCTGCCTTCCCCTATTGCAGTGAGGAACAAATGGGGGAAGAAAAGAGAAAGCTTTTGTTTGTCTATAGCTATTGCTTTTGTCTTTTTCTTTTTATTTCAACCTCTTGAAAGGCTTCTTTTATTAAGTTAATGATGGGGCTTATTATAGGTATTTGGTATATTCACAGGGGTTTCTGAATTATATAATAAATCTTGTTAACGCAATTTAAGGCCATTATTTTAAAAAATGAGAAGGTGTATTATTAATTGGCATTGTTAATAGTCATAACTAAAGACATTATTTAAAGCTTATCACCATTTTCTTTAAGGCATGCTAATCTGTTGGCTTTTAATATTACCTGGCTTTATATTACAGTATGACTACAAAAAAGGATAAATTATAATTAACTAATAATCAAGTTTTCCTTTTAAAGGCTTAATTTTCATTAACTGAGAAATATTTGTTTATTATGTTATCCGGGACAGTATTGTTCTTTACACTTTTATTCCCTTTCTCCTTCTAAATTCAAATTTATAAAGACATTATACATTAGCATGGTAGAAAAATACCACAAAATAGCTTTTGAAAGACAAAAATTCATCAGTTCATTCATTAAAAGTTATTGATTCTACAGTATTAAGATCATTGGCAAAGATTTTTATAACATTGCTATCTAGTTGTTATTCAGAACAACAATCCTATCCCATGGTTATAGATTTTACCACTAAACCATTGGCTAAAGGAAGGACTGCAAGTATGAGAGTAAATGGCTTCATTCTCCACTATCTTCACTTAGTGCTCTCCACTATCTACATCAAGAGGATTAGGTTGGAATTTATTGTTGCTAATTAACCACTAATTCATTTTTCTCATGTGTAAAATATAAAATATAAATAATATAACTTCTGTAACATATCAAAAGGAAGTGTGATGATAGGCAGGGAGAGCAGGGGCGGGGGTAGGGTGGGATTGGGTAAAAGGGGGTAGGAGACATCTGTAATAGTAGAAAACAATAAAAAAGGGATTTGTAGAACATAATCCCATACCGTTCACATCCCTTATAATGTGCTACTTTCCTGTAAAGGATTCTTCCTGTTTAAGTATGTAGTATTTCAACGATCAATTTCTTTTAAAAGAATAATGATTTAGGTTGGATTGGCCATCTTGCTAGGCAATTTCAAGATTTATACTGATAACTCTTTCAAAATTCTATTATGTTTCATAGCCTGGTAAATATCCCCCCCTCCCCAAGAAAAAGAGAAGTATAGACCAATCACATTTATGAATATTTTATAGATATTTTAAATTATAGCAAATAATAGAGTACAACAGCACAATAAAATAGAATATCAAGTACAAAGTCATGACCAAGGAGATTTTACTCCAGAAAAAAAAAAAGTATTTTATTACTAATAAATCATGAAAGCAATCTAGCCTATTAATAGAACTGATGAAAATGATTATATGGTTATCTTTATAGATTCAGCATAGATGCAGAAAAATATAATTACAAAAACAGCATAAACATTAATTTATGTTAAAAGCATTCAGTAAAATAGCAATTGCTAGATAGATCATTAGCATACACACACACACACACACATACACACACACACTCACTGTGCACACACAACCAAACACATCAATGTAAAGGTCAAGTGCAGAAGCTTATTTAACGAGAACTACTAGAAGCTTTTCTACTAACATTATAAACAAGGTAGGGATAGACATTATTTCTAGGAACATTTAAAGGTTTATAGGAAATGTTAGCTAATACTATTAGACAGCAGGAAATGATTAAAATTGTACGAAGCAGAAAGTCTAGATATGGCTTGCAGATGACATAATTACACATTGGAAAATCAAAAGATCAATGAAAAATACTATTAAAACAAACAAATAATTTATTAATGTAAGAAGCCATGCAATACTGAAGCCCACTTGCACTGGCTTTTAAAGCAGATTGTTAAAAGTTTTGGGATTTTGCAAGCCAGAGGATGAACCTCTGAAACTTTGTAATTGGCCACAGTGGGGTTATTTATTCTACAACATTTAGCAAATGCAATATATCAGTATATCATTTCTAGCAGATAATAAAAGCAACATACAAAAATTCAATAGCATTTATATATACTAATATATATATATGTATATATATATATATATCAGAAAGAACATATACTAGAACTTAACTACTATTGACAGTAAAATAGTAGTTAAGTTCTCAGACTAATTTAAATTGGCTAATTGAAATAAGCGAATATTCTAGAAAAATTAATGGTACTGGACAAAAAGCTGTTCCTAAAGCATTAACTAAAATTTTTATTGGTAGTTCATCTCATGATAAAATTGTGTAACATGTAATGAATCTAAAGCAGTCATATTTTAGTGCAAAAAATTAAAATTTAAAAGCTATCAAGACTACATTATAAAATTTCCAAAAGCTTCCTAATATTTAAATCAAAAAGGGGGGTAGTAGAAGACTATCATGTAAGGAAAAATATTGTGTAAGTAAATTACATTTAGAAAATTTTTACTTTAGAAAATTAACTTTCATTTGAAATGCTAACAGCAAGACACCCATGAAAAACACACATGGTGTCAAAACAAGCCAAAGGAAAATCATTTGGGCAAAAAAATGAAAAAGGATCCCAAGTCAAATTTATAGAAAGGGTTCCTTTATTGACTTTTGGTCGAGAATATGTTTGTATATTTTCAGAAAACAACTCCAAGACCATGTGGATTCCTGCAACAGAGAGGAATTGACAGGAATGCTCCAGCCATGAAGACAGAAGAGAAACAGTCCAGAGATGGAAGATGCTGATGACTCCTTGCCATACTAGCAGTCAGCAGCTGTGCGTCGCTGCAGGTTGCCCAGGACCAAACCGGAGCGGGTCGGACCTGCATTACCACCATTTGTTCACCATCCAGAACTGAAATTTCATTGCTGACATGTACACATAAGGAACTGTTTGACATTGAAATTGGGACTCAAAAGAACTGTTGGCCCAGAAAGAAACTCACTACAGACTGATTCATTTGCCTCGCAGCATAACCGTTATTGCTTGTCTCACTTTCGGTTCTTATAAGTGTATTTCTAGTATCACATGATCTCACTCATCTAGGGGAAATAATGAACAACATAAACTGATGAACAAAAACAGACCCAGAGACAGGGAAGCATCGATCAGACTGTCAAACCTCAGAGGGAAGGTAGGGGAGGATGGGGGTAAGGGAAAGAGATCAACCAAAGGACTTGTAAGCATGCATATAAGCTTAACCAGTGGTCATGGACAACAGGGGGGTGGGGGCATGCATGGGGAGGGGTTTGGGATGGGAGTGGGGGGATGAGGACAAATATGTGATACCTTAATCAATAAAGAAATTAAAAAAAGAACATATACTAGAAATTGATTATTTTTATAATAGCCACTTAATTAACTAGTAAAATAATTAAAATATAATTCTATAAATAAAACAAAAATTACCTAAAATTTTTGGGAATAAAACCAAAATAATCTTGAATATACCAATTTCTTGGATAAAAATAATTTTCATCAGAAAGTTGTCCATTCTTTCCAAATCAACAGACATTTTTCCAAGGAAGACAAACAAGTAGCTAATAAGCACATGAAAAAAATGCTCAATCATTAGGGAAATGCAAATCAAAACTACAATAAGATACAAGTTTATAACATTTTTTAATGGAAGGAAGGAAGGAAGAAAAGAAGGAAAGAAGGCGAATGATCATATAAACACGAGATCACTAAATCACTAGATTTATGAGTAAATTGAGTGGAAGCATGAGAAACTTTATATTTTATTTTTGATTTAAAGAAGATATAAACATTGTCTGATCATGGTTTAAAAATACATGGAAGGGAGCAGCTGTATTTAGGAAGGCAGACAAGAATTTAAAAAAAATCTAATTTCAAAGCAAATAGGGACAGATGGAATAAAAGCAATGGTAGGTTAAATTTATTTTTGACAATGTTATAGACACATGTCTTCCTCTCAGACACAGGAGAAAAAGTAAAAATTTGTATGCACATGTTCAATAATAGAAGGAAGAGGAGATTGGTAACATTTAATGTAGATGTATGTTATGGAAATACCTATACTGAACTAATGATTCAGAATTTTAATCCTGTATTTTGAATTCCTTTGTGCTTTTTCATTCATTCCTTGCCCAATATTCAGTGATAGAGTTTCTAAATGATGAGGAAGAATATTTGAAACCCTTGTGTTCTCTACTGTAAGTTGTATTTGAGTCAGTTGAGCAGATCAATACATGGTATTTTAATATGACCAGTGGATTTTGATAAATAACCAGAGCATGGTTATTAGTTTGTCATACCCAGGTATACTAGATTTCAGATTCTTATTCTGATGAAAATACAAATTAATTTACATTGTGGTGGCAACATGTTCATGCATGTATCATAGAAGAATTAACACTTTTCATTCCTAACTCATTCAATCTTCTTTATTTTATGGAAACCTTCTGTGACCATATTGTTTTTAATCCAGTCTTTGTACCAGATGCTGTGATTGATATTCTTATAGACATAGCTAATAAAGGTTTGCATGCGTCTCTGATTGATGATATTTCACTGCAGTTAAAATCTTGGACCAATAAACAAAGCAACATCCATTTTAATCCTTGTTCTACTATTTACTAGACTCTAGAACTGTGGTCAAGTTAACCTGCTATGTGTTAGTGCCTTTTCTATGCAACAGAGATAATTATAATATCTTCCCATATGGAGAGAATATTTAGATGATTACCCAGAATATGGAAAGTATTCAATTTACATTTTCTCCTTTCTTTAGACTGAGTCAGTAATGTTTTAAAATGATGGTTAAGTGGTTAACTTCTCTTTCTCTCCCTCTCCCATTTTCTCTCTTAGTCTTCCTCCTAATTGTTCATGTGACCATATTGAAATTTATCTGAATGGCATGGCAAATTCAGTTTAAAAAGAATGTTAGACCTGACCAGTGTGACTCAATCGGTTGAGTGTCGTCTCATGAACCAAAAGGTTGGAGGTTCAGTTCCCTGTCAGGGCACATGCCTGGGTTGCATGTTCAATCCACAGTGGGGGCATACAGGACACAACTCATTGATTTTTCTCTCACATCAATGTTTCTTTCTCACACTCTTTCTCTGCCTTTCTCTAAAATTACTAAATCATAAAAAAATATATATTTTTTAAAGAAAAAAGTGTTACCTTGAGTGCATCTCAGATAGCTATGGGCCATGGCCATGTGATGTGCTTACGCATTCATCTTATTAGTATTGAATTCTGAGATTATACTAGAAACTACAGTTTGTTACTTCTTTGAAGGATATTTTAAATGCTAACATTTATGTATTCACTCCTTTGATTCTCAATGTAGTCATCCCTTAGGTTTTAAGTAACTACTGGGGCCTCTGGATTTACTGTTATTACTTTATTAGTCTTTAATAGAATTAACTTTGCTCTAGGTAAATTATTCTAATGTAAAATTTTGAGCAAATGCTATATAAAAATATGCACATTAGACATTAAAATTGTTTAATTTAAGCATTATATCTTCTACTTATAGCATTTTTAAAAGTAAAAATACACAATATATTAAAGAGTGTCACATAAAAGTATTAGGTGACATACCTTGTGCAAATATGTATAAAATTTATTGAAAGCATGGCCTAATTGAGGGAATTGTCATCTTAGATTATATATTTGAAATACCATGAAGGTTTTGCTAATAATCATACAACCAGCAGGCTTATGTGTCTTATTTAGGAATACTAGATGGTTAGTCCTAAAGAAATCTGAAATATGTGGAAATACTTTAAACTTTGAAAGAACACATGAACATCATATTATTTCACCTTGTTAGATTTGTTATAGAAAGAAATAAACAACAGATAACAAGATAGTAATAAGCAAGAGAAAATATATTTATGATTTATAGCTTAACAGTTGAACAAGTAAATGACCTAATAAGAATGTATTTGGACCCTGGCTTGGTTAGAGTATAGTCCAAATATGCCAATGTTGCAGGTTTGATTTCTGGTCAGGGCACATACAAGAAGCAATCAATGAATGCATAAATAATTGTAACAACAAATTAAAGTCTCTCTCTCATCAATAATGATAATAATAATAATAAGAATATATTTGGAAAGAGAATCAATGACTAAGAAGGCATTCTTTAAAGGAAATTTTGGCCTGGTAAGAAAAAACAACACATAAAATCTTTCTAATTAAGAAAACAAGGAGTTATTATCTAGAAATAAAATCAATAGAGGATAGTATTTCAAAATCCTATATAGTAAACGGCGAATATGCAAATCGACCGAACTGCAGAATGACCAGTTGCTATGATGCACACTGACCATCAGAGGGCAGACACTCAATGCAGGAGCTGCCACCTGGTGGTCAATGTGCTTCCACAGGGGGAGTGCCGCTCAGCCAGAAGTCGGGCTCATAGGCTGGTGAGCGCAGCGGCCATGGTGGGAGCCTCTCCTGCTTCCACAGCAGCGTTTAAGATGTCTGACTGATGGTGTTTAAGATGTCTGACTAAGCCGTCAGTCAGACATCCCCTGAGGGCTCCTGGATTGCGAGAGGGCACAGGCTGGGCTAAGGTACCCCACCCAAGGGCACGAATTTTGTGCACTTGGCCTCTAGTAATAAATTAAGATAGGATTAAAAATTGTACATATGATATCAGAGTCTTATTAAAGTAAAAAATGTAGATAAAATACCAAATAAGGCTAAAATATTTTAAAAATGGTAAATTATATTTAATGATAAATGCTTATTAAAAGTTGATGAAAGAGGAAAATAGTAGTGAAGATTATAGTTTTTACATAGTGTGTATATGTGTGCATGTCTGTGTACAAAAGGACATCATAGTAGATACTAGTATTCTATGATTATATTACAGATATGGTAGTAAAACAGAAAATACTTTCAATATAGGTTTAAAATTATTGCTATGAAAGAATGCGATTATGATTTCCTACCATTTATCTCTTGTAGATGTGTGAAGCTGGTGAAAGGGAGCTCTATAAATTCCAGAGGAGACAACAAAATATTAGATACCTCTTCAGGGTGAGATCTTGACAAACATGCTAACGCTGGTTAATGGCATGTGAATAAATTTAAAAAATTCATGTGAGAATTCATTTATCTATAAAAAAATAAGAAACAAGTGAACATGATAGGATTAAGATCAGAAAATATGTATATCCCAACAGGAGGATTTAAAAATTTGTCCTAGAGGAAAATAGCATTTTAAGAGTGATTTTAAACATTGATATTACCAAGTTTACATTTTCAGAAGATCATTTGGAAGCAATAGAATAAAGAACATCTTGCATAATCCATGGCAGCAATTACTTATCATTGCTATAACAATTTGTATGGAAAATATTTTATAACTAGAGGCCTGGTGCATGAAATTCATGCACTGGTGGGGGGTTATTCCTCAGCCCAGCCTGCACCCTCTCATAGTCCAAGACCCCTTGGGGGAAGTCCACCTGCCAGGGATCAGGCCTAAGCCGATGCCGGACATCCCTCTTGCAGTCTGGGACCACTAGCACCTTACCACCTGCCTGCTCACTCCTTACTGCTATGCTCGCTGCTTCTTAGCACTGCCACCACCACTGCTGCGCTCACCAGCTGTGAGCTCGGCTTCTGGCTGAGCGGTGCTCCCACTGTGAGAACACATTGACCACCAGGGGGCAGCTCCTGAATTGAGTGTCTGCCCCTGGTGGTCAGTGTGCATCATAGCGACCTGTTGTTTGGTTGCTTAGGCTTTTATTATATAGATGTCATAAGAAATGCATTGCTTATTCAATGATTTTTTAATATATTTGTTGAATATTTTAGGGGAAATACTAATAACACAGTCTTTTAAGATGATCCTTTTTTTATACGTTTGTTTTATAAAATAAGTCAAGGAATTGTATGCATGCATATTAGCATAACTAATGGACACTGGGGCTGTGGGGGCTTGTCCTGGGGTGGGGAAGAGTAGCAGGGGGGGGATCAATTGGGGGAAAAGGAGACATATGTAATACCTTAAACAATAATAGAAAACAAAAGACTTAAAAAATAAGTCATGGGAAAATCAAATAATAATAACGTTTTTACCTATTGCACCATTTTAAAAATCTGCTTTCCTCCAAGTAGAAGCTATAGAGAAATGATAGGCCATGTTGGATGTGTTCCATTTCTGGTTTTGAAGCTCATCACCATCTTGGGAAGCTTAAGGGGGAGTGTTTTCAATTGACAAAATGAATGTAAGTGGTTTGAAAAGCTTTACAGAGGAAGATACACTGCCAGAAAATATCACTTTGTCTAGTTGACAGAATTTAATGAGAATTTTTCTAACTTAAGATTCAGACATGCTTTTCCAATCAGACCATTATCTATTCTGCAATAATCTGTCTTCTAAACTTAAATTGGGGCAAAGATGAGAGACTGACCACCTGGTGAAATTGAAAATAAAACTCACTCCCTTCTTTCAATACCACCATTAAGTATTCTACAATACATGTGTTTAAACTTGCCCTTACTTTGTTACAAAACTAATATGTGCTATCTGCTATGGAATTTCCTCTTTCTCTCTGTGTGTGTAGGAGAAATGCAAGAACAATTTGAGTATATCCACTGAGTATAGTATTTACTGCAAAGCTTTGATTAAACGCGCCTGTCCTAATTTACAATCTAATAAAATACTATTTGTGTATCGTCTCTTTGTACAGACTTAGGCTTTATTCTAAGCACTGCTATTCAAGATCATGAATTTGAGGACTTAACTTTCAGAGTTTCAGTTTTAAGGTCTGTAAATTAGAAACTGCTACTACCATATAGATCTATTGTTATGATTAGTACGATATTTGTGACATTCCCTGAGGCTTAGCTGCATATGAGCCATTATTTATGCCTTCTTTTCTGCTTTTCTTTTTTATAGCGATTGAGAAGTCAAATTACCTTCCCAGATTTAATTTTTTTTTTTCATCTAGACATGGACATGCTGCAAGTTCTGGCTAGTACAATGTAAACCAAAGTCTCTGGAGAAGATTCTGAGAATATTTCACTTATGAAAAAGGCTTATCTGGTGTATCCGTTTTGATCATTCCTGCCGAATCACCTTGCAATCTGGAAGATGAAAGCCATGTGCTAGGAATAGTGGAGCTAAAGATTTTTTAAAAAATCTCTTCCCTAATGAATATCTGAATATTTGGATTAACCTTGGGTTGCTGCCTCTAGAATTCTTATATGGTGAATTAAATCATTTGTTTAAGACATGGTTAGTTTTTAGTTTTTTTGTTTTTTTTTTAGTATGGGAAACATTCATTGTTTTTACAATGCATAAAGGGTCTACGGATTATGTTTGCATAATTTGTCCTTAAGATATTTTAATCTTCTTCCAACCACTCTAGTGACCCTGTTCTTTTAACCACTCTACTGACTCTGTCAGAGAAAAAAAATAAACAAAACAAACAAATGAAAAGTAGAATTTAAAAAATTTTTTTAATTGATTTCAGAGAGAGAAAGGGAGGAGAGAGGGTTAGAAACATCAATGATGCGGGAGAATCCTTGATCAAATGCCCCCTGTACAACCCTTTTTGGGGATCAAGCGTGAAACCCATGCATGTGCCCTGATCAGGAATGGAACCGTGACCTCCTAGTTCATGGGTCCATGCTCAACCACTGAGCCACCTAGGCTAGAAAATCTTTATACTGTACATTTAACATATGAAAAGTATTAGCATATTACCTTGAATAGCAGAATTTCATTGTAGCAGGACTTCTTAGGATTAGTGTTACAATATTCATTCATTTTAAAGCAGAAACTGCTGTCCTACACATCACAACAATCCATCAAGTTGCCTGACTTACAATAAATCATGGGCATGTTCGTAAGGAGATGAGACACACATTTTAAAACTCATCATTTTTACTTAATTCTCATCAAATTCTTCTTAAAACAACTCAAAGTTCTTTTTTTTTCCCAGCTCATTTTCTTCAGAGACATTCCCTCAAAATGACCTCTTAATGTCTAAGTGATTCCACTCTTAGTACATCCTGCCAAATATAAACTAATATCTATTGATTTGAATCATGATCATGGTGAGAGGAAGGAGGAATAGAGGGTGAATTCCAATTTATTCTTTAATAACTTCAGTTAAATGAAAATGAAGTAATTAGTAACTATTAACCATGCTTGCTATTTTATAAAATCAGGCATTTTTAGAAAACATTGCAAGAAAGAGTATCCTTTTCTTAAACCAATTAGAACTGTTCATCTCAATGGACTGCACTTTGTTATCAAAATAAATCTAATGTCATTACATCAGATATGCTTATCTATAATAATAAAAACACAATATGCTAATTAGACTGGACAGCTGAACAACCTTCCAGACATCATTCTGGATGTCCTTCCAGACGAAGCTGCTGCAGTAGGGCCAAGGCAGAGGTGGTTAGGGGTGATCAGGCAGGCAGGCGAACAGTTAGGGGCAATAAGGCAGGTAGACAAGCAGTTAGGGGTGATCAGGCAGGCAGGTGAGTGGTTAGGGGCGATCAGACAGGCAGGTGAGTGGTTAGGGGCGATCAGACAGGCAGGTGGGAGGTTAGGGGCAATAAGGCAGGCAGGTGAGAGGTTAGGGGCAATAAGGCAGGTGAGCAGTTAGGAGTGATCAGCAGGCAGGCAGAGTAGTTAGGGGTGATCAGGCAAGCAGATGAGCAGTTAGGGGTGATCCGGCAGGCAGGTGAGTGGTTAGGAGCCAGCGGTCCCAGATTGTGAGAGGGTACAGGCTGGGCTGAGGTGCCCCTGCCCTCTGTGCATGCATTTTGTGCACTGGGCCTCTAGTTTTTATATAATTTAGCAACAAAAATAAAGATAGTGAAATAAAACTTCCTAAGCCCATGATTTCTTATAAGACTTTGAGTAGAGGGGAATAAAGATGTTTTAAAACCCAGATGTTTTCAAACTTAAAGATGATGTTATACTCTTTTATGTAAATGAGCAAGTTGATTGCATGCTGTACCACCACTGCCTATTTGGAGACCCAATTTTAAAGAGATATCTTAATCCTCTATGTAACTTGAAATAAATAAAAATATTTGTATGCTATCAAATCTGAAAGGCACATTTATTTCACTTTCTTTGTATATTGGGTTTAAGAATTTGTTGGTTTATGTTCCAGTTTTTCATATTTTGAGAGTAAAGTATAATATTATAGGTCTGCTTATTGATAAGAGGGTCTGAATCAAAGTGGGTTGATTCATTCAAGTAGAAGAGTTTGTTCTTTACTCCTGTTCCTAAAACAGAACTTCCTATTTTGTGACATCAACCAGAATTGATATCTCTGTGTTTTTTTGCTTTTGTTTTTCTTGTGCTTTTCTTTTCTTTTGGAGAGTCTTTTCTGTTGAAACTGGGCAGGCTTCAAATAAAAATGGGCTTCTCTGTACTTTGGTGGTAATTTATGCATCTTAACTTATAAGCAAATTCTCCTGAAAAGCTACTCAAAAAGTAGTCAGTGTGGAATGGTCTAGTTCCTAAAATATGCTATATTAACCCACATCACTGTATTTTGGGTTTGGTGCTCACATTCATAAGGCATCAGTTTCATTATAGAACATGATGTTTATTTTTCTTTCTAGGAGACCTGGGGTACCACAAACTGTCATCTTACTAAGTAGTTGTCTTGTTGCTTTGTCGTTGGCACATCTTGTTTCATTATGATTTTTTGCATGAAGTGAAATTGTTAAAGGAGTTAGTGAGATAAATTTTGCTAACTTCGTAAAAGACAAAATGATCACATCTAAAATATTCAGATGTGTTAGGCAGACTAATGCTCCACCTCCTCCAAAGATGCCCAGTAGGTTCCAATCTTTATGACATGTGAATATATTCTTTTACGTGGCAAGATGGACTTTGCAGAAGTGATTAAGAATCTTGAGATTGTACGATTATCTTGGGTTACCCAGTGGTCTCAAGTCTAGAGTGAGGGAAGGTGATACAAGACAGAAGCAGAGTTTGGAGTGCTATGGCCATAAGCTGTGATGCAGGCAGCCTCTAGCAACTGGAAAAGTCAAAGGAGCAGTTCTTCCTCAGAACCTCCAGGAGGAAAGCAGTTCTGCTGACCCCTCAATTTTAGTCCTTCAAGACTCATTTCCCACTTATGACTTTCAGGGATATGTAATAGGAAATCTGTGTTGTTTTAAGCCACATTGTTTATGATACTTTGTTACAACATACATAAAAATTTGTACTCTCATCTATTTCTACAAAAACCATTTCCAGAGGATTGATAATCAAAGATCAGAAAAATCCAAACCCATGGCTTTATTAAGATGGCACTGTATCAGTATCATTTGCTGATGGTATAGAAGCATGTAAAGGAAGCCATCCAATTTAGTCTGAGGAAGTAGGACAGGGAGTTAAGGTAACTGCTGTGACAGAAGACATAGGAGATATCCAAGCGAAAGGGATGTTGTGGTGGAATGAGCAAGAAGAGGAAGTACTTCTCACAAAGGGAAAAGGTGTTTGTGAACAATTTCCACTGGTGAAGAGCTTGGAGTAATTAAGAACTGAAGAGACTTTTATATGACTAGGATCTTTAGAGTGATGTAGAAAATAGTGTAAAATGAAGCTGTTGAACTGAAAGAACCATGGAAGCAGCCGTGACTTTAAGTTGGGTAATTAAGGATTTTTGCCTTTAGTTTAGGAATATTTGGAAGGCATCAAGGGGTTTTACTGCCCAGGATTGGAATAGTTTTGACTTCTGTTTCAATTAAATAATTCTATTTTATGCTTAAACAATTCCATTTTATGCTCCCCGCCCCCGCCCACTCATTCAGATATGTCAGTGCTTTTCCTCATCCCAACATTAAAAGCATCTACAACAAACATATGGCATGGGTCAAGATATCACACCATTCTGCATCTGTAATTATATGAACCACCATAGATGCTTTTGATGTTTTTTTGATCTTTTATGCAATGAAATGCCATAATTAATTGCTCACATTTCTAGGCACTGCATAGGCAGTTTAGATAATTAATGAAAGTCAGTTAGTTATTCACATTATCATAATCAATAAAGTTGGAATGACTCAATATTTCTTCTTGTCCTTTTGCCTAGTCCTAAAGCAAATGGAGATGAAAAAGAAAAATCACTGTGATTAAAAACAAATCTTCTATATAAGTGAACTTTTTAAAATTAATGTGCCCCTTATTATAGTCATGGTCTGAGTTTTATTCTCAATTAAGTACAATCTAAAAATGAATTAAAAATGACATTTGTAAATGGATGGAAAAGAAATCATATATAACAGTGACTTGACTTCAAAGGCCCAATGATATTAGCTCTCTTTAAAAAGTCTGAGGGCAAGAAAGAATGGGCCTATAAAACTTCTGGTGTCAGTATTTCCCAGAGACAGATGAGGTCCTAGTTATTAGTTATTTAAATGAAGCTGCTCTAGTTTTGATTAAGAGTCTTTTTTTAAGCTGCTATACAATGACATATATATTACTTTATATAACTTCTATCAGTGATGATAAAAATTTTAAGTGTAAAGACTCCCATCAAATCGTCAAAGATGTATTTTAGAAAAAATAAAATTTCATGTGGCTACTCTAATTATGATTAAGCGAAGGAATATACTCCCTTATCACATATTTCCAAACATACTTATACAACTTTTAAAAATTAGGACAGGCCCCAATATTTTGTTTGTTAGCATACATCTCCTACTAGTAGATGTGTAGCTCAGGTTGAAGCTGCATAACTCAAAGTTTTGTAGTATCAGAATATCTCCTCTACGTGGGCAATAGTTAAATTTTTCTCTATTCAAGGTATGTCCTCTTGTTTTTAAAATCAGGATAATTGTGTTCACATAGAAATGATTGACATATTATAAACAATTCATACAAACTCAAGGTACCATGTTCAGTCTTAAAGATAGAGTCTGAGACAAGAATAACTAAATTCTTTCAGATTGGACTCTACTCAGTGACTTCAATTTATCCCCATTCTTCCCATTTAAATATTTTTCCTTCTTTATTCCATCTAATTTAAGACCTTGTTGCTTATGACATTATACTATTCTAAAAATGTCTATAAGAGAAAGTTTGAGTGTTAAGACCTTGGCTCATGAAGACTATAATTTCTGGTTTTGTTTCCTTATAAATTTCAGATTTAATTTATAGTCTTCCACTTTAGGAGATATCCCCATGTGCTTTTTAAACAACTCCTACCCCTTCATTCTTCAGATTTTGAGGAGGTTTATGATCCTTGAAACCAAGATTTCCCTAGAGAAATACCTTATATTCACATTAGATAAAATTCTTACATAAATTGTGGTTATTATGTTAAAGATGTCAACTGTTTAAAATCCTTCTGAATAGAAAATCCTAATAATAATATTAAGGGGGAAATAGGACAGGGATTTCACACTCAATAGTATTTGGAAAATAGAAATTTAAACCTACTGAAGTAAGGTTTAAGCAAATATTTAATCTTTAAAGTTCTAAGAAAATTTAATAAGCAAATATTTATTCTGAGTCAATAAGAAAGTAAAATAAGACATAATGTGAAGACTATTGTTAAATTTAGTCCATACACTCTTATTTTTCCCCTTGGTGACAATGTCTAAGAACAATAAAGAAAATGTTTCTATAGGCTTAGAAATCTCATACAAGTTTTCACTGATGTTTCTTATTTCTCTGTATTTATAGGTATTTCCCTCTCAGACACAAAGGATGAGGAAAATTGGTGACTTTCCAAAATGCACAATCAGCTTCTGACAATTTTGCATTACCCAGAAAGTAAAGAATGGGTAGTTTAATGTAAACTAATTTATCACTAAAATTATTTTTAGTTAATAACACTTTTTTAATGTTCCAGAAAATTTGCAGAATGGAATTATCTACTAGTCCCCAATTCAAGATATTCCTATGAGTTTGCTCAGGGGAAGAGTGGGAGAATCCTACTTCAGTGAATCATAAAGCTACCGTTAAGTTTCCATTCTTCAGATGACCAGTTTCCAATCACATTGTGAATCACTTTAATTAAAGAAAGAGATGTTATTTGAGAAGCAACTAATCATGGAATTGATTTTGAGGGAAAAGGTCCACTTTTGTTTATAATAAAATTTAATTTTATCACAAATTTTTATTTTAACAGTAGACAACTTAAATTTCAGTCTAAAAAAAGACACTTAGCACTGACAAGTTTTCCTATTATCTAAGCTAGAGGCCCGGTGCACGAAATTTGTGCATGGAGGAGGAGTATCTCTAAGCTTAGCCTGCACCCTATCCAATATGGGACTCCTTGAGGGATGTCCGACTGCCCGTTTAGGCCCGATCCCACTGGGCCTAAACGGGCGGTCGGACATCCCTCTCACAATCCAGGACTGTTGGCTCCCAACCACTTGCCTGTCTCTGCATGATTGCCCCTAACTGCTCCTGCTTGCCAGCCTGATCACCCCTTAACCACTCCCCTGCCAGCCTGATCGATGATTAACTGCTCCCCGGCTGGCCCGATTGCCCCTAACTGTCCTCCTCTGCTGGCCTGGTCACCTCTAACTGCCCACAACTGCCCTCCCCTACAAGCCATCTTGTGGCAGCCATCTTTGACCACATGGAGGCAGCCATCTTTTGTCTTGGAGTGACAATCAATTTGCCATCATATTATTCTTTTATTAAGCTTGTAGTGGAGGACAGTTGACTGTCATATTACCCTTTTATTAGTTAGGATAGCAAGTCAGTGTGAGGATGTCAGTGTCATAAAAACTCTTTATCCTATATAGTAAAAGGCTAATATGCAAATCAACCTAACCGCAGAACGACTGGGCGCTATGACACGCACTGACCACCAGGAGGAAGATACTCAACACAGGACCTGCTCCCTGGGGGTGAGTGTGCTCCCACAGGAGGAGCTTCACTCAGCCAGAAGCCCTGAACCAGGTTCACGGCTGGTGAGCACAGTGGCAATGGTGGGAGCCTCTCCCACCTCTGTGACAGTGCTAAGGATGTCTGACTGCCAGCTTAGGCCCTCTCCCTGTGTGCCTAAGCCAGCAGTTGGACATCCCGTGAGGGCTCCCAGACTGCAAGAGGGTGCAGGCCAGGCTGAGGGAGCCCCCAAAGTGCACGAATTTTGTGCACTGGGCCTCTAGTTGTATAATAATCCAAATCTGTGAATGAGAGCTCAGAAGTGGCATTGTGAAGATTAGCATGAAAATAGTCAACATTTTAAAGCAGTTTAGGTAGGTTTTCCATACACAGAAAAAATTAATGTTCATAAAATTGATGCTGTGAAAATATTGAGAAAGTATTTGGATTTGAAAATGAAAACAAGCATGTAAATACAATTTACATAGGTAAAATTTTGCCAAGGCTTTTAGTATATTTGTAACTAGTGGCCCATTGCAGGGAATTTGTGCATAGGGGGAGGGGTTCCCTCAGTCCTACCTGCATGTTCTCCAATCTGGGTCCCCTTGGGTTTAGGCCCAAACCAGCAGCCAGATATCCCTCTCGCAATCTGGGACCACTGGCTCCTAACCACTCACCTGCCTGCCTGCCTGATCACCCCTAACTGCCTCTGCCTGCCTGCCTGATTGCCCCCAACTGCCCTCCCCTGCCAGCCTGATCTCACCCCCAACTGCCTTAAAACCCCTCCTCAGCTTCCACTCTAGGTTCTATCTTTGCAGTTCACCCAGATTTGGTTCTTTTTGGTCGGTTTCTATGCCAGTCAGCTTCAAAAGTTCTGTCTCCTATGCAGCCACTGGCTCCTCACAGTTCACTCAGATTTGGTTCTGATTGGTCAGTTTCTATGCCAGTCAGCGTCTCTGGGCTTATCTTTGGGCCTGATCAGAGAGGCAGGGCTGATCAGCAGCCCCCATGGAGGCCCAGAAAGAAACAGAGATGCGCTGCTGGCCAGGCCCAGAGAGGAAAAGAGAGGCAAGGACTGATCAACAGCTGCCATAGAGGCTATTGATCAGACCCTGCTTCTCTCCAGGCCTCTCTCCAGGCTTGATCTGCAGAGCCCTCAGCAGTCAGTGCTGGGTCACCAAGACAATGCAGCACTGACTGCAGGACTGATTTCTGGTGTTCGGTCGAGCCTTCAGTTATTATGGTCACTGCCTTTTTATATATATAGATAAGATTGGTTATTCTATGGATCTTTAATACCCCTTTTGAAATTTTATCATGCCTTCTCTAACCTGCATAGTTTTATCTGTCCCTTCTATCGGTAAGTAGTGCTATTAAAATAAAATTGCTTGTTAAATATTAAACTTTACATTACATGTGTAAATATTTTATACTCATAATATTTATGTATATTATACAATACAATATTATATAATTACTAGAGGCTCAATGCACAAAATTCTTGCATAGGTGTAGTCTCTAGGCCTGGCCGGTGATCAAAGCATGAGCATCTGACATGGAAAAGCAGGTCCCAGCTGACCTCTGGGCCCTGAGCAGAACATGGGCCCCTGGGCGCCTGCGCATGCCCCTCCACCTGAGTTATCGGGCCCCACCCAGCTCCCTCAGTGCCTGGGAGCCGGGCAGCAGCCCTGTCCCCAGCCTCTGCTGATGGTCACTGTCTGCTGGGCGATAGGCCCCACTCACACCTGCCTTGGCCTGGTGCCATCCTGCTGTGGTCCCGTTCTCGTCAGGGCCCATCAGGGCCAGCAATGCCTCCACTGCTGCCTGCTGCCAGCGCTGCATCACTGATGCCTGCCTTTTTCCACATCACCTCCTGGTGGTCAGTGCACATCAGAGTGAGTGGTTGAACTCCTCATTGAGGGGACAATTTGCATATTAGGCTTTTATTATATAGGATTTGTATATGGTGTAAATAATGTATTTGAATGAATTTGAATATAATAAAGGAATTTGAAATTTAGATAAAATGATATTTCCTATATGTGTACAGTCATGACATACAGTATATACATTCTCAGATCTTTCTGGATATACTCTAAGATAAGCTAGATCTCATAGCAGAGAAAATTAACTTTTTGAAAGTAGGCCAAAAATAATGATAATGAATGTTCACTGGATTTCCCTGAAGAATTTTTCCTTGAAGAATTAACATAATTGTTATTTGAAAAAGTATTTAGATTTGCTTAATTTAGTGAGAGAAAACTCACTGGAAAGAAATGCTAATCAGAAATTTTAAAACAAAATGAACAAACTTGAAAATACAAAATGATAGTTACCAAGGAACATTTTCAAGAAATATGTTAGCCTAAGTCAATACTATTTCACTGTAAAATTAGAAGGTTAATTTTTTTCCTCACAATGACTCATTTTGTTTTATTTTTATTTAGATATAGTTAATATACCATGTTATATTAGTTTCAGGTGTACAACATAGTTATCCAATGATATACCTACTGAAGTGTTCACCACGAGACATAAGCCTAATTTCTCTGAAAGTGACTTTTGCTGTGTATGGGCTATACTCTTCTGCTTCTTTGTATGTCTCATAAATTTTGTTTGTGGAAAACTGTATTTAAATATATATATTGTGGTATCTCTGAAAACCAGATTCATCTACCTCCTAATGGATTGCATTTGCTGACTTGTATTATTTTTATTGGTTTGTTAGGACTATTTTTATAAAGCTTGTAGTACTTGTCATGTGCAGCACGGAAAATTTTAGCCCAGTTAGCTTGATGGTTAGTTTGATTGGACAAATATTTTATTAAATGTATTGAACCTTCTCGAGGGCAGACCAGATCATTCTGCCTTAGGCTGTACTTTCTTCCATGATTAGGGCCTTCTTATGTATGTTCTGTTCATGTACATGTCCTGCATATGTGTGTTGTCTTCTATATTTGCAGAAATACATCTGAGTTTTTCAAAGTCCATTATGGACATCTCTTTCCCCAGTTTGGCCTTTTAAATCTTTGGTGAGTCTCTGATTCCTAACCGGTGTTGCTGCTTCAAGCTTCTATGCTGTTAACCAATTGCCAGTGATTATTGTTGACAAATGCACTTGATTTTGGTCTTTTTGCTGAGAGCATGTACGGAGCCATGTCAGTACAGACAAGCCCTAGAGTAGAGATTTTCAGGGACCTTGCAGATACATCAAGTAATGTGTCTTCCCAGGGCATGGAAATTTTGAGGGTCTCCAACCCTGTTCTGTCCCCTGCAGTGACGCCTAAAAATTTCTAGTCCATTGGTTTGCATAGCTATTGATTTGTAATAAGATTGGTTTGTGTGGCTGTTGATATTCAAGGCCACCAAAAATAGGTCAGGAGAAGATTTGTGGCAAGTTAATTGCCATATAATTTGCTCTTTTCACAAAGATTCAGCCATGGCTCTTAAATAAAGTCTTTGTCAATTATTAGAAGTTTATTGTTTATTTCCAGAATTTCAAAAGTTTGATCTTTAATAATTTTGGCAAATATTCTCAATACTTTTATGGAGAAACAGATTTTTGGAGGTCCTAAATCTATTGTTTGTCATCTGGTTCTTGTAATTTAAATCCTCCATTGTAAATCACGTGTAAATAACTTGTTACCTCAGTGATATTTAAAATATCTTTCACTACATCAACTTATTTTGAAAAAATAGCTATGGTAGACTCTTTTCATCTTTACCACAATTTTTAAATTTTTACTGCAGGTTGAATGTGCAATACAGCTCTGTTGAGGTCAAGCATGGCCATATGACTTGTTTAGATGAAGATGTGAGCAGGAGAGTACCTATCCCTTCTTGGCAGAAATGTTAAGGGTCTCCTATGTTCCATTCTGGATTTTTATAAGAAAGCATGTGTGAAAACAGTTAATAAAAAGGTCTAGTGTTACCTAATTGTAAGGTAATGATATGATGACTCTGATCTGTCTTCAAATACCCACTCTAGTCTTATGGGGGATTTCAGACTAGGCATGATCTCAGAATAACAGATATTCTGTTAGGAACCAATGTGAGAGCACATCTTTCCCAGTCCCTTTATTGAACAAAGAGTCTGAGGTTTTGGACATTTAAATTACTTTCCCAAATCAACCCAACTGGTAAATAGGTTATCTAGGATTAAATCAATGCCTTTCTATATTCCTGGTCAGCTCTGGTCAACATTTAAAAGTTGACAATATAGGGATTCCAAGTATAGCATAATACATATATATGTTAAACACATTTGTAGATTATGATACCAAGTATCTTTATATTGTATTTTAAATTATATGTGTGTATCTACATATCCTATATAATAAAAGCCTAATATGCTAAGTGTTCAACTGTTCATTCGACCATTCAACCAATCTCTATGATGCACACTGACCACCAGTGGGCAGACGCTCCAACCAGAAGGTCAGCCCTCCTGCAGTCCCTCCTTGGGAATGGCCTCGATTGGGCCTGGGTGAGACGGGCAGGACACGCCCTGAAGCCAACCTCTCTTGGTCCTTCCCCGGCCTCTAAAATATTTCTTCTAATTAATTTCCTTTCAGTGTGCATGAATCTGTGCACTGGGCCTCTAGTTATATATAAGTGTAAACACAGAATAGAGAGAATCCAAAGTTAGATATTAGCAGGGTAAGCTTGAAAGGGATCAGAATGAGTGTCAGAACAGAGAAGAAACGACCATCCATGGAATGAAGGCATCCCACTCTTCAAAACTGGCCAGAATGTTAGTAAAACAGAGATTTGGTTCTGCATGAGAATTCATGTTTAGAAGTTGTTTGTAAGAAAGATGATGTGTTCACCTTTAAGTTAATTAGAAAACTGGTTGCTTTTATCTTAATGCAACCCTCTCCTTCTCTTTGCCTTTAACAGTGGCTTGTTTAAGGTAGGAATATATTCATCACTGATGTCAGTGCCTTTTTACCTTAATTAAAGTGGGAGAAAATCATGCACCCCAGTTACACCAAGCCTTGCCCCATATGCTAATTGCTATATGTATTAGGTCATCTCCATTTAAGACCAGCAGCTGTATATATTTCTTTGGACAGATCATGTTGAATTTAACAAGTCACTTTAGATTTCAAATTCAGTGTGGTCACCAGGGTGTTTTGCGGAGCTTCCCAATCGTGTGGGTAAATAGACTGCATGATGATGTGGAAAGGAAAAAACCCTGAAGATTGCCAACACATCATCAGCCCACAGCTTCTCACCCATCCCCTAATCCTCAATATTCCACAATTACTTTAAAAGAAAAGCAATTGAGTTTGTCTTGCCCTGTTTTGGAACCTGTTCTGAGAGGATCAGACAATTCTGCCACATTTTCCCCTCCCTACTTAATGTTGCTTTAATTTCTCTTGGAAAACGTGTTAGTATTCATGAGCGGTGGAAAGCGTATATAAGCCTTTGCCTCTGGCTGTGCTTTTCTCCGGGGATTTCCTGTAGCTAAGGACCCTGGGTGAGTCTGATGATGCAGGCTCTGCTCACAAACCAGTCATCATGCCTGGGATAATACTGCAAAGGCAGGCACTTGCACTAAAGGGAAAGCCCTGGGGATTCTGGTTACTTGTCTCTCGCCTAAGCATATAACCAGTGCATTAGAGGGTCCTTTGAAACAACGCACATGAATTTCACTTCTCTGATTACATTCCTGTTTCACCAGAACAGTAGGCTAAAATCTGCCTTTAACATTTCCTGGGGTTGAATCTCAACGGCTGGCAGACTCTTTGATTCTTTATGCAGCATCCTTCGGAGAGCTTGTAAAGCCAGATAAGGAATACCCAGGTGGCACCACATTTGAGCTGTCTTATTAGAGGCAACTTTGCAGGGCGGCTTTGCCACAGTTTGCTGCAGAAGCTTGAACAAGAAACCTATTTGCACACACAGTGTGCTACAAAGGCCAATGTGAGCTTTCCAAAGGTGAAGAGCTGCCTCCTAACGAGTCTCCAAACACCACAGTCTGCCTGGAGACCCTCAACTGTGACCTACTAGGTGTGTCTGTTTGGAACGCGAACAAAATTTGTCCATTTGTTGAAAATATCAGTGTGTTAATGGCTTGAAAGCAGACGCTGTGCTTTATTTTGAGTAGAACAGCTCCCTCTCTTCACGAAGCCTGTGCAAATAGATTTTCGGAACTCTTACAAGCAAGCTGCTTCGGCTCAGTTGTCGGAATTTGTTCTGTTATAATTTCTGTTACATACATTGCACTGCCTTCTGAAAAGATAGATGTATGTTTATTTTTGAAACCTTCTTGAGTACATTATGTTGCTTCACTAAATATGCCTTTTTGTAATGCACAGTGCCTTTTCAATGACCAAGCCATGGGAAATGAATGGTGAGTGGTCTGTAATTTTATTCAGATTTATATGGTGATGGTATTAAGAGACAGTCACTTGTCCTTGTCCTTATAAAGTGCACAGAGGTTACTCTCCAATGTTTTAAGTTAAATTAATTCTTTGATTTGTAAATGAACAGGTAAGTACCAAGAAATTAGCAACTATGCCAGTTGGAGCTCTAAAGTAAGATTCAGAAACAGTTTTGGAATGCTGGAACTGGAGGTCAAGGTCTATGCCCATGAATAAAGAGACCAGTATTGTGCTTGAGTGTTTTTTTGTCAACTGTGTTCCATTACATGGGTGGATACAAGGATTGGGCAAAGAATTAGATTTAACCAGTTTTGTTACTTTGTCAGTGGACAATTACAAAATATGAGAGGATAAAGGAGACAAAAGTGTGTACCAAAAAAAGGTATTTTCATGGAATTTACCTTAGATAAGAATACCAGAAAGGATATTAGGGAAATGAGGTATAGAGAAAAGATTAGATCAATGAATTATAAATCATGGTGAGTTATAGGACTTTTGGAGACAAGAATCTAGAGGACTTGAGATGGAAAAAAATAAGGAGAGGGTTTTCAGAGAATGGATTGCAAGAAACTGAGATTACAGCATCAAGAGACTAGGCAACTTAAAGAATTAAAGACAGGACCCGGCCAGTGTGGTTCAGTGGCTGAGCATTGACTCAGTAACCAAGAGATCACTGAATCAGTTCCTTATCATGGCACCTGCTCAGTTTGTGGGCTCCATCCCCATTGAGGGGCATGTGGGAGGTGGCTGATCAATGATGTTTCTCCCTCATTGATGTTTCTATCTCTCTATCCTTCTCTCTTCCTCTCTCTCTAAAAACCAATAAAAACATACTAAAAAAAAGAGTTCAAGACAGGATCATTGAAGGACAAGATCAACAAAATTTGTATGTATGTATGTTTTATGTATGCATATATATTTTTTTCTATAAGTGAAATTTAATTGTATACCTAAGTACCTCAAAACTGAGTATATTGAACAAGCAAAAACTTGTTTAGCTCCTAAGTCCCTGGGTTGAATGAATGATCCTTCTAGTGTGAGCTTCCTCAGCTGAGCCCTGCTGAGTTTTCTTATGTGTTTGTTGTCAGTTGAAGGATCAGCTAGTAAATGAATGATCTAGGATGGCCTCACTTATCTTTCTGGCAATTAGCAGGCTGTCAGACAATGCATTAGGAGTCACTCAGCCACATGTCTTTCATCTTCTAGTAGACTAGCTCAAACTTTTTCACATGTCAATGTTAGGGTTTCAAAAACTATAGAGCAGGATGCACAAATATTTACAAGTCTCCACTTTCATTATGTTTGCTAATGATTCATTGGCCAAAATGACTCACATGGTCAACCCAAATTAAAATATATTGTGCTGGACTCTGCATTCAGCTGTGAAGAAACAAATTTGTGACTATTCTTAAATCAAGCACATATATTTATTTTCTGTCTTATCCACTAGACTCTAACTTCCTGTAGCACAAACTGAGTCTGTTGTGCTCATTCACTAAAACCCTCTATTGCCTATCATAGTGTTTGAAACACAGTGGACATTCATAATAATATCCTGATAAGTTCCTATCTATCAGTACCTTAACATGTCCAAAACAAAGTCATCTGCTTTCTCAAAAATCATCAACTTTTCCAAACCTCACTGCTTTTGTGAGATAAATGTCCATTTTCCAGTTCTTTAGCTCAAAACGTTGATGTCACTTCTAGGCAACCCTACTCTCTTCTCTTGTGTAATCAGATCTGGTTCTTTGTTTATTCTATTTATTCAATTACTCTCAACTGTATCTCATGCAACTTACAATATTTTTTGTTTTCTCAACATTGTAACATTCAAGAGACTAGGCAACTTAAAGAGTTCAAGACAAGAAAATTAAAGGACAAGATCAACAACATTTGCATGTATGTAGGTAGGTATCTATTGAGTAGATAGTTCCAGCTTGATTTTCTGCTACTAGATTTCACCCCATTGTTCAACTGCCCTCCCAGGAAAGCAATAATTTTACAAAAACTACTGGTTATACCACTTCTATGCTCAATGATCTTCAACACTTTTCTATTCTATAACAACTTGTCAGCTGAGCATTTAAATGCCAAGAGTACATGATCTTAAACCACCATTTATAGCCTTTTCTCTCAAAAGTTATTTCATATATTTTATATCCTGCTACCTGAACTATAACCCTTTTCCTCAAGAATACTGATGTTATTTTTACTTTTCTTTATCTTTTTATCTACCAGCAATTCAAACATTTTTTTTTCTCACACATTAGTGTCTTTACTGGTCAAAAGCTAACTCACGGAACATTGTTCTATTCAATGATACTACCTTAAAAAAACAAACAAAAAAAACCTGTTACTTAAAACACCTCAATCCACAACAAATAAAATTGTCCTTTTGTTATTAAAACTTCGTAACACCTTTTATTTATATTATGTCTGGTTTTAAAATTGTCTGTTCACTTTTCTATCTGTCACTCAAGGGTCTTACCTATTTCATGGCTGAGACTGTGTATTATTAATTACTACATCCACAAAATACAAAATACAATGTCTTATTCATAACCTATACACCATAACTGCTTGATAAATTAATGTCAAAAGGAGAACTGAAAACCTCATATTGTGTTTAGCTTAGTACACATTAGTAGGTGATGTATATTAATGAAATAGACTGAAATTACTATCTCAAGCCACCTGGATTTGCTCTGTGACTTTCTCCAAATATGCATTTATTTCCAGGGGCTAAATAATAAATCACACATTCAACAAATGCAAATTAAATCAATGTTAAGGAAAGTGATATTAATTCAAAAGAATACACTATAACTCTATAACTATATTTCATTGTTAGAATTTATACATTTTTGGCCAGGATGAAGATAAGAGAATCTTAATGACCCTTGTACATATATCACTGAGGACTCAGAACTAAAGAAATGTTGTTAAAAATCTATGTTCAGCATCAATTAAATAGAGTGACAGTTGCTCTTACATAGTTATGTATATTTTAAAAACGTTCAAAACAGTGGTACATTAAATAGCATACTCATTTTTGTTTATAAGCCACTAGAAGCCTGGTGCACGAATTTGTGCACGGGTGGGGACTAGGCCTGCCAGGGGGAGGGGCTGTGGGAGGTTGAGAGGGGTCGATCGAGGCCCCTGATGAGGCTGGTTGACCCCCCGCAGTGCACATCATAGTGACTGGTCATTCCAGTGAAACTATCCCATCCCTCCATGATACTGCTTTTGCTCACAGCAACTGAAGCATCTTAAAGTGAATGCTTTACTTTAAATTCACAATATGAATTTTCAGTTTTCTTATACTGCCGGTTGGCTGATTATGCCACTTTCAGTAACACTCAGAAATGTTGTTCTAAAGAATTCTTTTCCAACACATGTATTCTCTTGGATCTTTTATTAGAAGTAAGAAAGATATCTAGGAAAAAAAACAATTTCTTTCTCTAATAATTTAGGAAAAACTGTGTACAGGTTATATTACTACATAATTTCTCACTTCTGTAGTTTGCTGATTTAATAAATGTCAAATAAAATGATATACTTAGAATAGCTCTCAAAATTATATGAGAATGAGACAACTATATTTTTCTGCTTTATATGTAGTCATTTCAATCTACTAACATACTAAGAAACACTTTGGAAAATAAATATTACTACTACTAACTACATTATATGTTTCCATGTGTTGTGTTTAAAGTTAGTTTATTTTTTACTAATTATATTTGGCATTTGACATGTCATGCTTCTTTCATTCATTCCGCTTGCTCTTGTGGTAGCAGAGAATCAATTTACTTTCAAGATATTCTCTCATTTGTCACAGAATTGATTGGAATGTGACAATTCCATCCCATACCCAAATAGTGGTTATAATGACCAAACCTAACCTACTTGTACTTTCTCTTTTGGAATTTTGGATGATGTGTGAAAATACAGAGATGTCAAAGAATAATCCCAACTTAGGAGATCTAATAAATAGTAAAATCATGGTTTAAAACCAATTGTAGGATTCCAAAATGTTTGGTAGTCTTACTGTGCCTCATGTCCTAACATCATATATATGCTTTTATTGATTTCAGAGACGAAGAGAGAGGGAAAGAGAGGTAGAAACATCAATGGTGAAAGGGAATCATTGATCAGCTGCCTCCTGCACTCCCCACAGTGGGGATCAAGCCCCTCAACCGGGGAACAGCAACCTCCTGGATCATGTAGGTCAACACTCAACCACTGAGCCACCAGCTGGGCTGAGATAATTCTTGAAATCTGCTGGGTGGTGATCACTTTAAGTTGCATTTTCTTTAAAAAGATTGTGACAGGAGCTATGGGATCTGGGTTATATCTTTAAATTCCAGGTGCCTCCATATTTTTTTTCTACTTTTAAATGAGAAAGTAAATAAATCCTTTAATTTTTAGACTTATTTTGCAGATCTAATGAGATAAGTGAACTCTTTGTGAAATATAAGGAACATTGATCTGATGTTTTCTTTTACCATCAAGAAAACCACTAAAACCACAAACTGAAGCCATTAGACTGAAGATGAACTGATAAAGTTTAGGCCCTAAGAATCCTGTAAAATAAAATCTATCTCTGTATGAATCATTATCAAGTAGTGTTTATCACATACTCAAGTAGTATTGCATTTAAAAAAATTATCATGCCAACTTATGATTGAGTATATGAGGGCACAACAGCTTATTCACTGAGTATTTTTGGTCAATGAACTGGCCTTTGCATTCTTTAGAGCAGAACGTTTTGCCAGGAGCTGTCTTTAATAATAAATTAAGGATTAAATGTATGAGCATAGCACAAGCACATTTGAATTTTTAACTACCCTGAATTTCATATTCTTATGTATATGAACTCATTTCCTTGTTAAAGAAATATAATTTATTTAAAGGCAGAATTTCTTCTTATTTTTGTTGTGTGTGTACTTCTATATAGAATATATTTTGCTACCTCATTTTTATTTGGTAAAATAAAATAGCTATTATTTCAAATTTTCTAAATTCTAGACTTGTAAGAATTTCTTAAACTGTTATAAATAAAAATAATATATACAAATATATCTGGAAGTTAAATATAAAGTAATCATATCCCTGTAGATGGTGACACAGTCAAAAGTGGATGGCATAAAAAGTAACTTAGTGTTATGAGATGGTTCTTTTTTCCTTCCAGTAATGCTCAAAACACTAGGTGTGATTCATTAAAGTCTCAATTATAAGCATACGCTGACTGTTGGGCTGCCCAGATCAATCGTGTGTGGGTCAATCACTGAGCAACCATCGATAAAGTAATCAAAGTTGAAATATATTCCACTTAAGAGTCTTGTTTCCAATGCTCAAGAAAGTAACTTTAATCATTATTTCCTTCATCTCTGCCACTTTGAAGACTGGCAGAGAAAACACAGCTGCATTACAAAATGTTTTTCTCATTGGGTAAATTGGGGGAACGGGGCTGCTTGAGACTTATTAGAGCAAGATTAACAAAATCTGATTAATCTTGTACCAATGATATGCACTAATATTCAAAGTTATAATGTTGGCCTATATGAAGAATATCAAAGTTTGCAGTTACTTAGATTCAAATGGTATCATAGGAGGCAGGTAAATATTCCCAATTTTTTTCATCTTAATCCAAACCAAGATATGTAATTTGGTACTTTTATTTAAAATTATCATAATAATGGTGGTACACAGATCCTGAGAGGACTTCCATAATGAATTCCCCCTTTCTGGAGTCCAGGAATTTGCATAATCTCCTCTTCTTGAGTAGAAGTGGGGCCAGTGAGTTGCTTCTCACCAACATGACAAATGTGATGAGATGTCACCCCGTGATCACTTTACAATTTCTAAGACTCTGTTTTGGCCCAATGTAATGACATTCTTGCTGGTCTTGAAGAACAAAGTTCATGAATTGCCTCTGAAGAGGGCCACATGGAAAGGAACAGAGACAGCATGGAAGAGCATGCAGCTAGCAAAAATGTGGAGATCTCAGTCCTAAAACTGCAAGAGCATAAATTTTGCTACCACCTTTGGGGATTTGGAAACAGTTCTTCCCAATTTGAGCATTCAGATGAGCATGTAGCCCAGCTAACACCTTGATGGCAGTTTTGTGAGACTCTGAGCAGTGGGTACAGATTAATTGTGTCTAAACTACTGACCCATGGAAATGTGAAAAAAATAAATGTGTTGTTTTAAGCCTCCGTGCTTGTGGTGATTTTATATATGTCATTGAGCACACATAAAACAACAAAGGAATATAGTTTCAAAATGTATAGTTGACAGCAAATGTTTTTTAGAAAATAATACTGCAACAATATAAGTATTCATAAATGGCAAATTTGCTTTATGGAATTTCTTAAAATGAGTTCTTCATTTAACTGAGAGAACATGCATTGCATTGTGCTTAAGAACATGAGCTCTGGCCCTAGCCAATCTTGCTCAGTGGGTAGAGCATGGTCCTGCAGACTGAAGGGTCCCTGATCGATTCCAGTCAAGGCATGTATCAAAATTGGAAGCTCAATCCCTGGCCCTAGTTGGGGCATGTGCAGGAGGCAACCAATTAATGTGTCTCTCTCACATCGAAGTTTCTCTCTGTGTCTCTCCCCTCCCTTCCACTCTCTAAAAATCAATGAAAAAAATATCCTCAGGTGAAGATTAACAAAAACAAAACAAAACAGAAAACATAAACTGTATTCCTGTGGTCAAATCTCAGCTATTTTCTAGCTGTGAACTTTAATAGTATATGCAACATTTTTGAGCCTCAGTTGTCTCATCAAAAAAGAAAAAAATAATAATAATTGTATATATCATGGACTTGCTATGAAGATTAAATGAGTAAACAACATATTATATGTACTTTTTAAATTACTGAAATATAAATATTTTTCAGTATAACTATACTGTACTAGTAAAGTGTGTTATTTCTGCCAAAATAATTAATATTCAAAATGAAGAGTCCCACCCATTATATCTGAAATTAGAGTCAGAAATAATAGAGGGTGTGGAAACAATAAAAGTTTGTAGATGCCTACAATTGAAAATAAAGTGAATGTTATAAAATAGCAAAACAAATACAAAAACAATAGTGACATTCATAGTAGACTAGAGGCCTGGTACATGGAATTGTCTGCAAGAATCGGGCTGAAACCAGCTCTCCGACATATCCCAAGGGGTCCTAGATTGTGAGAGGGTGGTTCTCAGGTGACACACTCTGGAATCAGGCTCCCTTCTGTCTGCTTCCAGGTGTGTCACCTGAGAACCTGAGAACCACAGCTGCCAAGTCACCACAGCTCTTGCATTGAGCATCTGCCCCTGATGGTCAGTGTGCATCATAGCTACCAGTCAGATGGTCGAAAGGTCAGATGGTTGCTTAGGCTTTTATATATATATATAATTGCAGCAGATTATAGATATCAGAGAAAGAGATCATGTAGAATTTTGTTTTCAGAGAAAATCTGTTACCTGTAGGTAAAACAAGTTCCAAAGGTAAATTTTTGTTTAAAAAAGCTATAAAATAATGGAAAATTTGCCCAATATAAGAATATGTAAACAGAATAAGTTTAGTAAAGAAACGATTATCTCAACAGTAATAGGAGATATAAGTTCTAGAGGCCCGGTGCACAAAATCATGCATGTGTGGGGGTCCCTTGGCCTGGCTGGCAATCAGGGCTGATCAGGGCCAGCCAGCGGGACTTGGGACTGAAGGAGGTTGGCTGGCTGCGGGAAGTTGGCTGTGGGAGTGCACTTACCACCAGTGGGCAGCTCTTGCATTGAGCATCTGCCCTCTGGGGGGGGTCAGTGTATCGTCATAGCGACTGGTCAACCAGTAGTAATGGTTGCTTGGGCATAGATAGATAGATAGATAGATAGATAGATAGATATGCATAACCCATGGACACAGACAAAGGCCTGAGGCAGGGGGGAGTGGGTGGGTTGAAGGGGGTCAGTGGGGAAAAGGGGGTACATCTATATAACTTTCAACAATAAAGGTAAGTTTAAAAAATAAAATAAATAAATAAGTAGTAAAATTTAGGGGTATTCACTAAGGCCAATGTCAAAAAATACACTAAGGAAAGAATACCCCATCCAGGCACATATTTTACAAAAGTGGAACAGAGACCATATTCACCTATTTGTAACTGGAAAATTGCTATCGTCTTCTTTATGATGTCACATCAGTGGTATAAACTAAGATTGACAATATTTTTTTATTTCTAACTTTTATATACAATTCTAATAAATTGTGAATCTATATATGTATATACAATATATAATTCTAATTCTGGCAAATATATTTTAAGGGCTTCTCAAGCAATTTATACCTGAAATCATGTGCTCAATGGATTAGCTCATGGTTAATTTTCCTTGAACATCTTTCCAAGGAATATCATTTTTTATTCAAGGTCCTTGAAGGCAAAGTGAGGCTATATATTTGAAATAGACACAATATCTTTGATTTAAATGTACATTGAGTTTAATCACCTTTTCAACAATTACATTTGTTTTAATTGCTTTTGCAATAAGTATATTTAATAGGCAAAATGATAAAAAAAATTAGGGTCTTTTGAATCAAATTGTCTATATTTTTCTGTTTGCTGTAGAGATATTCTTAATTTTCTACTACAAAGACTAAGCAGTTAAGAACAATCAATTTCAGAAGAATACAAGAAACGGGTGAAAAATAAAAACAAACTTTTATCCATTTGACACACCCAGGGGCAAAGTCAGATGATGGACAAGAAAAGGAGTACTTACCATGGTTTTAAAGAAGCTTCAGATTTTGAAATGTTTAAAGCCTACCTTATATTTTTTTAATAAATCATAAAAATATAATTAATGAATCACAGTAAACATGACCTTTTTTAAAGGACTTGTAAATATCACTCTATTTATCTCTGTCACTTTTCTCTAATTTAGAAAGATAAATAGAACATAAATATTGCTGGGATGTTGAATCAACTAGTCATTAGTATTTAGAGTCTTATTGGTTTTCCTCGTAGGATGGCAATACAGTCCAATAATTTTACATATCTATCAATCGCTTCCAAATGTAGTAACATTATATTTACTTTTTGAATTTGTGTAATGAGATTTTAATTTGAATGTTAAATGTGCCTGTTTTTGATGATTGTGTCTAAAATTTGAAGGGCTTTTAGTATATTTTTCCTGTGATATGACATGCAAGTTGTCAAATTTAGAAAACACAGAAACACTCTCTGCGTTCTCTATTTTTATGTTCACATGTACATATGTACTATCTATGACAGGAGTAATTTTAAGATATAGTGAATCACTTGATTATTTTTCTCAGGATCAGCAGTTCATAAAATTATGCCCATGTAGAACTCTATCTTGAAGAAGTATTATTCTGTACCTACTTTAACATCTCCAAATACCTCTTTCCCAATGACAAAACAATTGTTCAACTCTGTTTATGGTAGTGAAAACTTCCCAGCAGGTCTATCAAGATGCTTTTAGTTAAATGAAGGTAACAGCCCCAGCTGGTTTGGTTCAGTGGCTAGAGCAGTAGCCTGCAGACTGAAGGGTCCCAGGTTTGATTCCAGTCAAGGGCACATGCACGGGTTGTGGGCTCGATCCCTAGTAGGAGGCATGCCATGATGATTCTCAATGATGATTCTCTCTCATCATTGATGTTTCTCTTTCTCTTTCCCTCTCCCTTCCTCTCTGAAATATATTGAAATATATATATATATATATATATATATATTTAAAGAAGATAACATATACTGAGATTTTTAAGATAATATGGAATGAAGGGAGGCCCCGACTGGCATCTGGAAGCCACTAGGGACCCTACCTGTGCACGAATTTTGTGCACTGGACTTCTAGTATTTTATAAGAAAAATATTCTCTTTATGTATACCTCTCTTTCTCACCCATGAGTTAATTATTTTTAGAACACAGAGCCAAGTCTGATTGAAAACCATGGATAACGAGTTAAAAACATCATCCTATGTATGCCTGGGATCACAAAGATAAAACTGGCACTTAATCCAATAGCTAATATTTGCACAGCAGACATTTGTAGCATGAATAAGACATTGTTGGTAGACAACATTTTTGCTGTTTTTGCTATCGAGTTATGTGACTCAGTATGTTTTCCAATCCTGCTTTAATTTCCAAGACACAATTAAAAGCAAATTACAATCCAGATTGCTGGTAGCACTTATTCCTTATGTATATCCTTATTGTTTTAGTTTTTAGTTCTATTTTTATCTTTAATTATTCTTTCTTACATTGTATTTATATGTCTAGACTCCCTTAAATCATTTTGGGTGTTGATTTTTAAAAATTAATTATTAATATATTCTCTTGGAAACACTCAAGGTAAAAATATACTCAATGTTGGAAGAAAATAAGCCTACTGAGAAGATGTCTTTTGTCCATATCTTTGAAAATGGACATATTAATCACTGTAAGAATGAAAATCATAAGGGAGGAAAAAGTGGTTTGGAAACTGAAATGAGAGATGACAGGGATCATTAGAAAAATCAATATGTTTAAATGATGAAAAATCAAAGCATTATACTTCTAAGAAATGTACAAATATCAAATAGAGTAGTTTAGTTTTCAAAATGCAGTCTTAGTCTACTCTAGGGGAAAACATAAGATTAGGTTATAAACATGATAATAAAGGACCTAAAATGAAATTTAGTATTTGCAGAGTGGAAATGATGTTGAGTTCCAGGAAAGACAGAAAATTGTGATGGATTACAACCTTCCATTTCAGAGTTTAGCTGATAGCAATGCATTATAAAATCTTTGTACATATGTGAGCTTATACATGTGTTTATACAGAACAAAGAGGTATAAAGATCTAATTATGTGACTCTACACAAACCCACTTTTTAAAAAAATTAACAAAGTTTAACATACATATATTCTAAACCGTTTTTGTTTCTGGCCATATTTTGGGGGCTCCCAACCTCATGGTCACCAAGTCAAGTTCCTAGGACAGAAGAGAAGACAAACAAGAAGGCAATAGTTGTCAATGGAAGAGAAAGTACTGACAACAAATGGGCTCCTGAGAAATAATCCATGTCACAATTCTAAGATTTAATTCTTAAAAATTTTTTTTGCTTGCCAATCTGAATTTGGAAAGGAAGGGACAGTGTGAAATTTTATGTTCCTCTCTTGACTACGCACCACAGATAGAGACCTGGGAGTGCTGACTTTGGTAAGAATCCTCACTCACCCATTGCTCTTTCTTGCCAACTTTCCCAGGATCCTGCCTTGTATCCCTGGTTACTAGCAACTATAGTTGGGAAATGGAATTTTCCCTCTGTTCTTCATGGGGGAGTGCTTGGCTGTGACCCCTTTGGTCTGAAGTATCTCATAATAGATAAGCTTATCTAATTTAAATGTAGTCCACACAACCACTGTAATTCCAGATTATCTTTGGTTAGGTTACCTGTTCGCCCTTAAAACAAAATGTTATTCACCTGAGGCTCACACTGGACCCAGTCCAGCTTAAATCAGATCCATTCTCAATATGATCCAGCCCACTTATAAATCAGTCATAGTCCAACCAGGACCTGGTCCTCTTTCTAAATCCAACCTAGACTAAACCTGGCCCAGGCTGGTTTCTAAATCGGATCCATTTTGACCCTGGACCCATCTCCCAGTCTGAGTCAGCTTGCTTTCAGTCCCAGTCTGGGGAGAGACATGCTCTAAGTCTAAGTTTCTAATGGAAAAACCCCAGGGGTAGGATCAGAGAGTAACTTACCACCACCTCCGGAGGCAGGCAGAGTGCAGCCAGCTCAAGGGGCTGCGGAGGTACCGAGGCCTCAGGTTACTCTTTACACTCGGGGGCCACGGTAGGTGTGTGTGGGGTCTCCTTCATTTCCCTCCTGTGACTCTAGAACGGTTAAAAGAAAAACCGAAGCATATTAAAAATTTTAAGACTTTATTTGAGCAAAACTCAGTTAGAATTAGGTATCATCCAATTCAACAGGTAGGATCTCCGAGGAGCTATACAAAATGAAAGGTTTTTATAGGCAGAAGGGAAGGAGAAAAAGATTATACTAGACAATTCCTGATTGATTGGTTTAAGATTCCATTTCTAGGAAAGCTGAAACTATACTTAAGTCTCAGTTTGCTGATATGGAGATTAGCATAAAAGACTCCTTTTTGGGTCTGTTGTCTTTTTAATTTATTTTTAACATAGTAAACAATCAAAATCAGTAAATAAAAAGAATTATTTTACTGTTTGACACTGTGCTAAGTGCTGTGAAAGATAGAGAAGGAAGTATTGTAAAGACCTTCCATTCCAGTTGAGCATGAGGCCTAAGAAATTTAAAATGAGAAGTGCAAACCATAATTTATAATGTGTTCATTAATGTTGGGAGGAGAATCCATAAATGTAAATAGCATGGCTTATTAGGCTCTCTATAACTTGGCCCCTACTCAATCCAACATCCTCAGTCCATAGTCTTCCACTGTGCTTGTCTATGCTGCTATAATAATGAATCGTTTATTGTCACCTCCATGAATAATCTGAACCTTGTTAAGGCCACAAGGTTCTTTCTTATAGGAATGCTTAACTTGTCCCAACCTGGTCTTCCCAGAAATTCTTAACTATCCCTTGAGTTCTAATGTAAATGTCACTTCCACTACTAAACTTTTAAAATCTGTTTATAGCTTTGATCTATCATTTCTTTGGATAACTACCCTACATTAATAAACTTTGTTCTAGTCACTAGCACACTGAATTGGGAGATAGAACTCTACAATTGAAAATCTTGATTGAATAATTGCTCTAAAACTAGCCAAAGGACCATGAGCAAGTTTGTTAGACTTTTCATGTCTTTGTTAAATCATCTACAACATGAATTAAAAAGTTTTACCAAAATCAGAGTTCTAGCATGAGTTGATCCTAGTTAGGAGTAAGGTAGTAAATAATAACCCCTAGCATTGCTGAGCGTTTATTAGAACTCAGATATTGTTCTAAACTTTGAAATATTTTTATTAATGCTAATCCAATAACATTTGTGTTTTCTTGTCTGCATATCACTGGAATTTATAAAATTGTGTAGCCAAATCATGATTTTAAGGCAGATAGTGTTACCGCAAAGCCTATACCTTTAGCCTGCACAGAAATTCCCATTTGCTAAATATAAAATAAGATATGCAGAGATCTAAAAAATAAAGTAAGAATGTTCACACTTTAACTTATAGTAACCCACTTTCAGACAGTTAACTTAAAGATAGTATATTGTTTTTTTCCTTCATTTGGTTTTCATGAATGAGAAAATACTGTCTCCCTTTTAAAGAACCAACATTTATTTCTAATTAACTTCTGAGATAATGAAATTGCATTATGTCTCACCAGTTAGAAAATAGACACACTCTTATGCTTGAACATGATCAGGCTTGAAAAGTCAAATTTTCTTATTTCTTAATAGGCATCACTGAAGGATTTATAAATTCACTCAACTGTAATGAATTCACTGAGGAAAACTAAGTCATTTAATATTATCTAACCTGAACTAAAAGAAATTCATCAACAGAGTTATTTTGCACATCAATTATGCTATGTTTTACATGATCATGCAAATTACTGTTTTATCTATCCATTCTATGTAGTGAATGCTGCTTAAAGTAATTCTGCACTTGTTGTTAAGATTTAAATTACAAGGGCATGTGGCATTAGTCTTATGGTAGATATCAAATTAACAAAGTTATCAGGCACATTTAGAAAATGCATATGTACTAAACCATTTAGTCTCATCTTAAGGCAAATTTAATTTCATAAGCCATGATACAGAATAAATACTTACCCTCGAGCACAGAAATTGATGTGGGAAGACACTGATTACTTTTTCAGAAATGTGATTTATTTTGCTATGCTTAGGTGTCAAACAAATAAATAATACTAAAATATCTGTCACTTTTTAGAAACATATATGTTAGACCGGAATTTAACACCACTCTAGAGATGTCAAATATATGTATGTGTACATAATATTTAAACTAAATGAGATGGGATATTTATTTAACATAATTACCCTGTAGCCTAAATTTTAGAATAAATAATGTATAGTCACTGATCATAATTTTTATTGTTTATGTATTAAAAAAAAAATGAAGGTTCTTTTGTCCTAGCCAGTTTGGCTCAGTGGATAGAGTGTCAGTTTGCAAACTGAAAGGTCCCAGGTTCAATTCCGGGGAAGGGCACATGCCTGGGTTGTGGGCTCGATCCCCAGTGGGGGACTTGCAGCAGGCAGCTGATCAATGATTCTCTCTCATCATGGATGTTTCTATCTCTCTCTCCCTCTTCCTTCCTCTCTGAAATCAATAAAAATACATTTTAAAAATGAAGATCTGGATACAAGACACTGGGGGGGAGGAAGGCGGGCAGGTGAAGGCATGTACTGGGGGGTAGGGGAGGCCGGGAGGGGGAGGTCAATGGGGGGGAAAAAAGGGAGACATATGTACTACTATTTGTAATACTTCAAACAATAATAAAAAATAAAAATAAATAAATAAATAGATAAATAAAAATAAATAAAAATGAAGATTTTGAGCTATGAGGGAGAAAGAGCGTGACAAAACAAGAGGACACACCAAATATAAAACCACAAAGAATAAGACCTATGTACGGGTAGTATGAAGGGAACATAGTTTAAAAAATGAGAGAGAAGACTTTGAAATGTAGAACATCATTTCAGAATGGACTTTGAATATGAGGTAGAGATGTTTACATTTCATATCATGTAATAAGGAGCTCTATATCTATTAATGGAATCACTCTACAAGGTAAATCTTTTATGAGCATCCTAGTGAAAAAAAAACCTTTTAAATTTATTACTATTTACTTGAAAAGTATACATTTTGTGAATTATTTTTATGATATTATTGATGTACTAGTGGCCCCGTGCATGAAATTCATGCATGGGGGGGTGTTCCTCAGCCCGGCCTGCACCCTCTCCAATCTGAGACCCCTCGAAGGATGTCCTACTGCTGGTTTATAGGGATTGGGCTTAAACCAGCAGTCGGACATCCCTCTTGCAATCTGGGACTGCTGGCTCCAGCTGCTAACCTGACTGCCTCCCTGCCTGATTACCCCTAACCACTCTGCCTACCGGCCTGCTCACCCCAACTGCCCCCCTGCTGGCCTGCTTACTCCAAACTGTCCCCCCGCTGTCCTGATCACCTCCAACTGACCCCCACTGATGGCCTGCTCACACCCAACTGGCCCCCTGCTGGTCTGCTTACCCCCAACAGCCCTGCCATCATCCTGGCCTGATCACACCCTGGCAACCCAAGGCCCCAGCCCCTCCTTTTTTCTTTTTCTTTTTTTTTTTTTCCAGCACCTCCTTGAGCAGAGGCCAGGGCCAGCTGGAAGCAAGTATCTAGGATTTATTTATCTTCTATAATTGAAACTTTGTAGCCTTGAGCAGAGGCCAGGGCCAGCCAGGGTGGGTGGGAAGCTTGGCTTCCTCCATTGCCAGGGCAACCAAAGGCTCCTGCTTGCTCCAGCTCCATGGCTGGCTGCCATCTTGGTTGGTTTAATTTGCATACTTGCTCCTGATTGGCTGGTGGGTGTGGCTTGTTGTAGCAGAGTGATGGTTAATTTGCATGTTTCACTTTTATTAGTGTAGATGATTCAAAAGACTTTATCTAGTTGTGATGATGAACCTCAACTAAATACTTCAATGTCTTATAATATTTTATGATTATTTGTATTCATCTGTGATGAGGCTAGCTGGTGTTTAGAATGCAGTCTGTTTGCTTAGAGCAAAGCAAAGCTGATTGACCTTTAATGCAATTAAAACTATGAGTTATCTTAATTAGTCACATATTTAAACTAAATGAGCTGGTATATTTATTGAATATAATTACCTTCAACTCTACATTTTAGAGTATGGTCAACTTTATAAGATTATTTTCTATCTCAAAATAATTAATTTTTAAGATTATCACACATTTTTTAACAATGTTCTCATCCAAAACATTTAGAAAGTCTGTATTACATGGAATACAGCTAGAGAGATCTAAATATTTTTGGAAAAAGAAAACTCTTATTTAATAAAATTAAGAATTAAAATAGCAAATAATAATGTAAACAGCCAAGTAACTTACATTATCTCTCAGGCAATATGATCAGCTGTAGCTGAGCTATAAATTTAGTAAATACGCCTATAAATCCACTAATATTTTTGACAAGTGTGGGTTAAAAGGTGGGTCATATAACTAAACATATATAATCTGATAAGTAGAACCTACTATATAGTAAAATATTAAAATATGTAAAATAGTAAAGATAACATTAATGCTGTGCTGTAACTAAAAATGAATGATTATTGGTTTTTACTAACAACATAATAAAAATAGCTGTCATTATTAGTACCTATAACCCTGACAATGTTCTAGGGTTTTCACATAGAAATAACACAAATATTTGAGGAAAGGGCCAATCTCTACATTTTATAGGTGAGCAGTCTCAGGAATGCTAAGTATTATCATAACCTCACCCAGCCAGTGAATGGCAATATTTGTATGCAGATGTGGTGAATCTAAATTCAAAATTCCAACCATTTTGGTTTGTGGTTTCAAAGTCAAAGATGAAGCATTCACACTACTAAGCTAAATAAACACAAAAGTGCTTGTATTTATTATATACTAGTGGCCTGGTGCAAAAAATTCATGCACAGAGGGGGGTTCCTCAGCCCAGCCTGCACCCTCTCCAAACTGGGACCCCTTGGAGGATGTCCCACTGCCGGTTTAAGCCCGATACCTGTGGGACAAGTAGTGGGACATCCCTCTCACAATCTGGGACTGCTGGCTCCTAACCACTCACCTGCCTGCCAGCCTGATCACCCCTAACCTCTCTGCTTGCCTGCCTGATCTACCCCAACTGCCCTCCCCTGCAGTCCTGATCTTTCCCACAACTGCCCTTCTCTGCTGGCCAATTTGGTTCTGATTGGTCAGTTTCTTTGCCAGTCAGCATCAAAAACTCCGCCTCCCAGGGAGCCATTGGCTCCTTGCAGTTCACCCAGATTTGGTTCTGATTGGTCGGTTTCTATGCCAGTCAGCTTCAAAAGCTCTGCCTCCTAGGCAGCTATTGGCTCCTCACAGTTCACTTGGATTTGGTTCTGATTGGTCAGTTTCTGTGCCAGTCAGTGTCAAAAGTTCTGACTCCTGGGCAGCCATTGGCTCCTCACACTTCACCCAGATTTGGTCCTGATTGGTCAGTAGTTTCTATGCCAGTGAGCATTTCTGGGCCTATCAGGGGGCCTTATCAGAAAGGTGGGGCTAAATTCCACCCTCAGTGGAGGCCTAGAGAGAAATGGAGGCGTGGCTGCTGGCCAGGCCCAGAGAGAAAGAGAGTGGCAAGTGCTGATCAACACCTGCCACACAGGCTATGGATCAAATCTTGCTTCTGTCTTCAGGCCTCTTTCTGGGCCTGATATGCAGCCCCCTCAGCAGTCAGCACTGGGTTGCCACAGCAACCCATCACTGACTGCAGGACTGACTTCTGGTTGTTTGAGCCTCTGATCATGATGGACCCAGGGTTTTTATATATTAGGACTAGAGGCCCGGTGCACGAAATTCATGCACTGGGGGGGGAGGTGTCCCTCAGTCCAACCTGCACCCTCACCAATCTGGGACCCCTCGGGGGATGTACAACTGCATGTTTAGGCCCGATGCCTGTGGGATCGGGACTAAACAGACATTCAGACATCCCTTTCACAGTCCAGGACTGCTGGCTCCCAACTGCTCACCTGCCTGCCTAATTGCCCCTAAATGCTTCTGCCTGCCAGCCTGATCACACCCTAACCACTCCCCTGCCAGCCTGATTGATGCCTAACTGCTCCCCTGCCAGCCTGATCATCCCCAACTGCCCTCCCCTGACAACCCAGTCACTCCCAAATACCCTTCCCTGCATATTCCCTCTTTATTAGATAGGGTTTTTCTTTAACATCAACCCTAACTGGTTTGGCTAGGTGGATGGAGCATCGGCCTGCAGATTCAAGGGTCCCAGGTTTGATTCCGGTCAAGGGCATGTACCTTGGTTGGGGGCACATACCCAGTGGGGAGTGTGTAGGAGGCAGCTGATCGATGTTTCTCTGTCATAGATGTTTCTAGCTATCTATCCCTTCCCTTCCACTCTGTAAAAAATCAATAAAATGTATTTTTAAGTAAAAGACACATTTAAGATCCTCCATATCTGCCTGGCTGGTGTGACTCAGTGGTTGAGACCCCAGGCTGCCGCCACTGGGAGGGGATCGGGCTGTGGGGAGTGAATTTGTTTTTGTTTTTTATAAAGGGACAGGAGGGCCTCTGGGCAGCATTCTGCCAGGCCGCTTACTCTGCAGGCTCTCAGCGCAGCCCTCCCTGAGACTGGGGGACTCTGGCAGGGTTGAAAGGACTGGGCCCTGCTACCTTGTGGCTATGGGCACCACCATTTTGTCGTGGAGTGACAGTTAATTTGCATATTATTCTTTTATTAGGATATTTAGAAACAGATAAATAAACTATAACATGTGGTATTGGTTTGTATATAGAAACACAGTAATGACATATTTTAAAGGTTTATTTTATTCTTTTCATCACCATGAAGAGGGCATAGAGTAATGCCACATTTTATCAGGAAAAAATGGCTCTCAAATGGCAGTGGTTTTGGCTTGAGGAAGCAAGCTAGAAGCCACATGCTCCTGGGGCCCATTCTTGTCATCTGATTACCACCAGGTCATTTCTGCTTTTTTCACTTCATATATTTTGACATCGTGCAATATTTCATTTGTATAAGGAATATACATACTGGTTCCATCACTAATTACCAGCATTATCTTAGGTAAATTTAATCTAATACCCTCATTAAAAATTGGGCATAATCACAGTATTATGGTTATTGTAAGGATTCAATGATGTAACACAGAGGACTAAGAAAATGCCTGCTACAAAGTAAGCACTCCAAAAACAACTTGTTATTATCATTGTTATTATTATTGTTTACTATTGCATTGCTTTTTGTCAAAATAATCACTATATTTATACATTTATACTTGTTTTATAAAATGAGTAAAATATAAATGTCCATGTTTTAACTAATAATCAACCTACTTGATATGCAAAATTCCTATTTTCACCCATTTCCTGAATGCTTAGGTTTTTAAAAATATTCTAGAAAATATCTTCTCTATAGAGTATAAGGGTAGTAGAAATGTTTCTGAAATGAGCAAACTAAAAGGTGATTATTATTATATTGTAAAATAGGTAAAAAATACATATAAGTTCTCTTGTTCTTCCTCAACATCACCTTTACTATTTTTGGCACTTTGCTTTTCATATAAATTTGAGTAATATCTAGTTGAATTCTAAGAAAAAAATGTGTTATTTTATTGTTATTGTATTGAATGTATAGATTAGTTTGTATAGAAATGGCAGCTTTACAATGTGGCATATTTTTTTCATTTGCTCACATCTCTTTTTGTGTCCTTCATTGTTTTATAAATATTTTTGCACAGTTTTTATTGTAATACTAGTATATTATACTCTTGTTGCTACTAAAAGTTCTTTTAATTTTATATTTTCTTTTCTTTCTTTTTTTTGTTTGTTCATCCTCACTGAGGATAGTTTTGATATTTTTCTATTGATTTTTAGAGAGAGCGGGAGGGAGGGGGAAAACAGAGAAAGAAATATCGATGTGAAAGAGACACATTGATTAGCTGCCTCCTGCATGCATCCTGACAAGGGCCGGGGTGAAGGCTGAAACTGAGGTCTGTGCCCTTGACTTGAATCAAAATGGAGACCCCTCAGCCCATGGGTGGAGGCTCTATCCACTAAGCAATATCGGTAAGCTATTTTGTATTTTCTAATTGATAATTACTGATACATAGGAGCTACATATCTATATATATAAAAGCCCAAGCGACTGTCACAACCGACACAACCAAATGGAGAACCGAACAAGCTGTGTGGGGCGACCAGTAGGCGGGGGGGGGGTGGGGGGGTTAATGAGGGCTGACCAAACGAGTGAAGGATGACCAAACAACTGAGCAGTGGGCTGCATGGGATGACCAGGTTGGCAGGGGGGTTAGTGAGGGCTGACCAAACGAGTGAAGGCTGACCAAACGACTGAGCAGTGGGCTGCATGGGGTGACCAGGCTGGCAGGGGGGGACAGTGAGGGGCAACCAAATGACTGAACAGCAGGCTGCATGGGGTGACCAAGCTGGCGGGGGGCAGCAATGAGGGGTGACCAGGCCAGCAAAAGGGGGCAATGAGGGGCAACCAGGCTGGCAGGGGGGACCAGTTAGGGGTGATCAGGCAGGCAGGCAGGTGAACAGTTAGTAGCCAGTGGTCCTGGATTGTGAGAGGGATGTCCCAGATTGGAGAGGGTGCAGGCTGTGCTGAGGGGATCCTCCCCACCCCATGCATGAATTTCATGCACTGGGCCTCTAGTTCTATATAAAACATGAGCTAAATATGCTTGTAAATTTTTATTTAAATTATTATAATTTTACATGAGACTATATAATATTTTTATACAGATGGTCACAATATCTGCCACTAAATAAAGTTGTTATCCTTTCCTGTTTCCATGCTTTGTATTCCTTTTTCATACCTTCCTTCATTATTAAGTCTTCAAGAAATATATTAGCCATTAATTACTCATACTAAAATGGATGTGCAGAAGTCTCAGAAAAAAAGTACAAAGGATTTTCAATTATAAGTATGCTACAAGCAAAATTTAACTTCATTTAGCATTTAATTTCAAAGTTATAATCTCTCTGTCCTCAAGTCAACTCTATTAATTCTATATCAGGCAATTAAGTTGTCCGTGGAAATTTTACTATGGCTAAACTATTCTTTCAGAACATTTAGTCTCTGTTCAAATCTGACCTAATCTTTGTCATGCAGCTCATATCGTACTTATGCTCAGATGTCCTCACACCAAGGTTCCTGTTCTCTTTTAAATTTTGCTCTTTTAAATCACTTTCTGGTCAATTCTTTTGCATATTAATTATGCATGGCCTTAGAACAATTCCATTGTTATATTGAAATCACATATAAATTATAATTTAAATTTTTTCATTTTGAGATTTCCTTTCTCAAACTGTATTTTAAATGACTTAAGATAAAAAACTATACTTTGTGTATTTCCCATTATGAAAGACCGATTTGCTGAAACAGATGCACATCACAGGTATAGAAATCTGGAAATCTAAGGATGGAGCTACCCAGAACTATGGGGTGCTGGACCCAGGCAGAGGGCTACTTCAGGATGGGATGACCACAAAAAGTCCCAAGTAGGGCAATGGCCATTGAAACCATCAGGTGGGTTCACTCCCAGAATCCAAACAGGCACAGTCACCAGTGTGAAATTCTAAGTGAGGGGGAGCCACAGGCTCATGACTCCAACTCATGGGAGAGTCAGAGTTGGCTGTCCCCCAGCAAAACTACATGGACCAGGAGCCATCACTGTGTATTCTGAAAACAGGACCCCCAATTCTCTGCACCTAGAAAGTGGGGCCTCTGCCCTAGTATGTCCAGAAAGCAGGACTCCCCACACCATCGGGTCTCAAGGTTTTGGATTTGCTCAGAATCCATTACCTATATTTCCTTATTAGTATTTCTTTTTGGAATGGGAATGCCTATCCTATGCCTGTCCCACCATTGTACTTTAGAAGCACATCACATGTTTGACTTCATAAGTTGACAGCTCGAGTGTCAACCATGTCTGATTTAGGTGATATTTAGATAAGACTTTCAACTTTGACTTTTGAATTGATGACATATGAGAAGGAAAAGGATTTTGGATGAGTAGGGGTATCATCTAAAAATACTATGAACAACTCTATTGCAACAAACTGGACAACCTGGAGGAAATGAACATATTCGTAGAAAAATATAACCTTCCAAAACTCAATCAGGAAGAATCAAAACATCTAAATAGGCCAATAACTATGGAAGAAATTGAAGCAATCACCAAAAAGCTTCCAGCAAACAAAATCCCGGGGCCAAATGGCTTCACAAGGGAGTTTTACCAAACATTCAAGGAAGAACTAAAACCTATCCTCCTCAGAGTATTCCAAAATATTCAAGAGGAAGGAACACTTCCAAGCTCTTTCTGTGAAGCCAGCATCACCCTAATACCAAAACCAGATAAAGACAACACAAGGAAAGAGAATTACAGGCCAATATCCCTAATGAACATAGATGCTAAAATCCTCAACAAAATTCTAGCAAATCGGATCCAGCAGTACATCAGAAAGATCATATAGTATGACCAAGCAGGATTTATCCAGGGGATGCAAGGAAGGTACAATATCCACAAATCAATAAACATGATACATCACATAAACAAATTGAGAGATAAAAATCACATAGTCATATCAATTGATGCAGAAAAAGCATTTGACAAAATCCAACACCCTTTCTTGATAAACACTCACAACAAGGTGGGAACAGAAGGATCATACCTCAACATAATAAAAGCCATATATGATAAACCCACAGCTAACATCATACTTAATGGGCAAAAACTAAAACCATTTCCCCTAAGAACAGGAACAAGACGGGGATGCCCACTCTCACCACTCCTGTTCGACATAGTACTGGAAGTATTAGCCATTGCAATTAGACAAGAGGAAGAAATAAAAGGCATCCAAATTGGAAAAGAAGTAAAGCTGTCCTTATTTGAAGATGACATGATATTGTACAAAAAAAAACCCAGAAGACTCCATCAAAAAACTAATAGACTTAAAAAATGAATTCAGCAATGTAGCAGGATACAAAATTAATGCCAAGGAATCTATGGCATTTCTATATACCAATAGTGAACTTACAGAAAGAGAGACCAAAAAAGCAATCCCATTTACCATCACACCAAAAAAATTAAGATACTTGGAATAAACTTAACTAAGGAGGTAAAAGACCTATACGCGGAAAACTACAAAACACTGAAAAAAGAGATAGAGGAAGACATAAACAGATGGAACAACATACCATGTTCATGGATTGGTAGAATCACCATCATTAAAATGCCCATACTACCCAAAGCAATCTATAGATTCAATGCACTCCTAATGGCTTATTTATCATATATGGCTTTTATTATGTTGAGGTATGATTAAAATACCAACGGCATATTTCACAGACCTAGAAAGAACTCTCCAAAAATTCATCTGGAATAAAAAAAAGACCCCTAATAGCTGCAGCAATCCTGAGAAAGAAGAACAAAGTAGGTGGGATCTCAATACCAGATTTCAAGCTGTATTACAAAACCACTGTTCTCAAACAGTCTGGTACTGGCACAAGAACAGGCATGTAGACCAATGGAATAGAATAGAGAATCCAGATATCAACCCAAACCACTATGCTCAATTAATATTTGACAAAGGAGGCATGAACATACAATGGAGTCAAGACAGTCTCTTCAATAAATGGTGTTGGGAAAATTGGACAGATACATGCAAAAAAATGAAACTAGACCACCAACTTACACCAAACACAAAAATAAACTCAAAATGGATACAGAACTTAAACATTAGACGGGAAACCATAAAAATATTAGAGGAATCCACAGGCAGAGAAATCTCAGACATATGCCGAAGCAATTTCTTCACTGATACCGCTCCTCGGGCAATGGAAGCTAAAGAGAAAATAAACAAACGGGATTACATCAAAATAAAAAGCTTTTTCACAGCAAAAGAAGCCATCAACAAAACAACAAGAAAGCCCACTGTATGGGAGAACATATTTGCAAATGTTATCACTGATAAAGATTTAATCTCCAACATCTACAGTGAACTCATACAACTTAATAAAAGGAAGATAATTGATCCAATAAAAAAATGGGCAACGGACCTAAATAGAATATTTTTGGAAGAAGACAGAAGGAAGGCCAAGAGACATACAAAAACATGCTCAAAGTCACTAATCATTCAAGAGATGCAAATAATCAAAATGACAATGTAGTACCATCTCACACCTGTCAGAATGGCTATCATCAACAAATCAACAAATGACAAGTGCTGGTGAGGATGTGGAGAAAAAGGAACCCTCATGCACTGCTGGTGGAATGCAGACTGGTACAGCCACTGTGGAGAACAGTATGGAGTTTCCTCAAAAAACTAAAAATGGAACTCCCATTTGACCCAGTGATCCCACTTCTAGGAATATATCCCAAGAAGGTAGAAACACCGATCAGAAAGGATATATGCACCCCTATGTTCATAGCAGCACAATTCACCATAGCTAAGATTTGGAAACAGCCTAAGTGCCCATCAGCAGATGAGTGGATCAGAAAACTATGCTACATCTACACAATGGAATACTACGCTGCTTTAAAAAAAAAAAAGGAATTCTTACCATTTGCAGCAGCATGTATGGACCTGGAGAGCATTATGTTAAGTGAAATAAGCCAGGCAATGAAAGAAAAATACCACATGATCTCACTTATTTATGGAAAATAAAGAACATTATAACCTGATGAATGAAAAGATAGAGAGGCAGTAAAGCACCGAACAGACTGTCAAATTACAGCAGAAAGGCTGGGGAGTGTTGGGGAGGGAGGGAAATAGATCATCCAAAGGACTTGAATGCATGCATATAAGCACACCAATGGACACAAGACACTGGTGGTGTGGGATGAGGGCATGCGACAGGGGGTAGGGGGAGGGGAGGTTGGGAGAAGGTCAATGGGGAAAGAAAACGGAGATATATGTACTAATATATGTAATACCTTAAACAATAAAAATAAATAAATAAATGAATAAAAAACATCCAATGAATAGCCAAGATTGCAAATAAATAAATAAATAAAGTAAGTAAATAAATAAATATTTGTGTTGTCCTGAGATGAGAGACTTTTATTGAGAAAGATTTACTGCATGTGCTCACACTTTTTCTATCAAATTAATTTACTCTTCTCTCAAGGTGTTCTTGTGAGGGGAGGGGGGAGAAATTTTATGTATAAAATTGCCTAATGCATATCTTCATTTTATCCTATATATTTGAAATTGTGTGACTCAGTAAAATAAGAAGAAACCATATTAAAATGTAATGAAATAGGACAATAAAAATATCCACATATAAATAGGATTTTTTAAGAACAGTTTTTGCCATCTCTATATATTGCATTTTTATTCTTTTCAAAGCCCGAATATAGAGATTAGGAAAAAATTAAATGATAACCTCAGAACAAGAAAAAATTCTAGGAATATAGGGGAAAATGTAATTGTGTATAGTAATTAAAGAAAAGGAAGATTGGTGAGGAAATAGGGAAAGAAAATCAAGGCAAGAAAAAAGGTGTCTGGAAACTTGGGGCCAAGAGGTCAAAACCGCACATGTGAAACATATAAAATGGACTTCTTGTTATTAAATGTAAGAAAATTTGGGTACGGTTTTGTATATATTGAATTCTGTGGCAGGACATTGGAATTCCTTCCATTATATGTGAACTGTAGGACTTTTCACTGTTGTCATAGACTACAGTTACTATTTTAAATTTCTGACAAATTCTTGTGACCACCATAAGTTCTAAGAATTTTATCCCCGCCCCGCCCCCCCCAAGGAAAAACTACAGCTTGTTGGTCTTTTGTAAAAAACTGCTGCAGAAATGAGGATGGTATACATACAGGTATTCCTGATATGATAGGACAGTTATATCCAAAAATATCCATAAAATTTGTCAATTACTTTGATTTTAAAACTTTTGACAAGAGGTTGTACCCAATTATATTAAATGGATAAATGGATCTGAAGAAACATATTTGTTTCATCTTGATTGGAATGGGATGTTTTCGTTATGTTTTAAAGAATATTGTTTAAAACCTTTCGAAGGCTTAAACATGAACTCCCAGAAGAAGAAAAATTATAGCAAAGTGATGAACCTAATGAAAGATAGGCCAGAACCTTTCTCATCATTCATGCTGTGGTTGTTAAATGGAACCCCATATTTTGGTATGTGCTCCACGTTCATTTCTTTCATTGTTTAAGTGAAACCTCATGACACAAATGCAGCTCCAAGTTCATCTGCACACCAAAGCCATGGGAGGAATAATAAGTGGCCTGTCACCTTCCTGACAGGGCTGACTTAAGGTCTATGTGCTGGTGCTCTTTCCTTCTTTCCCTTTCTGTTCTTTCCCTTTCTGTTCTTTCTTTCTGTCCTTCCTTTTTCCTTCCTCCCTCTCCTCCTTCCCAACCTCCCTCTCCTCCCTCCTTCCCTTCTTCCCTCTCCTCCCTCGCTCCCTCCTCTCTCTCTCTCTTTCTCTCTCTTTATCTCTCTCCCCCCTCTACCCCCCCCCCCTCTCTCTTAATTTCCTGGCTAGAAACTGGCATTTTCCTCTTACTTCAATCTTTCTAAGATTGGCACATATAATATGCAAAACAGTAGCCGCAGCATTAAGGCATCAATCTTTATTTAACACTAAATCTTTAAGAGTAGATATTTGTACCAAATTTACTCAAGAATAAATGACCCAAATGATATCTTTTAAATTTGAGAGCTAGAATAATTTTACAACTTTTATAAGTATATCTGTTACTTCAAAAAATAAGAGTAATCTTAGGGCCAAACTCAATCTTTTTTTCCATGTCTTCCATATTAGAATCCCAACAACATTGTAAGGAACAGCCTATAATGTCCTGCCTCTTAAATTTAAAACACAAATGTGAGGAGTAATGTAAATAATGTCATTTATAATATTGCTAGGGAAAGGCAATTTACCTTTACATTTACTGGAGTGCTAATAATCAGTAAATAGTAGGGATGCCTCTCTACAGAGACAATATTATGTGTCCCAATTTCTATTAAAGTTTCAATTAACAAATATTCTTACTATTTCTTATTCTGAACAATTAACCTGAGCCATTATAGATTCTATATGTTTCATTGGACAGATACTGCAAACTTTTTCAAATATTTGTTAGTAATATTTCCAAATTACCTTATAAAAGTTTTTAGAAATATAAACTTATACCATAATTTTCAACTGTTCTCCTGATGAGTGTCTAGCAGTCTTATTTTCACAATTGTGTTATCCTAAGGTCTCTACTAATGATGGCAATGTCTTCCATCAAGGAGATCTTTGATAACGCCCACATATGACAGAAATTCTGTATTCTTGAAATATGAATAAATTGGGGTGTGACATTTCCCAGTTCCTGGCTGTTTCTTTATAGCACCTCAGTTTTAACTAATGACAACGTATATCACTATTTTAAAAAATTTTTAGAGCAATTTTAGGTTGCTCTAAAAGTAAAATGAAAAGAAAGGTACAGGGATTTCCTTTATACCCTTTACTCGCACAAATGCATAGCATTCACTATTATCAATATCCCCCATGTGAATGGTATAATGTTTACAATTGATTAACTTACATTGAGCCACCATAATCACCCAATGTCTATAGTTTACCTTAAGGTGCACTCTTGGTGTTCTGCATTCTATAAGTTTGGACAAATGTAAATGAATTACATGTATCCATTATGATAGTACCATGCAGAATAGTTTCACTGCTCTAAACATGCTCAGTGCTCCATTGATTTCATCCCTCTCACCCCTCGAAGCCACTGATCTTTTTATTGTCATCACAGTTTTGCCTTTTCCAGAATGTAATATCACTGAGATCCCACAGTATGCTACCTTTTCAGATTGGCTTCTTTTACTTAGTAATATGCATTTAAGATTTTTTATGATTATTATATAAGTCCTATTCCTACTGATGTAAGAAAATTAAATAGTATGACCTCTGTAGAGGCAGTTATGTATCTGCAAGTGAGGATGAATAGCTAACTTTATTTATATAACTTGGAGAAGTATGTGTCTTACTTTGTTCCAGCTGCTATAACAGACTACGGTAGACTGAGTGGCCTATAAACACAGAATGTTGTTGAGAAGTTGAAGATAAAGGTGCTTACAGATTTAGTGTCTGGTGAGGGCTGGCTGCCTGATTTATAGGCTACCATCTTATTGCTATAGGCTCCCATGACAAAGGGGCAAGGGCATTCTCTGGGGTCTCTTTCATAAGGACACTAATCCCATTCATGAAGGTTCCACCCTGATGACCTCCTCACCTTCCAAAGGCCCCGCTCCCACATACCATCACACTGGGATCAGGTCTCAATGTAGGGATTTTAGGTGGACACAAATATTCTATTGATAATAATATGTAAGAATGTTATATTAAATGCTATATTATTTTCCTTTAATGACACTCATTTTAAGAAGTTTCAGGTACATTAGATTAATCTAATGTACCTTGAAACCATTCATTGTTTTCTTGGGGTTTTAAAAATGAAATTTAAATCTGTGGAAAACTATTCAAACTTCTAAAATTTCTAAAGATTTATCAACATGTTAATAAATCGGATAAAACTATGATTTTATGTCAAAAATTTTATTACAAATATGAAAAATTTGGAGGCTGGTAACTTTCAGAAAACCACCACAAATGGCATTCTTTCATTGTTACTTTATTTAAGGAGGGAGATAATTTCCTTCTTTTAAAATATCTTCATAGAATATAGCGTGGCATTCATGATTTACATGCACTATTTCATTTAATGTTCTTTAGAACAGTGCTCTTTATAATAACTACTAAAATATGATACAGTGTTTCAGGTATAGTTTTTTTCCTGTTAGAGGCAGAGTTTGAAATTATTTTAATGAGATTCAAAATTTGAGATGTTTTCCAGTAAAAATAATTTTTTTCTAATTCATTAATTTTTTTCTTCCCTTCTTTCCTTCTGCTCTTTGAACTTTATTTCAACAAATGTCTGTTGAGTGCCAATGAGGACCAGGCATTTTTCTAGGTAATAGTATAAAACAATAACAACAAAACAGATGCACCTGATTTCATAAAACAAGAGTTCAACCTAATGGAGGAAAGAGATGGTGATTTTAAAAAAAAAAATTACAAAGTGCTATAAGTACCTGGTTATGTGAAGTAAGATCATAAAAAGATGTGCCCTAAACTTTGGAGACATGAAAAAATATTCCTGTGGAAACATGATAAAGTAGGGAAATGTGTGTGGTGGGCATGGTGACAATCCAGGAAGATGAACTGGAAAAGGCAGATCCCTTGAAGCAGACAACAAAAATCACACTTCAAATCCTAAGCATCAGCGTGGATGTCACAAAGGAATGGGTTGTGAGTCATGAGGGTGGAGGAGGCATTATACGGCATGGTAAGGATTTTTGCCTTGATCTTATGAAAAATGGCATATTTTAAGTGGATGAAAGTGGAGAAGAATTTGGTTTTGAAATTGCTGCATTTTAGATACCTTTGAGATATCCAAATAGAGGTATAGTTAGATATGTTTTCAGAGATCAGAAAATAATTATGGAATGGAACACTCACAGAGAATTAATTTAAATGTATTGACCAGAAATGTATTTAATATACAGATATCAAGCTGTTATGGGAGTATGCATGTTGTGTGCTAAGAGTCATAATTAGGAGGGTTTCATAGCAAAACAAACAAAAATATCTACAAATAAAACAAACAAAAACAAGCAAACCAAATAACCTACCCACTCTTCTCAGTGTAATCTTATCATCTGACAAATGAATCAATAATTAAATTTAATAGTCCTTACTGTTTGATATTCTTGAGGCAAGAGCATAGAATTTGATGGGTTTTTGTATATACTAATACATTTCTAATCTATATATATAAAAGGCTAAGCGATCTTTCGACCATCCAACTGATAGCTTTGAGGCACACTGACCACTGGGGGGCAGATGCTCAACTCAGAAGCTGCCCAGCTGCAATGACTTGACAGCGGCAATTCTTGGGTGACACACCCCAGGACCAGAGAGGGAGGAGCCTGATTCTGGGGTGTGTCACCTGAGAACTACCCTCTCCCAATCCAGGACCCCTCAGGGGATGTTGGAGAGACGGTTTCGGCCCGATCCCCACAGACCAGGCCGAGGGACCCCACTGGTGCACAAATCCGTGCACCAGGCCTCTAGTATATAATGATTCTATATCTTATACAAAGTGTTGTTTGTTATTGAAAAGGAATGTTTGGAACCAGTTTCACAGAATACTAGACTATATGGGAATAGTTTAAAATCCTTATGCTTATTTGACTATTATAAAATTGTTAGTTAATACATAAACATATGTGAGATCTAGCATCTATTGTGTATCTATATTTAGATTCCATAAATGGACCTATCTTATCAAATATCTGCTGTGGAAAATGTGCATTTAAATAAAATAAAAAAAACCTTAGCTCTGTACACACAAAGCTAGGTATGAGTATTCAAAACTGCCTAAAAGCATGCTTTCACTTGATAAGTACTACCAGATATATTATAATAATGGCAACTGACTTATCCTAAGCATAGTAACAAAATCAATTTAGAAAAATATATTGTCAGAGACTTCCATTTCCAGAATGTAATAGATCATAGTAGGCTAATGCTTCTGCCCCATAGGCTAGAAAAAGGGTGGATGGGTTTGATGTGCATACATATTCAAAGATATTAAGTTCTCTGGATGAGCAACCTTCCAGAAAGGGTAAAGCCCTTACAAAGTGAGCAGAAGATCGCTGACAATTTTCCCATTTTTTGAGGCATTTGTGATTGTAGATCCAGGGAGTGAGCTGCTTTCTGAAATTTCTGCATCAGTCAGAACTTCATCCTTTCATTGCACCTTTTGAGTAACCTAGCTAACTTTATATCTAGTTAGAAGATGCCTTAATTTTTCTCTGTTAAAATCATCGTCGTGATTTATATCTCCTAACTGGACTCTGACTATCGCAAGTGTGAATTTAAGACATTGTATATAAAATTAGAAATTGTATATAGTGAGGCGATACTGAAGGTAGAATCCTTGTAAATTTCTGCAGCTGTACATTTTCCCTACTGAGAACATTATACTGTATGTCTATGAAGGCGACCATTTGGAACAATTAGTATATATACACTCATGAGTTTTCTTCTGTTTATATTAACCTAAATGTTAGGATTATCACTTATATCAAAGGTTGCTTTAGAAGGCATACATTTTCAGGTGTGTTTGAAAAAACGGTGGTGATGGTGGAAGCAGATGCCCTGTTTTGTGGTTTCCTGGGTATGAGGGAAAAAAACAGGAAAGTAGGAAAAGTAATTATAAGGTTTAGTAAATGTGTTAATTAATGTAAATACCTTTTGAATCATATGCAAATTAATATTATAACTATTTTAATTATTATAAATGGCAACATTATTTATTGGTTAGTAATATGACCCACAATGAATATATTAAAAAATATCCTGATATAGCAGGTGTCAGGATTGTAAGCTTAAGGATAAATACATATATTAAGACTGTAGAATACAGATGTATAAACTAGGAAAATATGGAGGATTTTCATTGCATTGTATTTAACTTTCCTTAGAAAAAGCTTAAATAGATTTTTGAAAGCTTATTTTAAAATCATATATTATTGATTTTATTGTATCTTCATACTCAATTTTTTCAACCAAGAACAATTCATCAATTTCTTCTCCATATTTAAAGTGGTCAAAGTTTTTTGTCACCTCTCTATTTTCTCCATAAAGTAATAAAAGTCATATTAAAGCAGCAGAAATGTATGAACTAGAAATAAAATATGTTTAGCTGTGAAGACAGAGCAAAGTAGCCAATTTTGGCATCCAAGTCACTGAGCTTTTCAACATATGTTCCAAAATCTCATGACTTGTTACTTACAGAGCAATTCACTTCACTTTCCCCATCATAAAAATGAAAACATATAAATCATTCATCTTTTCAGATTTCAGACATAAACCTGGAAACATCTGTGGCTTTTTGGTTCACTATGCAATGTTCAGACTAGTCATTCAGTATTTGACATTTTTTTTCAATTCTGAAATCCGTTTTCATAAGAACGATTATGTGCAACAAACCTGAATATTTTGACAAGAGTTTTTAGTTACTTTTTTAGTTTTTCCTTGATAAGTTTTACTTTTCTTAAGCATTATTTTTTTTTTTTTTTTAGCTCTTGACAACTCTGACCTAGCTGCAGTGAAGAATACCAGGATAATATTTGAGTTTGATGTATCTAGTACAGAAAATATGAAATATCTTACCATTGGAAAAAATACAAGATCTGAAATTATAAGCTGTGCTAATATTATAAGGTGACTTTAGTTCTAGTTGTGTTACTTTTTATTGGTGATAACCCTATTCACTATTCACTGTCCCAAAGTCAATGACTGAATAGATTCACAGAAACTTTTTGTATCATGGCAATGAGGTCGAAAATTATTTCATAAGCATTGAAGATGGAGGCAGAAGAAGCTGTAAAAATTGGTAAAAATCCTATTATCAGCATTTTCTTTTCAAGAAGATAGCCTTAAAGTTGGGATCTTAGTGTGATGAAAATAACATGTTACCTTAGGGACTGAATTGGTTTTCAGAGCCCTTTGTTGTAATCAGATATTTATTTTATAGTGCAAGTCTGTGTAAAATGAGAAAAGGCTTTCAGATTTTCTTCATTATTTCTCTTCCATAATCTTAGCTGTAAATCTGGTTGTATCTCTTAATGAGGCACTCTGAAGCTTCAAATTTTAGTCAAGAATATCTAGCAAAAAAAAAAAAAAATAGCTAGCCACAGGCACATTTTTTCCCTTCTGAGTCTCAAAAGGAAACATGTCCTCCAAAAATGCAAAGCAGAAAGACCAAACTTCCAGAAAGATATGGCGCATATTTCATTTATACATTCATATATTCAATCCTTCAACAAACAAAACAAGTTTCGAGAATCACATGAGAAGAGCTAAATTTAAAACACAAAATCCTTCCCTAAAGAAAATTACATTGCTACAGAGAGAAGTGATATGCAAATGGCCAATAAGTGATTATATTCATTAAAAGAAAGGTCATCACAAGGTAAAACATGAGACTGAAGAACATATTGATGAAGGCCCCCTGATAGAAAGCATGGCAACAAGGCTTCACTTCTGAGATAATACTTTGTCTGGGTCTTTGACAGTGTTTTATAGGTTGACTAGAAGCTCACCAGCCAAACAAACCAAAAAGATACTGATTTAGAGGACAAGATATGTGAATAAAACCAGAAGCATGAAGTGACATAGCATGTTAAAGGAACCAATTACTATTTCAAACTTTTGTTAGAGTAGGGGTCAGAAAACTACACGGCATTGGCATAATCCAGACCTCCACCACATTTTACATTAATTGGAATATAGCCACACCCACCCATTACTATTATCTATGGCTGCTTTATTGTTATGAAGGTCAAGTGAAGTAGCTGAGATAGAAGACATAAGGCCCTCAAAGCCTTAAATATTTGCTCTCTGGCCCTTACAAAAAGAAAAAAAAAAAGCTATACTTAAGTTAGAGAAGTTATTCATAAAAAGAAGGCAAAGAGAAATTGATATGGATTTAATGATGCATTGTGGGCATTTCAACCTTTGAGTAATTTGAGCAGAAATGGAATTCCAAGTGATGAGTGGCAGATGTGTGGAGACTTGTTGGGAAAGGAATGAGACCAGTGGCTTGAAAACTATTGAAGTGACTGTCACCACAACCTCAGATAAAGATAAATTCTACTGATTGTATGAGTTAGAGTCCAGTCCAAAAAACAGAAATTGCACTGTGCTTCAACAGAGAGAATTTAGAGTAAGGACTTCATTAAAAAATGTTGGGGACCTAAAAAGCCAAAATATTTCAAAAAACGAAATATTGAGATAATTCAAAAATAGTTATTGCATGAAGCAACACACCTCTGCAGCCCTCCACCACCCTCCCTACAGTGATTGATGTTGGGATGGAAGAGAAGATGAATGTATTAGAACCTAGCAGCACTGAGGAGGGATTCCCCAAATCTGAGACACAGACTTTGACAGAGGGGGCTGCCTAACTGGTGCTGCTTGGTGCCTCAGTAACTCAGAGGAGAGACCGCACAGAGTTAGGATTCTGAAGAAGGGCAGAGCCCAGATGATGAAGCTCCTGTGAGGGCACAGTGAGGCTGGTTCTACTACTTTCCAAGTAAGACCTGGTTTCCCTCTTTCTATTGCTGATTAAATGCATTTTGCACTTATCACATTTAGGCACTAATAGCTTGTAGCTTGCCAATGGTGTACTATTTCATGCATTCAACTAATTCTCTTTCTCTGTCTCTGAAGAATCACATATTGTATGTTACACTTCTCAAAGTTCTCCTCCAGTGGGTTCAAAGTGAGGAGAGCATTTTTGCTGTAATTCATCTCCTATTGGTTGATGGATGTTAATGCCCCCATATTTCCCAGTTACACATTGAAAAGGGTTGGGAATTTACCTCACTGCCTCCCCCTACTTTGGGGGTTTGAATAGGAATTTGATAGGTGTCTACACCTCTGTATTTTACAAAATGTAGATGGTGGTGTTAATTGCCTAATCCCTAACCCCCCCTCCCCCTCCCGGGAGATGATATGGTTTATAATTGACTGTCATATCAAAGGGGTAGAGGAGTCAGCTTCATTGTACTCCACTTAGCTTTTCTGGCTAAAAATCAGTGTGTTATTTCTCCAACTGACTATACCAATTATATACTTGGGTACTGGAAAATAGCCACAGGTTAGTCCATAAATACATTAGAGCCACTGTATAAAGGACTTGAGCTATACTCCATTCATAACCTGTACTCCCCATTCTACCTGGAAAACTATATTGGCACTTTTAGTCCCTTGGTATCAGTGTCAATTCAGATGCCATGTCCAACAGTCTTCAAAGAGTTGGAATATGTCACGTTCATCCAATAATTTGTAAGGGTTTTCCTCCAGCAACTCAACTTCCCCATAGGCCAATGGTCTCAGAAGCAGGGAAACTTCCATTTACAAACAGGTTGAGGGGTTGCTATTTTTCACCATGATCACAGATGTCAGCTTTCTACTCAATACCTCTCATTTCTTTTCCCTAGTTATTCAAGTCAAGCAACACCTATTTAGCTGTCTATCTCTCTCACACCTGGAAACACTGGAATCTATTAATCATCTTCACAGATCTCTGCAGGCTACAGCAACCCAATTACAATTTGACCTTGTGAGCCCTTATGGTCATTAGTGCATCTCACTTCTGCCCATGGAGTGCTGCACCTGGTCTCTGCCATTCAGGGCCTACCACCTCCAATTCCACTTTATCGGTATAGCCCTACAGGTAACCTTACCCTGAAGAACAGGGCCTCCAAGCTTTTTAAAGATGCCACCTCACACATACATTTCTCAATGCATTAGCAAAGACACTTTTCTGTTTCCTTCCAAGGAAACTGACTCCTTCCTCAATACTTTGTTAAGTCATCTCCACTTCATGTACTATAGGGCAACGTTTCTTAAACATGGTACTAATTATTTGGGGTTTGATAAAATACAAAATCTGGTTCAGTATGTCTGATGAGAAATAAAAATTCCTATGTATAATATGCTCCTGGGTAATACTGAAATCACTAATCAGTATATGACCCTTTGAGTGACAATGCTACATCCAACCTGCAAAAATGTATTCCATCAAATACAGGATTCAAGTGCTTCGAGGTCAATAAAATTCTCTTAAACTTGTACCCACTGGACCAATCTTACATAATAATAATAGACAAACATGTAAATTGACCATACCTCTGCTACGCCCACAGCCAATCAGAGTGAGTATGCAAATTAGAAGGCCAGAGATGGTGGCCATCCAGCTGCTCTAGGCATGGAGTGGCCAGGCGAGGCAAGGCTCCTGCTATGAAAGGGAGGGCGGGGGGATCTACAGGAGCGGAGTGCCACAGCAAAGACAAGACTGCAGACTCTGGAGTCTGTAGCGAAGACGAAGATGGCAGACTCTGGCCGGAGCAAAGGCCTGGGTTCCGGGTGCTGGAGGAAAACCGTGCTGGAAGCCAAAGGAAGGAAAGCCTATTGCACGATGGGCCTCTAGTACTTTATATTTTTCCTTCCCATATTTTCCCTTGTTTCTTTCTGGTACCTATTCGTGCTCCTATAATTTCTTCATTTGTAAACAATTTTCTGCCAGAACAGAGACCAATTTTGCTTCTGGACTTTGCTGAGCCCTGATCCCTCAAAACAAGAGCAGAGAACAAAGAGAATCAAACAGAGAAAGAAGAAAACCCAAACTGTGCTTGGTAGTTTAATATCTTTGGAGATTTATGAAATGCTGCTCAACCTTTGCACTCAAAGAAATAAATGATTTCTTCGTAAATGTGTGAATGATGGCTTCACCAGTTCGAACTCCCCTGAACTTCTGAGTTGTGTGTGTATAAAGGCTAAGGGAGTTTTAGTGGACATCTTATGTATGGCTTCAGGTAAACAGTGGGGTGGGGAGCAAGGAGCTTTCACATTGCACAGGGCTTTAGAAAACTCTTTATTGTAGTTCTGGCTAACAAGAACGGTGGGACCAAAAGTTTTTGAAATGGCACAAAGGAGTTGCCCATTATATCTTCCATCCAACTTTCTGATCTCACCTCATAATCTCCCCTCCCCATTCTTTCTTCTCCCCATTGTCCATTGCCATCTGCCGGCAATAACTACTTGATTACTACATATAGCCTCTCAAGCTTGCTTTTTCTGATAACAGCCTGTCTCTTCCAGACCCTGTACTGTGGAAAACATGATCTTCGTTAATGCTGCTGAATTAGAGTTCTAGATATCAGAACCTGCATTCAAGTCAAACTCCTCCTCTCACTCTCTAGACTTCAATATTTGATTGTTTTCTCATCTGGAAAGCAGTGGTAATAATTAGTACTTGCTAATGTGCAGAAATTCAATTGTGGTAAAATGTACAAAACTGCACTGAAAACAATAGATCTCTAAACAAAATGTAATCCATTGTTTTACATAGTAATTAATTTGTAATATGTAATGAGGAGAAAGTTCTATTAAATGCTTACAATATGAACACCTCAGGATTATTTGCATTTAAAAGGAGAAAATATAAAAGGAGAAATAAAAAATGCTTAAAATTAGAATTTCTAACATTCAGATGACATAGGTGTTTTGTGTGCTGGAGAGCTGCTTCTCAAAATCTTTTAATCCAGGCCCGGCCAGTGTTGCTCAGTGGTTGAGTGTTGACCTAGGAACCAGGAGGTCACAGTTTGATACCGGGTCAGGGCATGTGCCCGGGTTATGGTCTGGATCCCCAGTGTGGGGCATGCAGAAGGCAGGTGATGAATGATGCTCTCTCATCATTGATGCTTCCATCTCTCTCTCACTTTCCCTTCCTCCCTGAAATCAATAAAAATATATTAAAAATATTTTAATCTAGGTCATTTGCTTCATATTTTGCCTCTTTTGTTGTTGTTGTTTCTTAATAACTTCCAAGTATCAGTACACACATACAACCACCTTTTTCTGAGCACTCACTTGGTGCCAGCTATCTTGCTATATTTATTACTCATAATAAACTTGAGATAAATGCATTATGATTATATTTGTCATGTAATGCCATATAATGGAAAATAGAATCATAATGGCATTATGATTCTATTTTCCATAGTTTTTAATATCTTAAATTATCTCCTAGTTAAAACTGAGTTAGTAAGTGGCACAACCAACACTTGAATCCAGGTCTGTATGAAAAGTCTCCTAAGCTCTTTATTGTTCTGGTTAGATATTGATCATTAGCATGATCATACTTCTTGAATTGCTTTGGTCAAGTCCAGTTTGTCTATTAACCTGATCTAAATATTAATAGTCCTTTTACTTCCTAAATTATCCCAGTTTTTGTGGTACATTATTTGGTTACCTTACTGTTAAGAATTTTAATTTATTTTATTTTTTTCATCCTCACCCAAGGATATTTTTTTCATTGATTTTTTAGGAGTAGAAGATAGACGGAAAGACAGAGAGGACTATTAATGTGAGAGAAACACATTGATTGGTTGCCTCCCACACACTAGTGCCCGGGCCGGAGAGGAGCCTGCAATCAAGGTATGTGGCAGTGACCGAATTCGAACCTGGGACTCTTTGATTTGCAGGCCAACGCTCTATCCACTGAGCCAAATGGCTAGGGGAAGAATTATTTTTTGCCTTGTTTTTAAATAAAGTTTATCAGTATATAAATACTTCATATTTTTTTATTTGTTTTTTCAAATAATAACATAGTTTGGTTCTCTAAACACTAAATACTCTACCTCATTACCTACTTGGCTTCTTTTTTTTTCTCTTTCTCATTTCTTTTTTATTTAAATATAGTTGGTATACAATATTATATTCATTACTAGAAGCCCAGTGCAGGAAATTCATCCAAGGGGCTTGACCTTTGCAGCCCTGGCTTCGTCTGGAAGGTTGTCCAGAAAGACGTCCAGTCTAATTAGCATATCATGCTTTTATTATTATAGGTATTAGTTTCAAATGTACAACATAGTGATTTAACATTTTTCTACTGTACTATGTTAACTTTTTTAACTCACTTGTGCATATATCATGCCATGAAAATTTAATTGGTATAATCAGTGTCTTAAAATAGCCAGCTTATGTTTTGTGCTAACAAACAAAAACAAAACAAAACATTGATAAATATATCATACTCCTTGCACTAATGCATATTTCTTATATTTCTCCAATATTTCTTCATAAATTTCTTTGTGCAAAGATTCAGAGATTATAATTCAAAAGCTTTTACAAGGCTAAAAATTTCTGACAAAGACTTTGTTAGAAAAAATCTTTGAGCTCGCTACCAAAGCACTCAGTAAGCTCTTACGGAAGATCCTCTATTTGAACTCAAGTTTTGCTACTATCTTGGGAAGAATTTAATGGTTTGTACAATGTGTTTAAAAACAAACTTTTAATAGTAGCTGATTATTGTAGCTGAGATGGTTATGGCAAGATCACTTTGGAATTTTTTAATCATTTTGATCCGTGGTCGGCAAACTGCGGCTCGCAAGCCACATGCAGTTCTTTGGCCCCTTGAGTGTGGCTCTTCCACAAAATACCACGGCCTGGGCGAGTCTATTTTGAAGAAGTGGCATTAGAAGAACTTTAAGTTTAAAAAATTTGGCTCTCAAAAGAATTTCAATCGTTGTACTGTTGATATTTGGCTCTGTTGACTAATGAGTTTGCCAACCATTGATTTTGATGCTGATTCTGACAGGGGAAAAATATAAACAGACTATTCTTTATCTCCCCTTTCATCCATAAATAAATTATATGATTAGTAATTGCTAGTTTACAGCTATTGAATCCAAATATCCGTAATATAATAAGTTACAGCTGGATCACTCAAGACTTAAATCAAGGGCTCTTGGCTTCTAGTTTGGATAAGTTGCTCATTTTGACTTAAAATAAATTGAAGAAGAGACTTTATTAAAATTAATAAATTTTATGGGTATTTTAAATACTATGCTATAAAAATTGCCAGAATTTTTACTTTTTAAAAATATATTTTATTGAGTTCATAGAGGAAGGGAGAGGGAGAGATAGAAACATCAATGAAGTGAGAGAATCATTGATTGGCTGCCTTCTGCACATCTCCCTGCCAGCAACCCAGGCATGTCCCCGGACTGGGAATCAAACATTTACCTCCTAGTTCATAGGTCAACACTCAGCCAATGAGCCTCACAGTTTGGGCCAGAATTTTTACTTTTATAATGAAATTGATAGTATAGCTTTCTTACATGATCAGTAGTGAATGTATTTCAAGCAATTAGTTAAAAAAAAAACACAACAACTATAAAGTACCTTGTCATATGTTCTGCCTCTCTAATATATATATGTGCCATATATGTGATATAATATATATATATGAAAAAAATACTTTCTATATAGACTTAGTCATAATGTGTCTGTTTATAACCATCCAGAGAGTACAAAATAGAGGACAGCAGAGACTAATTTCAACTTATAAAAAAACTCTAGAATGATTCTCCATCAAGGTATTGATATTAACTTCAGTGTTTTTTGTTTGTTTTATATAATTTCCTATCTCAACAATTTTCCTGTTGATGTGACGGTATATTTACCGTATGTTTTTGTGCATAAATTTTTATTTAAATAAATTATCATTAAGCCTTTTTTTTTCCAATGGCTGTTATAATGAAACTAGAAGCCCGGTACATGAATTCGTGCACTGGTGGGGTCTCTCAGCCTGGCCTGCTCCCTCTCACAATCCAGGACCCCTAGGGGGGTGTCAGACTGCCAGTTTCAGCCTGTGGGGATCAGCCTGAAACCAACAGTCTGACATCCCCCAAGAGATGTAGTAGTGGGGCCAAGCACTATGCTGCTCCTGTTCATCCCTGCCCCACTGAGCCTGCTGCCTCTGCTCAGTAGCACGCTGCCTGTGGAGGTGGGAGAGGCTTACGCCACTGCAGTGGCGCTTGCCAGCCCTGAGCCTGGTGTCTGGTGCTCATCAGTCAGCTGAGTGGTGCTTCTGTGTGTGAGCACACTGACTACCAGGGGCAGCTCCTGCTTTGGGTGTCTGCCCCCTGGTGATTAGTGCATGTCATAGCGACTGGTCTACCGGTCTTTTGGTCTTCAGTCACTTAGGCTTTTATATATATATATAGATGGTGCAGGCATGAATTGTGGTTCAGAAACCCTGATTACTGGCTCTTACTTTCCCAATCCCACTTATTGGATGTGTAACTATAGAAAAGTTACTTTAAGGCTCCAAGGTTCTATTTCATTTCCTTTGTAAAAAGACATGAAGTTCTAGATTCTTGGTAATGATTTTTCTAGTGCTAAAATTTTAACTCTCTCCTCCATATCTTTATCTTAGAAAATGGGTCAAGTCTGATTATAGCTGATGCTCCATTCTACAGAAATTTATATGTTAGGAATGTATTAAAGGGGCCAAGACTTCAGAAATGAATGTTTCCACTCTCTCCAAGGTTTGGGGTAATTTGGCATCTAACCTATATTCTAAAAGCCACATTTATTAAGAATCCATCTTAAGTTTTTAACCTCTGTTCTATAATTGGTGTTGAAAAGATAAATTATATGTAGTCAGCATAAAGTTCAATTTGCTTATTGTGGGTAGGGATATCATGACTCAGTTAAATAAAATGCAAACCTATATCAAATTCTCATGGCCTTAACAGAAGGATGGCCTTGGAAAGATATCCACAACTAATCTGTAGAACCTGTTACTATGTTATGTTACAAGGCAAAGAGATATTAAGGTTGCAGATGGAATTAAATTGCTAATCAGATGATGTGAAAATGTGGAGATTTTGCTGGGTTATCTGGGTGGGGACAGAGTTATCATGAGCATTCTTAAATGTGGAGGAGGGAGACAGAATAGTCAGAGTAAAGTGGCAAAATGTAAGAAAGATTTGAAAGTAATTGCTATATTTGAAGATGAAAGGGAACCATGGGCAAAGGAGGGTGGGCAGCCTCTAGAAACTGGGAAAAGCAAAACAAGAAATTTCTCTTTAGATTCTCCAAATTGGAACATACACCTCACAACAAATTGCTTAAAGTCTGTGAGATCCATATAGACCCTGATCTCCAAAATTACAAAACAATAAATGTCTGTTGTTTTAATCCAATATATTTATAGTAATTTGTTACAGCAGCCATAAGAAGTTAATATAGTCATTAAAAAAACAGACTCATTACTGAGCAGATACTTTGGGAGACAAGTTACAACACACTGAATTGTTAAAGTTATTTTTTAAATGATTTCCCAATGTCATAATAATCTTTTTTAAATTATAACACATCTTATTATAAAATCTTATATACAGTAGAATGATAATCATGAGACAGGAGAAAGATAAAAATAGACTCATCAAAATAATTCAAAATAGCATGTATCATTATTGCAATTATAAAATGTGAATGCATGTGAAAAAGTTCTGGAAAATAACATGAAACAAAAGGTTATAGTAGGGTTGAAATATTAGTTTTTATATTGTATACTAGAGGCTCAGTGCACGAAATTCATGCATGGGGGGGGTGTCCCTCAGCCCAGCCTGCACCCTCTCCTATCTGGGACCCCTCAAGGGATGTCTGACTGCCTGTTTAAGCCCGATCCCAGTAGAATCAGGCCTAAACGGGCAGTCGGACATCCCTCTCACAATCGAGGACTGCTGGCTCCCAACTGCTCGCCTGCCTGCCTTCCTGATTGCCCCTAACCACTTCTTCCTGCCAGCCTGATCACCCCCTAACCACTCCCCCGCCAGCCTGATTGATGCCTAACTGCTCCCCTGCCAGCCTGTTTGCCCCTAACTGCCCTCTCCTGCAGGCCGGGTCCCCCCCAACTGCCCTTCCCTGCAGGCCTGGTCACCCCCAACTTCCCTCCCTTGCAGTCCTGGTCCCTCCTAACTGTCCTCCCCTGCTGGCCTGATCACCCACAACTGTCTTCTCTTGCAGGCTTGGTCCCTCCCAACTGCCCTCCCCTGCTGGCCATCTTGTGGCAGCCATCTTGTGTCCACATGGGGGCAGCCATATTGTGTGTTGGCATGATGGTCAATTTGCATATTACTTTTTTATTAGATAGGATAGAGGCCTGGAGCATGGGTGGGGGCCAGCTGGTTTGCTCTGAAGGGTGTCCTGGATCAGGGTGGTGGTTCCCTTGGGATGTGGGGCAGCCTGAGCGAGGGGCCTGTGGTGGTTTGCAGGCTGGCCACACCCCCTGGCAACCCAAGTAGAGGCCCTGGTATCTGGGATTTATTTATCTTCTATAATTGAAACTTTATAGCCTTGAGCGGAGTCAAGCCTCCTGCTTGCTCTGTGGCCATAGCCATTTCTTTTGGGTTTTATTTATCTTCTACAATTGAAACTTTGTAGCCTTCAGTGGAGGCCAAGGCAGGCCAGGGCTGTGGAAGCTTAGCTTCCTCCATCGCTGGAGGCAACTCAAGCCTCCTACTCTCTCCAGCTCTGTGGCTGCTGCCATTTTTGTTGGGATGTACTTATTTCTATAATTGAAACTTTGTAGCCTTGAGTGGAGGCCTGGCCCTGCCAGGGTGTGCAGGAAGCTTGGCTTCCTCCATTGCCAGGGAAACCCGAGCATTCTGCTGGCTCCGTGTCTGCAGCCATCTTGGTTGGGTTAATTTGCATACTTGCTCCTGATTGGCTGGTGCGCGTAGCTTTTGGGTATAGCAGAGTGATAGTTAATTTGCATATTACTATTTTATTAAATAGGATATTTTTATTATTGTCATGTGTTTGTGATTATTGAGGTTGTTGCTTGTAAAGTTGGTGCAAAAATAAACAGGTGGGTCCAGCAGGGAGCTGAGCCTCCACAGTCACCCAACTGCAGGGTTAGGTGGTACTCTGATGATCCTTTCCCCAGTATCAGCTTGGCCCAGTAGGCAGCTGATCTTTCACTGAACCCAGTATAAATAGATGGAATGAGGTTGTCCAAGGTGAATGTAGTTGGCACTCCATTTTTCCCTCCCATTACACTTTGTCTTAGTTCAACTCTGGTGTCAGATGGGGCTCAATCCAGTAGCAACAAAACAATGAGAACTGTTGTGGGAAGGCCCTGTGTGAAGCTGAATTTATATCTCAACCTGTATTCAAAGAGGAGTTGTAAATAGGTTCCCCACTTTCTCTGAGGTAAAGTGTCAGCAGAGCTGAGGGGGAGGTGAACTTACAACCATATCTGTCTGCAAAGAGTCAGTGTGCAATGCTCTGCTTTTGTTGTGTGTGGAAGCCCAGTGGGAACCTAAACATATGCATCCACCTGACGCACCCTGTACCCCTCCACAAGGAAACACTGATTAACAAAAAAGATGAAATATGATACAGTGTCTCATATTATGATATCCAAATGTTCACAATATAATTGAGAAAGCACTCATCAGATCAAGAGCCATGAAAATCACAATGTAAAGGAGAAAAGAGGTCAGCAGATACCAATAGAGACACAAATCAGATATTAAAATTATTGGACAAGTGTTTTAAAGGATCCATCATAAAAATGCTTCAATTAGCAATTTAAATTCTCTTGAAACAAATAAAAAATAGAAAATCTCAGCAAATAAGTAGAAGCTATATTGAAGAGGAACCAAATAAAACACATATGACTAAACAACAAATCATTGAAAAAGAATAAAACTCACCAACTGGGCTTGACTGCTGACAGAAAATGTAATTCATGAACCGGAGGACAAAGTAATAGAATTTGTCTAATCTGAATATTTGAAAGAAAAATCATCTAAAAAACATCAACAGGTTCTCAGGGACCAGTAGAATAGTAAACAAAAGAGTCCACATTCTTATCATTGGAATCCCAGAAGGAGAGGATGGAGAGAGTAGAAATGAGTAAGTATTAAAAAAAAAAATTCTGGCTGAAAACTTCCCAAATTTGCCAACACACAAAAACTCACAGATTCAAAAGCTGAATGAATTCAAATAGGATAAATCTAAAAGAACTCAAGCCAATATACATTATATTTAAACTTCTGAAACTAAAGACAAAGAAAAACATCTTAAAAACAGCCATATGATCTGAAGAGAAACAGAGTTCTTTGAAAGGATAAACAAGATTGATGAACCTCTAGCCAGGCTCACCAAGAAGCAAAGAAAAGAGGACTCCAACAAAAATCAGAAATGAAAGAGGTGAAATATCAACAGAACCCACAGAAATACAAAAGAACTAGACAACATGGAAATGGACATGTTCCTAGAAAAATACAACCTTCCAATACTCAATGAGGAAGAATCTAAAAATCTCAATAGGCTGATAACGATGGAAGACATTGAAGCAGTCATCAAAAAGCTTCCAGCAAACAAAAGCCCAGGCCAGACGGCTTCACAGGAGATTTTTACCAAACATTCAAGGAAGAACTAAAACCTATCCTCCTCAGACTATTCCAAAAAATTTAAGAAGGAACACTTTCAAGCTCATTCCATGAAGCCAGCATCACCCTAATACCAAAACCAGATAAAGACAACACAAGGAAAGAGAATTACAGGCCAATATTCCTAATGAACATAGATGCCAAAATCCTCAACAAAATTCTAGCAAATCAGATCCAGCAGTACATCAGAAAGATCATACACCATGACCAAGCAAGATTTATCTTGGGGATACAAGGATGGTACACTATCTGCAAATCAATCATATATCACATAAACAAATAGAGATACAAATCACATAGTCATATCAATTGATGCAGAAAAAGCATTTGACAAAATCCAACACCCTTTCTTGATAAAAACTCTCAGCAAGGTGGGAATAGAAGGATCATACCTCAACATAATAAAAGCCATATATGACAAACCCACACCCAACATCATATTCAATGGGCAAAAACTAAAACCATTTCCCCCAAGAACAGGAACAAGACAGGAATGCCCACTCTCACCACTCCTGTTCAACATAGTACTGGAAGTACTAGCCATTGCTATCAGACAAGAAGAAGAAATAAAAGGCATTCAAATTGGAAAAGAAGAAGTAAAACTGTCCTTATTCACAGATGACATGATACTGTACATAGAAAACTCTAAATACTCCATCAAAAAAAGTATTAGACTTAATAAATGAATTCGCCAATGTAGCAGGATACGAAATTAATGCCAAGAAATCTATGGCATTTCTATACACCAATAGTGAACACACAGAAACAGAGACTAAAAAAACAATCCCATTTATCATCGCACCAAAAAAATTAAGATACCTAGGAATAAACTTAACTAAGGAGGTAAAAGACCTATACGCAGAAAACTACAGGACACTGAAAAAAAAAAGAGGAAGACGTAAACAGATGGAAGAACATACCTTGTTCATGGATTGGTAGAATCAACATCATTAAAATGCCCATACTACCCAAAGCAATCTATAGATTCAATGCATTCTCCATTAATATACCAACTGCATATTTTACAGACCTAGAAAGAACTCCAAAAATTCATCTGGAAGAAAAAAACGACCTCGAATAGCTGCAGCAATCCTGAGAAAGAAGAACAAAGTAGGTGGGATCTCAATACCAGATATCAAGCTGTATTACAAAGCCACCATTCTCAAAACAGCCTGGTACTGGCACCAGAACTGACATATATATCAATGGAATAGAATAGAGAACCCAGAAATTGACCCAAGCCACTATGCTCAATTAATATTTGACAAAGGAGGCATGAACATACCATGGAGTCAAGACAGTCTCTTCAATAAATGGTGATGGGAAAATTGGACAGATACATGTAAAAAAATGAAACTAGACCACCAACTTACACCATACACAAAAATAAACTCAAAATGGATACAGGACTTAAACATAAGATGGGGAACCATAAAAAATACTAGAGGAATCCACAGGCAGCAAAATCTCAGACATAAGCTGAAGCAGTTTCTTCACTGATACTGCTCCTAGGGCAATGGAAACTAAAGTGAAAATAAACAAATGGGACTACATCAAAATAAAAAGCTTTTTCACAGCAAAAGAAACCATCAACAAAACAACAAGAAACCCCACTGCATGGGAGAACATATTTGCCAATGTTATCACCAATAACGACTTAATCTCCAACATTTACAGGGAATTCATACAACTTAACAAAAGGAAGATAAACAATCCAATCAAAAAATGGGCAAAGGACCTAAATAGATACTTTTCAAAAGAAGACAGAAGGAAGGCCAAGAGATGTAAGAAAACATGCTCAATGTCACTAATCATCTGAGAGATGCAAATCAAAACGACAATGTAGTACCATCTCACACCTGTCAGAATGGCTATCATCAACAAATCAACAAATGACAAGTGCTGGCGAGGATGTGGAGAAAAAGGAACCCTCATGCACTGGTGGTGGGAATGCAGACTGGTGCAGCCACTGTGGAGAACAGTATGGAGTTTCCTCAGAAAACTAAAAATGGAACTCCCATTTGACCCAGTGATCCCACTTCTAGGAATATATCCCAAGAAGCTAGAAACACCAATTAGAAAGGATATATGCACCCCTATGTTCATAGCGGCACAATTCACCATAGCTACGATTTGGAAACAGCCTAAGTACACATCAGCAGATGAGTGGATTAAAAAACTGTGGTACATCTATACAATGGAATACTATGCTGCAGTATAAAAGAAAGAATTCTTACCATTTTCAACATCATGGATGGAACTGGAGAGCATTATGCTAAGTGAAATAAGCCAGTCAGATAAAGATAAATATCACATGATTTCACTCATATGTGGAATATAATGAACAACATAAACTGATTAACAAAAACAGATCCAGAGACAGAAGCATGAATCAGACCATCAAACCTCAGAGGGAAGGTAGGGGAGGGTGGGGGTAAAGGGGAGAGATCAACCAAAGGACCTGTATGCGTGCATATAAGCCTAACCAATGGACACAGACAACAGGGGGGTGAGGGCATGATTGGGTGATGGGGTGTAATGGAGGGATAAGAACACATATGTAATACCTTAATCAATAAAGAAATTTAAAAAAAGCCATAGATAACCAAAACATTACTAATAAATGAAGAAACAGCTGTTCAAAGGACACCAGATTTTACATCTGAAACCTTGGCATCTAGAAAAACAACAAAAAAGACACAACATTTTTGAAATACCGAAAGAATTATCAACCATAATTTCCATGTCTGGAGATAATGCGGTCATGAAAGATGGTGAAATAAAGACATGGTCAGATGAAATATTATGTTGGGGTTATTTCCCATCACAAAACAAAAGAACAATTGCAGTACAGTTTCCCGTTTAATTCTAAGTTTCTAAGGAGCATTCCTGGCAAAATGAAGAGAATGGTCCTGAATTCTTGCTGTTATCAGTTCTTAATGGCTTTTTGGTAAACACATTTGATGTGTTTAGAACATAACTATTAATTTTTGTCTATTGAACCAGCTCCTCATACCTTCTTCCCATTGCATTCAATGACAAGTCTATCCTTCCATTTCCTCCTATCAAAATCCCTGGACTTGTCTTGATTTCTCCCTTTCTCTCACTTCCACAATATAACCAAATCCATATCTCTATCTTTAAAACCACCCTTTCCCACCAATTCTGCACCTGAATCCAAGCCATCATCATCTCTCACCTACTCTCCTAGCATCATTGCTCAATATGTTTTAAGTGTACCAAGATAACAAATCCTCTCACATTCAAAGAGGCCTGGTGGAATTAGAGTAGCTGGGAAGGAAAAATGTGGCCTTGACCCACCTCCTATTTTCCTAATGTACCATACAGTCATTCAAAATTTCTATGTGAGCTTCCTGGAATGAAAGATATTGATAGGCAATTAGGTTTAAACTATGCAATAACCTACAACAGTTTTCCTGTTCTACCTTCTGCCTTGCTTCAGTGAATTTCTCACAGAGAAAATAAATTATTTTTCAAAACTATGTCACATAATGTCTATACCTACTCAAACACACCAAAGCCTTACCATCTGCTATGGCTACTCAAAACTTGGTCCTGATGTCAACACTGATGCTCCCACACATATTAAGAGGGATGGAAAAGATATGTAACTCACATGAGAAAGTTTTATGGGGTCCAGCTGGCATGGCTCAGTGGTTGAGCATTGACCTATGAACTAGGAGATCACGGTTTGATTCCTGGTTAGGGCACATCCCTGGGTTGTGGGCTCGGTCGATCCCCAATGTGGGGTGTGCAGAAGGCAGCCAATCAATGATTCTCTTTCATCATTGATGTTTCTATCTCTCCTTCTCCCTTCCTCTCTGAAATCAATACAAAATATACATACATATATATTTTTAAAAAGAAGGTTTTCTGGGAATAACAGGGCCACTTCCAAGAAAATCTAAAAATGGATTAAAAGAGGAGAGAGCTAGGCATTTGGCCTGGATTGAGGATTTCTACTTGCAGATAGAAGCTTGGGTAGTTTGAACTCCTGCTGGTACCAAAGAGAAAGCACAAGGGTATCTTAGCTTGTCCAGATGCAAAGCACAAGGGGAACAGAAAAGGGTGAGGCCTAAAAGTTCTTAGCTGTTATGTCACACAGCAAAAACATGGAGTCATTACATCATCTTACTGAAATCATGCCACATCTCTTTACCATGACCTAGATTCTAGGTCCTAGAATATCCTACAGGGTATGGCTCACTGCTATATCCCTGAATATCCTTCACCACCTCCCACCATCATCCACTTTGCTTCACTCACAGTGGCCTCCTGTTTCTCTGACAGTCCAAGCAAACTCCAAGAACTAGAATAGAGCTTAGTAAATATATGTTGACTGACTACTAATCATATCAAGAGATAAAATATTAGCAGAATTCTAGAAGTTTCCCTCATTTCCCTGCCCAGTTACTATGTCTTTCTCCCAAAAGCTATCCTGACTTTTTGCAATACAGAGCTACTCAACTCCTTTTTTTTTTTTTTACATTTTCTCTATCAATGCTATTAATGAATTTGCAGCAGAAGTAGGCAGAGATTTAAAGTGATACTACCTCTCTAGGATGTAGATCCAGATGAACATTTCCTACACCAGTGGTCGCCAACTGGTGGTCTGCGTACCACTGGTGAGGTCCGAAAGGTTGGCGACCATTGGTCTAGATGGAGGACAGCTGAGGAAGAGCTGCCCTGGGCTAAGTAGTCCACATGGAGGGACAGCTGAGGGCAGAGCTGGGCTGGGCTGAGGGACAGGTGAGGGACAGCTGAGGGCAGAGCTGGGCTAAGAGGTCTATATGGAGGTCAGCTGAGGCAGAGGTGGCCTGGGATGAGTGGTCAAGATGGAGGACAGCTGAGGGCAGAGCTGCACTGGACTGAGTGGACTAGATGTAGGGACAGCAGAGGGCAGAGCTGGGCTGGGGGTGAGTGGTCTAGTCAGTGGTCGGCAAACTGCAGCTCGCAAGCCACATGCAGCTCTTTGGCCCCTTGAGTGTGGCTCTTCCACAAAATACCACGGCCTGGGCGAGTTTATTTTGAAGAAGTGGTGTTAGAAGAAGTTTAAGTTTAAAAAATTTGGCTCTCAAAAGAAATTTCAATTGTTGTACTGTTGATATTTGGCTTTCTTGACTAATGAGTTTGCCGACCACTGGTTGAGATGAAGCATGTCAAATCTGAGGCCTGAGGGCTACAGACCTCATTTATTTGGCCCGTATTAGCTTTGATTTAGATATTCTTGGTCTAGATGGAGAACAGCTGAGGCAGAGCTGGGCTGGGCTGAGGGACAGCTGAGGGCAGACCTTGGCTGAGAGGTCTAGATGGAGGACAGCTGAGGCAGTGCTGGGCTGGGCTGAATGATCTAGATCAGCAGTTGCCAACTGGTGGTCCACAGACCACTGGTAGTCTGTGAGGTCTGAAAGGTTGGCAACTGCTGTCCTAGACAATACTTGCTTTTGGAGCCCTCTACTGGAAGATTCATGATCAAATCACAGCCTTCAAGCCTGTGTGCTTTCACTTGTCTAAAATGCCTGGCACCCTGGAATCAGTCTTGGATAACAGCAGCCAGTAAACCTGACATTAGTTGTTGTCATGTTTATACTGACTGACAGTATCAGCTCTAAAAGCATTTACATCAACATGAATCACAACGACGTGATTGACTATTAAGTGTTCACACCTGCCATTTTAACTTTCACCATGAAACTTCCTCTGGCCTCATTTTCGGAGATAACCTAGGCATTAGGGAGATTGATTTGAATCTTCTGTGTCAGTGGTCGGCAAACTCATTAGTCAACAGAGCCAAATATCAACAGTACAACGATTGACATTTCTTTTGAGAGCCAATTTTTTTAAACTTAAACTTTTTCTAACTCCACTTGGTATTTTGTGGAAGAGCCACACTCAAGGGGCCAAAGAGCCGCATGTGGCTCATGAGCCACAGTTTGCCGACCACGGTTCTGTGTGTTTCTCAGGTTAGTCCTGTCAGTCTAAATGGATGCTATTTCTGTCTTCCAGAATACTATTAAAATAAGTGACTTGGGACATTGCACATGTGTCTCTGTGTTTTTTAAAAGAAATCTAAAACGGGTAAAAATTATTTTGCTTTGACTTTTTTTTTCTATGTAAACCCTAAATGGGGCTCATGAGAAGTGTCAGGTGAATGTGGCCCAAGTTTCCAGGAGAACTCACTCCTTCCCAAAGGATATAAAGAAAAGATTTATGACTCCAGGTGAAAAGCATAAGAAAGCTGGTGACTGTCGATGGCTTTAGCTTTGGGTTTCTGGTTCATTGTGAGTCTAAAATGAAACTTGGCCATTGCAGAGGGCCATGCCTCTGCAAATGAGAAGAAAGCCCTCGCAGAATCTGCACAAAACAGGCCTCAGTCTGTGGCTGTCAATTCACATGCACTATGTCTCCAAAGACTCTTGCGTTAACTTGTAGAAAGTAGACTCCATTTTCATCTTGAGCTAGAATGTTGTCAACGACATTTTATGAATAGTTTGCAATTCCCAGTTTCCTCAATTAAAACAAACCTTGATAACATTTTGTGTTACTCACAAGGGCAACTGAAACACTACCCTGAAATGGACTTGGTCCATTTGGCAATATGCTCTCCAGTATTCAGAACAGGAAATCAAGTTATGTCTGTCTGTGTATCTTGCACCACGTACATAATTCATTAAGGAATTAGAGCTCTGAGTTTTCAGAGTATTTTTCCCTGCTATGGAATTTTTAATATGTAAGCTGAATCGGAGTGTCTGTTTGTGATTTAAAAACCCCCAAATTGAAGACTTTTGCAGGTGCATATTGGCATGTGGGTGGGATCTAGACCATGGACGAGCTCACATTTCACACCAAAGTAGAAAATGGGCACAGAATGAATCCTCTCTTGCCCCATTAACAACTGGCCTCATAGGCAACATCTGGAGTTTGCATAGGTATTTTATGACTTAAATAGCAGAAGTCACACCACCATTGGCTATAGTACTCCTGACCTAAGAGCCACAACAGTCATTGAAAGAACAGTCTTCTCATTGATTAAAAAGGCTCAAGTATTTTTTGCTTCTAATTTATGAGGAATTATGCAAAACTGACTTTTACAAAATGGGGTCCCCCTTCTGTTTCTAATTTAGTGCATCATAGTGCTTGGTTGTCTCCTGTCAGGAGGGAAAGAGAAATGCTCAATGCTTATAAGAAACATCCTTGTTTAGTTGTCTCCTAGTTCTGCCACCTTGCCACAGAGATCTCATAACACATGGGTCATCCAGGAAAGTTAAAAGATGGTTAAGATATGGATTTTCTGCTCCCCCAAGACACGGATTTTCTGAAGGTAGGCAAATTGACTTTAAGACAATATCTAACACTGTGTAGTTTCCTACATTAATGTTCTTAAAAGAACTAGAGACCCCTTTTCACTATTACTGAGATCAATTGGGTTGGGTGAGTAGAGCATCCATTTATCAAAAGAGATTTTAATCCTTGATTACAAGAAATTGATAACAATTAATATATATTATATGTTAGCATTTTTAAAAACTTTCTATGATAGGAGTTGACCTGATTTTGAAACACTACAAAAATCTATGCGGGAACTAAAGTACTGGCTCCCCCTGGTATTGTCTAAACCAGTGGTTCTCAACCTTTCTAATGCCGCGACCCTTTAATGCAGGTCCTCATGTTGTGGTGACCCCCAACCATAACATTATTTTCGTAGCTACTTCATAACTGTCATTTTGCTACTGTTAATGAATCATAATGTAAATATCGGTGTTTTCCAATGGTCTTAGGCTCTACAGCAGTGGTTCTCAACCTGTGGGTCACCACCCACAGGTTGAGAACCGCTAGCAGGGTCGCCTAAGACTCTAAACCAATGTATGGGGTGAAATTTCATTTTTATGAATTTCAGAAACAGGCAAAAATAATAGTGGCTGCCTTTGGCAGAGAAGGGTTGATTGAAAAGAGAAATAAAGGGATGTTTGGGGTGATAGAAATTTTCTGTATACAGATAAAAACAACAACTTTGAGTTTGGGTTCCCAGTAGATTTTAATGTATGATCAGATTTGAAAATCACAGTTATGAAGAGAATACCTTGGTCAAGCAGATGACTAGGCATCACAGAAACAAAGTAAACAAAAGAAATAACAAAACCATTGTGTGTAGGGCTATTTGGTCAAGTTTAATTATTTAGGCAGGAAGTGCTAAAACCAGTACTATATGCATTTTAGAGCTCATAACAATATCTGGGAAAATGTTAAAAGGGTGTGTTCCTGGTTTCCACACATAATGATCCTGACTTATTTAGTAAACATGAGGATTTCTGCCTTTTGTGATCGTGAGGTTGCAAATATATTGATTTAAACCTTTATTAAGGCTCAGGCTCTACCCCAAATGAAACTCCAAGCTTTAAAAATATTTGATGCTGTTCTGATATTGAGTACATGGATAATAACTACCAGGAGTTCAGAAATTAAGATATGTATATTATTGATTACATATATATTTGGTTTTTCTGTGTATTGATTTATTTACATGTTTACCTGTCATGTGGGAGTTGTGAAAAGTACATTTGTCCTGAACAAAGAGAGTTCACAGAGTAGATAGAGAATTTAACTGTCTTAATATGACACTTGTAATAATTACCAGAATTAAAGACTACCGTCTCACATATCCACTGGAAATCTGTTAATATTGCAAATATATAATTTAGTTCTTTAAAACTTTTAACAATATATTGGAAAATGGTTATTGAATTTTATATTCAACCGGTACATTTCTAATGCTTTTCTAATTGGTTCCTTTTTAAAAATATATTTTTATTGATTTCAGAGAGGAAAAGAGAGGGAGAGAGGGATAGAGACATCAGTGATGAGAGAGAATCATTGATCAGCTGCCTCCTGTACCCCCCCCCCCCTAAACTGGGGATCCAGCCCACAACCCAGGCATGTGCCTTGACAGGGAATCCAACTGTGACCTGCTGGTTCATAGGTGGACACTTAACCACTGCCATGCAGGCTGGGCTCCTAATTGGTTTCCAAAAACCATGTGATTATTTTTAAAATGCTCCTACTACTTAACAGTAATAAATCCCTTAGATGTCCCACTCTTTAACAGTGACACAGCATTTACTATTTACCAGTAGAATCAAAGTATAAATCGAGAGAAAACAGTTCAATCCTCTCAAATCTATTTTGGAATCAGAAGTTGTTCTGACTGTACTCCTTGATGCATGTGCGTCTCTAGGTTCATTTGTCTGTGTTCTATCACACAGACTTTGATTCAGAGAGCTTCAAAACGCAGGTGCTTCATTAATTACTCATGTTAGAGCCTAAAGAAGTTCTGATCTTCAACTCGGAACAACTAATAGAGAGAGAAAAAGGAGTCACGCAAGACATGTTTAAAATGCTCATAAAATGTAGGGCACAAAACAAATGTGTTCCTTAAACCTGGTAGTGCTTCCTCTGTAGGTCTTTGTGGTCTCCGCTCTTCTGAAATAGCAGGAAATGTTTTAACAATTAGAGTGAGTAAATTGTAAAGGGAAATATGGTAGTGAGTTACCAGTCGGGTCCTTAAATAAAACATTCCTTTCCTAATGTAGTCCTGATGCCGCTCCATCTTCTATTAGTCTGGGCCACTGCATTGCCATAGGCAAGAAGCAAATATACAGTAGTTTGATAGTGGAAAGGCATGCAGCAATAGAACAAAAGCACAATTATGATAGAAGCAAAGAAGGCATGAACTGCATTTACCTTTAGGCATCTTTTTAGTTTCCCTTGAACAAATTAAAATGCAGACTAATTTCAGTGATGTGTGTTTGTCTCATTTGCATTCTTTAGAAAAGTCCTAACTTTTCTAAAATCAGATATTATTTTTATTTATTGTACCAAGCTTAGAAAAAGAGATGTTGGTGCATGAGTTGTATCCATTTGCTTTTAATTGTGGAGGAAGATAAGAGTATGTATTTGGGGAGGAAAAGCTCAATGACTAGAAAGAAGGTTCAGAAAATATATATTTTTTAAATTTCTAGTAAAATAATAGAGATATTTTAAAATTAGGTTTCATATTAAGATAAATCAGTTCTTCAAAGCTTCATTCCACTTAAGACCTTAAGAATTTATTTTCTATGGTATCCCCCTATATCTACCTTATATAAATAGTGATGTTATACATGGTGTTAGATGAACAAGCCAAAGACTTAATCCAAAAGTTTTAATTGAGGTAGTTTTGGCAAAATATTGGAGAAATTTAATGTAAGAAAGCATATGATCCCATTTGAAAGTTTTTCTATATGGTGCCCTTAGATATTAGATTTCATTAAGAACATTTTTAATCCTTGATAAAATTTAATGTGTTATTTTGAACGACAATTATGATGCGAAAGAGAGAGAGAGAAAGATTGAGAGAGAGATAATGTGTGAGTGTACAGGAAGACCAAAGTTAGTAGTGAAGTTGAACTCAAATATGCCCCATACTCACATTCCATTATAGAGTATTTGTTAAAACCTGGGCCTGGAGTCAAATTTCATTGGTTCAAGGTTGTTCTCCATCATTTCACTAACTCTGTGACCTCCAGCAAATGTTTATATTACTAAGGATCAATTATTTAATTTAAAAAATCTAGAATAATAATATGATCTATTTTATTGAGTTGTATTAGGTTGGTATAAGAAAATTAATCTGAAGCATTACACTGTTACAGAAGACCAGAAAAAAACAAAAACATAAAACAAGCCATGCTTAGAGAAAGGGAGTTACATTTTATTAAGGGCAGGGCCAGAGAAAAATGTGCCTTTCAAATTCTGCCTCCCCCCGTCCCAACCCCCCCCCCCCCCCCCCCCCCCCGCAAGGAGGAAACCTTTTCTACTTATACTTTTCCTAGCTCTTTTGTCTCCCAAATTTGGAATGAGACTTCCGGGCCTTCTGGGAAAGAAGGCCTACATTCTGGGAATGGGCCATGAGACCATATCTCAAGGCCTGGCCTGGTTGTCAGCACTGACAATTCTGTCTGGGGCATAGTCCACAGCCTCTCTGGAATGGGAATAGTCTTATTTTGCTTATTATTTAAGCAAGCAAGCGTTTACAGGAGTCAAAATAGCAGGGTTAAAATTTCAAACAACAGTTTTTATATAAGATGGATGCTTCATTCCCCACTGGTTTTATGTACATGAGTCAAATCATTGACTCTTTTGGGTCATTGTTGGTGATGGAGTTATATTGACCCATGAGGACTATAAGCTTGATAGAATTAATTCTCTGCTGAATAAAGTCAGTGGGCCTGTTTATAAGATAAGGGCCCAGAATGAGGACCAGGACTAATCTTTAGGGGGTCCAAAGAGTCCTGGACTCTCTATTTTGCCTGGACTGTCTAAAACCAGGTATGATGAAGCTACTTCGGGATCCCGTCGACCTTGACTGCTGTGGGGGTGGTTCTTTCCAGGTAGGAGTCATTCCCTGTGTGGCAAATTTCTTTACCCAAACAGAGTCACCAGGGTGGAAGGATGAACTGGATAAGAAGTTGGTATAGGCAAAGTACCTTGGACATAATTCTGGACTGCTTTCTGGGTGGACTGTAAAGCCTGTAAGAACTTGAGTAAAGATTGGTTATGGATTCCAGATTTTCTAGATTGGGTTTCCATGTAAACTGGTGAGGTGGGTAAGTCAGGGTTTGGAAGAGTCACTAGGATCTGTAGAGGCCCCACTGGTTTTAGGGCAGCCTCCTGGGCTGCTTCATCTGCAGCCTCATACCCTTTTGCTTCTGGGGAGTCCCTTTGTCTCACATAGGTAGAAATGGAAAGACTTAATTACATCTGGTAATGCTAGTTGGCCCATCATCCTTGCTTTGCTCATAACTGTCTAACTGCCTAATATATTACCTCAAGAATCCTAGCTCTGAATTGTTTTAGGGAAAATGGATGTTGGTGGGCTCTTCTAGCTACTTCCTGCTGAGGCGGGTCAGAGGTATCTCTTGGAGCCAAGAGATCCTTGCTGTCTGTCAGAGGGACAATGAGGCCTGGGCACAGAAGGAGGTGGGCTTGTGACCTGGCGGAGACAAACTGTAACTAATGGTCTGGTGGAAGGGAAGGAAAACCTCTCAGTTTTAATAACTTCTATTGAAATAGAATTTTTCTCCTCAAAATTACCCTCATGTTTATCAAAAGAGCCAAATCAAGACTAATTTATCTATTGTATTTAATTTGGCCTGATTGTCTGCATAAACATAACAAGAATGGTAACTGACTACCTTTGCCAAAATTTCATGATTGAATCTTAATGTGCCCCATAGGGCCAGGAAGCCAAGCTATCCGGCTGCCGTCAGGCCTGCCTGTAGTATCTGCTGAGTTAGGTGAAGTCCTCACCTGTAGTGGCTCTACCCGTGTTCATGCCCCAGGCTTCAAGGCCCATCTCAGCCCTCCTACTTGTCGCAGCTCAGAGTGCATGGGGGTCCTGCAGGGATGCAGAGGCGCCCTTATTGCTCCCCTTCTACTCTGACCAACTGCCAGTGATGGTAGGGTATGGGCTTGATGCTCCAGCACCAGCTATTTTCAGGCCTACCAAGCAGGATACTAGGCTTTCTCTGTGGCACTCTGACTGGCTTCAAGATTTCAGAGTTCAAGCAGAGCTCTTTAAAACATACTTCAAAGTTTCTGGTTAATAAAACCACTATTGGAAATTGGTCTTATTGAATTTATGCAAAGAAATGTATTGCCTGATTTATTTATTAAGTATTGCCAAATTTCTGAGGAATTGTATAAGGAGAAAAATATACTGACCTGCTTTAAGATAGAATTTTCCTTGCTAGTCCTTTTTATGGACTTTCCAAAGTAATATTTTCTGAATGTATTATAACAAACAGTAACTGTTAGATTTCTTTTATCAGTCCCTCCCTAAGTACTTTGGCACAACTATTTACCCTCTGTTTAGGGAGGCAGAATGTACATTATTTACTTTTCTTGACTTACTGGCCTGTATTATTTGATTTCCTTTCAACATTTCTCTTCTCCTTCTTATTACATACACAACCTTTATAAATTTTACACCTCTAAATTAGCCTTCAAACCTTCTTTCCATGTCCTTTAAAAATGCATAACCATGCCTCAGACCTTCTGCTCAATATTCCTTATACATTGAAACCTCAATCCTTTAATGATTCCTAAAAAATAAACAGCCAGAATTTCTTAGATTAACATTTATGACTTAGACCTTCTGTGATAAAACTAAGAGTAGGTAAAAATATTTCTTTTTGAGAGACATTTTTAAAACTTAAACTAGTTATAACATTAAAGATATTATATCTTAAAGTTCCTTTGCTGAATATTCCACCACCACCCAAGAAGTACCCAGTAACCCCACCCTGCCAGGCTCAGACAATGATATTTTCTTTATGTATATTGGAAGGGTTAAAAAGAAGAAAATAGGGCAGAAGAAGATCCACTGTGTTTTGTAGAAAGGCTTGAGTCCAGCATAGTTCAGATAAATAAGAAACCAAGGATGCCAGCAGAGCGAGTTGTAGCCAGCAAAAGCAACAAAAACCTATCTCTCCCTGCTCTCCTCACCAATGCCCCCCCCCCTTTTCTGCATTAACCATTTACTCTGTCCTTAGTAGGGGAAATAAGGCAAGTGGTCTGAGATCCTGTATAACCAGGCTTTTTACACTTAAGGAACAGCTGCTCTCCCTCCCAGATTTTCCTTCTTTATTCCAAGGCCCCAGAAGATCTCAAATCCTCCTCCTCCTTCACCACTTCTGATATCTCCAACCATCCCCCTGTCTCCCAGCCTAGGACTTCTCTATTTCAGCAGGCTGAAAGTGAATTCCACTGCCTCTACCCTTTCTCACACCTGATCCGGAGCAGTTTTTGGCTCTTTTCCTCCCCCAGAGAGAGACCCACTGTAAATCTATTGGGAAGGGCAGACAGGTCGCAGTTCTTGGGACCAATGATTCTCTGTTTACCCAACAAACCTTTGTTTAAACTTCTCTGGATTGGCAACCTTCACAAATTTTATACCTTTAAATTAACCCTAGAATTCCAAAATTTTAAACTAACACAGCAGGATACCAGGAATTATAAATCAAGGAAAAGCAATTAAAAGTTCTCTACTATCTTTCCTCTAAAGCAGGGTTTGCACTGTCTTTCACACGGACTCTCACACTTACATTTATACCCCAGACAGTCTGAGTTTTTTACTTTTACCAGATATTTACTCAGAGTTTAAACAGTCCACCTGATTCCTGATTAATTGCCTGAGAAAGTCCTTGACTTCCAGGGAGGTGATCAAGCTCCCCCTTCCACTCACATGGAGTGGGCCTGACTGATAGGGCCCCTTCCTTACAGTTTCTGTCGACATCCAGAAGTATCCATCCCCTCTCTCCAGATGCCGGCCAGATCCTAGGCTGAGGTCTGGGAGCACCCAGAGGCCCCCAGTTCAATTCTGCTAAATTAGCAAAGCAGCACCTCCTGGAGGCCTGTCCGGCTCCCCCATGCCCCAAACCCAGTCCACCCACCAGAGGCCAATAGGCCAGCATGTTTGGCCTTCTTCTCAGTCAGGGAACCATTATGTTACAGAAGACCGGAAAAAAACACCAAGCCATGCTTAGAGAAAGGGAGTTACATTTTATTAAGGGCAGGGCCAGAGAAAAATGTGCCTTTCAAATTCTGCCCGCCCCCGACCTCCCCCCCCCCCCCCCGCAAGGAGGAAACCTTTTCTACTTATACTTTTCCTAGCTCTTTTGTCTCCCAAATTTGGATTGAGACTACCGGGCCTCTGGGAGAGAAGGCCTACATTCTGGGAATGGGCCATGAGACCATATCTCAAGGCCTGGCCTGGTGTCAGCACTGACAATTCTGTCTGGGTCATAGTCCACAGCCTCTCTGGAATGGGAATAGTCTTATTTTGCTTATTATTTAAGCAAGCAAGCATTTACAAAAGCCAAAACAGCAGGGTTAAAATTTCAAACAGCAGTTTTTATATAAGATGGATGCTTCAACGCAATGTATTTGCCTTCATATCATAGCCAATTAATGTTCAATTACTTAAGAGCAGGGAGTTATGCATTTGGTACAATCTAATCTACTACACTCTTCTCCAGCCTTCATTTTAAAATATTTTTATAATTTGAGCATGTTAACTAATTTCTTTTTTCCTCAGATATTTTCCTCACTAGGCTGCTTTTCTCCATAACTCTGTTACTTTTATTATCAGTAGCATAAATTAAGTACTTAGATTTATTTTTTATTGCTAATTACAAATGTCTCCTCTACTATTTTAATTCCCACTTTTTACCTCTTTGAATCCATGGCACTTTGCACCATTCCAGGCATATATTTTGCACTAAATACATATTTATTACTAGTAATAGGTATGTGATCATAGTAATATATATGTGATAATGCTTTAGACTGAGCATTAAATTTATACAGTGTCTCAAATATAGCATTCAGAATGCTAATACATCTTAAAGATTTTAGTTATAGGGACTTTCTAGACATATATTATATAAATGATTTGATTAGGAGTAGGACATATGTACTGGTATCTGGAGAGATAGCTACTTTGGACCATTTACTTGAAACATATGATGGTATTCATCAGCAAACAGTGAATTTATTGAGAGTAAAGGGTGCATTTAAAATAGTGTTAGAAAAAAAAGGATGAAATAAAAAGTGCATTAGAAGTTTAACCAATCTGACTCCAAGATCTGAACTTATTCTACATGTGGAATCCATCAGGCTGGCTTTAGTGGCACTTGCAAACTTCCCTTTTCTATAACTGTTCCTCATTAAACTTGGAGGGATCGAGGATAACTTTTTTTCAGTAACTTATGACATTTGTGTCTATTTGCAACAGTTGTAAAAATACAGTATGACCAGGAAACATCATAAAACACTCATAAACTCTTCTAAAGGCAGCCAAAGAACTAGAGTTTCCACAGCAGTTAATGATACAAATGTGAGTGAATTATCCCTCAGCAGTGGCTGTGTGAAATCTGTGAACTATGTAATGCATTTTAGCAAATATTTAAGGCATAAAAATACAAACGGAACAGTTTTGTATAAAACAAAACCTATATAAAAGAAAATTCCTCAACAGCTCTGTCAACCTCGAGAATAAATTATTGTGGGAGAAAGATCCATGTTACTGTAGAATATCTATTCTTATCACATTATTTTAAAATGTAATGCTCTCTGAGAGGTTATAATTTACTTCTTAAAACCAATGACTTCAGTTTATTACAGGTGGAAAGTGAACTGTTTTCCATATGGAAAATGCAGAGTGATATTCTACAAATGGACAATTTCAGAAGAAAATTAAAATACAAGAAATATACATTTATAAAATTACTGATACATGGGTATGTGCATGTATCACCTTATTTTAATTTTATTATAAATGGTATATACATATTATAACTTTTTAAATAATATCTGAAGAATTTTGGTGCTATGAGAATTCACATTTTATAGTTCCTTGCAATATTCCATGTAACCATAATTCCAAAGTAATTTTAGCAAAGAACTTTTGATAGCCAATTGATAGTGTTGGCTGAATTCAATTAATTTTTTATTTTTTGAGTTTCTGATAAGTCTTTGCTGTTATTAGAATATATAAGACCTATTCTTCCCAAACCATAGAAGAAGCATCTTAGAGTTGGATTTCCATCACCAGACTGATCTTTTTCCCAGAAACTAAACTGTTGGGAAGATTTAAAAAACATAAAGTTTTAATAGTTATGCTACCTGTTTGAATCATTCCAAGACTAAAAAGAATTAAAATCAGGTCACATTCTAGGTTAGCTTGGCATAAGCAGCGCATTTCCCACTGTTATTATTAGCTGGATCTCTTGGGGATGCCTATTTCTGGAATTCAGAGATTGTTTAAGCCCAATGATGAAACTCTTTTGGCACAGAGAAGCTCTCTAGTTCCAGTCAGAAAAAGGAAGAAGAAGAAAGAAAGAAAAAAAAAAGATGGTGATGATAAGTTGGAATGGCCACTAGCCAGACTACTCTTATTCTGGAAAATTCCATTCCCAAGAGATTCAGAAAAATGAAATATTAGAGTGAAATGTAAGCACACTGTCAACACCATCTGGCAGTCTGCTTAACATAGCAATAGTGGTATGATCAGTCTCAGTGATAGGACAGCAAGATAAAATAGGCACTTGAGGACAATGGCCCTGATACTGAGTTATGCACAATGAAATACATATAGTTGACCCATATCCTCTTCACAACTCCCACACCCAATAAATGCTTAGTCTCTAAGCTTACACCTCTATCATTGATGATTTTTAGATGTGAATTGTAGTGTCAAAGGGAACAATATATATTTGAAATGAAAAGAGAAGCAGTGTAATAGAGACTGGAAATTTCCCAGAAGTGACAACTACAGGAAAAAAAATAAAAGAGACAAAAAAGATAATAATGCTAATTTCTCTTATTTTCCTAAATAGGAGTTACTCAATGTAGAGATCACATATTTTCCCATGATTACTTCACCACAAATATTTTGATCAGCAGATATATTAAATACACACACGACACATAGCCCTAGATACATGTATGTGTGTCACTTCAGTTTTAAAATATGATTTTATTGAAAAAATAATGAATAACAAAACTAATTGAAAATGAGGATGCACATAGTCCAAATGTCCTCTGTAAACTTGGCTTCTTTGTTCAGGCACCAGCAATATAGAGTATTGACATTAGAGAATGTAAACACATTCATGACACTTACATCATTATGTCACATGCTGTTAATCACCTAGCATGCTGTGAAATCTGCTAACCTGCTATAAAATACACACATTTTCTTATTTGGAAATGTTTCAACTTATTGCCTTTCTTTCTAAAAATGACCTGAAATTGATGTTTTCAAGACATGGCTAAACATTTATAACATCAGTCACAGAGGAACACCATAATTGTGTACATGCTCACTTATATCCATTTAATAACTTTCTGCTTGCCTATATGGTGTACCTTCAAACTGGTTGCAAACTGGGAGCTCTATTATAATGGACTAAGAAAGTTCTCTACCCTGATTAATCAAAAATGTGTTGAACATTTCAAAGACAAAGAGACAATGAGGAAGTTATCAATGGTAAGATCTGTGTCATAGATTTTGCTAATAATAGCTTGCATGCCACTCTTTTTTGCTGTTGTTTTAAATTCTTTATTGTTTCAAGTATTACATATAGTACTACATATGCCTCCTTTTTCCCCCATTGACCTCTCCCAGGCCACCCCCATCCCCAGCAATATAAGATGAAAACAATATAATAACAGCTAAGATATTTTATTAGCTCTGAAGATTGTTTTATTTTCTTGATTCTTTGTGTCATTTCTCTAGAGTAATCTTGTTTCTCTAAACTTTGAAACATGAAAGTGTCCAAGAAAATAGTTTAGATGGGATATTGTGTTTGCAATATCCTGATATTCAAAAGCAGGTTTGATGTGACCAGGACGCTACACCATTCCTCTTGTCTTTCTAGCTTTCCTGAGACACCACAGAAAGTATATAATAAGGGTGATTTCTGATGCCACCCACATCCTCAATCTCATCCTCACCCCCTCTCCCTCTGCCTCTTTATTTATAATACACACACACACACACACACATATATGTATGTCATATGCTTATTCTCATGCCAACTCAAATACCGTATTTTCTTTGAAGTCTTTTCTAACTTTCCTAGGCAGAGTAATCTTACTCCCTAATCTTCCCATTGCATTTTGTACATAAATATTGCAACACTTATCACACGGCCTTGTTGATTTTAGATCTGTTTCTTTGACTAATTTATGGGTACCCAATGGCATGGTTAGTCCCTTACCTCTTTTTCCTTTTAAGTCTTTGGAAACTTGCAACAAGAAAGCACTAAGTAAATGTTGTTAGTCTCCTATTTTAGATGTCAAAGTCATTTCTTTTCCCAACCACTATTTATTTAACTACTCTCTAATAAAAATGCAGTGGTATAAGATGGTTGGCTTTAAACATTTTGTGTTTAGGGCAGTGGTCGGTAAACTCCTTAGTCAACACAGCCAAATAGCAACAGTACAACAATTTAAATTTCTTTTGAGAGCCAAATTTTTTAAACTTAAACTTCTTCTAACGCCACTTCTTCAAAATAGACTCACCCAGGCCATGGTATTTTGTGGAAGAGCCACACGCAAGGGGCCAAAGAGCCGCATGTGGCTCGCGAGCTGCAGTTTGCCAACCACTGGTTTAGGGGAACAGTGAAAATGAAGCACTCAAAGACTGGGGCACAGTCTTCATATTTTTAAAAAGTCTATTACATGGAATTTCAGGAAATGGTGTAAATTATATATGAGTCAGTCTCCTATTTGATGCCTCTTCTGCTCTTTTTTTTCTTCTATGATTACTTCTATCTGGGATGGAAAATTGAAAATATAAGGAAGTAGGAGATCACATAACTTTATTTTGGCATAAAAAGAGAATTTCCTTTTGGGAACAGAATGTTTAAAGGCAATATTTGTGTTTCTTTGTCCCCAATAGGCTAATTCTGCCCTGTACTGACCCAGATGGAGTGACAGACTCCATTACTTGGATATAAGCCATTCGTCCTATGATGATGAGTAGGGAAAGAAAACAATTAAATAAGCAATATCAACTTATATTTAAAACCTGTATTCCAACTTAATTAGAGGAGAAACTTTATGATATATACTTGAAAGATAATTGAAGAATCACCTATAGACATTGAAACTATTTTAAGTCAATTAAAGAATTCTTTGGTCAAATTTACTATTCTTAATAAGCTGGCTCTTAACAAAAGGAAATAAAAATTTGCCAAGTATAATGAGTCATTTTTAAAAATTTAACATGAAAAGGTAATATTATGACTTCTATAAAATGTACTATAATTTTTCTTAAGTTATATCTCATATATGATGGCAAAACCATGGTATAGATATTTTCACAACTTAGCTTAGATATATAAGTAGTGTAAATTTGAAGAAATCAAAATGGATTATTGTAATTTTTAACTGTCATTTTGATAAACTTTAATTGTATTTTATGCAGGATCTAGGTTCTATAGTGAATAACTTTTTAAAAAATACTCTTTAGTTTTTGTCTAACCTGAATGTATACATTTAAATTATTTAATTGGAGCTTACATTAACCTTTGGAATGCAGAGGCAGTAAGTGGGATTAATATCCTTTTAAGGTTTTAATTTAAAACACACACACACATGTTGATGGAGAAGCAAATAAAAAATAATAACAATGGGTAGAAAATTAACTCAGTGGGAAAAAAAGCATTTAGAGTATTTTATTTTATAAAATAAAGACTAAAAGTAATAAGGGAAATTAAAAAGTTGTTGTAATCTGTGTCTTCATTAACAAATGAGAGAAAGGCAGAATAACAAGGTTTAAACTGAATAAATCACAGTTAAATGGGAATAATATTAACAGATGTCCCTGGACAGAAACACAAATGCCCTCTTGCCCTGCATAAGAATAAAAGTCATTTTGAGGTCATTCCGTACTACCCGAATAGATGGAGCCTATTTTCTAGAATCAATGCTACCCAGTGTAGGTAAATTTAAAATCTTGATGTTGTGGACAGCATGTAGGGTCAGGTCAGACAGATTTGCTTACAATTTATCTCCTGCTACTTACTACCCAAGTGAACTCTAGAAAGACACATATGGAATATGTGTTCTTACTATATTTTTAAAGGTTATCTTGATTGTTGAAAGCATTACAGATGTTTCTTTTTCCCCCCATTGACCCCTTCTATCCCACACCCATGTCCCTTCCTCAGCTGGGTGTTTGTGTGGTGGGTTATGCATATATACATATATCTGCTTTGGTTGATCTCTTCCTGTGTCATTATTTTTACTGTAAAATATGAACAGTAATTCTTTAAAAACGGGGTTTGGTTAAAGATAAAGTGAGATTAAATGAGATATACAATATAAACCATTTTAGATTCTCATAAATCACTAGCCCTCTTCCTAACTCCCTCTGGTGTCTCCTGAGACATAAAACTTTAACCATTTAAATTGATTTAGGACCTTTTGCTTCTATCAGAGTAGTAAGACAAAAAAAATCCCTTTAGCAATAACTGGGAAAGCCAGATAATATGTGAGAAAAATATGTTTTCAACCATCTGAGGGCTACTGAGACAGCCAGGGTTTAGAGGTTAAGATCATAGAGTAGAGAAAACCGTAAAGAGATGAGTCCATATTCTTCAACTGTATTTCTCATCTCAGCATTGGTGATTCCTGGTGCAGGACCAATATTTAAGAATCCAGGCACAGGGTAAGGATCCAGCAGAAATTTCCTCTATGTTGTTGACCTTACAGAAAGCAGAAAATTTGAAACATCAAGATATATACCACATGAGTGCCCATTGTTCTGGGGGGGAAGAGAACTATAACAAAGTGTGTAAAGTATCAACTCTTTTTTTTTTCCCCTGAGGCATTTTGTGAATTCTTAAGCTTCACAAAGCTAGAGGCTAAGATGTCAGCCAAAAAGCCACTGAAAGCACAGTCAGGCTTTCTTCTGTTTCATGGTTTAGACTAATTTGTAATACCTGGGAAGAAAAAAGTCTTAGTCTACTTCTCAGTCCTTCAACTGAGAAGCCTTGCATGCTATGCCTCAGCAGCAATGCATAGGTTAGCCTATATTGAAAGAATGCATCTAGACTCAAATAAACTCAGTGTTTGTTTAAATTCAGGTCATGTTCCTATATACCCATTTTGGAGAAGCACACTTCCAAAGAAATATGGTATTAGTGTCATTCAGAATTGCCTCACTTTTTGACACATGGAAACTAGCATCCCATCAAGAATAACCAGGCCTATCACAAAATAAAAGGGGCCAAGTAGAGAGTGAGAAAAATAAATAAATAAAAGGCAACTTATTTATTACACAGACTTGATGTTATGAAACACAGATTTAAAAATGTAATTAATACAACCAAAATACAGATGGCAAGATGACATTTCTAAACAAATTAGTCTGAAAAGAGCCTTCCTGTAATCTTTTTATGTTGTTTCCTAAATTTATAACAGGCTGAACTTATCCTAACAAATGTATTTATTTCAAATATGCAGAGGTTAAAAAATTAGGAGAACACCAGCAAATAAAAATTCGAGAATTATACAATGGAGTACTTGAAATTAAGAGCTAGATGGATGAAGTTCTTAGGAAAACTAAATTACAGTTAGAGGGCTGTCATTAAATGAGGCAAAGCTTGCCCTGTTGGTGTGGGTCAGCAGTTGAGCATGGATCTATGAGCCAGGAAGTCATAGTGTGCACCAGGAGGGGGCATGCAGGAGGCAGTGGGTCAATGATTCTCATCACTGAGGTTTCTACCTCACCCTCTCCCTTCCTCTCTGAAATCAATAAAAACATATGTTTTTAAAAGTGGTACAAAGCTTTTCTCTTGGTCACCTACTATGGCTTATTCCTGTACCTAATTGTCTTTCCAAAACTTCTGAGTTTAAAGCAATGTTTGTAAATGTGCAATTGCTTTTTACTTCATATATATATAAAATAAAAGTGTAATATGCTAATTAGACTGGATGTCCTTCTGGACATCCTTTTGGACAACATTCTGGATGAAGCTGGGGCTGCCAGGGCTAAGTCCCTCTGTATGAATTTTGTGCATCGGGCCTCTAGTATAATAATAAAAGCATAATATGCTAATTAATCCAGGCATCCTGGGGCTATAAAGGAAGCCCACATCCCGGGTGCCTACTGGCAGCCGGAGGGAAGCTCAGGTCCCAGGTGCCAGAGGGAAGCCGGTGCTGGCAGCCAGGGGAAGGAAGGCCTACTCTTGCACAAATTTCATGCATCGGGCCTCTAGTACAGTGGTTGGCAAACTGCAGCTCACGAGCCGCGGTTTGCTGCTCTGTTGACTAAGGAGTTTGCCAACCACTGGGATAGGGGCTTAATCACAAGGAACAACAGCCTGTAATTATTGAAATCGAGAGTCTAGATCAGTGGTTAGCAAACTCATTAGGCAACAGAGCGGCAAACCGCAGCTTGCGAGCCGCAATTTGCTGACCACTGCTCTAGTATATATATATATCTTTGTTGTTGAAAGTATTACAGATGCCCCCCTTTTTCACTTCTTTATATGTTTTAAATTTAACTTTATGTTTTTAAATAATAGAAAACAAAGGTAATCTATCAATTACTTTGTAAGAGTATACTTAAATTAACCCAAAATTTAACGGTACCGATGGACAGTATTTGCTAAGACTGAAATGTATTTAGACATTGGGTACTTTAAAATATGAAATGCAGCCAATATTTCTCTACTCTCATTCTTAGAGTTAGTTCAACTTGATACTTATCATTAACATTTCAGGTTAAAAAATATAAATATGTGAAAGTAAACAAACACAATACAAGAGTTGGTATAAAACGATGTATTCCAAAAATATATTACTGTCAAAAAGAAGTGCTGGAGGGAGACCTACTACATGAAATATGCAGTACATTGCATAATTGTGGAATTTCTTCCAGTTGCATCTCACTAAGATACTTACTTCACCTTTGTTTCCCACTACTTCTCTTTCCCCAAGAAATGCAAAGCCTTTAATGTTTTTGGTCCTTGTAAAAGTCATATTTTCCTCTTATATTCTCTGCTTTGCCTCCCTTCAGGACTCTCTAATTTAGTGTAACTTAGTAGGGAACATATACATGAATGTAGGAGCTAATTCTGGAAAGGCAGCCAGATCAGTGCTTAAAGCACATTAAAGTGATCAGGTTATGAAATATTTCCCTCCCATGATAAATGTCCTTACGGCCTGAAATATCAATGAAACCTCAACCACTTCTTTGGATCCTGCTGACTCTGATCTAATGCTTGAAAGACTAAACTTTACACAGCATTTTCTAGATCTAAAGCAGTATTATTAAAGAGGGATTTGCCTTAATATTTTTAATTGCATAATTGATGGCTCCCCACTTATTCCATGCAAAACATTACTTCTACTAAAAGTTAGAACTTACTGAGTTTACATTTACTTTTGTTCATTGTAAGCATCTTAGCAGATACTACTACCTTAGAAAATGGAGCTTTTGTTTGAATCTCATTAACAAGAAAGGACTAAGAACGTTCAACTTGGTAAATAGAAAACTACTGATGTATGCCATCTGGAAAACAAACCAAGGCAGATAGTGATTCTTTTTAAATGAGTTTCCTAAAAGATAGTACATTAGTCAGGGTTATCCAGAGAAATAGAATTTAAAGAATATAGACATAGATATATAGGAAGTTTATTATGTTGAGTTGGCTCCTATGATTATATAGGCTGCTAAGTTCTACAATTTTCCGTCTGCACCTGAATATTCAGGAAAACAAGTGTAGTTCTAGTCTCCAAGGCCTGAGAACCAGAAGTGCTGATGTTGCTAGCTAAAGCAGAGAGCAGTTCTATCTTCCTGTCTTTTTGTTCTACTAATGCCCTCAATTGATTGGTTGGTGTCTACTGGAGTTGGTGAAGGTGATCTTTATTCATTCTACCAATTCAAATGCCAATCTCTTACAGAAACACTCAGCAACATACCCACAAATCATGTTTTATCATCTACCTGGGCACTCTTTGCCTAATCAAGTTAATGCATAAAATTGAACATCATATTCAGAAAGTTTGAAATTTGCTTTTACAATATGTATTTTTTTGGGGGGTGGAGGAATTCCATACTCAAGAGGAAAACTTTCCACAGGATAGTGATAGCTTGAGAGACATGAAAATGAAAGCATCTATAATAATAAAAGCGTAATATGCTAATTAGACCAGTCAGCCGAATGGCCTTTTGGACGTCCTTCTAGATGACCTTCCGGATGACCATGCTGTGACACCCACTGGTGCCAGGCCAGCCAAAGCAAGTGCGATGCGATTGGTTGGGGGCGCAGCCATCGCTCCATGATTGCCCTGCAGAGGGAGGCCCAGGCCGCCAGCCGGCAGGGCGATCAATCAATCGGGGGCTCCACGATTGTACAAAAGAGGGAGGCCCAGGTCACTGACTAGCAGGCTGCAGTGGGTGCGCAGGGCTTCCCTCTGCAGGGGTGATCCATTGCGGAACCCCGGCCGGGTGGGCAGAGCCTACTTCTTTGGGGCAATCTATTGAGGTGCCCCAGCCAGGTGGGTGGGGCCTTCCTCTTTGGGGAGATCAATCTCGGGGCTCCTGGACTGTGAGAGGGCACAGGCGGGGCTGAGGGACCCCTCCCCCCACCACCCCAGTGCATAAATTTTGTGCACCAGGCCTCTAGTGATATCTATAAAACAATAAATAAAAATACTGCTGAGATTTTAGGTGGGAGAGGTAGTTATGAAAAATAGCACATCCAAGCATAAACATAATGACTTAAATGTTTGACCTGGTTGGTATAACTGAAACCTTTGAACACAGAGCAAGAACATGTGACAGTGTTTACCTGAAGCAGAAAAGCAGAGCCTGACCTTATCAAAAATGAGTACAAACAAATATCTCTAACCTCCTTTTAGTTCTTGATAGGATTTTTTTGTTTTGTTTGTTTGACACAGGGTAAATTCTTGGCATTGCATGAAGTAAGGATAAATTTAAAAAATAAAGTTAAATAATTATATTAAATAAAAAAGCTAAATGTTAAAGAATTAATTCTTGTTTGAAAGAAGGAAAAAGCAATTAATTCTTATTTCCTAATTTGTCAGTAAAACTTTTATCCTTTAAAAGTGGTGTGCCTTTAGATAATCTTAAGGTTAAATGTATCTAATAAGTCATTCAGACTGAAATAATAAGCATTGCACATGGTATGCTCATTGCTAATGTGGCCAACATTTATTTTGAAATTATTTTTCCATCTTATTAATTCTATCATGTAAAGTTTAGAAAAATATGAGTAGTTATAATTATTTTGGAATATAACTGATAAAGTCCTACTAACTTAAATCCAGGAGTTATCATTGTATATTCAAATAATATACAATGCTTGACAAAACTTAGTATGTTAATGTAATCTCTTCTTACTTTCCTCCCTTAAATGTTGGTAGATATATTACATACAAATGACCACAATTTTCTTATTCTTTACCTACCTCCTAGGGGATAGTGCTTGTTAAATATATCATATACTTTCTTTTATAAACTTGCATGTTAGATATATTACCAGTACCTCTGGGATGAATAAAAGCTCTGCTGATCAAATGTAAAAAACCCACAGCTGCTCTTCCATAGCCCCCAGTTTTCTCATATTTTTTCTGTTATTGTTAAGTCTAATTGTTTGCACATTAGCTTTTAATATAAAACAAGCCAGATACAGAAAAGTAAGACTCAGTAATAATGTTTGGATTTATAAGTCTTTCAAGAGCCAAGGAGCTCTATGGCATTCACAGTCCCAAAACTGTGTAAATGTGGATTCTGGGAATGATTGTAGGTCATGTAGCAAGTTGATGGCAAATCTAGATGACAATGGCCATTTAAAAGTCTATAATGTTTTACAATTCTCACATACTTTCCCAAAATTATGTCACTATGTTCTCACTATAACTCTAGGAAATAAGTAGTACAAGCATTATTTCTTGATCTTCTGTCTTTTTATGGAAGAGTAATTTTGGGAATAGAAGGCCTATGAGACTTAACCAAAATCACAAGGTTAGTAAGAGAATTAACCAGCAGAAAACTTGGGAATAATTTCCTTGAGAATAGTCAGTATTCCTTTCAAATAATTTCTGAATACCACTATGAGTCAAATATTATTTTAAGAATTACTGCAATGACTAAAACAGACTAGACGTCTGTTCCTTTATATTTTAGAGAGGAAGATATATAGTAAACACATTGATAATATATTATGTATTAATTTTTCTTATAGCAATAAATGTTATAAAAATTAAAATACAGTAATGTGGTAGATTGTGACAGTGACAGAGGTGATAGAATGATCAGGGACAAATTCCCTGCTTAAAGGTATAATGACCTAAATGATGAAAATAAACAAGTGATTGCAAAATCTGTAGGAAGAGTTTCTAGGCAGAGGGAACAGCATTCACACCTGGAGAAGGATGTATTTCATATCAATTGGACCATGTGGCCTCAGACCACTGAGTTAGTGGGAGAGTAGAAAATAATGAGGTCAGAAAGTCTGCAGACAGATGGTTCAGGTAAGGTGCTTAGGGTTTATTAAAAAGTGTATTCTAAAGTCATTGCAGGCTTCAGTAGGAAGGGGTGCATTTAAAGAGGTTGTCTTAACTGCTATTTCACCTTTTTCTCTAAAACATACTTTGCATATTATTTTATAAAATCAAAACACATTGTACTTATTATTTATTTATTTTTTGAATTTATTGGGGTAACATTGGTTAATAAAATTATATAGGGTTCAGTTATACAATTTACATTACATCATCTCTCTATTGTATTTTGTGTTCACCACCCCAGGTCAACAGTATCATCTTCAGTATCAGTTCTACATCCAATCTTATCTGCACCTTTATATGCCATGCAAAGTTATAGATTCCATTTTTTTCATCAGGAGCATAGATAAATAATAAGTATCTTAGAAGACTAGTACAACGCATGAATTTATGACATATCTACCGGACAACTGTATATCTATTTCAATGAGGTCCCAATACCAATTTAGAAAAATTCTGTTAAAATTATGTTTCACCTGCCCTGGCCAGCACTGCTCAGTGGTTAGAGTGTCTGCCTGCACATCAGAGGGTGGTGGGCTTGATTCCCAGGTAAAGGCATCGGGTTGCAGGTTCATCTCCAGCCTTGGTCGGGGTTGAGGTGTGTGTTGGAGGCAACCAATGGATGTATCTATCTCAGTGACGTTTCTCTCTCTCCTCTGTCTCTCTTTCTTCCCCACCTACCACCTCCCTTCCACTCTCTCTAAAAATCAATGGAAAAAATATCATTGGGTGAGGTTTAACAAAAAAAAATTATGTTTTACCAGTTAAATATAGGTCTTGCCCAAAATAATATATAATGATTAACTATCCTGAAAGTTTATTTTTTAATATAGTTGTACAAAAATAAACTACACACATTTTTTCTTTATATTCTGGTCTTTAAACTTTAAATGCAATGGAAAGTTTTATGCTGTAGAAAAGACAAATCTGTACCAGAAGACAATAACATATGGATACATCCTGAAGAGCAGAGGAAATAACACTTATTAAAAATGCAAATTGTCCAAGAGGAAATATGGCATTTATTTAGGTTTTCAGTAGATTTGTTTATAAACTGATATACACTTGGATGTTTTTAAAAGGTTGTTAATAAAGAGCTAGTGAGAGATGATATCAGTGGGAAATGGCATTTATAAAAGGTTTTAGAAGTTAATGATAAAAAAACTGGACCTAAAATTAGGGATATTACAACTTTAAATGTCAATGAGTATTCTAAACCTTATCCACAATGTTCTGTAAAATATTGGTTCTCCTTCTAAATTTTTCCTCTCTTATAAAAAAGTGTAAAGATAACCTTCCTTAAAAAACGATAAAAGATCATTCCCCAAAATCAATAGCATCAAAGACAGATACCTTAGAAGGCATATACAATTCTTAAGGCCTAAAATTGTATAGACAAATGCAGATTTATATTGAAAGGTAAAGAGAAATAATTTTTAGGAGCACAAATATTTATGAGCCCAGATGAACTAAATTCCACAATAAGAATCATTAATAAAAAAAATCCTAGGCTGTATACAAAACAGATAACTTCACTGTATGTAACATATTTCATATGAACTGCATTTCAAAAATATTTTACAGTTAAATTACATAAGATCTTGAACAGTACATGTATATTATATGTGATATAAATTATAGAAGCATGTAAGTACATTGATTTGTGACTAAATTAAACATTCAACTATAGAGCCAAGGGTTAAGAAAGAAAGAAAGTAAGAATTACAGGCAAAAGTAGGAAATGTAAGGGAGACATTTTATATACTACCTATAGCTAAAGAAAAGATGCCAAGAAATGCTCAAAGATAGGAAACTGTGGACAGAGGACTGAAAAAAGTAATAATAAAAATGTAAATAATAATAAAAAGAAAATAATAATAGCTCCTAATGATAGGCTTTCAATAATGTACTGGGCAATTCTAGGAAGTTGGTTCAAACTTCAGCACATGCATTTATTATCAAAGACATTGCAATGACAAAGGTCAAAAGAGAAAAATCTCTGCCATTAGATTCACAGATTTGTGGAATAGGAATTCAAACCAGGATGCCGGAATAAATTTGAAGTCTATTGAATTTTGGAGGAATTGGCTGGAAGCTCAGTATTTATGGGGTAAAATCAGGTATTTGAGAATTAATGATTCTACAAAAGATGATGACAGCACAAGACACAAAACTTGAAGCCAAGAGCTTGTGTGGGACTTCTAAGAATTTGGATTGAAGCTGAAAAAAACACACCATGTTCATAGAAAAAAGGAGGAGAAAATACATAGCCTGATGACTAGAAATGTATCCAAATATTTCCCTAGTTATGTAACTGGACCAGTGATAGCCTCAATATTATCATTTGAGTAGGAAATAGTGGTCATCAGAGGTGTTTACACTAAATAGGAAGGGAAGGTAGAAGGTTAACTACTAGTGCTGAAAAAATTTAAGGTGGTAAACTCAAAAGTTCTTTTGGTCAGCGACCTCTCATGACAAGAAAGGAAAACAAACAAGCAGTAAACCAACCAATCACTATCTACAAAAGAGACAGCAAGCAGAATCATTAATAGTTTAGTATGTTCAAATGCAATGGATAATTCTTGGTCTTCATTTACAATTTCCCATATTTTGAATATTCTTTGTTCTCCAATTATATGACACCCCATTTTGCTTCATTTATTTCCTTAGCAATTTCTTTTTATTTTCACAAAAACAAATGTTTTTTGCTTTCTTCACCAACACTTTAGATATTAAATGGCTCAGGCTTCAGACTTACAGCTTATTTTTCTATTTATACTATTTCCCTAGGTGAACTCATCCAGTGCTAGAATTTTAAAAACTCTTTATAAACTGATCACCAGAAATTTACATCTCTCGCCAGACATCAGCTTTGGATACCAGACTTGAGTACCCAATTGGTTGCTTGATATTGCTACTTAGATAATAATAGATATATTAAAATGCACTTGACCCCAAAGCAATGCAGAATTCATTATTGATCAGTGTTTTCTATAAAAGTAAAATCTACCATTTTATTTTTTCAGCTGTGTAAGCCCCAAACTCAGGAGTCTGAGTTTGATTTTTTTCTTTCCTTCATCCCTCATACCCAAGTTGTCAACAAACCATTTTTATTTCTATTTTCAGACTATATCACAAACCTTTGCACTTCATTTTCAATGCTACTGCCATATTTTTATTCAAACTCTGATCATATTTGTCCACAATTACTGTAATTGACAGTGATTGGTCTTTCTGTTTTTCTGCTTTATTTTCTAACACTGCTATAACAAATGACCATAAACTTATGATTTGAAACAACACCCATTAAATTAGCTTAGAATTCTGTGGGTCAGATGTGCAGGCAGTGCTAAAGTGTCTGTCAAATTGGGTTCTTATGTGAAGACTGTATGGAAGAATACACTTCGAAGCACATTCAGTTTCTTGACAGAATTCAGTTCCTTGTTGTTGTAGGACTGAAGTCCCTGTTTTCTTACTGGCTGTCAGTCATGGGTTGCTTTTAGCTCCTAAAGACTCATCTGTATCACTTGTCACATGGTCCACTTTATTTTTAATCCAGCAAAACACTGGTCAAATCCTTCTCATACTATATTGTGCGTGTGCGGTAAACCAGACAAAATTCTACTTTTACTTTTTCTTTCTTAGAAAACTCTATTTTTAAAGGGTTTATATAAATAGGTTAGGGCTTACCTGGAAAACATCCCTATGTTAAAGAGGATTTATTAATAACTTCAATCACAACTGGAAATCTCTTGCCATGTAACAGCACAATCACAGTAATAATGACCAAAGGACAAAGGATATAGGGCCATCTAGAATTTTGCTTATCATTATTCTATTCCTGCCTCTGACCTAAACTATTTACTATTTACACAGCCAAAATTATAATTTTTAAACAAAACATATGCACCATTCTCCTGCTTTAAACTCATTGACTCAGTTTTTAATTTATTGTTTCCCAATCATCATATCCTCTTCTCAACTTCACTTAACCAGTTGATAGCAGTCTGACAGTGATCATTGTTTGTCCTTTCAATACTTTGTTTTAGTGGCTATCTATAATGAGCTGTCTAAATAGTAAGTATAATATTGAGAAAAGCCAGGTATTCATTGTAGTAAACACATAGTGATTACTCTCTAAAGCCCTGTTCTAAGTCCTATGAAAAGCAGAAAGACGACATAGATGTGCCTTTCAAGAGTTTAGACTCTAGAGTAATGAAGGGAATTAGACATGTCATGAAATAGAAGTTACATCTCAGTTATAAACAGAACCAAGGTCTAGTTTCAGGCAATGGACATGTCTGTCTGCACAAGATGCCTTCTCAGATTTAGCCGTTTACTTGTTTTTGATTTGTGGTGGTAGAGATTTCTGAAATGACATTTATTAGAGATGTAATAGAATAAGCAAGGTAATATGAATGTGCCCTTGTTTTCCAAAAAGAAAAATGTCAAATGATCTCACACATCCATTGTAGATAGTTATTTGAAAACGGTGAATCTAATTCTTTGAATATGTTTCTCATAAATGCTATGTAGTCAACAACTGCAGTTAAACGAGACGATACCGTAAGACATCATATATTATATACTCATAATTTAAAACATATGTTTTAAGAGTAAGCAGTTATAAGACAAGCTATTCACCTCCTCATTTTAAATAAATAGAACCTGCCAGGTAGCTTAGTTGGTTAGACTATCATCACAGTAGCCAAGGTTGAGGGTTCTCCGGTCAGGACACATATAAGAAGCAACCAATGGATGCATAAATAAGTGGACAACAAATCAATGTTTCTCTCTCTCTCTCTCTCTCTCTCTCTCTTTCTCTTTCTCTGCTCTCAAAATCAATCAACTTCAAAAAGACTAAAATAAATTAAAAATGAAACCATAATAATTTACATGTACATAATTAACAAACAATAACTACTTTTTTGCAAGCCTTTATTATAATAAGGTCAAGCTAGTAAATATAATAAACAAAAATTACTGAGTTCAATTTCCCAGCTGTTATATATAATTTCCAATTTTTTTCATTGAATTCAACATAAAACAGGACAAAGTCTATTGTGATTGACACATTTAAATTGAATACAAGAACTACACTTACTCACAAAAGTAGCTCTTAAAACTGATGCTAAATAGAAACATGTAATCCAGAGATTTAGTCTTTGAGTGCTTATTCCTCTCAGTCGTTTCTGTTTGTTCTTCAATTGAGGGGTAAAAATGTTAGCAAAGTTGGTTCTTGCGCCTGGTTATTTGAGAGACAAAATTTAGTTTGTATTCATTCAGTAAGTGTCAAGTAGACTTGTTATCATATATTTCCTTTCATGGCCATGAACTTTATCATGAAAGTAGGTGCTTCCTTTTAAAGGAAGTGGTATTACTACCGTAGTTAAATTCTTTGAAGCCTCCAGAAAATGGTTATTATGTGCAGCAAATTGCTTTTGTAATAATGTGTACTATAACGGAAAAGAAAATCATTGTTCCCAAGCAGCTCAGACTACAACATGCCCCTCCCCCCATTTGTGCTCTCCTAGTATGTTGCTTTTTCCTTATATTAGAAATTATTATACTATGATTTCATCATTGACTGTTTATATTAAAGTGTAGGTGTAAAAGCCATATTTTTCTTAGATATACAATTTTAGTGCCTTATAATGCATTGTTGGAGTTTTAGCAGGTACAAAATGAATGTTTACTGAATGAATCTTTGAATGAAGTACCCAGTCTTCTAATTTGGAAAAAAACAAATAATTTGAACTAGTGTCTCAGTTTTGGCATCTATTAAAGAGGGTAGTTAAATCAGTAAACTTTAACTTAATGTACCTAGAGTTAGACAATCTCATAAAATCACATGATTTTATGAATTCTCTAGCATTAAATTTGATATTTCTTAATTTTATTTATTCATATTTCTAATGTCCTTGCATTTTCGGTTTTCTCATATTATTTCACATACTAAAAAGATTTTTTTAATATATATATTTTATTGATTTTTACAGAGAGGAAAGGAGAAGAATAGAGAGTTAGAAACATCGATGAGAGAGAAACATCGATCAGCTGCCTCCTGCACACCTCCCAGTGGGGATGTGCCCGCAACCAAGGTACATGCCCTTGACCTGCATCAAACCTAGGACCTTTCAGTCCACAAACCAACGCTCTATCCACTGAGTGAAACTGGTTTAGGGCAACATACTAAAAAGATTTCATCTGTATATTCACAATTGAAAGAGCTTGTCCTTTTGTAGGCTATTTGGATTACGAAAAATAAAATGACTAGGGTATTTTCATGAGAAAAGTAATAGGCAGATTGAGAATTTCTATTGTTTTAATGGAAATATCTATAAAAAATTTCAGAATTTTTTCTATGTTCATAAGGTTGACAGTTTTAAAAAGGAAACAATAATTTAGGGGAGAAATCTTACTAGAAATAAAGGTCACATCTGGCTGGAGAAATCTTTGTTCTGCATTTTTGAAAACTGAACATAGCATGGAGTCAAATAAATTTCATATTTAAATACCTGTAATTACTATAATTGTTGACAGGAAGATACAGAACAAGCAGCAACGTAATAACTTGGTCTACATCATTATACTCTTGGATCTAAATATCTTCATTTGTCTGCTTCCAGAATTCTTCCCAATGAAACTGATAACTAATTTAAGCAGTAACCCTCTTAAGAAACCTCAGTTGCTCCCATTAACTAAAGATTGATTTAAAACCCCTCTGCTGGCCCTAACTGATTTGGCTCAGTGGATAGAGCATCGGCCTGCGGACTGAAGGGTCCCAGGTTCGATTCTGGTCAAGGGCATGTACCTGGGTTGTGGGCACATCCCCAGTTGGGGGCGTGCAGGAGGCAGCTGATTGATGTTTCTAACTCTCTACCCCTCTCTCTTCCTCTCTGTAAAAAATCAATAAAATATATTAAAAAAAACAAACAAAAAAAAACTCCTCTGCTGCTTTTTAACAGTTTATGTACCTAATGCTTTTTAACAAACCCAAAGTTCATTTTCCACAACATGCAGTAAACACCGTTTTCTTACATTTGAGTGAGCCTAATTACGATTTTGTTGCTTGATCCTGTCGTCATGTAGTCAATTATATTATTTATTTCCTTATTTTAAATGTTCTCTTTTCTCTCTTCTACTCACTGAACTCTCACCAAATCAAGAGTAGCCTATTCAAATTCAACTGTTCATTTAAATAATTTCTCCATCTGTATCAGTTGAATTCTTTTTTTAAAAAATGAAATTATATTCATAGCTAGATGGTTGACAATATTTCTCAATGTACTAGGGAAACTTCTGGAAGATATAGATCTAGTCTTACAACTTTTTATCTCTTCCCCATTTCTTCTAGGTACTCATGAAACAGAGTAGACACTTGAATATTATGGGCTTACACTGCGCAGGTCCACTTACATGTGAATTGTTTTCAATACATATACTCAGTCCTCTATAACCATGGGTGTTTACATCCTTGGATTAAGCCAAATTGCACATTAAAACCAGTGTTTTCACTCCCTGTTTGGGAACCTACGGATGTAGAGGGCTGACCATATGTATTGTTTTAAGCCATTTTACATAATGAACTTGAGCACTCTGTGCATTTTGCTATCTGGAGGGATCCTGAAACCTACATACTGCAGATACTTAGGGCCGACTATAATTAAGCTTTTGGGAAATCAAAGGTTATAAGGGAATATTTGGCTGTGGGGAGGAGTTTTGGTTGGCACCCCTAAACTCAGCATTGTTGAAGGTTTGGGTGTACTTTCTGATGATTGACGATTAGCAGATTTCATAATAAACCCATGAAAGTATCAGTCACTATCAGCATTAGTAATTGAATTAGAAATGGGAAAAGATTCTGGTGTAAGACTGGTGCTTATTAAAGCTGAATTCTCTATTTTTTAAGGTAATAAACAAATATGTTTATTGTTATTACTACTTCAGTCAAAATAATTAAGGAATATTTTTGTTCAAAAATAATTTTTATCATTCCAAATGCTCCGAAGACTCATGGTTTTTCTCATTTAATTAAAATTTTGTTTTCATATAAGATTGCTTTTTGATAGATTCAGCTAATGATCCTTTTATTAACACACACCTAGTTACAGACTCACACATACATACATATTCACAATTTAAAAGGAAAGAAACTTTAAAAATGCTTTAAGGATTTTTTTTCTTGCAATTGAAGTAAGTGGAAAATCAAAAATTTAAGTAGATATGTTAGCATATCATCAGCATGTTGTGATTATCACATCATAATAATCATCAAAGCTAATGTTTATTGTGGGCTTATAGCCCTCATTGTTTTCTATACATACCATCTTATTTAATTTTCTTATCTTGTCTCTGAGGGAGACAATATTACTATATTTATTTGAGATAAGAAATACGAGGATGAGAAGTTCAGCTTCTTGCTTAGGGTCACAGAGCCAGTAAGTGATGCACATGGATTCAAACTAAAAAACAGTTGTAAATGATAGATATTTTTATTATTATTGTTATTGCTTTTTAAAAGTGTCATTTCTACAGTTTCCAGATGCATCACCTTAAGGGACCAGACTTATTCTGTATATCTATCTCATGAACACATTTGCTGCATATGTTGATATGATGCAAAGAATGAGAGCTAATACCTTGAATTCTCTGTATAGTATTATCATCAGGGCTGTGAAGCATATTGTTATGGCAAAATTAGGTTATTTAAGAACAAATCATCCCTAATTGTTGCTTTAATTGATTCTGCAATTGTTTTTCAACTGAACCTAATTTCAGATTCTATCTCAAATATGTTTTAAGTTAGACCACTAATCTTTTAACTACTCATGAATACCTATTACTTTATGCTGTAGCTATCTAGGCAACCCAAAAGTCCTCCTTCAGAAAGGAAACACCCCATTCTATTCTCAACCATCACTTCCCCATGGAAGCTGTGTTGTTTTTGCTTGACTTCCCTTCCCTTGACTTAAATGTTAAGGGCACCAGAACATAGATAAGCTAATCAATCCTTTCGGGGGCCGGGGAGGAGGCACTGAAGACTTACAGGTAAATCTGGACAGGAGTCAAAGCAATGTTTTCTCCTCTTTTGAAGATGTTGTTCTGCAAAAAGAGATTAAAAACAAAACAAAAAAAACACCTAACATAAAGAAGCAAGGAGGAGAAATAAAATTCTAAAGGCATTCAAATTCCTCAGGGCATTCGTTTACATCAAAGCAACATCTTAGTCTTCAATGGCCTTCCCTATTGGACTCAGACTCATAGTCTGTGAACCTCTCAGTATCCTGAGTCTGTTTTTCTCATTTTAACTTCACTTTTGTTTTAGTCTAATTCAGTTGATTTCTTTTTCTGAAATAGTCCTGATTTTTTTAAGCTTACATGAAAAATTATATTGTATGCTTATTTAAGACCCAGGTATCAAGCATTTAATAAAAGCTTGTTACACTGAATTTTATCAGAATGATTGAATTTAAGACTGTGAGAATAACTAGGGTTGAAGGGGCTGAAGGAAGAAGACCTAATAGTTTCCTTTGATTTATTACTCTCCTTCCTTTCCAAAATAACCTCAGAGAAGAGGAAATGACACGGTTGTACAGAAAGACACATGCCTGTTTTACTGGATTGCGTTGCTATAGCTCAGCAGTAAAAAGGAGCCGTTCAGTCTATTAGGGAAAAAAATTATTAAAAAAAAAAAAAAAAAAAAACCTTTTTGAAATGAGCAGTTATACAAAACAGAAATTGGCTTGGCCAGTCCACTGAAGCCCTGTTGCTTTTATTGGAAATGGTTTCTTTTCTAGTAAGTGCTTCTTTTCAGTTGCTGAGCCTGGCTGGACCTACAGGTACAGATCCTTGGTTGAAAAAAAATGGTCAGGCAGAGACTGCCAGGGAATTTTTTCATAGGAGGGGATCTGGGGAGGAAGACATGAGTGTGGTGCAGAGGGATTGTTTATGTAAAAATCCATGTGCTCTGCTGTGTGCTGGTAGTGGTGGAAAGCTTTCTCCATAAGAAAACCCATGCCTTTTGAGCCTAGTCTTCTTTTTACAATGTCACTGTTAGTTGAAAGAAAGAAAGAAAAGAAAGAAAGAAGAAAGAAAGAAAGAAAGAAAGAAAGAAAGAAAGAAAGAAAGAAAGAAAGAAAGAAAGAAAGAGAAAAGAAACAAACCCAGAGTCTTGGCTCATTTTCGTATGTATTCTGGTGAGCTCCTTACTGAACTAGTTTAAATGGTAACCCACTGTTGGACTACAAAAAGCAATTCAGGAACTGATCACATTGAATTATTCATGAAACAGTCAACCTTGACATTCTGAACGCCGTGTTTGAGAATAGAGGAACTGAACAAGAGACCTGCAATCGTCACTATTAAGAAACAATAGCTGCGGTACAGATGATGACTAGCACCCAGAAGGAGTAATCCTGTCTAAAAATGGAACTCCTTTCAATTTCACATTTGAAAGACTTCTATTTCGATGTCTTTGAGAACTATAACTAGTTTAGGTGGGATTTATTTTCCTCCTTTTTTAATTTTTTGGATTTTTACAGTAGACTTTATCATGCTACATCCCAGGCAGACTGTTGGGGTGAGGTCACAGATGTATTTTAGAAGCTATATACTAGAATGAGGGACATGTAACTCAATTAAATTCTAATTGTCCTACATGGAGATTTGTGAATGTCTTTTTCTCTCCCTGTACTTTATTCATAGGGTTTCAAATGAGAGATATGAGAGAGGGTATGCTATCTGAAGAATAGTATTTCTAGCAAGAAATCTCTAAACTGCTGAATTAGAGACATTTCAGCAAATTACTAAGGACTCTGGACTCAGCAGCATACGGCTCTCAATAACATTGGATTGTGTGATATGTAATCTAAATGACTGTGGCTTGAATTATACACACACAGTTTTTCTTACTCACAAATCTCAAAGTCCCCCAGTAATTTACTCACATAACTCTTTCAGTGTAAGGTGACTTTTGGTTAAATGCCAGGTTGTATCAAATAGTATATCCCAGGAGCCAAAGTGTTAATTTAGCTTTGTAAAAATATTCAGAGATTGAGGAACTCTACCAAAATCTTCTATATTTCTACTGTCCACTGAAAAAACTAAAAGCTTAATTATGGTCACAGACAATAGGGTGGTGGAAGTCTGGGGTGGGCGTAGGGAGTGGATTAGAAGAGGTCAATGGGAGGAAAAAGTGGAATATGTAATACTTTCAACAATAAAGATTTGATAAATAAATAAATAAAATACAATTACTGAGACAGCTCTGATGGCAATTTAGTGCAGTTCTGTAATGTATTAAAAATGGGGGGTTAGGAGGGTAATGGGGGTAAGGACACATATGTAATACCTTAATCAATAAAGACATTTTTAAAAATATATTTTATTGATTTTTTACAGAGAGGGAGAGGGGTAAAGAGTTAGAAACATCGATGAGAGAGAGACATCAATCAGCTGCCTCCTGCACGCCCCCCACTGGGGATGTGCCCGCAACCCAGGTGCATGCCCTTGACTGGAATCAAACCTGGGACCCCTCAGTCCGCAGGCCGATGCTCTATCCACTGAGCCAAACCAGTCAGGGCAATAAAGAAATTTTAAAAAATGTATAAAAATCTATGCTTTTCGATTTAATTTTTTTTTAGCTAAAATGCAAGGGAGACCTTAATAATCAAAATTGAATACACAGACTTTGTCAAAAATACATGATTATCTTAATGTTCATATTTACAATGAGCCAAGATGACATGGATTAACTCTGTGCTCATATCAGACATTACCTCTATTAATATTTAGGTCTCTGATTCAACAGGCAGACTTAAAAAAATTTGAAAGGCTACCATTGTTTAACAGGAAAAGAGTAAAGGAAAAACTAGGTATTTTAGACATGCCATTCTTACAACTTTTCCAAAAAGTTATAGATTAACACTCTCCCACTGATCTGGGGGAGAGTGGATAAAGACAGTTGGGATGCATGCTCAGTAAGGTCTCTGTAATGTGGGGAGATGCCTACCAGTCTGTCAGTCACATCTGGGAGCAAGGATGGAAAACCTGAATATTTAAACTTCTTAACAAAGGAGCACTGCCTCTTGGCCTTTGGCCCTTTGGTCCTCTTGGTACTCCTGTTGCAAGGGATCCAAACAATGGACTAATGCACTTTAATTAACCTGACAATGGCCTTGCTTTAGGCTCTACTGGAACTCCAGCTGCACTTCTTTCAGGGCTGAATTAAGGGACATGGGACTTTGCAACCTTTTTACCACATCTCATTTTCTCTTCAGGGCTTCTGAAAGTGCTCATTTTAATGGTACCCAAGAACTTCATGACCACTTGTGTCTAGGAAATCTGGCCTATTACTTCCTCCAGCAACACCATCACTCAGAAGACATGCATGATTTTCTACCAAAAGAGTAATTTTTCTTCAGTTTACATTTTAGAATTTTATTAAGACATATATACTAAGATTAAATGTATTTCAAGCAGCTATTGATAATTATTTATACTTTACTTAAAATGAACTCTAGGCATTTCCCCCCAAATAAATGTTTATAGTGGAAAACCATACAGAGGTATTAATGGGAGAGGAAAAGGATAATTTAATGTGATATAAAAAACTATAAGGGAAGATTAGGAAAATGCCCTAAATCATAGTTGTTTCTTTTTGGAAACTACATAAAAGTACTCATAAATCAATTGCGTGTTTTTTTAATTTAAAATAGTAGGAATATAATGGTGAAATCAAATGAAAAAGAACACCTCATTTGAAAAGGGAAGTATATTAATATTTTACGCCCCAGAGGCTGGGACTGGAAACATAATATTTTATTATCTCACTCTGATCTTAAAGGCCCTGGATAGTCTCCTCCCTTCACAGAGCTCATCTCCCACCACTCTTTCCTCATTTGCTTTCCAGTTCCACTTTTCCTCTTTCTGTCCTTCAAACGCTCTAGAATTATTCTCAGTTATAAGCCTTTGCAGTTGCTTGTCTATCTGCTTCAAAAACTATAACTCCATATTACCATATTACTTGCACCATTTTTAGCATTTATATGTCAAATAAAATATCATCTTTTTATAACTACTCTAGTTAAAAGAAATAACCCTAATTTCTTACTTCTAATGGGTTGATTTTATATTTTTAGAAATTGTATCACCACTTTGAAATTAATCACTTATTTATGTAAAGAATGCAAACATAATGAGAACACTATTAAAAGATAAATTGAGGCATATTAAATTTTTGTGTTTATTTGAGCGAAAGTTAATTCAAATGGGGCAGTGTAAAAATGGAATTGGTTAAGAGTGCTCTGCCCATTGGGTCTAAGGAAGAACTTTACAGAGAAGAGACAGGGAAACGCAAAAACTTTATTTGACTGGATATATCTTAGGTAGTTGACTTATTTGGGAAAGTCCAGGTGGATGTTTTTGATTGGATTTCTTTACCTTTTGATTTCTTACCCTTGAGACATTACAGACTTAGATTCTGGTTTGCTTAGGCTAGCTCTGAAGTCATTACAATCATCACAGCCTAACGGTTTCCTTGTTTAATTAATTTAGCAGCATGAACTTTGCCTTGCCCATTACTATATTTCTAGTATCTGAAAGAATGCCAGTCTGATATCAGGAATTCAATAAATGTTTGATAATGGACAAATGATTGTGTTCATATCCATGATTCTATAAGAAATGGGAAAACTTGTGGAAGTCTTTGTGGTCAGCATTAATTAGTCAATCTGCTCTATTTATTTAATCTTATCTTTTATTCTAAAACTGTTAAGCTGGAACTAAGTACCATGAATTATGGCATAGAGAACCACAGCAGGACTTAAAGAAATTAAAGTTATGAAAGTGTATATACATGCACATATATGTACAGGTTAGGGCAAAAGTAGGTTTACAGTAGTTCATATGGAAAATGATACAATCATTAATAAATAATATATAAGAATAAATTATGTTTCACATACTCACACCTGTAAACCTACTTTGGCATATACTGTAGGTATATATACATGTATGTTCATGCATGTGCTTATCTTAGAAGATAATCCTATTATGTGATAGAAGATAAATTGGAAAGAGTCAAGTGCAACTATTGTGTTTCAGGGATTGATAATGACTAAGTGAACAGAAGTTGAGAGATCCCAGTTATACTGTTAGAGGTAAAGCTAACAGGACTTGTTAATTAATGAAGAGTGGTAGGTTTGGGGGCATGTTGGAAGCTTTATAGGTGGCTCCCAAGGTTTAAATGACTGTATCAATGATGCTTAAATTAATTAAGTGGATGCAGGTGTTTGATAGGAAAAAAGGTATGTATGAGTTTAGTGTTTAACAAGATGAGTTGAGGTCTTATGTTGAGACTGGAGGCCTGGTGCACGAAATTCATGCACAGGTAGAGTCCTTAGGCCTGGCTGGCGATGAGGGCCAATTGGGACCTTCCAGCTGCTGGCAGGGGCCTTCCTTTGTTCTGTGCCCCTGGTGGTCAGTGCACGTTATAGCAAGCGATTGAACTCCTGGTATCCTGGTCGAACTCCCAAGGGGACACTTTGTGTATTAGTCTTTTATATATATAAATGTCCATCAGACAGTTGGATACAGTGGTTTGAAGTTCAGAAAAATTGCCTTATTAGAAGATACACATTTATAAATAATTTATTGAAATTATGAGAGTATAAAAAAAGCAATTCTGAAAAAAAATAGACATGAAAAGTCAAGAGATGAACTATATGAGTGTAGTTTCAAGAAAGAGGACTTGATTGACTCTATACTAGTAAATGTAGTGAAAGTCAAGTGTGAAAAATAAAAATAAAAGTTTTTAGAAGATGAAAGCATTTTATTTCAGCTGCTGCAGAATCAATAATTTATTATGGAAAATATTAATGTGATGTATTTTACAGAATACTATTTTACCAAAGATTTTGAAAAAAATGCTTCTATGAATTTTCATTCCCTTTAAAAGGGATGACAACTTAGGATGAATATGGTATAGTTATTCTGAGGTCAAACGTATCTCAGATATGGAAATTTTCTGACTGGGAAGTGATGAAGACTAGGATAAGGCTGTGAATATCAGTATCTTCCAAACAGCTATAAAGTTTGATACCTTCTTCTGTGATGCACACTATTGCACTGTACCCAGAGATTTCATTTATTTGACCAACTCTACAGGGAAAAGCTTTTCAGTATTCTCAACAGTGAAACAATTACTTATGTTACCATTTACAACTAGCCTCAAACTCCTTATAGGTATACTCTTTCCCATTGCATTGTCTACTCAAAGCAAATAATATTCTCCTTTAAATCTAGATCATCCCAACATAAAAAAAAAAAAAGTTAAGTCAGAATTGTTTTTAAAATAGAATAAAGTATTAAACCCAAGGAGAAAAGGAGGAGAGAAATAGCAATGGTAAGAGGGGAACTTAATGGGATAGAAAATAGAAACTGAGAAAGTTAACAAGCTAAGAAGAAATGGATATAATAAATTATTTGAACCTTCTACTTCACCTTTGTTTACTATATTCATGACTATTCTTGCTATTCCCACATTACCTGTTTCACCAAAGTAAAAAAATATTGCATCCTTTGGCTCACCACCAACATGGGACTAGCTACCAAATCCTAATCCCTCCTAAATACTCCTTAGGCCAGTACTTGTCTCAGTTTCCACAGACTCCATTCTAGTGGAATTGGGTTCCCGCTGCACATAGATTATTACTGTGACTTCCTACTGTCTACTTCCCTTACTCAAACAGTTATAATATAAATCGTAATTCACACTTCTCTCAGAATAATCTTTTTAAAAGTAAAATATTTGCTCCTACTTTTTTCCTGTTTAGAATCCTGCAATTGATTCCCTAGGGAATTTAGCGTAAAATTTAAACTACCTACCTGCATACCTGCCTTCCTTTCTAATCTGGAACCTGCATTTTTACTGATTTCATATCTTTTCAGTCTTTTCATAAGCCCTCCCTCTGGAAATTCGAGTCACTGATTTTAAGCCTTTCTTCTTTTCTAATCTAAGTATTAAAGTCAGGCATTCCCTTCCAAGCACCACTTTTACTCTATCTTAAAAAATTGGATGTTCTAAGTTTGATCATTTAGTAAAAAGTAGCCTCTAATTCCTTTGAGATTTCTACAGATTTTACTATTTTTCAAAATGCCCAAATATTTCTTTTTTCCTAGATCATTTACTATTTTATTTCTAATTTAATTCTATTGATATTAGAGAACATAATACATGTGATTCTAACTCTTTGAAATTTATTGAAAATACTTTTTATGGACCTGTATACACTTTATCTTAGAGAATACTCTACGTGCAATTGCAAAAGTATGTAATCTGCAATTGTCTGCATTGCTCTATAATATTAATTAGGTCATGGTTGTAGGAAAATGTTGCTCAGATCATCTATATCTTTTCATATGTTTTTTTGTCTAGTTCTATACATTATTGAAAGAGGAATGTTAAAACTTTTAATAATGTTTGTGGAATTGTCTCTTTCTTATTTTACTTCTGTCAATCTTTGATTTATGATTTTAAAGCTCTATTATCTTGTGAATATAGATTTCTGATTGCTTTGTGTTCCTGATTCTTTTGTCAGTATTAAATGACACCTTACATCTGATAATTCTTTTGCCCTAAGACTATTTTATCTGATATTGAAATAATCAAATTAGACTTCTATTTGTATGATATGTATTTTTTATCAATTAAATTTTTAATCAATCCTGACCTTTATATCTCTGAATTGGAATGTTTAGTTTATTAAAATTTAATTTAATTATTAATATAGTTGGATTTATGTCAATCATTATTTGTTTTCTGTTTGTCTTTTTTATTTTTTGTTCTGATTCTTATTGCCTGGCTGTTTTTGTATTATTTGCATATTTTTTGGTATTGTACTTTAAGTTATTTATTAAATTAATTTTTGCATTTTTTTAACTAGTTACTCTGGGATAACACGTCCTAAACATTTCAGTGTATTTAGGATTAATATAAGTTGATGTAAAATGCAGAAACTTTACAACTGTTTACATCCCTTAATATTTACGCTATTGTGTCGTATTATTAGATATACATAATATAAAAACTAGAACTCAAAGCTACATTCTTCTTCTCAAATTATGTATTGTCATACTGAAGAATAAAGATACTATTTTATGTTAATTAAAATATTTAGCATTTCTGATGTTTATTCATTCCTGAGAATGCTTTTCTATATCATCTCTTATCCTTTCATTCTGAAGAATATATTTTAAAATTCCTTAATTTGGGGTTCTACAGATGATTCATGTATATTTCTTTTCTCTGAAAATATCTCACTATTATTCTTGAAAGATATTTGTTTAGATATGAAGTACCGGGTAGGCAGTGATTTTTTTCCAGCACTTTAAATATGTTGTTTTGCTATATCTGTTTTTTATATTAGAAGCCTTTGGCCATTCTAATTGTTTTCTCCATGTATATGAGTTGTTATTTTTCTCTAGCTTCTTTCAGAATGACCATGACATACCTAGTTATGTTTTTTCTCATATTTGTTCTGCTTGAATTTGACTAAGCCTTTTGAATCTGTAACTGTATGTCTTTTTATCTAGTTTGGAAACTTTAAGGCCAATATTTCTTCAAGTATTTTTTGGTCACTTATCTATCAACTCTCTGGAATTCTGATAACACATTTGCAAGAGATTTTTATTTTGTTATCACACTTGTTCCTGAATCACTGTTTATTTTTTCTCATTATTTTATTGATTTCAGAGAGGAAAAGGAGAGAGGGAGAGTGATAGAAACATCAATGATGAGAGAGAACCATTGATCAGCTATTTCGTGCATACCCCATACTGGGGATCAAGCCCACAACCCGAGCATGTGCCCTGAGCAAGAATTGAACAGTGACCTCCTGGTTCATAGGTCGATGCTCAACCACTGAGCCACAGCAGCCAGGCCATGCTATACTTTGAAATAGCTGTCAGTGAAGTAAGTTTGTTCAAATCAGCATCAACACAAACATGTGTGTAGTGCCTTGTGCTGTGATGTAGGGGATAGGGATTTTTTGGCTCCATTATAATCCTACTAGTAGCCCTGCACATGAATCCGTGCACCAGTAGCTCTCTGCAGGGCCTGGTCACTTCATGCCCGCTGCCCAGAGGCTCTCTGCAGCTGAGGTGGAATGCTTGCCTCATCACCATGGCGACACTGCCCACTCTCAGCAGCCGCCCCCCAGAACTGCGGGACTCCAGCAGGGCTGAGAGGACTGGGCGCCACCATCTTGTGGCTCTGGGCGCCGCAATCTTTGTGGCAGAGTGATGGTTAATTTGCATATTACCCTTTTATTAGATAGGATGGGGCCACCGTACTATATGTAATTGGTCATTCAGTGATATTTTGTGGTGCGTGACTGGTGAGTGACATGCAATTTGTACAAAACAGGTGTAGGTGTGGAGACAAACCTCCTATTTTTTGTATCAGGCAATTTCTCTTTGTTCTTGAGTTTCTCTTTGACTTTCCCTCTCCCTTTAGATTTCCATATAATCAGAACTAAACACTTTGTGGAGAGCCTTAAGAAAAGAGAACCAAGATTGCTGTTGGAAAGTAACGAGGGCTATTGTCCCTATTCTAAGTTAGAAATAAGCAAATCTGGGATTGGAATTTAAAATTTAATTCTGAAAATACCTTCTCTGATATTTACACTTATTTCCTTTCCCATTTAAAGACTTAGCTGGATGCCTTTATTTAAACAAATCAAGTAATACCTAGTGCTAACTACATTAATAAATACAGCCATGGACTTGGTGAATAGGTTGACTTAAAGTGGATTCTGTTCTGAGGATTTTAGTGTAGCCAATGCATTAGCACCAGAATATTAGCTTTCCTCCTTTTCCTAAATAGGGCTTGAGGGAGAAATTTTGCATTTTTTGCCAGATCCTTACAAAGTAACAAGACCTGTGACCCAGCCCAAGCTGCTGTATAAGGTGCTGGCGTTTCTCAGGCCTGTCTGTCTGTCTTTTGGGAATGGTTTGGCTATCTCTGTGCTGAAGCTTATTTCTGTTTTTCACATTGGATGAAAAGTCTTCCAATTTCACTGTGACATTTACGTCATCTAGTAGACATCTCATTGTTAAGTAAATTTATGCAAACTCTATCTCAGCTTTAGGTTTCTTGGACTTTAATTAGAGGATGAAACATAAATCAGGATTTCACGACATAGTAGCTAATAGATCAGCGCCCTTGCATTCTATTAGACTAACAGTACAGATCACAATATTCAAAAGTAAGTATGCCGAATTCCTCCAGCTTATCCTCAGGAAATTCTTTGCATACATGTACTCCTTTGTTAAAAAGGGGATGTTCAGCATTTACACATTCTGTAGCAAAGTGTGCATTAAAGTGTCCGACTAAAAATAAATTCAAAATAGCTTGCCTATCTTGCTTCCTCCATTATTCCTTTCATATTTCATATGTGGCCTAGTGAGGAAACCAAGAAACATGACTTGCGGTATCTATACATTTATCCACTGTGCTTTTAGAGACTTTAAACATTTGTTTGGCTTTGACAATGCTTTTAACTGCTCACAAACATATGAGAATATGCCTGCATGTGGCAGTTTTTAAATTTAATGGTATATTTTTAGAGAACCGGGGAAAATGAGGAACACCTGCTTCTAGAACAGCCTGTGAATGTTCTCAGTTATATTCTCAGGCGGCTCGAGAGCCACCAAACGCAGTGTATCAGAGAGAACCATACTACGTCTAGAATTAACCACAAAACAAGTACAGCCTCCAACCAGGTAGCCAAAGTTTAATGTGAATCGTTTATCTCATACATTTTTCGATCTGTTGTGGTTATGAAGGCCATGCCCTATGGCAATGTTAAACTCCAAAGCACAATTAGTGTTAATACACACATGCTTTTATGCCAGTCAAGTAAAAATGCCAATAGTACCTTCCTTATATTAGTGCATTCTATCTTGTGTGGTATAAAATGTCCTGAAAATCATGTTAGAGAAAGTCTCACTGTATTGTTAACATCAGTGAACTTTGAGGGTTGGAGTAGAAGAATAGAGAGAAGCACAGGTTGTTACTTTGTATATACATATTTTTGTATATTGAATTTTTTTAATCCAATGAGAACTTACCCACAAATAAACTTTGTATAAAGAAAGATTACATACATTAATTTCAACATATCAGAAAAGGGAATTTTAATTAATTATTTAAATCAACATTTTATACACCTAGATTTTTTTTCCCTAGATGCTGGAGAATGGGATTGGCACCAAAGATATGTAGTTTAAAAAAAACCACAAAAACAGAAGGCAGTCATAACTAGTAACCTTTTAGTCTGGCAAGAAAAACTGACAAGTCACAATGGACTAACAGTAGTGTCAGAACCGCATCATTAGAGGATGCCAGGAAGAGATAGTAGCATCATATAGGTTACTGAGCATTGTAGGAATAAACAAGAAGAGCTATACTGAATACAGAAAGGAAGGACAATCTGAACAGAAGGCAGAGCATATGGAAGCATGCATTGAAAACAACACAGCGATTCTTTCAAGAGCAATTTGCCCATCACAGAACAAACTAAAGAAGTGCATTTTCAGTAAAGTGATATGGAATGGAACTGAACTCATACACTAGGATCTTTGCATACTAACTGAGGATCTTATATTTAGTCCTGGGCCAGGGTGTGAGGGATTGAAAAACAAAACAAAACAACACAACAGAAAATTTAAGTAGATAAGTAAATAATCAGATTTACATACCACAGTGCCTGAAGATGACAAACAACTGATCTCACAGTATCTGTCTGAACTTCATAATTTCTATTGTATGTTGATCATTTAACTTGAAGAATATTCAAGTAGTCAAACATGACATGATGAAATTAAATGCAGTAAAAGATTTGGCCATACAGCTGAGCCACTCAGATCTGTAATATGATAGAACAGGCAGTGTTCTTAAATGTATCTGAATACTAGGCTCCTTTTTAGAGTTTAAGTTGGAAAAATATTAGGGAGCTACTAATCCATTTGCTATGATATATGAAAGACCAATTCGAGGAAAAAAGAACACTCAAATACAGCTTTACATTATTTCTAATTGATCTACTTATTTACTGACTTTAAAAAGTCATATGCAAGAGTGACCATATTTAAGAAACTCACCTTTATATGCCTTAGCTTGCCCTTTGCATCACAGAAGACATCTCCTCACTAACCAAAGTTCATTGGCTCATTGGTAATGTTATGGTTTTATCAAAAACTATATATATGTGCATCATTTCCCAATTTGATTTGAAACAATATTTGTAAAAACTTTACAATTACAAATCTATCTTTTGCAAAAACTCAATTTTTTCACTTCTGAGCTGGGGTTAAACATTCCGACTCCCTCTCCTTTATTTCTCTACTGTTAACATTTGTCTTTTAATAGAAAAATATCCTTGACATTTAACTGCAAATGAGCTCCCTAAGAACAAATATCATGGCTTAATTTTCTGAATGTGGCTGTGGAATCCCTTAGGTATTTCCTCGTGATTATTTCTTCAAAATCTCAACTGTGGGTTGTCTAGTATTTTCTTTTCCAGTATTGACTAGTACTTTGAGGCCATTCTTATATTCTGAATGTTCTTAATTGAGGAACTTGTACACCCATTATACTTTTCATTATGCAGGAGTTTGAGCTTTTCAGCATCAGGAGACAATTTGAAATGCAAATTGTGATGGAAGAAAATAAGGGATTCAAGGAAGCTATAAAATTAGGTGCAATAATTTCATATAGTTGACAAGTCAATATGACATCATATTTCAAAGTATTTTGGAAATTTAAATAAAATACCTACATTGATGGTATGATTTGTGAAAGATTAGTTGGTCTGTTTGGTCAATGATGGCACACTTACATTTTTGCAGCTATAGTTTGATTTGGGGGCTTGAGATCACTTGTAGGTATGCAAAAGAATTTGAGCATTATGTCCTCAGACCACTTACTCTTTTTGTCATTCTCTTGTTCTACTTCTCTTATTAAATTACTAGTGGCCCAGTGCATGGAGTCATGTACATTGAAAGGAAATTATTTAGAAGAACTATTTTAATATTGCTATTTGCCCTTTCTCTATAATAGAAGTGTCCGAGTTGAAAGAAAATTAGTAAAATGTATATGAAAATCAATACTAATAAAAGGGTAATAATAATAAGCTAATTAGACCAGATAGACCAGATGTCTTCTGGATGTCATTCTGGACATCCTTCCTGATAAAGCTGGGGGTGTAGCCAGCCTGCAAACCCCTGGCAGCTCCTCTCCCAGGCCAGTCACACCCCCAGTGGGGTCCCCCAACCTGATCAGGGGCAGGGCTGGCCTGAAAACCCTGCAGCCCCTTGCCCCAGCTGGCCCCACCCCTCAGTGAGGACCCCCCACCTCAATCCAGGAACCCCTTCAGTGCAGGCCAGCCAGCCCCCACCCATGCGCCAGGCCTCTATCCTATATAATAAAAGAATAATATGCAAATTGACCTTAACTGCAGAATGACCAGAATGACCGCTGGACCAATCACTATGAGGCTCACTGACCACCTCTTGGTCCCTTTCCCCGGCAGGCAGGCTCTGATTGCCTCATGGCCACCCATGGCTGGGACAGGGCAGGTGAGCAGTAGGAACAACCAACCTCTCAGTCCCTTCCCCCAGCCGTCAGGTGCCGATCACCAGATGGCAAACTGGGAACTGGGGAGGGGTGGCGGGGCTGGCTGTGGGCAGCTGGGGAAGATGGCCCTGATCGCAGGCCAGGCCTATGGACTGTACCCACTCATGAATTTTGTGCACGGGGCCTCTAGTAATATATAAATTGATTAATAAATAAACAGTAACAACACGATATAAGAACAACAAAGACATATAAAAACAGCAAAAATAAGATATAAAAACAATGAGTGGGGTGGGGGGGCCAATGGTAAGATATGTACACATATAATACCTTAATAAAAAAATGGAGAAAAGAAAAAAATAATAAAAATAAATAAAATGAAAATTTACTTCTTTAGTAGAAAAACATATATATATAAAAACTACAAAAACATGATATAAAAACAACATTGATTAAAAACAATGACTGATGAATTGATTAAACTTACTCTAATATCTCCCTGTATACCACATTAAGAGTAAAAATACTTTCAGAATGCTTGACTAATTTCCCTTCTGATGCAGTATTTACAACTTTAGCTTTAATGTCACATGCTCTTCGAACTGGAGAAAGCAACATATAACTGACTATATCCAGATATGGGTTCAGGTAGGAATATTGCTAATCTGTCTAGTTTCTCCTTGTGATTTATTAAGAGTCATCACAAATGCTGGCATCAAGGAAAACTGTCTTCAAGTTAATTTAAATGGAAGCTAGTGTCAGACAGGGACAAATCAATTATTGGAATCAGAACAACCTCTCCTTCCCCATATCCTGTTAATACTTCAGCTTTGATTATGTTAGGTCATAATCTTTTAATAATAAATCTAGTACCATTACAAAGACCCCATTTACTATTAAGATTTCTCAGTAGCATGAAGATTGCACCTACTTACAATTTTAATTTTTGACACAACATTCCCAAAGGAGTAATATTATTAAGAAATTCATGGGAAAATTTTCCTTTTCGGCATCATCTGTTGAATCAATAGAATCATCACTCAAATGGTACATTGGGCCAATAGTTGGTCTTCATATACATTCTGTCAACAACGCCGGCTTCTTTTGGCTTCAGAGGTACTTTGTGCCATTAGATGTTGATGATGCCACTTTCTTTCAGCTTCAGAATGTCAACAAATTCATGATTGACAATGGTAGGTCAAAATACATGCATGCGCTTGGCACCAGGGAGAACTTCATATGTATCACACATGCATGAGTCAACATTTATTTTTAAATTGCCAGTGTGTGTCATATGTATCAGCCAGTTAGTCAGTTGGTCTGACAGTCAGACAGATATATGCTCAGTCACTTAGCCATATATATATATATAGATATATATATATATATATATATATATATATCTATATATATATATATAAAGATGATTTACTTAATTTGAAGCAATATGCATTCATACACTTAAATTTTGATGTAGATGTTCATTCTACCAAGAAACGAAATATTATAATTTTTTTTTCTTTTTTCTTTTTTTGATGGTATAGCTGGTTTAAATAACAAAGGTAGGGTCAAGAACAATAGATTATTTACTTTGAAGTTTAAAGCATATGTCATAGTACTTGGAATACAAAATATTAATTTAATTTTTAAAAACATTCCTGTTTATAATTTTGTTTCTTTGTCACATATATAAAAAAAGAAAATGTTAATAAATAAGGAAAGACAGTCTAATATCACTCATTTCTATGTATCATTTCAACATTCAGTATTTACAAGAAGGTATAGCATTTAGCAATGGTGGTAGAAAAATGTTTGAATTGTTCAAAAGGCAGAATGTTATTAAAAACGATGGTGTATCTGTGACTGAAACAGATTATTTCATGAAAGTGTCTTATCATTTATGATGCATGAATTTTTCAAAACTAAACTATTGAGTCATCAATCCTTATTTGAGTATTTTGAATTCAAGTCACTGATGGAGGGAATCATGGTGATGTGCTACTATAAATAAAATGGTTTAAGCATGTCACATGCCAAATAATTTTAGCATGAGTCATACATAATACACTGCAGTGTTCCAGATGATGGAATGGCTCCTTGGAAACATCAAATTTGACAAATTCACTTGAAGAATATTTTCATAATACATTAATTAATAGAACAATATAAAATATTGTATAGTTACAGTCCCTATTAGTTTTTGCTTTTAAAGAATATTTTTCATTGAAAAAGTTAGAAAATAATTATATTAAAGGTTTGAATGTTTATATAAGAATGTGTGCACATGTGTAAAAAAGTATATTGCCTCTATCCAGTGTAAATCAATCATTCTCTATGATAAATATTGCTGCTATGCTTCTGATGTGAAAATAAGAATGTCATTCTTGATTTGGTTTTATAATGCAATAATCTCCTGTAGGTTATGGTCAACCCACAGTATGAAAGAGTGCTTCAAGCACGTCAAAAATTGCAATCAAAGGTCTTTCTCCAGCCATTTCTATTCTAGAAAGACAAACACCAAACTAAAGTGGTCTGTGGGCACCTGCTCTCCATGTGAGAACAAAATCACCGCCATCACCTTGCACATATTTCAGCTCAATTTTGCAATGGGAAACACTAGAGGAGTAAGAGTATTTGTTTCATAGATTCCTCAATTCAGCCTGAAGATACACATGTATATGACTTTCATATCTAGATAATTAAATATTAATTAAGAAATGGCTGATCAAGGGCCCTGGCCGGTAACTCAGTTGGTTAGATTATGGTCCTGGCATGACAAGATTGCAGGTTTGATCTCTAATCAGGGTATATACAAGAAGCAAACAATCCTATCTAATAAAAGAGTAATATGCAAATTGGCCATCACTCCAACACACAAGATGGCTGCCCCCAGGTGGTCAAAAATGGCTGCCCCCATGTGGACACAAGATGGCCACCACAAGATGGCCAACAGGGAAGGGAAGTTGGGAAGAACCAGGCCTGCAAAGGAGGGCAGTTGGGGGGCGATCAAGTCCGCAGAGGAGGACAGTTAGGGGTGACCAAGCTAGCAGAGGAGGGAAGTTGGGGTTGACTAGGCCTGCAGGAAAGGGCATTTGGGGGGGACCCAAGCCTTCAGGGTATAGCCGTTAGGGAGGAGCAGGCCTGCAGGGGATAGCAGTTAGGGGGGGCCAGGCCTGCAGGGGAGGGCAGTTAGGGGTGACCAGGCCAGCAGGAGAGGGCAGTTAGGGGCAATCAGGCTGGCAGGCAGGCGAGGAGTTGGGAGCCAGCAGTCCTGGATGTGTGAGGGATGTCTGACTGCCCGTTTAGGCCCGATCCTACCAGGATCGGGCCTAAACGGGCACTCGACATCCCTCAAGAGGTCCCAGATTGGAGAGGGTGCAGGCTGGGCTGAGGGACACCGCCCCCCCCCCCATGCACAAATTTCCTGCACCGGGCCTCTAGGAACACATAAATAAGTGGATCAACAAATCAATATCTCTCTCTCTCCCCCCTCTTCTTCTCTCTAAAAATTGATTAGAAAAAGAAATGGTTGATCAAAATGTTTAATTTCAATATACTAGTATTTTATGAGTAGATAAACATGGTTATCAATGATGGTGATCATTGGAGTCAGAGAAATGTGTACTTTAATAGAAATTTACATAATATTGATGCATTAGCATAATCCTAAAATGGTAACCAGGTATGAATGATGTCTATGGGTGCAGTGATATACTAAAGGTCTTATGGACATGATCACACACAATCCTCATTGCAACATGACGAGGAATTTCACATACCATAAAAATGAGAGACAGAGAACAGTTACATATTAAATAGTTAGAAAAAATATATAATTGAAACTCATGCCTGTCCAAGTATAAGGTTTGTACTCACAATAACTGTGTTCTACATTCTTCCAAATTACAAAAAGCTTCTGAACTTGTTTCCTCATCTATAAAATGAAAAAGAAAAAAATTTGTGCCTGCCAAGCTTATTTGAGGATTACAAACCATATGCATAACATCCTTTACACATATCCTGAGGCATAATGGTCTGTTAAAAGAAATTCTATCTACTATTACTTAGACATATTTTAAAAGGATATTTCCTTCTAAATTATTAAAAATATGATATTATTATTATTATTATTATTATTTTGTTGTGATGGTTGTATTGCCAATTTATTCTCCTTTAAAGTGGACATGGTATTCTCCACAAAGATAGTAATAATTTCCACCATCCTCTCCCTCTGCAAGAAAAGGCAAGGTGTTTATATATTTTTCCTGAATGCTTTGCTGCAAAATGATGGCATTCTAAGTAACTTAGATAATGAATCATAAAAATGATAAATAGAATATCAGATTGACTATTAAATTTGAGATTAAAGTGTGAATTATAAATAAATTATAATGCATCAATTGTAATTCTTTTATAAAAAACTTTATTTTTTAATTATTTTGGAATGGAGATATTTAGAAAGAAGATGATTTAGCAGAAAATAGTGGCCCAATAATAAGAGCTAACCAAGTGCTTCTTCAGTGCCAGGTGCTGTTTGAAGCACTTTTTATGTATAAACTCTTTAATCAACATAGAAATCCTATGAGATAAGTACAGTGATTACCACCTTTTAACAGAGGAGGAAACTGAGGTGCATACAATGTAAATAATTGGCTCAATGTTAGATACAAGATTGAATAGGGCTGTGTGACCATATAATCCATAATTTAAAGCAATAAATAATCAAGCATATATATTTACTAGTATATACCTTTTGCATTTAAATTGGCAGAGTGACTTAAAATGCGAGGTTATTTGGCAACATCTCTATATATAAAAGCCTAAGTGACAGGCTGACCACTGACTGGCCAGTAGCTATGACATGCAATGACCACCAAGGGGCAGTAGCTCAACACAGGAGCTGCCGAGTGACAGCAACTTTGCAGAGCGCCTTCTCACACTCCGGGACTGCTCCAGGGGATGTCAGACAGCTAGTTTCTGCCTGGTCCCACAGACCAGGCCAAGGGACCCCACCTGCTGGAGGGACCCCGCTCACTCCACAGATGCCCTTTGAGCCCTGGGCTGCCCCAGGTGCAGCCAGCTGGGGAGAGACCACTAGAGGTTGGCTCCAGGGTATGTCCGGCCTGTCTCGCCCAGTCCTGCCCATCCCTCCAGTCACCTTCTAATTAATTTCCTTTCAATGTGCACGAATCCATGCACCAGGCTTCTAGTATAATATAAAGGAGAAAAGCACTGGCTTTACAATTTTTTAGAAAATCAGTAAAATGCCAGCACTTGAATGCATTAGCCATGTGATTTTAGGCTATGCAAGCTACTCTGAACATTAGTCTCTTTATCTATAAGCTCACATGATAACATTGGTTTCTATGGCTTATAATAATCACTTAGAGATCAGCATATAGAATATCATCAACAACTACTCACTGAATATAAAATTAGAAAGCACCTTAAATTTTAAATCTAGAATATTACTATTTAATGTATTTGTGATTTAATCTACCCTATTTTTAATTTCAAAATTTTAATGCAGTATTAAAATAGAATTAAAACAGTTTTAAAATATAAACTAACAATATTATTGAATAACTGTCATAGACTATTTGAATTAAATGAAAAATTAACTTTTCTTTAAGCAGCTTTTCTCCTTCTCAATAAATATTTCAATATATTTATTTATGTATTTATTTACTTATATCTCCTTTTAAGTTTTATCTCATTTTACAATTTATATTTTTAAAGAATGATCATGTAATTATAAAAACATCTAATTTGCCATATACAAAATACTTCCACACACATTATCATAACTTGCATTCTGTAAGAGGTAATCTGTAAGAACTAATAAATACTTCCCCATTTTATTAAAAAGCTCCTGAGCTTCAAAGGAGTAAAGCCACCTTCTCTTAGCTAGAGAATTCTAGTAATGTAGGTTCTAAATTTACGTTTGTCCACTGAAACAAAATGGGGCTCATTATCAGTACACATTTAATAGCCCCTGATTATTATTATTATTATTATTATTATTGGTCATCGGCAATGTAGCATCTGATTCATTAACATCATATAGATCTAGCCTTACATTTCAGGTAGCAAAGTGATTTATGATCAATCATAAGCTAAAGAATGTCTGAGAGAGATTCTAAAAGTGCACGTCCTCTCACTAGCATGGCTTTACAACTGGCCAATTGTATTAATGTTCAGGAACCAGAAACCCCAAGTCTGCTTTCTGCTTAGTGTATCTGTTTTCAATTATGATATTATCTGGATGTCCTGTTCAAATCAACATGCTGATCTTTTTTTCTTTCTTTCTTTCTTTTAAACAATGCTATAGTTACTGTCTTCTTGAATTACTTCTCTCTGAAATAGTAGTTTCATAAAGTCATAATTCCTTGAAAAAGGCTTAAACCACGTGTATGCTATTAAACTGGATTGATGACAAGTGAATTTATGCTATTCCCATAACTAGTGATTGAAATAATTAGTGTATGATTATGATCTTATAGTAATTGGTTTGGCTACAAGTTCAACTACAATACTATGATATATATGCCCATTGGTCATCTCAGTACAGTGTGAAGCACACTGTAGGAATGTGGGTTATTTAACCTGTTTCAGATTTTAATGAGCTACATGGCAGGCTCATATTACATTTGGTAATAGAAATTTATTGTGAGACTGTATAAGGTCATGTAGCAGTACAGGAAATCTATCTATAATAATGATAAAAGCATAATATGCTAATTAGACTGGACATCCTTCCGGATGTCCTTCCTTCTAGACAAAGCCACAGCAGAGGGCCCCCAGCAGAGGCCCCCCTGCCACGCAGCAGTGGGCAGGGGCCAGGGTCAAGCCCTTTGCACAAATATCATGCATTGGGCCTCTAGTAGACAAAATAAAGGATGTCTTAACTTTGGAGGTGTGGGAAACTATTTTCTGCCATATGGCATAACAGGGGAGGGGGGATGGTTAAAAGCTTCTACATAATGACAAAGGTCCTCTCCTCAACCAAACTTTAGCCAGGTTCCTCTGAGTCTTCTTCTGGCCTCGGCCTCCCCTTGGGCCTAAAAGTACATAAACTAACACTAATATTGTTTCTAACGGCTCAAGGCAGCATTCCTAGGATGATCTAGACCCCTTGAAGATTCTGCCTGAGAAAACTCAAGGCTGCCAAAAAATGTTAGTGTTTGTTCCAGACACCCCATGGTTTTCAGTCTCTGGGGGTTGGGCTTGTGGTGAGGGGCAGGCACTTTACTTTGACAAGCGGCAGTTACAAACCCAGAGGAGTTTCACAAGGAACAACCCTCCTACCCACTCACTTTGTGTAAATTGTCACTTTTCTGATTCTGCTGAGTCCCAGCTTGCTCCCTTTCCAACTTCTCAATTCTCCATTTAAAAGTCCCAGTCACCTCTGTACTAAATGAAGTTGAGTTCAGTTTACTCTGAACTCTTTTCCATGTTGCAATAGTATATTAATGATTAAAATCTGCCATTACTATTTGAGCTAATGTCTGGTTTTGTTTATTGGTGAGTGTAATTAAAATAAAGACTTTTACCTCAGGATTTCTGGCAATCCTGTTATGCCATATAGATATAGGAAGAGAAAAAATTCAGGCTTCTAGGTAATTAAATTTAGAAATTCTCTGTTGAAATAGAGAAAAATATATCTGGAAACAGAAAGAAATTAGCCTTTAGGTCTCCCACATAATTTTGGTCCTTGATCCAGAAAAACTTGCTTCTTATGAGTTGCCCCACGGTTTCACACACACACACACACACACACACATTTTTTTTCTAAACAAGTTAGTGCCTGATTCAATTACTTGAACCAAAGATCCTTATGATTTTGAAAACATTGTAAAACGTTAAAAATAAGAATTTTAACAAGAAAACTTAGCAATATATATATATATTAAATTAAGATCATCTTAAAAATGAAAAATTTACATAATTAATTTACCAATACAATAAAACTTTATTGAAATTTAGTCTATAATAATATATACACACAATAGTAAAATCCTTAGAGCAGAGATTGTGAAAATATTGTGGAGATATTTCTAAAATTAATATTTGAAATATTTAGCCAGTATTCTTATTATTTCCAACTTTTAATATATTTTTATGGATATCATTGCCCAAAAGAAAGTCTTCATCAATATTTGCTTTACATCCATAGAAAACTTGGAGGATAGGTGATTACACCATAGCTATTAGAGTATTACAAAAGTGAACTATTATATTCAGGGTGTTAAAAAAATAGAGAACTACTGTTATATGCTACTTAAAAAAAGTGCAAGAAACAATAATCTCAATAAAAATAATACAATAGAAACAACAACACTATCAATACAGGGTGAATAAGCAAATAAATCTAATCACTGTTCACAGGAAAATGTAATTGTAATGTTTAGACCAGGTAATATGATGGATTTCCAACATGAGCAGTTGATTTAAGGTAGTCCCTATAAAAGTTGAAAAATAAAGTCATCTTTCTGTATTCTTTTTGCCATCTGCTATGAAATTGCATCAGTCTTTTTCAATAAAAAAGTCAGCACAAATAAATCTAAATTCACTGGATAAAGTTTTTGTGTTTACAACAGTGCCTAGCATTCTGATATTACTTAATAAATGCCAAATCTGATGGACACTATTCATTTAGTTGTGACATAGCTGCTTTACTATTTTTCATTGCAAAGCCTGAGTTATAGACAGAGCTGTTAAATGCCCTCTTTCTAATCTAATTTCACAATACCTAATTATTGTAACTCACCCTTTTCAGATAAAGTGTTTTAGGACTAGGGAACTATTACTCATTCTTTTCTTTCATATGTACATGTAGTCAACAGATATTTATTGGGCCCTCTTAGGAGCCAGGCATGAAGATGCATGAGATACAATCTCTATCCTATATAATAAAAGGCTAATATTCAAATTGTCCCCTTGGGAGTTCAACCCACCAAGTGTTTGATTGCCCTCTATGACGTGTGCTGACCACCAGGGGGCAGTGTGGAATGAAGGAAGGCCCTGGCCAGCAGCTGACAGCTGGGGGAAGGAAGGCCCTGATAGGCTCTGATCGCTGACCAGGTGTAGGGACCCTACCTGTGCACAAATTTCATGCACCAGGCCTCTAGTCTTCAATAATATTCAAACCTAGTAGAAGAAACAGACACAAAAGTAATTAACTACAGTACAATGTATTAAATACAGTAATGCCCCCTTATCCTGGATTTCACTTTCTGCTGATTCAGTTACCCTGATCAGTTGCAGACTGAAAATATTAAATGGAAAATTCTAGAAAGAAACAATTCATAAATTTTAAATTCTGAGTAACATGATGAAATCCCATGCCATCCTGCTCTGTGCCATACAAGAGGTGAATCATCTTTGTCTAATGCATCCACACTGAACAAGCTATCTGCATCTTAATCACTCAGCTTTCTTGCTTATCAGATCTGATCTGCTGTCATATTATTTCTGTGGTTGAGTTCCAGTGACCCTTCTTTTCCTTAATAATGGCCCCAAAGCCACTCACATAACTTTTACTACAGTTTATTGTCATAATTGTTGTTAATCTCTACTATGCCTTATTAAAAATTTATAAACTTTGTCATAGGTATGTATGTACAGAAAAAAACATAGTACATATTAGGTTTAGTTCTATCTATAGTTTCAGGCATGTCCTGAAAGTCTTGGAACATATCCTGGACCAATAAGGGGGGCTAATGTATTACTATAGAACACACATTTTGAACACTTATCCACTTTTGTTCCATCTGCCTTAAATAATTATTTCTCTTTCTTTTTAATTCTAGAGATGTTTTGGTGTTTTTTTTTTTTTTTCTCATGTTTCATTGTTATTTTGTAGTTTATGGCTTTTTGTGAGTCATAGCAAAATCCTCTTTTGGAATAAGTTTGACCATCTACACTAATAAAAGAGAAACATGCAAATTGACCATCACTCTGCTACACCCACCAGCCAACCAGAAGCAAGTATGCAAATTGACCCAACAAAGATGGTGGCAGCCACTGAGTTAGAGCAAGCAGGAGGCTTGGGTTGCCCCCAGTGATGGAGGAGCCAAGCTTCCCGCCTGCCCTGGCTGGCTCTGGCCTCCGCTCAAGGCTACAAAGTTTCAATTATAGAAGATAAATAAGTCCCAGATACCTGCTTCCAGCTGGCCCTGGCCTCCACTCAAGGAGGCGCTGAAAAAAAAAAAAGGAGGGTCTGGGAGCTTAGGTCGCCGGGGGATGTGGCCAGCCTACAAACAGCCATCAGCCCCTCACCCAGGCTGGCCACACCCACATGGGTTGAGGGTCCCTGCTAGGGGGCTTGGCCAGTCTGCAAACAGCCATCAGCCCCTCACCCAGGCTGGCCAGGCACCCCAGTGGGGACCCCCACCCTGAAGGGTCTGTGGCCAGCCTGCAAACAGCCATCAGCCCCTCACCCAGGTTGGCCACACCCCATGGCCCGATCCCTGTAAACAGGTAGTTGAGCATCCCTCGAGGGGTCCCAGATTGGAGAGGGTGCAGTCTGGGCTGAGGGACACCTCCTCCTATGCACAAATTTCATGCACCAGGCCTCTAGTGTTAAATAAAGAAAATAATTAATAATTGAGTAAGAAAATTACTATAGTAATTTATCATACATAATAATAGCTATTAATGTGTTGTGAGTGAAACATAAAAACATATTTTGTGTATTATAATTGAGGATGGCTGAGTGAAATAAATAAATTTTGAGTTATATTCAAGTAGTGCCATTCAAAGTTAAAGAAAATGGATTAGTGACTACCTATGAATCTTGATTTTTCAACAACCTGGATACCTTTTCTCATTTTATCATTTAATATGATTGCTTGGAAATAATAAATTAACATTTGAAATATGTGGGTTTTTTTGGTCTTTTTTTCAATGTTCGTTTTTGGTACAAACTGTTAAACAGTAGAATGCCCTCAAGAAAGGAGAAAGAAAAACAAAACACAAATGTCTATAACATTGGCTATGGAAGTTTTAATAGGTTTAGTTTTCTTTTATCATGAGTAATGTGGAGAAACAAGAAAATAAAATTTTTCACAGATTTTCATATGCTTTAAAAAGCATATGAAACTATCTAATCAAAAAGTTATACTCTAAGAGGGAGAGATCAACCAAAGGACTTGTATGCATGCATTTAAGCATAACCAGTGGACACAGACACCAGTGGGGTGAGGGCATGAACATCAGTGGGATGGGAGGGGCAATGGGGAGGGATAAGGACACATATATAATACCTTAATCAATAAAGAAAAAAAAGTTATACTCTGTTAGGATTTGGTGGAAAAAATAACTAGGAATTATGATTCTAAAATTTTTAATAAATTAAAAAAAAGCAATAAGGACATTTCTAATGAAACTTATGTTTAAATAAGATCAGAATATTACTATAACTAGTGATAGTAGAATATGAATATAACTGGTGATAGGAATACAATGTGAATATTTCAGGAGAAGAGATTTGCTTCTGTTATAATGAACACAAATTGGCAAAAAATGCATTCAATTTTGGATGTTCTATAGCATGAACATTAGCATTATGGTACTTATACAGAGCATAAAAACATCTTAGGATCTCCAAAATTCTTTATAAAATGATAGAATAAGAGAGGCTAGATTTACACTATGACCTGGCTTAGCAAAATTATTAATTGCAAGACAGGACCAAATAATGAAACTGGTGCCTTTTGTCTCAAGAATAGCCTGACCTGTGTGGCTCAGTGGCTGAGTGTCGACCTATGCACCAGGAGGTCACGTTTTGATACCTGGTCAGGGTACATGCCTGAGTGTGAGCTCCATCCTCAGTGTGGGGCATGCAGGAGGCAGTCGGTCAATGATTCTCTTTCATCTTTAATGTTTCAATATTTCTCTCCCTCTCCCTCTCTTTCTGAAATCAATAAAAATATGTTTAAAAATAATAGGCTATTAATAGCAACAGGCAAATAGTTTTTTTTGCTCATGTCATATACATTAATGTGCAAGCACTTGATGAGTCAATCAACAAACAAGTATCACATGATCTCACTCATGTGTGGAATTTAAAGAACAAGATAAACTTATGAAAAAAATAGATCCAGAGACATAGAAGCATGGAACAGACTGATGAATCTCAGAGGGAAGGCAGGGGTGGAAGGGACAGATTAACCAAAGAACTTATCTGCATATATGCATAACTCATGGTTGCAGACAATAGTGTGGTGAAGGCCTGGGAAGTTGGGGGTTGGGTGGAGGGGGTCATAAGGAAAAAAAGGGAACATTTGTAATACTTTTAACAATAAAGGTAAATTAAAACTCACATAACCTCTTCAATATTTCAGCTGTTTTCCTTTGGTTATTAGCTTTTATATATAACTAGAGGCCTTTTGCACGAAATTCGTGCATGGTGGTGGTGGGGGGGTTTGTCTCTCAGCCCAGCCATATACCCTCTCCAATCTGGGACCCCTTGAAGGATGTCCATCCGCCTGTTTAGGCCCGATCCAAGGATCGGGCCTAAACAGGCGGATGGACATCCTTCTCACAAACCAGGACTGCTGGCACCAAACTCTCACCTGTCTCTACCTGATTGCCCTTAACTGCTTCTGCCTGCCAGCCTGATCACCCCCTAACCACTCTCCTGCCAGCCTGATCAATGCCTAACTGCTCACCGGCTGGCCCGATTGCCCCTAACTGTCCTCCCCTGCCAACCTGGTCACCCATAACTGCCCTCTCCTGCAGGCCTGGTCCCACCCAACTGCCCTCCCCTGCTGGCCTGGTCCCCCCAACTGCCCTCCCCTGCTGGCCTGGTGTACCCCCCAACTGCCCTCCCCTGCAGGCCTGGGTCCCTCCCACTGCCCTCCCTTGCTGGTCTGGTCTGCCCCAACTGCCTTTCTCTGCTGAACTGGTCATCCCCAACTGCCTTTCTCTGCTGGACTGGTCACCCCTAATTGCCCACAACTGCCCTCCCCTGCTGGCCATCTTGTGGTGGCCATCTTGTGTCCACATGGGGGCAGCCATCTTTGACCACATGGGGGCAGCCATCTTGTGTGTTGGAGTGACAACCAATTTGCATATTACTCTTTTATTAGATAGGATATCAGAATATGCTTATTTCATAAACATGTATCAGTTTTTCCTGGGTTGGTAGAGTTTATTAAATGTTTTTCTCCAAGAAAACATAGGCTGTATTTACCTCTTTTTCCAAGTTACTTTGGAATGAATTCAAAACAGAATTTAAATTGTTTTTATTTATTTGTCATAATTATATGGTTTAAAATAAACAGGTGTTAATATGCCAACATCAAATGCTTGAGTGAAAATTGTAATGCTACAAGAAAAAGAATAACAGGCAATCAGATGATCAAAGTGTTAATAATCTTGATGATCAAGGAGAAACCAAGTGAAGATACACTAAATACAGGTGTTTTTGTTCCTATGATTATACATTGAGAAAATGTTGAATCCACATGGTATTTTTTCAAAATGACTAGAAAGCTAGGATAATTTTTAAATTATATGAATATTCTTCCATTAAAAAATCCCCAGATCTCAAGTCTTTTTGAACTAAAATAAAAAAAGCATGTGAATATATAAAAAAATCATAATGTGGAAAGGCTACATTGGCATTTAGGTCAATATTATGCCTAGACATCACTTAATAACCGCTTTATTTTAAAAATGACTCATTTTGAATCACAAAGAGAGAGAATAAAATGACAAATATAACCTTACTAATAATAATATATACTAAAGACAATCTTAGTTATGAGTAATTGTATATGCTATCTTAGTCAGTGTGCAGAACGACTGGGTTGAATGTATTTACAGTAGCCAAAACCTGTCTTTGTTACTGTTTCACACATATTCCTTAATCCTTCTTGAGTATCTGTTGATAACTCATCTACTAACATATATCCTCATGCTCTTAAGTTGTCACCACGCTGTCTTATATGGTGATGTGTTTGAATTTCTTCTCTAGATCCATTTCCTTAGCATCCTGTGTCTCTATATAAGAACATGAAACTAATCAGAAGAAATGATATCCAGATAAGAAACCGGAGAGTAACAAATTATATTTTAATAAGTGGACTGCAACTGTACAAAAACTTTCACGGCATAGATCATACAAAACTAATATAAATTAAACAAATACTTGTTGAACTCTTGGGAAATAAAAGATGAAGAGGTGTGGTTTTAGTGTTCAGAGAGAAGAACATTTCTTAGGAACTTTAATGGTGGTTAGACTATCTACAGGAAGTTATTCAAGGCAGAAATCTGAGACAAGAAAATGCGAACTATCTCGGAAAAACATAATTAATTTTATATTAAAAGAACATGGTTCACCCAGGGAAGGTTGTGTTAGATGATGAAAAACAAATTTTATATGATGGCTAAAGCTAAAACTGATAGCAGTTTAGCAGTTGTTTATTGAACTTTGGGGAATTTGAAGATGAAGAGACATAGATCTTGGTGTTCAGGAAGACATTGCTATACATAACACATGAATACAGAATCTAGAACACGAAAGATTTTTTTCTTCCAGAAATGTTTGTTAAAATAATTCAGTCTCTTATTCCCCTAAATCAGTGTTTCCATTCTTCAAAATTTTGAAAGTACCCTGGCTGGGTCATCTCATATACCAGAAGGTTGCGGGTTTGATCCCCAGTCTGGGCATGTACCTGTACTTGAGGCAATAAATCAATGTTTCTCTTTCACATTGATGTTTCTTTCTCTTCCTCTCTCTCCAAAAAAAATAAAATTAAAATTAAAAAAGAACACAGTATTTTCCTTATTTTTATATACTTTGTTCCAAGTTATGAGAATGTATTGATGTTTATAAAGATACGTTTATTAATCAAACACTGATTATTAGAAATATTTTAATAGGCAACAGTGTAACAAATGAATAGGGTTAATATATAATAGCTATCAGAATTCTATGTATAGTATTTCTATAAAACACATATCATTGAGTAATGTATCACTGAAATAAAATAAACCGTTCACAATAGATACTGAGTGCCAGATAGCTCGGTGGTTGAAATGATTAAAATTGTCAGGGTCTGTAGCAATTTTTTTTTAATTTTTCATTTTTATTTAGATAAAGGGCATAAGAAGGAATTGCGTATTTATGCCAGGTATGATGGATAGAAGCAGGTATGGAGACATCCTTATGTGAGACATATATGTTACAAAATTATTGGATGATATGAAGAGCTGCTCTCTTCTCTTCCCTCTCTCACTACCAAGGGCAAAAAAAAAAAGGACTGCTTCACCTCAGAATCTCAAAATAACTAACTTAGTATTTTTCCTATTTTAGATTATTCAAGACACCTTTTACCATTTTGCACACAGAGGAACACTGCAACCATTTTCTGCACTGTTTCATTTTGTAGAGGTTCAAAGCTTTCTTACAACCAGGAGAACTAAATCTGCAAGGCTAAATCCAAGGCCCCCCATCTTTAGTTCAGTGCAATTCATGTTTCTGGCTATACGTACAGCCTTCAAGTTGTGGAGGCTTAATTTATTTACCAGGTGTTTTTGCATTCAAATTATACCTGGCTAACTGCATTCCTTGAGGATACTGATGCATCTGCCTGCCAAGGTAGTCAATACCAATAGCTTTCCTACAGGACCCCAAAGAACCCTGTTCTGGACTTAGTCATATGTGTATCATATTTTAACACATTTTAAAAATGTGTTTTTACATTTATTTTTCTCCCCAGACTCTAATATTCATGAGTAGAGGGACGTTTGGAATCAATTTGTTAGGAGATCGACAATTCTCAGCATTCTGCTCTGAAAGTACTTGGTGATTAAAATTTTGTTAGAAGAATGTTTTAATAAATGGATGTATGAATGGTTGATGTAGTTTTTTCTAGTTCTATCCATGTAGATATCCTATACTTCCAAGTAAGTGATATTTGCAGGAGGGGTTATTCCTAGAGATAGTGCATTGTAGTCTATGAGATCATGAATTCTGAGTCCTCATTGCCTGGATTCATATCTGCTTGCTACCTTAGACAATGTATTCATTTGTTCAGTGCCTTTTAAAAAATAGGGATTTTGTAAGTATAAATTGAGTTAAAATTCCCATGGTACATAGACAGTGTCTTGTAAATATAATGTGATGTATATAAAGGTGTCATTTTTTAAAAAAATTGAACTCCGGCCCTAGCCTGTATGGCTCAGAGAATAGAGCTTCAGCCTGAGAACTGAAGGATCCCAGGTTTGATACCAGGATTGTGGGCTTGATTTCCAGTAGGGGGCATGCAGGAGGCAACTGGTCAATAATTCTATCTCATCCTTGATGTTTCTCTCTCTCCCTCTCCCTTCCTCTCTCTGGAATCAATAAAAATATATTTTTTTAAAAATTGAACTTCATTATGTAGGCATGATTGACTGATTCCCCAAGTGGTCCATTGATATATATTTTTTTTAATTTTCAACTGCGGGCGGGTATGTGTTTATTGATATTTAGAAAGAGGGGAAGGAAGAGAGAGAGAGACAGAAATGAAAGAGAGAGAGAGAAAGAGAGAAATGTGAGAGAGACATCTATAAGTTGCTTTCTGTATGGACCCCTAACCAGGAATTGAACCTACAACCTAGGCATTTGCCCAGAAAAGAGATTAAATCTGCAACCTTTTGGTATATAGGACAACTCTCAGGCCACAGCTGGTTCATTGATCTTATTCTCCAGATTAACTTACACCTGGTGATGAAAAACCCATATCTTAAATAACATGGTTGTCTTTCTGGCATGGCCAACCCTATACTAAAACTATAGCCTATATCTGACCCCACCTTAAGATCCAGTGTGTCCAGCCCCTTCCCTAAATAAAGATTGTCTTATCATGTATGGCACATTACTTCTAAGAAACCAAGGGCAATGGCCAGACATGTATTTGTGCCAGGATACTACTCGCTTTTCAATTATTTTTCTAAACTAGATTCAGAGTAAAATGTTTTAAACGCAAACATATAATGAATGTCTTTGATTAAAAGTACTCCTTAGCTTTTTCACTATACTGAGGATGAAATAAAAATACATAAGCATAACTCCTTAAGACTCCAAATATTCTTAAACTTGTCTATACTAATCAGTTATTCATAATATGGTGACACTTCCTATATGCCAGAGATTGTTCTCAATTGTAAGAGAGATATTTGGACTCTCAAGGACCATACAAGAGAGAAAGGGCCCACACAAGTAAATATATAGTGAGGTCATGTTAGAGAGAAACTGGGACTTCTTTTAGGTTTACTGATATAAGAAGCTATTTACTAGTATAAAGAGACATAAATGTTTTGAAAGGTGTGCCATACCGAGGTTTACAGATAAAACAATATTCTCCACCATGAGAAATATTTAGGGCAAAAGCATTGACATAGGAATTATCTTTACATAGCTGGGGAACAGAAAGTGACATAGTATGGCTGTAGTATACAGAGCCACAGGAAGATTATATAAGATGAAGATGGAGATGAATTCAAGGGCCAAGAGATAAGTTTATTGCAATCTGATGAAATGACACTCGGGGATTTTAAATATAACATTAACATCTAAATTTTAAAAATTGGTTTGGTTTCTGTGTGCAGAATCAATTGTATTAGAAAAATATTTAAAGCAGGGATATAGCTAGAGAGTCAGGTGAAATATATGGTGGCTTAGAAGATAGAGAAATTGGAGGAAGCATTACATATGCAAGTTGTATGCTTTGATCCAATTATTGACTTTTCAGCCTGCATATTGAATCACGTATATAGTTCATATTTCTAATCCCTTTATCTCTCACTTTTAACAACTTTAAGATTACTTTGGTATTGTCTATGTGGATTTTTTAGATGAATATTGGACTTCGTTTGTTGGAATTTGGCATAGTTGTCATATTGAAATATTTAAGGCCATTTAAATAAGCCTGTATTCAAATATCAATTACTTGAAAAATCTGGTCACTAGTAAGAAGAAAAGGCACTCCCTCTAGAGGCTCTTCCACTTGGTGTAAAATGATGTCTAGCACATAGGGACATACTGGAAGCTAGAGAGAAAGGCATTATGCAAATAAGCGTGCAGTTGGATAAATAATATTTTACAAGACAGATTATTTAGAATTGAGCATTTTTTGTCATTTATTTCATCTTTTACTGCTGTTATTTCATATATAAATATTTATATATATAAAAGCCAAGCGACCAGAACGATGGAACGACCAGAATGACGGTCACTATGACGTGCACTGTGGTGGCCAATTGACCTGATTGGGGCCCTGATCGCCCCCCTCCCCATGATTGGGGCTGGGGCTTGCTGGCCAACCACCCACGGCCCCTTCCTCCCCTCGGTTGGCAGTGCCCCAGATCAGCCCCGGCACCCCAATCAAGGGTGGGGCTGGATGGCCAACCTCCCATGGCCCCTCTCCCCCACCAGACCAGCCCCAATCAGCCCCCATCAGGGTGGGTAGCCAGACCCCACCCGTGCATGAATTTGTGCACCAAGCCTCTAGTATCCTATATAATAAAAGGGTAATATGCAAATTGATGCTAATGGCGGAATGGCCAGGAACTACTGGTCGCTATGATGCGCACTGACTACCAGGGGGCAGATGCTCAATGCAGGAGCTGCCCCATGGTGTTTAGTGCACTTCCACAGGGGGAGCACCACTCAGCCAGAAGCTGGCTCATGGCTTGCCAGTGCAGCGGTAGTGGTGGGAGCCTCTCCTGCCTCTGCGGCAACACTAAGGATGTCCGACTAATGGCATTGTATCTGCTGGTAGTGGTGGGAGCCTCTCCTGCCTCTGCGGCAACACTAAGGATGTCCGACTAATGGCTTAGGCCTGCTCCAGGAGCAGGCCTAAGCCATTAGTCGGACATCCCCTGAGGGCTCCCAGGCTGTCAGAGGGATGTCTGACTGCCAGCTGAGGCCCAACCCCACAGGGAGCAGGCCCAAGTTAGCAGATGGACATTCCCAAGGGGTCCTGGACTGTGAAAGAGTGCAGGCCAAGCTGAGGTACTACCCCGAGTGCACGAATTTTCATGCACTAGGCCTCTATTATTATATAAATTATTTAGTTAGATAGTTAGAGACTATGCTATCTGATATACAATTTAGAATTGTTCATGGAAGTATTGATCCTACTCAACTTTATTGAATATAAATGTGGCTATATGACTGAGCTCTAGTGTTTGTTATTTTTATTTATTTATTTATTTATTTATTTATTTATTTATTTATTGCCAATAAATATAAACTGCAATGATGTTTAACCCTTCAGGTCAAAAGTCTTAAGGGACAGTGGATAATTTATCAGTAACAGTGGGAACAAGTATTGAGACAAATCCTCCTTCAACCTAGTTTACTTAGTGACTATAATGAGCCAAACTCTCTGTCAAACTAACTGAACATAAAGCACAAATGAAAAAATTTTTCTTGAATGCCATTGTGTTTTTGGAATAGCCAAAATTCTAGCATCTCTTAGTGTGCACAGTATATTTTCTACCAGGTTAATGTAGCTACACAGTTTTTCATAGCCCTCATTTAGTCTAATATGGTAGATGTGCTTTATTAAAGTACATAAATGTGGGATTTAAAAAAAAATCAGTATGACACTTTTGTGTTACCTGATCACTAATATTTAATGTCATTATAGATATGTTAAGATGTATATCTCCACCTTACATTATACTTTTTATTTATTCTCTCTGTTCCTTGCTTCTTTACCTCTACTTTTGCTTTCTTGAAATTAAATACATGTGAATATCAATCTACTTTTTCCTCTACTCTTTTAGACTGTAATTATGCTGTCCAAAGTATTTAAAAAGATTGATCATTGAATTACCAAAGGATAATATTATTTATAACTTTATCCTCCTTCCAGATAACACAAGGCCATTAAAAATAATCTCTGTTGTTTTCTCTCACAATTTATATGCTATTCTTTGTCATTTTGCACATATACGCAGCCATAAAGTTCTTATTGTTTTATTACATAACTGTTTATTTTGATGTCAATATTTACTTTTATTCTATTTTAATTTTTTTATTTCTTTGGCTTACTATCTGGAATAATTTTTTTCTGTCTTAGGTAAACCAGTTAAAATTTGCTTTAGTATAGTCTGCTATGATAACTTTTCTGGTGTGTGTGTGTGTGTGTGTGTAAATGAATTCATTCTGAAGGAATTTTTTTTCTGGTGTTAACAATGGTTTTCTTTTGTCTAATTCACTATATCCTTTTAGTATATTGTGGCCACCAATGTTTTTGTTAAGAAGTCACTTGTCAGTCAAAATACCCTTTCTCTGAAGATAATCTGTATTTTTCTCAGACTGCTGTTAATATTTTTGTTAATCTCTTTAGCATACAGATTGTTGTCTGTTTAGAATACTGAATACTATCTCATCCAATATTGCCTCTGCTTTTTTTTCACCTTCTACTCCCTAAAGGACTCCAATTATACTTGTATTGGATCTCCCTATTATAGCCTTTTCTTCTGTAATTTTACATTTTGTACCATATTATGCATAACTATTTTGACCATATTTTCTACTTATCTACTGATTTAGAATTATTATTATTACTAGGGGCCTAGTGCATGAATTTGTGCAACTTGAAAGGAACTGTGGGCCGTGAGGCTGCAGTGGGCACAGGGGCAAGTCTCAGGGCCCTCCTTCATGCTGCTGCCTGGCCCCTCCTGCCACAGCTCCTGGTCCCCTGTCTGCTGACAGCCCCACTCCCGCTGCTGCCACTCTCGTGTTCTGACAGCCCCGGCCCTGCTCACACCCACTGATGGTGCAGAGCGATTGGAGCCAGTGCCAGCAGCAGATGCAAGGGGGGCCAGCACCATCAGTGGGTGTGAGCAGTGGCTGCTGACCCTGATCTCCCCTCAGGAGCAGGGGGAGGTGGAGAAGCCCTGAGAGGCAACTGAGGCTGGCAGCTGCCACTCACACCCACTGATGGCGCCAAGCAATGGGGGCCAGTTCCAGGTGCCAGCCGCAGGTGCAAGAGGGTCCAGAGCCAGCAGCAGGTGTAAGTGCCGGGTGGGACTGCAATGTGTGGGAGCAAAGAATTTTCAGTAACCACCAGAGGCTCACCACAGTGACAGCCCTGCTCACCTGCTCCACCATCCTGCCATGGCTGATGCCCACCATGTTCCATGCTCTGCTGCTGACACCCACCATGTTTCATGCATGCCCCCTAGTGGTCAGCACATGTCATAGCGACTGGTTGTTTGGTTGTTCTGCTGTTTGGTCTATTTGCATATTAGGGATATATATATATTATTATATTTTCTGGTTACAGAGTTTTATTTATATTGTATCTGCTGCTATGGTACCTTTGTAATTTCTAAAACTGGCAATTTTTTACTCATTTTAACTTTATGAACTAATAGTCATAGTTGTTTTATATTCTGTGTCCAATAATCTCAATATGTCCAGACATGTAGGCTATTTATATTTATGTTCTATCTACTAACTCTCATTCCATTTTTTAAATAGAAAACTAATTGTAAATATAATATAAAGCTTAGGACGATGGGGTTAGCATCTGAGAAATTTTTTGTTCACTTTCTCTGATCAATTCAGGTACCATCGATGGAAGAACACTTTAATATAAATGCAAAACTTTCAGTTTTCTGCACAACCAAGATTTCGGAAAGCCAAGCCTCAAGTTCACTTAAGGGCTGCTTTCACTCCCTTTGACTCTAATCATTTGAGCTTTGTCCTTGATATACAAGCTTTATTGGAAGTTGTTTAATGTGCACTTGACTTTGATTTGTCCCCTTGTTCTGTGATGTCTTCAAAGTCAGTTTAATTTTAAAGCTTTTTTCCCCCCCTTTTATCAACAGATGTCTTCAGGGCAAAAGGAATTCTGAGTGTTACTATTATTTTTCTTAGACCTAATCTGGTATACCAGGTTTGTTCTAGCTATGCCTTGGTATCTTCTTACTACCTTGTACTTTTAAGATGATTATACATATATTTTGTTTAGATATTTTAACTATCTTTCTCTCGGGACAATTATTCTGAATTACCTAATTTATAATTACCATTCACAAATGTCTTTCTATCTTTCTGAATTTTTATTCATGATTTTATTACTTCTCTTACTATATCAAACTTATCTCAAATGTACTACATAGCTTGTAGAATATAATAATGAAGGTGACCTTTACTTATCACATTAAGGTTTTTTTGATGTAGGGACAATGGAAATTATTGATATCTCTCAGGAGGATATTAAGAGATAAAGGTCATAATTCTAGAAACCCTTTGATTTTCCTCTTGTAGAGATGAATCTTTTCCTGGGTTATTGAAGAATCATGATATTAGGTATAGCAGAAAAATAATTTTAAGTCTTCAGAGACTTCACAGCATTCTTTTTCTGTCATCCAGAAATCATAATTAATTTCCCTCTCTCTTTCACATCCCAACAAGTACTTAGGAGTTTAGGGAAAGACCTAAAAAGCTGTTACTGCTTGTATGATATTTAATAAACATATTAAAAGCTAAATATATTAGTGAGAAATTTGAATCACAAGTTTTTTATTTATTTATTTATTTTAACTTCTTATAGCCATTTTCAGGGACCTTAATGACTTCAATGTCTTTAAGGCTCGTAACATGGCTTCACTATTGCCAGCTTTCTCTAAACACAAGTTCTTTTTAACAAATATTTTTCTGAATTGAAATGTGTTGTTTCTGAGTTTTGAGTACAATGTATATTATGAGTATTTAGAAGAGAAATTAAGGTAAATATAGGGTGATTTGAAATAAAAGAACCTACATTCTCAAAAACAGAAGTTTATTTTACAAAGGCTTGCTTGCATACATTTAGATTATCATGTCTATTAGGAAAAAATTTTATGATGGCAATATAAAAATAGTCTTTGGTTTAATATTTTAAATGTGACATCCTATACAATAAAAGCTTGACATGCTAAGTTTCCTTTCATCTAGTCGGCTGTTCAACTAATCAAAGCATAATATGGTAATTATATGATAAGGCCGCTCAACCACTCGCTATTATGCGCACTGACGACCAGGGGGCAGACGCTCTGACTGGCGGTTAGCTTGCTGTTGGGGTCCAGCCAATCAGGACTGAACGAGATAGGCTGGATATGCCCTGGAGCCCTCCCGCAGTCCCTCCCCGGCTGGCCAACCTCCCGTGTCCCTCACCAGCCCTGGTCATGCACTGGTGGGATCCCTTGGCCTGGCCTGTGCCCTCTCATAATCAGAACCCCTTGGGGGATGTTGGAGAACCAGTTTTGGCCTGATTCTGCAGGCCAGGCTGAGGACCCACTGGTGCATGAATTTGTGCACTGGGCCTCAAGTAATTGTATAATTATGGTTGGAAAAGTTTATGAAAGCAGAGGCAGGGCATTAAAATCAGAATTTGGTATTTTATAAAACTTATAATAAACTTATAGTCTCTGATTATGGGTTTTCAAAAGTTAAGATTTATCTGAGTATTTTATATATATGTTATCTGTAAATCTCTCAATCCTCCTCATACTTCCATGCTTTGGAATTGAGACCTTTTTCTGATTAACATGCAGAGCAAAGAGCTAAAATTCAAGCAATTTATATTTTAAGGCTGTGTTAGAACTCTGGGAAATGACAATTGAAAAGAAAATGAAAACTTTTTTATTTCTTCTCTGTAAGAACAAAATCTGAGATAAGTATTGCAATTAGGATAATAGAGAATCTATTTTATATAAAATATAAATGGAACTATGAAGGTTAGAAAGGCTACTTGTTATTTTTTAAAAATCACCAATCTTTAAAAATAGTTCCAATCTTATAGCAAGAAAAGAGAATTTATACTTCTTGGAGTAAAGTACACAAATAATTGAGTTCTAGATGAGGTTGGGTAAATGCTTTGGAATGAGGTTCAAAATGAGATTGGGATTTAAATCTCCTGTGGATTGTTGGTCATTAAATCTGACTTCTTTGTGTTAGTAACTGATTGTAATTACACCAGGGTAGAAAGATAATACTGTTGTTTATTTCCAAATGACCTATTTTATCTTTTCACTCTACCTGAGAACAATTATATAATTTACAAATTATCCTTTAAGAAACACTAGAAACAATCTTACATCCCATTGATACTTAAAATGCATATCAAATTATTTTATTTGGACATACCTTTACTATTATGACTAGATTTTAAATTTATGAAAAGTCATCCTGTTCACAAATATCTATTAAAGAATTTTTTAGTAATTCAAATTATATAATAAGGTAAATATGTAGTAGTTAAAGAAAACTTCATCTTTAACACTAAGTTTTACCTGAGGAAAAGTAATTATAGTCTTTGTAACACATATTACTAGAATATTAAGCAATACAGAATATTTCTGTCATTACCTGCACTGTTTGATGACTCAAAGGGAGAATAGGAAATATTTTTTGTTTAGAATAGGAAGTTATTGATTGAAATGAATTCTAGTCACTCATAAGCCTCAGATTGTTTTTAGTAAATTTCATTTACTACACTTCTACAACTGTGAAATTTTTTTTATAACATCTCTAAGGCAAGAGCATTATTATTTGTCTACTCTTTAGAATGCCTTTTTTAAAATGTTTACAAAGTTGTGTTTTTAAATAACTCACTGTAATCTAGTAAAATTATCCTATATCATAAAGAGCCAATATGCTAATTAGACCGGGCAGCAGAACAACCTTCCAGAATGACCAGTGGGTGGGGGCTGTGGGGCCGCGAGGCAGCTGGGGCTTTGAAGATCTGCACTTGCACGAATTTCGTGCTTTGGGCCTCTAGTAATACTATAATTTTAAGAAAAATTTGCATATGGAAAATATTGGGATACTTGGGATACTTTCTCCTAGGAAACTAAAGGAAGAGTTGCCTCTTAGTAACTGAAAATTTTCCAAATTTTGGGTAGTCTACATACCCTAGCTAGCCTTCCATGCTCATTTCAAAGAAGTATTTTCTGAACCAAGTACTGGACCAGCACACACACACAAACAACAAGAGCAACAAAAACCTGTGTCACATTTTATAACAGTAAGAGAGGTTTTTTTGGTTGCTTGTCAATGTATTTACTTCTGAGTCATCGCTTAGACAATTTTCCCATGCTGATAAACATTTTAGGACTAAAACTACTATAGTGTTTTTGAAAATCTAAGTGACTGAACCTTTAAGTACAGTACCAAGGGAAATTCAGTACCTGCCAACTCTTCTTTTTTTCTTCTTTTTGTCTTTTGTATGTGTGTTTACCACCCCAAACCAAGTTTCCTGCTGTCACCACTTGTCTCTTTAGAATGCCTTTGTAAACATGCGTTCTTCTATATCCTCTATCCCCCTCCCCCTCTTGTGATCATGCTGTTGTCTGTATCTCTGACTTTTATTGCTTAATCCCTTCACCTTTAACACCAGCCTCACAACCCACCTCGCCTTGACAGCTGTCAATATGTTCTCTATGTGTCTGTTTCTATATTGTTTTTTCTATATTTATTTTCTAGTAAGAATACCTACCAACTCTAGAGTGTATAAACTTGAATAATGTGTAGGGAGAGACAAATGAAAGAGAAAAGTCTGAAGAAAGCTATGAACCCTTAAACTGTTTTATTTTTATTTTTTGCTATTATTTTCAAATTTGCTGTTGCATGTAGGTGAATAGGAAAAGTTATAAATCATAGTATTTACCTTTATATTTTTCATGCTATGCAATATTAACACTGCAAATATGATGCTTTTTAAGTATGTTCTTTTCCTCAGTGATGTAATTGATTAGTAAGTTTAGGAGAAGACAAAATGAGCACAGTTATTCAGTATATATTGCTTTATTTTTTACCTGCCTGACTTCATGTAACCTCTGATTTCATACTCACGTTAAACCTACAAACAGACATAAAGGATGGTTTCCCTTACCCCCTCCAATAAATGGAATAACATTTAACCTCAATTCTTACACTGCTTGCAGAGAAGAGAAGGGCCAGGAACTCTTGGTTCTGAGGTTGTCGAGAGTTTTGTAACTCACCAAAACAGCTTCACTGTTCTGAGACTTTCCCTTTGTCTCTCACTGTCTTCAACTGCCTTTGCTTTTTTTCTGTATGTCTATAATATGAAGGGAAAAAAGGCATGTAGCTATCTTCCTTTTCTGTCCTGACATTTCTCAACTTCTCTAATCTCTATGCTTTGAATGGTCTGGCTTCCCTGATTGACTAAAACCCCCATGAGGGCAGGGGGCATGCAGGCATATTTAATTTGTAGGATATGGTAGAAACTAGGCACATTTCATGAATGATTAGTGTAGATAATTATCAATAAGTTGTTGTTATAAGTTATGCCTTGGTAATAGTTCTTTATCTTAAATTGCATCAGCGGTTTAGTTCACTTACATTGGAATGTGTTCTGGTCATCAAGATATAATCCTAATATATAAAGAGCCAGGGTCTGTAACATCCAAAATGACCAAACAGATGACCGAACATCAGGCTGCGCACACAGCAGGCTCGTGTGGGTGGAGACTGGCCAGCGGGCTGAACTGCTGACCTCTCAGTCCCTCCTGGGTCACAGGTGCCGCAGTGATCCAGCACTGACTACCGCCGCCAAAGCGGGCGCGATGTGATTGATTAGGGGGACCCACCATTGCCCCACAATCGCCCTGCAGCGGGAGGCTCAGGCTACCTGGGCGGCGGCTCACCAGCCATGAGCCTGGCTTCTGCCTGAGCGGTACTCCCCGTGTGGGAGCACACTGACCAACAGGAGGCAGCTCCTGTGTTGAGCATCTGCCCTCTGGTGGTCAGTGTGCATCACAGCAACTGGTCATTCCGCTGTTCCGTTGATTTGCATATAAGGCTTTTATTATATAGGATTGTGACATTGACTGCATTCCATAGGTACTTAAAAACAAGTGGTGTGGACTCTCAGGCAGGTGCTTAGTATTGAAAGGGGAAAGGAAAGTTAGGTCAGGATAGGAATAAGGAGAGAGGAAAGATCTGACAGAAAAATAGAGCAATAATGATGCAACAAAACTTATCTGCTTCTCTGCTTTTTCCTGGGCTATTCTATGTCTTTCAGAAACTATTGATTAATGACAAATGATTTGACTTTTCTATGATTCACTCACAACTAAAGAGGCAATTAATTTATTATTGTTCTGGAGTCACTTATAGGTCTTAGAAGATCTGGAAATTCTACCACTGAGTTTGTTTTTCTATCATTTTTCCTCAAAATAGAATGCATTTTAATAGTATAATTTTTGAGCAAATTACTTAACATCCCTAAGCCTCAGCTCTTAATTGCATTTAATAGTATGATTTATCTCAAAGTTATTATAAAGATTACATGAGATAATTTAAGTACCTGGACATGACTATACTAGGAGCTTAATAAATTTTAGCTATTGTTTTATTACTTTAATGAATGCTGTGTGTCAAAATGTTAAATACATTATGATTATGAATTTAAAGTTTGAATGAAAAATGTCTCTTTTTAAATGGTATAAACACTAGGTCAATTCTGTAAAAGTGACATTAAGTGGGATGCATGAGTAATTTGGAAGGAGAAAAGCAGCATCTTTAAGGGCCAAAGGGATACTGAGAAGGAGAGAGTAGAGTTATTAACAATATGATTTTCCTGTTTATAACTAAGTCCTGTCTCATCTTACCATCATCAGAAAGACTCTGGAATATTCCACCAGTCTCTGTAGCAAGATCTGGAATGGAAGTAGGTAGTTCAAGTCAATGAAAATGAAGACAAATTTCCCTAAACTTTCATAATTCAATATTCTTATCTTAACTTTTCAAAAGTGTAGCTATGAAGTCTGGGTTGGCTTTTACATTACAGTTTTCTTCATAAGTGTGCCTAAATGAACAATACAGACACTGAAAATCACAATATTTTGAAAAGGAAATGGAATAAGTACATCAAAAGAAAAAAAAACATTTGGGAGGCAAGTATGGTTAATACAGAACAATTGCAATGAAATGAATTATTAATTTCAGAATCGTTTCTTAAAGGGCATAAAAAGCTCTCTTAGGGATGTAGGAAGCTACCTTGAAAAGCTTGGGTTTAAAGAAAAGGAAATATAAGTGAATATGAAGGCAAAAATCTTTAACACCATGTCACATAATGAGAAGAATTGACTGGGTAATACAGAACCAATTAAGGAGATACAAGAAATGAAGCACTCATTGACATATACTAGACAATGATCATAAAGATATCCCATCTCAAATTTAGGGTAGTTATATGCAAGGATAATTGCTAATCTATAAGGTTTCTGTTGGGATTTATCATCTGTCAGTCACTGTATTGACATGACTTTCTTAAGAAAACTTGATATAAACTTGAGGGGGGAAAGGAGTATTGAATTTTCTGACAAGTGATGATTTATATTGTTTTAAGACTCTCCAGTTCAGTAAAAATCATTGAGCTCAGGGAATAAAAGAAAGGCATGAAGAAAAAATTCAAGTTTTATGTCTACTAAAGTAAAAAGAATATTGTCAGTACTATGTTGTCTTTTTAAAATGAGAGACTGCCTTTTTCCTCTCCACTCCTTGTAAAAGCATATTTTCCACTCCTTTGAACACATATCATAGCTTATATTTTTTCATTATCTAATCTTTACAAGTATTTATACTCTTACTTCTACAATCAATATTAATGCTTAACCCTGAGGATTGTAATGGTAATTAAACGCCATAATGTGTTTACTAGTAAACAACTTCTTAATTAGCACCTTCTTCCGGTACTTATTTCTCAATCTTTTCCTTTAAGAACTCATAGAATTATGTATGATATAATTGTATGCTCATATTGTTTTAGGTGTGCAAGTTGCTTGATAAATCTTATGCAGTTAAAGGCTCAGCTTTTGTCTTTTATTTACCAGCTCTGACACAGAGGGCTTGTTAGCTTGTTGCTATATTGATTTTCTGACAGAATTTAGGAATTTTTTTACTCACATAGTACATTCAAAAGATTATTGGAAATTTTATTGACTGTTGTTAAGAAAAAGTATAAAGAACTTGAAAATAAGGCTAAAAGTTAGAGAGTATATCTTTTTAAGAAGTTATGGTGCCAAACACAAACAATGATTATACAAGGGGATATGCTTTGCTCTAATTACTTGTTACCATTGATTAAAGTTATGATAACACTACATTTGAATATGCAGATTTTTATCTATAATGATGCTGCTACTTTCTGTCCAGTAGAAAAATAACTACAAAGGTGACATTTTATTGGCTTGCTGGACAACAGTAACCAGTACTGCCTCTCACTCAACAATTTTATTCTAGGGTTAATTTGTGACTTGCCTTCAATTGTTTAGATCATCAAATGCTCTTTGAATTAGCATTATCATTTTATTTCTGCACTCATTACTTAATGAATTTAATAATATATTTGATATATGTTGTTTATTTTTATGAGAGACATCAATGGTTAATGTTTTTAAAAAGCATGCTTTAACACAGCTGTGGGCCCAGTGTTGAACTAGGTACAGGTTTTCAGTTTCTTTGTACTTTTGTCCAGGGTTACAGATAACAGTAGAAAAGGTCCTATAGCCCAAGGCAGAAAAATCCTCTGTTCAGAGAGGGTAGAGATTGTAAAGCTTGGGTAGAATTTTTAAAAACTATTTGCAAGGCTGCTGAAATTGCAGAAGGATCATTGGAATATACCCTAATAAACTATGAATTGACAAAATATTTATATGGGCACCAAAGCATCTAATTTAGTTATGATGACAGAATGACAAGCCATTTTTAACCAAAGAAATTCCATATGCTACTTAGAGTAAAAAAAAAAAAAAGGGGGTAAGTTCTTAATGGTCTTGTTTTAAATTTATTTTTCTTAAAAAAGCAACAACCTCAAAAGAGGTGGGAAGACCTCCTAGATGGAACACACATTCTTACTTGCTTTTACCTGCAGTTCTTGATAATGGCAATCTTGGTTCCACAAATTGAAAGACTGTCTTTTTTTAGTCACAATGCTTTGGAAGGATGGGACTGAGAGGAATTTATAGCAGCATAACCATTGATTTTGCCAAAGATTGAGTAGAAGAGCAACGGTACCAATCATTTTGATTTTGGTAGTTTTCCCAATTTCAGATTCTGGTTAACATTAAAAGGTGAAATAAAATATGCATAATCATACAGAGAGAATCAATTCCAACCTTCCCTGCTAAATTATTCCTCTTCGTAATAGATTGGATTCATCAATTGTAAATGGTCCTATAACCTGAAGCAATCCAAGCATCTGGAGAGAAAGTCTTGACAATAGGAGCACATCCTGCTGCCACTTAGGAAACCGTAAGTACCGTTATCTGAGCAAGAATTATTTACTTCAAGACAGGAAATTACTCTTTGCACTCAGTAAAAAAATGTAACATTCTGTAAGCTAATACCGCTCTGTGTGAAAATTATAGACTATATTCACACTAGAATACAGTCTAATTTTAGCGTTTCTTTGGTACTCAGTAAAATAAATGTAACATTTTGTAAGCCAATATCACATTATGTGAGGAATTATAGACTATATTCATACTAGAAGCATAACCATCAAGGGTCTCAGCGTTTCTAGAGGCATTCTCTTTTAATGCTATTTAGAAAACCAACAAGGAAGGATTAACTAATTAAACTGTGCTTCATGGCTTCTGTCCTAAATTCTCTGTGTAGTCTCTGTGTTATTTTTTTAAAGATGTCTACATGCAGATTAATATCAAGTCATTTTTGAGACTTTTGAGGGGATAAGATTATCTTGCAATAACACATTTGTACTGATAAAGCATACAACCTTATTTTCTTTATAATAAATAAAGCCACCTTAAATTACTTTTCACAATGTACACTTATTTCCATCTTTGGAAAAGAAGACATTAATAAGTTAAGCATATTTTATAAACCAGACAATTCTAGTATTTAGACAGAAACTATTATCTCTGATGCATCTTGTTATTTTATCTCCTATACCTAAATGTATGACTTAAAGTCACATTCAAAGTTTATTGAGAATTGTCTTCATTTGTTAAAACTTTTTTTTTTAAAAGTTAACCACTTTTCTGATGTGATTTGGCTGTTAAAATCCCTGAAGATAAATGACTAAACCAGTTGATTTCTCAATGTCCCTTCCAGAGTTGGGTGTACCATCTTTTAAGCCAGTCTTTGCAATTTAGAACAGATGCTCACCTTTATCTCCATTATGTTAAAATTTAGTTGGAGAGCATAAAGAAGCCTCAATGTCCTTCAATTAAGTTCTCCAACAACACAACTCAACTCTCTGCCATCAGATTCATACTTCACTCAGCTCTCCTCTCTCCTCTCAATTTAAATATCTCTCATTTCCAAATGCAATTATATAACTAGTTCTCTTAAATTACCTTTGTCATAAAAATATAATCAATCACATCTGTGAAATTATATTCATGGAATATAAATCCTTTGAGAACTCAATTGATTAGAAAATTTTGTCAAAATACTTTCATTTAGTCTCTATTTTAGATCTAGGTTAAATATTATAATGATTTGTATTCAGAACTATACAAATCATTATAATGGAAGGAAAAGGTTCCTTGAAAAGGTTCTCAAAGAATCGTTTCACTGATAAACAACTTAAAAAACCAATTACTCGTTTTGTGATTTCAGAAGAAAAAATAGTTATGATAATTATTTACCACAGTAGAAAAGTGATTTGATAGAACAATAGATAGTAACAACTCAACATTCATTGCCCTGCTCAACCAAAGAATTAAGTACATACAATATGTCAGACATTATTCATTTATAAATTCATTAAATGAATATGTACTGAGGACAGTGCAGTAGACAGTACATGCTTCTGGGAAAACAGAGTTACAAAGCCAACAGACCAGCAAAAAGCACAGAGTTACATAATTAACTCTAGTAAAATGCAAAGGTTGTTATGATAAAAATGTCATGAGAGCACGTGGCTCTACGTGGCTCTAATGGAGGCTTTTAACACAGTGATAAGGTCAGAAAAGATCTCTATAGTGAGAAGACTTTCACTCTTGAAGTTGAAGAACATGTAAGATGAATCCAGGGAAAGGGAAGAGGAACATGTATTTCACAGATAGGAAATAGTAAATGATACTGTGCAGAAAATGAGAGCTTTTTTTTCTCTTCACAGATACAGTGAAGGTTCAGAATAAACTAATAAGAAGCAGCTAGAGAGATATTCAAGACCAGATGTTAGTAAATTTTGAAGGTCATATTTATGAATTGGCACATTAAGTTCCTAGAGCAAATTAAGCCTGAAACATCACTAGAGGCAAAAATGTTAAAACGAAAGTTGTCCTACTTCAAGCATATCATGAGAAGGCAGGGTTCATTGGGTGGAGAGCAGGGAGGAGAGGGAAATGCTGGAACAAAACTAACACACATCAGAAAAAGAGGTGTGGGAACCCCTTTCACATCCCGCGTGGTTCAGGGTTCCAGTTCAGGGTTTGGGTTCTGGAGAAGGCCGCACACAAATGAAAAGAGACTAGAAAAGTATTAATTTGGGAATATTGGGGGCCAGGCAGGAGCCCACCTCTAGTGGGAAGACTGCCACCCGCTCTGGCTTTGCTATCCCTTTTATTAAGGTTATGGGATACACTCATTGCCCTTAGGCAGGTAATTCCAGTAACAGGCAGATTATCTAAGGATTTACATGATTATTTGGTGGGGAAGTTGCTTCAGCTACCATTGTCTCAATTAGATAGGGAGTGGTTGGCTCTGACCTTTCAGAGCTTCAAGGTTGACCAGCCTTCCGGGTTCCTTGTCTACACCTTTCTAATTAGTGAGACAATGATTGGTTCCTGGCAGAGGAATATCGGATAGGAGATGGGTTAGCTCTATAAAACAAGCCATAGACATGAATCTACAGGAAATGAGCAGGGCTCTTGAGGACAGGATATTGTGGACATCACTCATCATCAAGTTTCCAGGAGTCAGAAACAGCTCAATGGCATGTAGCATACATTGTCTTATATCATGGTAAGGTGTTAACCAATTCATGTCAGAAAGGACTCCCCTGAAATAGAACAGAATGAATTCAATAGGAACTAGAATAAAGGTAATAAGTCAAATTAGAAGGTTATTGCAATACTCATGAGAGTGAAAGTAATGTGGATAGAGTAGGAGGGGGAGATTGCAGTGTAATTTAATGCAGAAATGACGGGTTTGATTATTCACTGAATGTGGAAGATAAAGTAGAAGGAGTTGAGGACTGTACTCGGATTTCTGGATTTGATAACTGAGAGGATGGTTGTGATATTTATTGAAAATGGAAGCAGGTTCAATAAGATTAATGGAAAGTAAGCTTAGTATTATGCAAACTTTTTAAACAGCGGGCCAGTTCACTGTCCCTCAGACCTTTGGAGAACCGGACTATAGTTTAAAAATAAAAACTATGAACAAATTCCTATGTGTACTGCAGGCCCGGGACGAGTCGGCTGCTAAGCAGGACAGGCAGCGGCACCTGGCGGGCCACAGTTTGAGGACCCCTGGCAGAGTTTAAGAAACATATTTGATATCCATTTGAAATGAGCATGGAAAAAAAAAAGAGAATGAAAGAATGTATTGCTGTGCATTTTAAAGAAAATGATTCTGGAGACAGGAATATGTAATATTGGTATTTTAAACTATGGAATTGAATTAAATTGGCCAGATGGAGTATAGGAAGAAAGGAGGATTTAGGACAGATGCTTGTGGAATGTTATACTTTAATTATGAGTAAGAGAAAAGGAAATGAAATAACGTGAGAAAGAGAACGTAAGTAGTGCGGATACAAGAAAGTCAAAGAAAGAGTTTCAAGGGAGGTTTTCAAAAGTGTCAAATGTACTCACAGAAATAGAATGTAAAAATGAGAACTATGCATGATGACAGTCAATAGTGGCAGTGCTGAGAGGAGTTTAGTGAATAGATAATGAAAATTGTGAAATTAGTAATGAATAAGAATTGAGAAAGCAAACACAATAAATATAAAACATATAGTTCATAAAATTAGGCTATTTTAAAAAGTGGGAAATGGCACTATGATATTTAGAAGCAAAACACAACATCAAAGCAGGACTATATATATATATACACACACACACATATATATGTTTGTATGTATGAATGAACTTATTTATTTTTATTGAAAACAATAAAAAAATTTATGCATGATTGCAGCTTGTAGAATAAGGTAAAAAATCTTCAACACACAAATCATCTGGGATAATTGATATTAGAACATGTCTGGTAAAAAAAATGGAAAGCAATGTAATACAGATAGGAGGTACTAAGAATTAATAATATCCTAAACATGGTGTGGGTAAACATTAAAGAGATTCCAGCAGGATAAAGAAATAAACAGATATGTGTTTTAAGTATACCATTCTGGCCTCTCTATGAATATGGATGGCAGAGGGACCAGCCTTGAAGCACAGAAGCAAGGTATTGATAACACAAAAGTTCAACCAACATAAACAGAGCAAATCAAAATATAAGCAGGGATAAGGGAAATAATACAGAAGTTATTGAGGAAGTTAGAGGAATATACGGGACTTTGTTTCTGACTACATATAATGAGAGATGAGGTGATAGAGGTAAATAAATGGAATGTTTTGAAAATTTCCAATGTTTATTATTAGAAGATAGTATTTATTGAGTGCCAATTATATAATATGTACTATTTTAGGGTTGGTGTTTCCAAGCTAAACTGAGGAATAATACACAAGTACTTTGGGTAGTGTTTAGTGTTTTAAAGGCATAAATAGGGAGTAGGAAAACTACTAGAGACAATACTGTAACAAGATGGAGGAGTTTAGGAGAAATAGAAGAGTAAACTGTGTGTATAGGGTCACCTGCCAAGAACATTGACCTTTGGTGGAGGAACTAGACAACCAATGCAAACCCACAAGGAGGAAGCGAGGATTTCAAAAGTGGGAGGAGTGGAGTTCCTCAACCTTGCTGTCCTACCCTCTTTGGTATTTTTTGCTAGTGGTTCCCACATAGACTGAAACTCATAGGAGCTAGAAAACTTAACACCTACTGCCACTGTCCATATATATATCAACTATCTTGTGCATGCTCAGGCTCATAAAGTATGGATCTAGTTTATTTATAGCAAAAAAATATTCAGTATTGGAGATACTAAGCTTGAGTTAATTATAAGACACCTAAGAAGAACTCTCTAGTATTGTTATATACCTGGAAGTCAGCTGTATTTTCTCTCTGTAGAAACTAAACCTAGTAAATTGATGGTTTCTAAGAGATGACTTTACAAAGAACAATTGTCAATTTAGTGAATACATATTGCATTGTCTTATGGCTTTTGATTTATAATCTTAATCCATTCAACCCATGTGATAGCTAATATTATAATTTTCTCCATATTATAAATGTGGTCATTCAGAAAGAACCCACACGGGATGCTATATTTACATTTTTAAAAGATAAAATATCTTGAGATTTGGGTATATAATCGTAGCATTATAAATATGTCTTTAACTAGTTAAATGAAGATTTTATACCTAATAAGCAGTGGGACCAGATTGCTACTCACATCTTTTCCTTTATTTTGAAAAATAAGGATTTTTAAAAGGATATGAATAACAGAGGAGAAATATGGGGGAAATGAAATATCTGAGAAAGGGATATGTCACATATATCCCAAGAAAGGAAACCTAAGCAGTCAAGCATTGACGTCTTTGCTCTCCTAGCACTTAGACATTGTGCCAGAGACAGGGTTTCCAGCTGAATTCTCTTAAAGCATGTGGAGCTGGCATTATAAGGGATTTTTGTTCTTAAGTCTAGAAATTGTAATGTGGAAATAAGTCAGCAAGAATAAAAACACAAAGTTATACTGGCATTTCCTTCCTCTACTAGTTCTAAAGACTTAAGACCCTCTAATCTCTTTGACAATTCATAATTGTAATAATGTGAGAAAATATGAGTCAACAGTCATATTTTGACTAAATTTTCCTTAGTCAACTTTTAAGTGTCAATAGTTATTTTCTGAAATTTGTCGTTTTGGCAAATTCTGTATCTTCTCTCTAAATGTGTGTTACTTTTAAATTGTCAAATATGGACAGTAGTCTGACATATTATATAATAAAATATGCTCATGAAAATGACAGTACCTAAAATAGAATCTGTTGTTCTTTTGATGACATACATGTACAAGGTATTCTTAAATGTTTCCATATCCAAATTACCTAAAATAGGATTCTAGGAAAATTCTATATTCCCTTCTGCTGTCTCTGACCTTTTTATTCTTTAGAGAACTTTTCTTTACTTGACATCATTTGTTATTTATTTATTTGTTAATGGTTATTCTTCAAACTAGAATGTAAAATCCTTGAGGAATAAACACTTTTTAAACTAGCTTCTAGGTGCTCCTTAAATACTTGTTGATTGAATAAATGAAAACCTAATTCCTACACAATTTCTATTATGCCATTTCATGTCATTATTATGTTCATTGTGATGTAAGGTAAAATTTTAGCACAACAGTACTGAAAAGTGAATTTGGGTTTGTAGTCAAAATTCACATCTACCAGATGAGAATTTAGCATTCATGTCTTCAGGCTTAAAGTTGCCACTTTCCCCATCCTTACCCTAGTGTTGCAAATAAGATCATTCAAACTCTGTGCAAACAGGGAACTTGCTTTTTGGTGTATTAAGGCACACTCAGTGTGAATTAGGTAGATAGTCCCACCCAGCTCTATTAACAATCTTCAGGAGATTTATCATTAACTGATTTGCATAGTATAGTGCTGGCCATGTTGTATGTGGTCAAGAAATTTTGCCCAAACAAAGAACCCTGCCTGCTTTGTGATAATCAAATTATGTAGATATAGTAAATAGCAATGAGCCATTATTTATTGCATATTCATTATGTACAAAGTATACATTGCATTATGTGGTTGTATATTCACAATAACTCTACTAGATTGGAAATAGTATCTTCATTTGTAAAAAGAAAAGTTGTTTGGAGAGATTAATCAACGACTCACTTCGTAAAACTATTTGGTAGTATCCATTAACGTAAACCTACACATATCTTCTGACCCAGAAATACCATGCTTAAGAATATACCAAACAATAATATACAACTCTTTCTATAACTATACAACTATTCATATCAACACTATTATCAACAGCCCCAAAAAGGAAACAAATCAAATGTTCACTATTGATAGAAGAGAAAGATATCTTGTGATCTACTCATGCAATGGAATAACATATAGAATTAGAATAAAGCAGTTGCAAGTGTACACACATCAGGGATGACTCTCATGAGAGTAGGTGTGGAATAAAAAGAATCAGATAAATGTACAGGTTATGAGTCCATTTATACAAAGTACAATACAAACTTCATCTTCATTGTTAGAAGTTAACAGGATGTGAGATGTAGTGAATGGATAGGGCTGACGGTGGGGTGGGTGGGGGAAACTTCTAAGATTCTCATTTATTGGATTGTGCAATGTTAACTTGATTAAACTATAGGAATATATTTCTATCCACTGTCGATTGATTTCCATGTTAAATTTCAACAAAAGAGAAAATTCAACCAGCAATCAGTCACTTTTATTCTTGTTCAGTCCTCCCGGTAAGATATGGAAATAGACAGAAACAGTGGTGCCCTGCAGGTCTTAGACTATCTTTCCAATCATCCACTTTATATGCAGCTAATCTTTCTGGCTGCTTAGCTCTAATGACAAACAGAGGCCCTAGGTTCACTATCAGATACTTGGTTATGGACCACATGATTGCATCTGCTCTAAAACAACTGTGTCTCAAAAAGCTCTTTACAAGATTCCCATTCACAATCTCTCTCCAGAAGCAGAATAAGCCATTAAGAAATAGTTACCCCAAAAAACTGTAAGTTACTTATTCTCACTGTTTCTTAGCCAAGTTAAATAGTAACTCTTTCTATTATCATCTATTGTTTATTTTAGACCTTCATTTTCCCAGCTCTTCACACATGTCTCTTAACTGTAATCTCACAATAGGTTTTTTATTCATATACTAGAGGCCTGGTGGATGAAATTTGTGCCCAGGTGGTGGGGTGGGTCCTTCAGCCCGGCCTGCACCCTCTCTATTCTGGAACCCCTTGGGATATGGGGCCTACACGGCAATTGGACATCCCTCTCACAATCCGGGACTGCTGGTTCCTAACCACTCACCTGTATGCCTGTCTGATCACCCCTAATGACTCTGCCTGCCTGCCTGCCTGCCTGGTTGCCCCTAACTGCCCTCCCCTGCTGGCCTGGTCACCCCTAAATGCTCACCACTGCTAGCCTGGTCACCCCTAATTGCTTACCCCTGCTGGCCTGGTCGCCCCTAACTGTTCTCCCCTGCCAACCTGGTTGTCACTAACCAGGTTGTGGGCCCCGCCATCCAAATTGAAGAAAGGACTTTGTCTAGAAGGACATCTGGAAGGATGTCTGGAAGATGTCCAGTCTAATTAGCATATTACCCTTTTATTGGTATATTTACCAATATATTTCCTATATTGAATCTATTTTCTTGAGTAAATTTTGACTGATTCATTACTAACTTTCCATTTCTTGATGTTTGTCACATGTGTATGTTCACTTTTGGCAAAATTCAGTAAGCCTTACGTTTATGTTTTTTGTACTTTCTGATTATATATTTTTGTATTCTATTTAAATGTTCACTTATGAACTGATTCCAGGAATGAAAAAAAGCATTTCTGACATGTCAGATAAAATTTAATTTTATTCTCAAAACAGGTATGCACATACTATGTATTCTTCCAGGGGAATAACTATTTTTACCTTTTTATCTAAGACAACCATATGTCATATATCAAAAAATTCTAAAGTAAGAAATTGTTGCGAAATCTTGTCCAATGTGGCTCTCTCAAACCTCATTAAATGTTTCCTGCAATGTCACCTGTAGAAGGTTTTCTTCAATTTGAAAAGATATATTACCTGAAAATACCATGTGCTTTAAGAAATCAGATACTTTCATGAGTTCTCATCTGATGATAAATGGAGCTGACTGGACAGAATTCCAGACGCTTCACCCATCTCTTTTCAAAACATCAAGGAAATATAAAGATGAAGCAAGATGTATTTTTTAAAATAATAGTTATTGACCAAATGAAAGATCAGAGTGGGAATCTATTCTATAGGTATATTTTAGGCCAAATTCTGATCATCAAAGAATTCAGTTTCTTATTCTTCTATCCTGTGAATATTATTTTATATAGCAAAATGGACTTCGCAGGTGTGATTAAGTTAAAGAATCTGAAATGGGAAGATTATCCTGCATTAACAGGGTGGACCCTAAATGCAATCATAAGTGCCTTTATAAGAGGGAGACAAAGGGAGATTGGACAGATAGAGAGGTAGAAGAGATGATAGATGATACAATAATGGAAGCAATAGCAGAAAGGCAATGTCACATCTGGCCATGAGCCAATGAAATTATCCAGTCCATACAAGCTAGGAAAAAAAAAGGATTCTCCCTAGAGTTTCCCAAGAGCCCATGACTCTTCTGATACCTTGGTTTAGACCTAATGTAATTCATCTCAGACTTCTGATCACCAGTATAAGAAGAAAGAACATGTATATTGCTTTAAACCACACTGTTCATGATAATTTGCTAAAGCAGCCATAGGAAATTAATTCAAGAAGAAAGGAAAGGCTTCAAGGGTTAAATAAGTACATGGGAAATAAGTAGGCCTTGTAAACAGAGAGAAAATATGGAATAAAAAAACCCAAAGAGAAATAATGATAGAATAATTTGTATTCTTCTAACTTAAAGAGAGATGGGATCCAAAAATATTATGAGAATTTAACCACATAGAATTAAAGGTTTCAATTGTTATTGTATTCCCCATATAAGACTGCAGATAACTTTGACATAGGATGCTTCTTTCACCAAATATAATATTACAGTTTAAAAAAATTAAAATGTGCCCAGGCAGGGTGGCTTAGTTGGTTGGAGAGTCATCCTTTACAACAAAAGGTTGTGGGTTTGATTCCCTTCCATGGCACATACCTCAGCCATGGGTTTAATCCCCAGGAGGCACCGAACAATGTTTCTCACATCAATGTTTCTCTCTCTTTATCTCCCTTTCTCTCTCCCTAATCAATGCACATGTCCTAAAGTGAGTATAAAAAAAATCCAAGTGCAATTTAATCAAGCTATAATCTGAGGCGAGGCCACACTTAGCATAATAACTTTTCCATGAGTAAGATCTGCATTGAAGTTTGCTAATTATTGCAATCACTGAGCATAATGAGAAATATTTTAGATGGCATATACTTATATCTACACTAATAAAAGAAACGCATGCAAATTGACTGTACCTCCACTACACAAACAAGTCATGCCACCAGCCAATCAGGAGTGAGTATGCAAATTAACCCAACCAAGATGGCGGTGGCCATAGAGCTGGAGTGAGCAGGAGGCTTGGGTTTCTCTGGTGATGGAGGAAGCCAAGCTTCCCACACAGCCTGGCTGGTCCTGGCCTCCGCTCAAGGCTACAAAGTTTCAATTATAGAAGATAAATAAATCCTAGATACTTGCTTCCAGCCGGCCTTGGCCTCCACTCAAGGTGGCGCTGAGAAAAAAAGAAAAAGAAAAAGAAAAAAAGAGGGGCTGGGGCCTTGGGTTGCCAGGGGGTGATCAGGCCAGGATGGGACGGCAGGGGCCATTAGGGGTAAGCAGACCAGCAGGAGGGCCAGTTGGGCATGAGCAGGCTGTCAGTTGTGGTCAGTTGGAGGTGATCAGGACAGCGGGGAGGCAGTTTGGAGTGAGCAGGCCAACAGGGGGGAAATTGGGGGTGAGCAGGCTGGTGGGGAGGAAAGGTAGGGGCGAGCAGGCCAACAAGGGGGCCAGTTGGGGGCAAGCAGGCAGGCAGGCAGAGTGATTAAGGGCAATCAAGCAGGCAGCCAGGCAGGTGAGTGGCTGGAGCCAGCAGTCCTGGACTGTGAGATGGATGTCTGACTGCCAGTTTAGGCCTGATCCCTGTAAACTGGCAGTAGGACATCCTTTGAGGAGTCCCAGATTGGAGAGGGTGCAGACTGGACTGAGGAACACTCCCACCTCCCATGCATGAATTTTATGCACCGGGCCACTAGTATTATTATAAATATGATGTGTGTTAATAACTACTGAAGCACACATCAAGAAATTGGTTTGAGCCTGTGCACTTTAGCTTAGAGCTATTACTGTCAGTGACCAGAAGTTTGTGATTCCTATAAACCATCTCACTTAACTTTTATGAGATAATGCTGGTCTCTAGAACCTTCTCATTTGTGTAGAACATCAATTAATGATTCTTCCCTGGATTTTTCCTATGCTCTCAGTTTTTCCAGCTTCTAACTCTTCCTTATTCTTACTGATAGACCTGATTCAATCTTCAGGATGTTTCACCTCACTCATTTTTCCTTATTCTCTCTGGATTACTGCTAGGATCATTGCTTAGACTCATTGTCTGTAATACGGGGTCTGAGGCAGGAAAAATTGAACTCAACAGGACTGTGCTGCCCTACCCCTAAACAGTTAAAATAAGAAAGGTTTGAAAATGACTACGATTGAGATCTTAGAATGTTCTGTCTGGCACATGCTAGAGGCCTTGTGGCATGCTGTACTGGTGTATCCAGATAGTTTAAACTAATAAAGTTATTTACCATGAACACCTGCTATCAGTATGGGGCTTTAATGACTGAAGTCACACAGTTACTTTAAAACTATATGACTGTGACTGACCCCAACAGATCCAGGACAGCTGGACTCAATTGAACTTTCCTAGTTGGCAATACTTCACACGTGTTACCAAACGTCATTGCTGGAGGAATTAAGCTCATTCTATGCTATTTCCTGGGATGGGATGCTTAGAAGCTTAGGTCTGGTTTACTCTGTCTTTTGCTGCATGGGCCTTTTTACCTTGCTGGTTTTTCTTCTCTGTATTCTGTTATTGTAATCAACTGCAGTGATGATAAAACTGTATTTGGAAATAAGGCTAAACAAGGTCATTAGGGAAGGCTTTATTCAACCTGCCTATATAAAAGGAGTTTATGGCTCACAAGGAGGAAAGACCATGGGAGGACATAGTGAGAAGGCAAGAAAGGGGAACTCAGAGGAAGCAACTCTTCTGATGCTTTGATCTTGAGCTTTCAGCCTCCAGAATGTTAGAAAAGAAATTTGTTGTTTAGCCACCCAGTCAGTGCTTCTTTGTTATGGCATCCTTAGAAAAATAATATGCCCTCCAAACCCTTATACTACTGATGCACCCTTAGAATAAATTGCAAATTGTACTGATTATTTGATATATGTATTCAGTGAGGGCACAGTTATCAATCTAATACTAAATATTAAGTATTGACAAAATAATTTATTTTGAAGTGTTTTAAGGAAAAAAATATATCTGCTTTAGAATTTTCTATAACCCAAATCTCTGTAACAGTGATTCCTAACCATGAGCCATAGATTAGGTGACTGAAAATTGAATAGAGTGAATTTATGAATTCATTTGTATAACAAGTAATAATTCTAGACCAAATACTATAGTCCTTGTACACAATAATATTCTAAACTTTCAAATTTATGAAGAAGATATTCTGATTTCAAGATACAACATTATGTATAAGTATTTCTAAATGCATCATAGTGCTGTGTCATTTATTAATAAATTATAAGAGGAATGTGTTCATGTAGGAGTCCAGATGTTTTAGGTTTTACAAAGAAATTATTATACTGAGCATACCGAACCTGCATAAGGATATCATCTTCAATTTTAAGTAAGTCTCGGAAATATATGTTCTTTACATTGGAAAAATAGCACAGTACCTTACCTAGTATCATAAAAGGAAAAGGTAACTTCTGTATAACCGATTTTAAAGTCTTTATTTTGCACATGAAGAAAAAAGAAGCCCAGAGATTTTTATGGTTTCTCATAGTCAAAGACTTAACTGAGCAAAAACCTGTGCCATTCCAGCTAGTAAAAGCAATATAGAATAGTTGTTTATAACCTCTGACATTGTCTTAAATGTGTTCAAATTCCAGCTTCAAAACTCACTAGCTGTGTGATACTGGGAATATTAAATTGCCATCTACATCTCAACTTTCAAACCTACAAAATAGGGATGATGAGGTTTTTCATGGGACCATTTTGAAAGTTAAAGGAGAAAAAGCAAGCAAAGTGCTTGGTTACACGTTCAACTAAAAAAACCAACCAACCAACCAACAAACAAACAAAAACACACAAATAAACACTGTGCAAAGGATGGTCTACCACATTTTTTCTAGCATTAAACCAGCGTTTCTCTGTAATCCACCTACCCGGTCACTCTCACCAGAAGAAACAAATAAGATCTGATACAGAAAATAATCTTAAGACTTAGTAAAGAAAAAGCCCCAGCTCCTAGCTGGAAGCAAATCAATTTAAACCCTGCTAATTTCCCTAAAACTAAGCAATTGGATTTATAGCTACAGGATATCTTCTTTCTCTGATGTACTTCAATAACCCTTGTGAAATTCCTAATTTCTTACTGAATCCAAAACCTTTCATAAAGTCAAAACATGACAATCGAAAAGCATTTTGGCATTGACTTCAAATATGTTTGTCTTTAATCCAACCATGCCTTGTGATTGTTTTCTTTTTAACAACACAGTGGTAAATATCAAAAGAATTGACGTGTATAAAACTCTAAAAAAGATCACAGGTCTTTTCCATCATTAAATGAGACATAACACTTTTGGAAGTGAAGAGAATGTCACCAGGTTAACAATTTAATTTATGGGAGGACATACACAATTGTAAATTGCAAAGAGGCTGTGCTGACTCTCATCTTCAGCTAAATCATTGTAAAATGATATGGAAATCAGCCCTTTAAAAACTATCAAGCAAATTATTACCCAATCCATCACACATAGAACCTCTCTTTATTAATTCTCACTCTGAAAATTCAACAGAATGCTTTGCATGATTTAAAAACCAATTACTTATTAATATGTTAGCAGTTATTTTTTCTCAATTTATAGCAGTATATTTTATCTTGTTTTATTGTTTCTGCCTTTTCCCACCCCCCGCCCCCCACCAAAATATTTGGGAATACAAAAATATTTTTATGATCTTCTGATTTCAATTAATGAGTAAATTTATTTGTGGGAACAATGGCTATTAAACTCATAAAACTTGATAGAAATCCAAAAAAATGAGTAAGATAAATATAGAACTTTATTTCAACTCTGTAGTGCAGAACTTTTGAGTGTATCGCTTAAGTTCCACTGAGCACTGAGACAATTGATATATTCTTAAAAGAAAACAGTGCAGCCCTATCCGGTTTGGCTCAGTGGATAGAGTGTCGGCCTGTGGACTGAAGGGTCCCAGGTTCAATTTTGGTCAAGGACACATACCTTGGTTGCAGGCTTGATCCCTGGTAGGGGCCTTGCAGGGTGCAGGAAGCATCAGATCCATGATGTTCCCCTCTCATAGATGTTTCTATTTCTCTATCTCTCTCCCTTCCTCTCTCTCTAAAAATCAATAAAAACATATTTTTGATCTGTGCAAACTGACAATATGGTAGCAAAACTTCTAGTTTTTCTTTTTTGTTTTAGTTTTAATTTTTGTTTACTTTTTACAAGGAGAAAATTGTAACAGTAATGGAGGTGTTGAAATTATTCAAAACTTAAAAATAAAGGCAAAGAAATTCTGTATGTATTTCAGTCTCATCGTGCAGCATTTCCCAATAGGACCACTCAACAATAGTTTACTTTTCTAGGTTTACCATTCTGCTGTTTCCTTCACTAATGAGTTAAATCTTTAACATATATGTTCAGTTCATATTGGGAAATATGTTATAAATATTAATATTTCAAAACATGTACTTTTATTACTCTTATTTTTACTATAAATAGTATCAATTTTAAATTAAAGTATTGTTATACTTTGAAAATTACATTTTTATTAAGAAAACAATAATCATTTGTAAAGATAGTTCCTATTACTAATGGAGAAAAACAATTAAAATAGAGCAATAGCCACTTACTGCCGGGGTTCTTGTCCCAGCATTAAGAAGGGTTCAGCAAGCTCGAGAAAGGAGCTGTGCATAGATTCAATAAGGAGTCCAAGGACAAAAGATAGTTTTGAAAGGCATTGGGGGGTCAGAGGAGCTTCAGCTAAAGGAGCTAAAGACTACCCCTTGACTCAGGACCCTATGCTATTTATTAACACAAATTGTCCTAAGGCAAGGTGGAGATAATACATTTCAAAGGGTAGGGTTTCAAAGGGTAGTGTTTATAGAAGCATTGTCAGATTGGGGAATAGCCCTACAGCTGTTCAGGTGTTTGGCCAACAGGAGGCACTAACATGCAGATTAAGATACCCTGAGCTGTCTGGCAACAGACAATCCTATTCAGGTTTAGGGAAATGTGTTGGGAGGGTATATTTAAAGAACAACTGAAATGGTAGTTGGGAAGGCAATCAAGATCATTGCCAATGGTTCAACCTTCTAGGTAAAGACCTTCCTGTCTTCAGTTTCACTTATCATGTGGAGGTTAGCTGAGTTAAGTGAGAACTTAGCCACAAAAGAGCACTTCTATCTGAAAGCTCTCTGCCTTAGCTGGCCTTCCCCTTGCCTTTGTTAGAGTGCTGGGTCCAGTTTCAATCATTATTCTTTGGAAAAGGAGATTATTGATTGTCTAAGGGAAGAAAATAGATGCAGGAAAATAGTTTTATGAGATGTTTTTGGTTTTTATTTTGCTCTGGTTTGATTTTTGTTTGACTATTTGGTTTTTGTTTTTAACTTATTAGAGAATGAGAAATAATTTGATTTCTCTCAGCATGTAAATAGGAAGGAGTCATTTGAACAATGTTCTACTTTTCTTATATCAATGAAGGAATACTCAATAGCTTGAGAAAAAAAATTCTGAAAGAATAATTATTGTAGATTCTTGTCATTCAGGGCTGGAATGGCATTTGACATTTGAAGACAATTTGTCTCTTCTGACATTTCTTCAAAGGAAGAAATACAAAGTTGCAATGGACAGTGACTTACACAAGGCCAAACAGTTAGTAAGGAGATGAAGAAAGGGTAGCATATCTTATGTAATAAATGGGTAATATGTAAATCAACACAACAACAGAACAACTGGTCACTATGATGCACACTGACCACCAGGGGGCAGACACTCACTACATGAGCTGCCCCTTGGTGGTCATTTTGCTCCCACAGGGAGGAGCGCCACTCAGCCATAGCCAGGCTGATAGTTGAAAGGCACAGCAGCCCGCCTCAGCAGCAGCACTAAGGAGAGTGTATGAATGTCATGCACAGGGCCTCTAGTTATACATAAAGAAACATTTTACTGAAAATGTTAATGGAAGAAACCTGATCTCCAGAGTTCATTTTACCTTCAAAATGTCTCAAATCATCAGAAATGACATTGAGGCAGCTAGTTCAACTATCCTATATAATAAAGAGGTAATATGCAAATTGACCCTCATGCCCTCACACAAGATGGCTGCCCCCATGTGGTCAAAGATGGCCATCACAAGATGGCTGGCAAGGGAGTGTAGTTGTGGGTGATCAGGCTGGCAGGCAGGGTAGGGCAGTTGGGGGCAACCAGGTTGGCAGAGGAGGGCAGTTAAGAGTGACCAGGCTGGCAGAGGAGAGCAGTTAAGGGTGACCAGGCTGGAAGGGGAGGGCAGTTGGGGGCAATTGGGACAGTAGGGGAGGGCAGTTGGGGGTGAGATCAGGCTGGCAGGGGAGCAGTTTGGAGTTGATCAGGCTGGCAGGGGAGTGGTTAGAGGGTGATCAGGCAGGCAGGCAGGTGAGAAGTTGGGAGCCAGCAGTCCTAGATTGTGAGAGGGGTCCCAGATTGGAGAGGGGGCAGGCTGGGCTGAGGGACACCCCCTGCCCCGGTGCACAAATTTCGTGCACCAAGCCTCTAGTTTATTCTATAAAGCCAAATCTGGCCCAATGCTATCTCTCAATCTTGATATCAAACATTTTAAAAAATATTTTTATTGATTTTTAGGGAGAGGGAGAATGAGAAACACCATTGTGAGGGCAGAACAGTAGTCAAATGCTTCCTACCCAACCCCCCTCCCCTTATCAGGGCTGAGCCTGCAATTTGGGCTTGTGCTCTAACCAGGAATCTAACTAGCAACCTTTTGGTGCATTGAACAATGCCCAAACAACTGAGTCACACTGGCTAGGGTGGCACCAAATATTTATATATTGAACAATTCTGACTGCTACATAAAGAAGAACAAAGCACTTTCAAGTATTATAACTATGATTATTTTTTACCTTATGTTTAGAATACACTGAACATGAATTTATCATATTTATGTTTCCCACAGCTCTTGATATGAGGTTCAGTCAAGGTGTACATTAATAACTAAAATTAATTTTCCTATTCTATTCTGTGACAACAATTTTGAAGTACAGTAAATTCCAGGACATGTTCATCAACTCTAAGTAATAAGTGACAAGTAAATATTTTATTTTGTGTCTTTTAATAAGTAATTACAAAATAATTTTCTAAGGCATATGATGATAAAAACAAATAGTTAACATCATTTTAAGATTTATATTTAAATTTTTGTTTCCAATAAAAATTATGAATAAGAATTGAAAAATGATAGCATGCAATACAATTAATAGATGTTTCCTGGAATGATGGCATTTTAATTGAAAATAAGAAAACTCAACCAGCATACAATTTCACCAAGCCACATTACACTACCTCATTTCTCAAAAGATTTCAGCATTTTTATGCTTTAATATTGCATTTCACTTCTTTTACCCCCAGTAATCATAACTTCGTTTTGAAAACAAACCATTTATTACTTGGTATGTGACTGTTTATTACTTCTCAGTTATGCTTTGCAGTTATGTAATAGAAATAGCAGTTAATAGATAATTTGTCTAGCAATCTTGGGTGAATTGTCATACCTTTGAAAGTAGAGTGGCAGAATGAACAATTAATGGTTTCCAAAAGTATGTTAGTAAATCTGCACTACAAATAGAGACATATCAATAGCTATATTAGATATATGTGTATATTATTCATGTTTTCCCATAGTACATCTGCCAAGCAAAGATTAAAAAAAACCCCTGAAAATGTGAAAAGAAGTGAAATTGGTCAATATTCTCATCCTTTATACATATGTGTTAATATTTAAGTTAAATTTGAAAAATCAAGAAAGATAAATTTAGTTACAATATGAAAATCATGCTGCTGAGTAATAATAGGACTCATCTATACAAGTATATATAAAAGCCTAAGCAACCGTTCTACCATTTGACCAGTACCTATGATGCGCACTGACCACCAGAGGGCAGACGCTCTGACCATTAGGTTAGCTTGCTACGGGGGGCCAGCCAATCGGAACTGGGCGAGATGGGCTGGACATGCCCTGGAGCCCTCCCGCAGTCTTCCCGGCCCCATCATGCACCGCACCTGTGCACAAATCAAAGCTAAATCACAATATTTAATGACAGAAAGCCTTGCTGTTGATTCTTGACTCTATCCTTGAGGAAATTACTTTATCTATGAGGTCTTCAGTCTCTGACTTGTGAACTGGTGAAAATAACTACTTTGAATTACAATGTTTGGAATTAAAGAGCCAAGGAATATAAAGCAGCTGACAGTGTGCAGCAGTTATATTGGGAGATGACATACTAGTGTATAACTTTATTACCATTAGTGCTTTTTAAATGTATCCCCCTCAAAATGTTCCTATTATTTACTCAACTATGTTTTATATACCTATCTGCACTTTAAGATCTTTAATTTAGACTACTTATCGGAACCTCCTTACATTTATGTATAATTCTATAATACCTAAGAGTCTAGGGTGAGAATTTAATTCATTGATAATGTGTTCAGACAAGTTTGATGTCAAGGGCAGTTATAACATATTGTAATAGATACTGGCAGCACCCCCACACACCCATGTTTCTTGGCCCTTCTACAATAAACTAATTTTTCTCAAGATAACTCTTAAGTATTACAGATCCTGAAGGCTATTAAGCAATTGTTGAAGAAGATATTCCAGAAAAATGAGAGTTCTTATCCACAAAGAATGGCAGAGTTAGTGAAAAGAATGCAATCTAGGGTTTTTTTCTAATCAAAATGTTGTTGACCAATTTGCATTAGCATCATCTGAGATTCTGTTTTTACATGTAGAACCTCAAATCCCACAATTTACTAAATAAGATCTCCAGGTAATTAGTCTGAGAAGCATTAGTATAGGATAGTTGTTTTTTAATATAAATTTCTAGATAATTAATATTTAAGACTTCTGAAGTCATACAGACTCTGTGTAATTATTCAATTATGCCAGTGTGGTACAAAAGTAAACATAGATTATACATACACAAATGTGACAATAAAATTTTATTTAAATAAATAGGTGTTGGACTGAATTTGGCTTATGAGCCAAAGTTTGGTGCCCTTTTGTTTAGGGTTTGACTACTATGATGGCCTGCTATGATGAGTTGAGGCTGAAGAAAAATATAAAGAAAATAACTTGAAGAAATTGGATGTTGACTGAATCATTTGAATTGATATTGAAATTACCAAGAACACAAATCAAAGGACAGCAATGAAAACTATTGGTGAAACATCTACCGTACTTTGAACCAGGAGGTATATGGGGTATGGAGAAAAACATCCACAACTTGGGAAGTGTCAGAGTCACAAGGTGAAAATAATCAAAGTAATGTTTCCAGGTAGAGATGATTTTTCTGGTGGCATACTATGATTCCTAGAGGGTCTGGTGGGAAAAAAATATGCCAGGTTAGGGGTATTTAGGTATACATGGGAATAATAGTACAGGTTATAAAGGGTTGTCTGCAGCACTAGGGCATCTTGAGGTGACTGTGAAAACAAAACAAAACAAATGTAAACCATGGTTGTCACCCAGGAGGAGGTGGATAATCATTTCTACTTTATCCTTTTTGTCTTGATCTTTTAGCTGTGAGTAGTTATTAACCAGACAATGTTGTACAGAAAGAGAAGCAGGGTGGGAGTTGAGTGTTTATAGGAGGGTTTTAAGAACCTACCTTAAATCCCACAGAGCAGAGTGACAAAACCAGAAAGTTGAAATGTTTCTTGCAACCAAGAAGAAAGGATCATCTTTTGAAAAGGCCTTAATAAATGTGGCAAAGAGGCTTCCTTTGACCCTTCACCGCTACATCTTTCTTATTTCACCTTTGGTAATGAATAATTTTTCTAATAATTACTCTTTGCAATAGTGATATGAGAGCAGTATAAATTAGTTTAAGAAATTTGTTTTCTAGCTGCTTCACCCAGAGAAATTGAAAAGATAGGTGCCCTTATTCCCAGGATTTCATGGGCCCATATACTGTTAAGAACAAAATGTAGCCAAAGGTGTGATGTTTTGCAAGATCTCTGTCTCTACAAAATAGAACATCTTATAAGTGGCTGTAAACCACTTGAGAGAGGAAGAGAAATGAGAATGAACATCTTTCTAAGCATTTCATTATTGCTGGACCTTATAGTGGAACATAGAATTGCAAGATGTGAGATAAGATGGTGGGTAGAAATGAACTAATCAAAGTCCCGAACTCTGTTCTGGAAGTGAAAAGGAAAAGTTGGATGTTTTACACAGAAGAGTTATAATAGTCCCTTGTTGAAGAGATAGAAGCTTATATTGAGGGAGGAAAAAATAAAATATAGGAAATTAGATTATGGAACTTTTGCAGTAGTTTGGTAAGAGCTTTTAAGGTCATGACCTGGGGAAGCAGTGATTAAAATGTAGTACTTGCATATCATTTTGGGAGCTATTTAGAAGATTAAATTAGCCAGAATTGATGTTAGATTAGAGTGACAGAGTGAGTTACAAAGAAATGAATGCTTTCAGATCTTCTGGAAGAAGCTACTGTCATAAATAGTTGTTAAAATCTGAAACAGAGAATACACGAGGAGAATGAGGAAATGCATTGTGTTTATTTTAAACAGCTGTAGAGGTTCTCAAGGAAAAAGTAGACATGCAAATTCAAAGCTTAGTGTAAAACCCTAACCATGAGATATGAAACTAGATGCACTACTAATGCAGTGTGCAAACTATGGCAGAAACCGATACATAAATAGAACTCTATAAACGATGATATCACTGGGTCATAGGGCAGTTCCGCTTTTAATATTTTGAGGAACCTCCATAATGTTTTCCATTGTGGTTGCACCGATCTGCATTCCCATCCCAGGGTTTCCTTTTCTCCCCATCCTCACCAACACGTATTTCTTGACTTAACTAATGATAATCTTTCTGACAGGTGTAAGATGGCAACTCATTGAAGCTTTATTTTGTATTTTTCTGATTAGTCATGTTGAGCGTCTTTGCATATGACTACTGACTGTTTGTGTGTCTTCTTTGAAAAAGTGTCTATTCAGGTCCCCTGTCCACTTTTTAAATTGAATTGTTTGCTTTTTTTGGTGTTGTCTGAGTTTTAGTTCTTTAAAAGTTCTTTAAAATTTTTGAATATTAATGCCTTATCAGATGTATCATTGGAAAATATCTCAGTGGGTTGTCTTTTTGTGTTTTTGATATTTTTTTTTTGCTGTGCAAAAATGTTTTAGTTTGATATAGTTCCATTTATTCATTTTTTTGTTTTTCATTCTCTGAAGAGGTATGTCAGAAAAAATATTACTAAGTGAAATGTTTGAGACTTTACTGCCTATGTTTTCTTCTAAGAGTTTTATGGTTTCAGGTCTTACATTTAAGTCTTTAATCCATTTTTAGTTAATTTATTCCTGTATGTGGAGTAAAAAGGTGTATGTTTCATTTTTGCATGTTTCTGTCCAATTTTTGTAACACCATTTATTTAATATACTGTCTTTACCACACTGTCTGTGCTTGCTGCCTTTGTCATAGAGTAATTGACCATATCTGTTGTGTTATAACTTGAAACTAATAAATATTAGTGTTAAATGCAAACTAAATGAAAATAAAAATTAACAATAAAGAAAGATAAGACAGAGGAAGTGTTCCAGATTGAAGAAGGCTAAAGAGTCAAGACTGCAAAATGCAATGTGGGATCCTAGACTATTTATTGGACGAGGGCAGTGGTCGGCAAACTGTGGCTTCCGAGCCACATGCATCTCTCGCGAGCCGCGGTTTACTGCTCTGTTGACTAATGAGTTTGCCGACCACTGGACTAGGGGAAAATAAGTGCAATGATTATTTTTGGAACAACTGTATAAAATTAACATAAAACATCCTCTGAACTAAACATATCAACAGCAACTATGAAAAAAAGTATGATGGTTCCTCAAAAAAGTAAGAACAGAATTACCCTATAACCCAGCAATTGCTCTTCTGGATGTCTACCTGAAAAACTCAAAAACATGTGTTTACAACAATATATGCACTTCTATATTCATTGCAGCATTCATTATTCACAGTGTCTAAGACACAGAAACAATCAAAGTGTCCTTTGATAAAGAAGATGGATAAAGAAGATGTGGTACAGTGGAATACTACTCTGCCTTAAGAAAAGGTGAAATACTATAATTTGCAACAACATGGATGGACCTTGAGAATATTATGCTAAGTGGAATAAGTCTATCAGAAAAAACTAAAAACCATATGACTTCACTCATATATGGGATATAAACCCAAAACTCACATATACAGACAATAGTGTGGTGGTTACCAGAAAGAAGGAGGTGGAGGGGATAGTGAAGGATAAAGGGGGACAAATATATGGTGATGGAAAGCGATTTGACTTGGGTGATAGGCACACAATGTAGTATACAGATCATGTATCATAGAAATGTACACTTAAAACCTGTGTGATCTTATTAACCAGTGTCACCCCAATACATTCAATAAAATAAATAAAAACAAAAATGTATCAAATGGAAAAAAGTTTCAGTATACTAGTGATTGAGGAAATGATAAATAATATAAAATCCAAAACCCAAAACAACAAAGTCCCACTGTTAATATATGGAATGAGTTGGGGGACAGAGGTTTGAAGAATGCATTTATAAGTAAGAAAACCATCCAAAGCATATTTAAATTCTGTATCACTGTCCTTAGGAAGGTAATAAAATTAAAATTACAAATGTGAGTGATGGACATGATTGAAAACAATTTATCTAAAAAAGAGGGCACATGTCAAATTGGTCTTTGCTTAGCCCTGCTTGATATTCTTCAAGAATAATTGAGGGCACAACCCAAAACATTATTCTCACATATTTTCTGATTAAATTACCTTGAGAGGATTATATGATAACTATTATAACAGGATTAAAGTATGACTATGACTTTATCACATTGATAAAAAGTAGAAAGATAAAATGAGATATTTCAACACAGATAAATATATATATAAAGAGTTAAGCATATTGAATATGCAAAAATATTCTGAAATATTCTACTTTTTCATGCACACTAGTCCATATGCCTTTAAATATTATCTTCATAATGCCTTCAGAGTTGTGTGTTTATATATTGCTCATCCTTTTCCTTACTTTTCTCGTTTTCTGTTTCCTCTGAAGAGATTATGCCTATTTCTCCATCATGTGTTTTTTCCCTGATTACTGAATTCACCTACTTAGCTTTCAAGACAAGATCAGAGTTATCACTACTGAGCTCAATGTGTTACTAATATCCATATCTGATACCACATGCATTTTAGAAATGTTATTTTATCTCAGACATATATCAGATTCATCTTCTCTATCTCCTTTCCACTGGCATTTCTTTGGATGTGCCTTTTCTCTTTTTTCTTCACAAAAATTCTCTAACTTTTCTTCCTCTATTTGCATGTTTACTGGGTATAAACCAGGTGACTGATAAACATATAATTTTAATAAGACACAATGCTTACCCATAATAAGTACACAGTCTAGTTATAAAGCTGTAAGGATATTCATTATATATGTTTTCTTGTGCATTTGTGCAAGCCATCAGCCTACAGAACTCTTCATTTAGTCTTTGATTATAAAAAATAACCTTCAAATATGACTCATTGAAGGTGATAGGTGGCACTACTAATGATTACTACAAATTTCTTTCAAATATGTACTTGGTGATTTATCAATATTTGCATACAGGAAGTAATGAGAGGCATTAACCACAAGGTGGAGGCAAGGACTCCCACGTGTCATCTGTGAAACATCATTTTTATAGCTTTCCTTTTGTAGCTACATAGAAACCAAGATCTCCTCTCTTCTCCCTACCTCCCTTACTTTTTATGAATTGTTCTATTACCATTTTGCTCACACATAAACCAACATCTGAAACTGATAATATACCTCTGAAAATAATTTTGTATGTTTTTGAAAACAAGGGTACAAATAAATAAGTTAAAATATACATTTGACAAGAAAATAAAGTGTAAGTTATGAAAAAGTAGACTTGATAAACAAAAGAAAATACATGAGAGGGATTTAAATTGTCATTTTGATTAAGAGAGGAGTCACAATTTCACATCAGAAGAGCTAGGAAGAGGACATCATTGATGAAGAAACATATTATGGAATGTGTTTAGGTTGATTTTTTACTTTTATATTTCTGACAATTGTTTTAATCACAACAGGACAAAAATTTTTAATCACAATAATTATATAAACATTTTAAAGCAATGCCTCTCAATAGCCAGATCTTATGTGCAGTACAGAAAGTCAATCTTCCAATGATGGGAAATAATTTTAAGAAAAAGAGACTCAGGAGCTAGGAAACTTATTGCACTAATTATCAAATTTAATCTTTATTACTCAACACAGTCCTTTATTTATAAATATAATAAATCAATACATACAATAAAATGGAAGTCCAAGATGAATAGGAGGCCCTCAAGATTCATAGAACACATTTCAGGAACAAAAAGAAACTGAAACAGTTCTTTTTTTTTCTTCATGTAGTTTTATTAATTTCAGAGAGCAAGGGAGAGAAAAAGAGAGATAGAAACATCAATGATGAGAGAGAATCATTGATTGGTTGCCTCCCACTTGCCCCACACTGGGGATCGAGCCTGCAACCTGGGCATGTGCCCTGACCCAGAATCGAACCATGACCTCTTAGTTCATAGGTTGATGCTCAACCATTGAAACAAGCTAGCTGAGCTGAAACAGTTTTTAATATCAGTAAAGATAAAATAACAGGCTACTATTAAAAGGTAGAATCTAAAACAAAAGGAAGGATCTAAGCAAGTGATCCCTTGCCTCTACCCACTATATCCCACCTGCAAAAGTAAAAATTAAAAACGGTCTAAAAAACTGCAAGAAAAATCATAGCATTGAGTATATATTTAACTGTATGTATCTATATATTATATGTATACATACACAGCTTGTACACATACACATATCTCTGAGTATTTGTTTGTATGAATGCTATTTGTATCACCCCAATCAAAACTTGGTTCCCTTTGTATTTACTCCTTTGCTAAAGCTGCGAGCACACAGAAAGGAGTTTCAGAATTGCACACCCATACCACTGCATAAAGAAAAGTTACTAAACAGAGTCCAATATTTCTATGATCTGTTTTATCTATTATAATAAAAGGGTAATATGCAAATTGGTCAACTTGCCCTCACAGTAATGACCGAACAGCAGGCTGTGTGGGGCCACAAGGCCGGCAGGGGGATCAGTTAGGGACAACCAGGCCAGCAAAAGGGGCAGTTGGTGGTGATTAGGCTGGAAGGGGTGCAGTGAGGGGCGACTAGGCCAGCAGGGGGGGCAGTTGGGGGAGACCAGGCTGGCAGAAAGGGTTGTTAGAGGCGAGCAGGCCATCAGGGGAGGCAGTTAAAGGCGATCAGGCCAGCAGGCAGAGGAGGTTAGGGGTGATCAGGCTGGTGCGAGCATGGCAGTTAGGGGCAATCAGGCAGGCAGGCAGGTGAGCAGTTAGGTCCCAGAATGTGAGAAGAATGTCCAACTGCAAGTTGACATTCTGCTGGTTTAGGCCCATCCTGAGGATCAGGCCTAAACCAGCAGTTGGACATCCCCCGAGGGGTCCTGGATTGGAGAGGATGCAGGCTGGGCTGAGGGGAACCCCCCTCCCATGCATGAATTTTGTGCACTGAGCCTCTAGTTATAATATAAAAGTAAATTTTATAAAATTCATAAATCTAAATTTTTCAATATTTGAAAAGTATGTACATGCATATAATCAACATTCTTAGAAAAATAAAGAATAATTCTCATCAAAAATTAAAAAGAACAAATTCATAGACTCTCCCCCCCAACCCCGCTACCCCGCAATTCTCATTCCTGGTCCATTCAGAAAACTACTTCTCTGTTTTTTTAGCATATATTCGTTTTACCTCTTAGAATGACTTCTTGTCATAATATTTATATATTACATCTCAAATAAGAATATAGTTCTTCACCTATATCTTAAATATTTTAGTTTCTACTATTTTTTTACAAATGTTTAATTTTTATTTTTAGACAATAGTTTAGTTGGACTAATTTCAAACTAGTATCTTTTGTTTCCTAATTATGAAGGTAAACTAAACTGAGACTAATTTTAGCAAAGATTTAGTGTTAGTTTGTGTGTTTCTGTGCATGTGTGTGTTCAAAACCTTCAGAATTATCTATGTAGATATCAATCTCAACTTACTTCAAGACTGAGTATAATAGAGGTTTATTTGTGTGTTGTAATGAAGTTATTAGGTGTATATAAATTTGTGATGAAATATAAGATTGGGTGATAAAATTATGTATAATAACATCATGCACAGAAACTGCCCCACAGCTATGTAGATATTCCACATCTTTTCATGCCCAAGAATCTGCAAACAATAATTTGTTTGTCTGATTTCACTGAATGGCAGAAAAATCTACTGAAAATGGAATCTGAATAATTATCTCCAGAAATCTAAAGACAAGTAGTGCAAATCCTAGCTTGTCTTTGCTCCATGACTTCTGAGTACTGCTGACTGTACTGTTGACTTTTCTTCATTTCCAAGTTAAACAATTATCATGATGAATCAGATAACTGACAACTTTATTTCAAACGAAGTGTATTATATCATCAAGTTATTTTCATATTGGAGGTACTGAGTGCTTCTGTCTTTTAAATGCAAGCATGGTATTTTTATTTATTTATCACATTGAACATTTAGAAACCATCCTCAGTATTCATGTAGCACGAAGCATACATGACTCAAAAACACATCTATAAATGTTAATCTCTGAATAACAATATATCCTTAAAAATAACTGAACAAATGCACAAAGATAGACATGATATTCTTCAATGTACTGTTTATATTAGTGAAAAATTGAAAATTATGTACTGTTTATATTAGTGAAAAATTGAAAATTATGTGATAATAGCAGTAGATAGGTCAAGTAAGTTAAGACATTAAATCATACATAATAACTAAAAATGATGACAAATACCCTTGTTTAGCATGCATTAGTTTCATAATATATTGTTATGTAATTAGAGATTATGGAGATCATATACTTTAGATAAATGTATGTGAGTGCCCCACGTTGTGCTGCCAGTTGTGAGTGTCTCCCTCCCCGCCCCATGACCCGCGTGGTTCAGTGTTCAGGTTCAGGGTTTGGGCTCTGGAGGAGGCCACACACAAATGAAAGAGACTAGAAAATGTTAATTTGGAAATATTGGGGACTAGGTGGAAGCCCAACTCAAGGGAAGAACTCCACCCCGCTCTGGCCTTGCTATCCCTTTTATTAAGACTATGGGATACACCCATAGCCTTTAGGCAGGCAATTCCAATAATAGCTCCATGACAGTCCATCAGCAAGGATTTACATAAGACTAAAAGATGGAAGTTGCTTTAGATACCATTGTCTCAGCTAGACAGTGGGTGCTTGGCTCTGACCTTTCAGAGCTTCAAGGTTGACCAGCCTTCCAGGTTCCTTGTCCATACCTCTCTGCTAGTGAAGACAGTGGGCGGCTTCCAACAAATGTATAGAGATTTTTTTCTTAGTATAGTCATTCAAATTATATTTTATTTCAGGATACACTAATTTTTATTTACTTATAAAATATGCAATGCATATTTAAAAATGCAGTTTATAATAATTTTTTACTCTAAAATTCCATACATAGGCCCGTGCTTGGTTTTGGTTTTGTTACACAGTATTATGGAGTTTTCAGAATAAGCCACATTCAAGAGGTTAAAGGACATGCTAGTAGTATATAATAGTTAAGGAAAAAATATAATACAAAAGAGTAAAGAATTTTAGGCAAAGATGACTTAAAGGCACCATTTTAACTTAGAGTGCCAGGAGCACCACTTCAACTCTGAGTAATGACTTGTGATATATAATGGCCACAGGTCACTAGAAACCTGTACAAAATAATCAAGAATTGCATTTCTAAGGAGTTCCTAGTAGGCATTTAATTTTTCATTCAAATTCTTCTGCCTACAATTAGCCATAGGGGCAGAAATTAGCCTGCAAGTAATTGCACTTGTAATGGGTTCCTTGAGTAATATCTTTGTTACCTGTTCCGTAAAATGAACGTACTTCTCTCCAATTGTATGTGCAATTACCTCATTATGAGGTTCATTATTTTCAGCCTCAACTTGGCAAGTGCCAAAGATTTTAGGGTCAAAATGGTGAATGTGTAAAGGGAAAACTCTAAGAATGTGCTCATCCCATCGCCCTAACTGGTCTGGCTCAGTGGATAGAGCATCGGCCTGTGGACTGAAAGGTCCCAGGTTCGATTCCGGTTAAGGGCATGTACCTTGGTTGCGGGCACATCCGCAGTAGGAGGTGTGCAGGAGGCAGCTGATGGATGTTTCTCTCTCATGGATGTTTCTAACTTTCTATCCCTCTCCCTTCCTCTCTGTAAAAAATCAATAAAATAAAAATAAAAAGAATGTGCTCATCCCAGTTATCTAGTGCTGCTGAATTACAAAATAGACACAACCATCTACTAAATAGTATGACTGTGTGGCTGAGGGATTTGCCAGGAATAAGCTGTTTAATTCTTCTCTTCCACGTGGCATCGACGATGGTTCCTTGGTTTCATCTAGTTTGTGAATGGGCTGAGCATGCTTTACTTGCATATCTAACAGAGATGACTGAATAGTGATACTCATCTGGAACTGTCAACCAAAACACCAGAACAGGGGCATTGGCGTGGTTGGAATTCTTACCTGGAGGTTCACTAAATCAAGATGAACGTTCCCAGAGAACAAGACAGAAGCTGCATGTTCTTTTGGTTTAGGTTTGAAAGTCACTTAGCATCATTTCTATAATATTTTGAGTTACAAGCCTTCTCAGACTTACTAGAAAGAAGTGTCTTAAAATTAGCAAAATAGTTAAGATGGAAAGATGAAAAGCACAATAGAAGAGCAATCTATATATAAGAGAAATACGCTAATTAACCGGGGCGCCATAACAGGTCGATTGGACAGGAGGAGGTTGTGTGCACAGTGTCGGGGGCGGGGTGGTAGGAACCTCCGCGCCTGCGCTGGGGGAGGGCCTGATCAGCAGCAGCCACAGCTACTTCAAAGGCTGGAGAGGGAGGCAGGGCCGGACCGGTGACTCGAGAGTGGGCGGCTAGTGTATTTATAAGGGTGCACTGAATAAGGAGTGAATTCTACTTACAGCTTACATGCCAAAATTGAAAATAGTATAAGCTACTTATAATAAATGACATGAGTGACATCTTTATCATGTAGAAAATACATTTGCAGAAAAGTAATATATCCTCTTGTTTCAAAAGTCAAAAATGCTTTTCTAAGTTTTCTATCATTTCATTCAGCATGGTAGCTCATGAGCTCTATGCCAGTCACACCATTTTGTGCTTTGACTTCATTATAACATTTAATTCTTGAAATAATGTGACAGAATTCCATTTCTCTCTCCATTTTATAGTTTCAAAAGCTGACATTTGAAGAGGTTAAGGAACTTGCCAAAGATCACTTCACTTGCTAATACAAACAACCACAGTGCAACCCCAGGACACTGGACTTTAAAACATTGTTCTGACTAGTACATGGCACTACCTTTAACCACTTAGAATAATTTTTAAGTGAAAATATCTTCAAGGGAAGCATTTTTAAAATATATGGTTACTAACGTGTCATGAAAAAGCATTGGAATGTTATATTTTTTGGACTAATACAGATTAATTGAAGTTTTCTAGTAACTCATTAAAACTCTTTTCTCCTCACAGCATTACCAACACTTTTACTATTTTCTTGGGGTAATGTTAGAGTTTAAAAACAAAATTAGATTTGTTCCTTGGCATGAGCAGTGTAAGGTCTGATGTAGTAGCAGCTAGAGCTTCTGTGAACTCTGTCTCCCCGAGAGCAGCAGCAGAGTCAACTGGCTTTTAAACAGAATTGTATTTGCAAGTGGGCAGCAGACTGGAATGTAATTACAGCCAGTAAACACTTCACACGGTTTTCTCTGTCAAATCTGGGAAGCTACTTCCATACCGACACCACTGTAAAATGATGGGCACACAATGTGATAGACACTCAAAACCTATGTGATTGTACAAACCAATGTCACCCCAATAAATTTAATTAAAAATTTGAACAATCCAAGTTGGTCTTGGGGGATGGTCTTTTCTCACGGCTATCAGGCCTCTTTTCTGGACTCGTTGAAAGAGGAGGGCAAAGCAATATAGATCAAACGAGAAAGAAGAGTTCAACTTTTAGGACAGTTTGCAAGGTTTCCAGATATTTCTCAAAAATAGATGCACTTTGACTATCCTGCCTCAATCTCTGTGTGTGTGTGTTTTTGTTTGTTTGTTTGTTTGTTTTGTTTTTAACCTAGTTACTCTCTTTCTTTAAAGGGAATATCTAGATAACATTCTGACTTGCTTTTTGTGAAATTTATCTTTTCTTTTCAGAATGTGGCTGGGGTGAGAGGATCATATCTGGGTTATATTATCAATAATCGATTTGTTATTTATGGGATGAATTCTAGTGTTTTAGAAGGTAAAAATGAGTGTTAGAGCAAAATTTGCTTGTTTTAAATCTTATTTGTCTCCCTAAATTCCAAATGTTAGGGATTTCCTCTATTTTAGAATACCTGAGTATTAAATTAAATAAGATAAAAAGAAGTTAAACATGGCCTGAAGACTGCCTGGTGGAGGAGGAGGAGTGGGAAGAGGATTTGAAGAAACAAATCCTCAGGATGAGCGCTACCATTAGCAAGTTGACAAAAGGAATGAGGAATTGGCAGGTCCGGCAGAAGGTTCTGGATTTTAATGGAAATGGCTAATTGGATTAAGAAAAGTTGAATGTTGTTTGTGATCATCTATTTGTGATTTTATTCTAAATTATGTATTAAAAATCCTTTGGGCTATAGAAACCAAATAATAATAATATAAAATAAAATGTTAAACAGGTTTAATTGAATATTTATTAGATAAACACATTATTTACATGAAAACAAATTGAAACCAAAATGTGAGGTATTGCCTTGCAAAACCGAGGAATGGATCCACTGACAAAAATAATTAAACGAGGCAAAGTTTATTGAGAGAAGCAAGTCCTGGAAAAGGTGCAGCTGAGGTTTCAGGAGCAGGCCAGCCTTCAGAGTTGCCTTTCCTTGTTACAACCGAGTGTTAAAGTTTATTAGTCCACTAGATGCCCAGTGCATGAAATTCCTGCACAGATAGGGTTCCTAGGCCTGGCCTGTGACCAGGGCCATCAGGTTCCCCACCTCCCCGCTTCCTCATTCCCCCACTCCCCCAAAGTTCGCCTGCTATGTTCTGCACTGCCCTCTGGTGGTCAGCGCACATCACAGTGAGCGATCGAACTCCTGGTATCCCAGTTGAAATTCTGAGGGGACACTTTGCATTTTAGCCTTTTATATATAGACTAGAGGCATGGTGCACAAAATTCATGCATGGGGGGGGGGTTGTCCCTCAGCCCAGCCTGCACCCTCTCCAAGCTGGGACCCCTTGAGGGATGTCTGACTTCCCATTTAGGCCCGATCCTGGTGGGATGGGAAGTTGGACATTCCTCTCACAATCCAGGACTGCTGGCTCCCAACTGCTTGCCTGCCTGCCTTCCTGATTGCCCCTAACTGCTTCTGCCTGCAGCCTGATCACCCCTAACCACTCCCCTGCCAGCCTGGTCACCTCTAACTGCCCTCCCCTGCAGGCCTGGTTCCCCCCAGCTTCTCTCCCCTGCAGGCCTGGGTCCCCTCCAACTGCCATTCCCTGCAGGCCTAGTCATCTCCAACTTCCCTCTTCTGCCGGCCTGGTAACCACTAACTGCCCTCCCCTGCAAGCTTGATCACCCCCAACTGCCCTCCTTTGCAGGCCTGATCCCTCCCAACTGCCCTCCCCTGCTGGCCACCTTGTGGTGGCCATCTTGTGTCCACATGGGGGGCAGGATCTTTGACCACATGGTGGCAGCCATCTTGTGTGTTGGAGTGATGGTCAATCTGCATATTACTCTTTTATTAGATAGGATAGAGGCCTGGTGCATGGGTGGCAGCCAGCTGGTTTTCCCTGAAGGGTGTCCCTTGGGGCATGGGGCATTCCCTTGGGGCATGGGGCAGCCTGGGAAAGGGGCCTGTGGCGGTTTGCAGGCTGGCCACGTCCCCTGGCGACCCAAGTGGATGCCCTGGTATCTGGGATTTATTTATCTTCTACAGTTGAAACTTTGTAGCCTTAAGTGGAGGCCAAGGCAGGCCAGGGCTTCAGAAGCTTGGTTTCCTCCATTGCCCATGGCAACCCTAGCCTCCTGCTCTCTCCAGCTCAGTGGCTCCCACCATTTTTGTTGGGATTTATTTATCTTCTATCATTGAAACTTTGTAGCCTAAAGTGAAGGCCTGGGCCGGCCAAGGTGTGGGGAAAGCTTGGCTTCCTCCATCACCAGGGAAACCCAAGCCTCCTCCAGCTCTCTCTGTGGCCGCAACCATCTTGGTTGGGTTAATTTGCATACTTGCTCCTGTTTGGCTGGTGGGTGTGCCTGGTGTGCATGGCTTGTGGGTGTAGCAGAGTGATGGTTAATTTGCATATTACTCTTTTATTAGATAGGATGTGTAGAGTCCCACATGGCTATAAGTCATATGGGTGCAGGGGATGTGCTCCCCAGCCACAAATGTCAGAAGCCCATATGCACTGGGGAGAGAGATAGAGGACAAAAGGAAGGACACACTTTTTAATTTAGGGGGTGGATACTATGTTGTTAACTCCTGATTAGTCTTTTCAAAGAATTCTGCCTTAGCAACATCCTTGGGATTGGTTTGTATGCCTTACTGGCTTGTTATTCGTTATCAGCACACTTCCTGTCAGTAATATCCATACATTTTAAAATTCATGCCTTGGGAGCACACCCTTCCTTCCCCACCCACTTGGGGTGCCTTAGTAACTTCAGCCAACTGAGTTTCTTTTTTAAAAAATATGTTTCATTGATTTTTTTACAGAGAGGAAGGGAGAGGGATAAAGAGTTAGAAACATCAATGATTGAGAAACATTGATCAGCTTCCTCCTGCACATACTGGGGATGTGCCCACAACCAAGGTACATGCCCTTGACCAGAATCGAAACTGTGACCCTTCAGTCCATAAGCCAGTGCTCTATCCACTGAGCCAAACTGGTTAGGGCTGAGTTTCTAGGTTCTTTTTTCCCTTTCCATGGTCCCACCCCATCTACCTAGCTTCCTTCTGTCTCTTCAAAGTCACCTATTATATGAAGCCAGACTCTCTCATCAAAATGCTTTGGCAAGGGCTGTGGATGATTTGTGGACATTAAAGTAAGTCCTGGGAGAAGAAAGATAACTAGGGCTATCAGTGTCAATCAGCATTCTATTAAAAAAAAAGAGCATGCTAACATCATAATTGACTATTATTTTCAAAGAAGCACTTCCCATATAACACTTCTCCAGAATTAGTATTCATTATGCAAAAAATATAGACCAAGTTGAAGAAAAATGTTTACTTCTGAAGTAGAAAGTAAACCTTAGAAAATTTTCCATTCATTTTTAAAAATAATGTTTCAACTTCTCTTACTACAATAAATTTTATTATATTGGAAATAAAATGGCATAAATGCAATTTATTTTTCTGACATTTATATGTTTGTTTTATTTCCCCATTTAGTTTTATAGGAACCAAAAAAACTGAATTAGTTAGAAAACTGCTCCTCTGTTTAAAAATGCTTTCTGTGCAATCGATATGTATTTTATTGATATGAGATCAACATTAGTAATACTGTTTGTCGATGTGCACCAGCGTTTATCTTTCAATGGTATCCCATTAACATTTTTCAATCAAATATTTAGTGTGGATAAAAAAGGGGCCACATGCTAACCCTGACAAGCTCAGGGGAGGCCTGTAGGGCAGCCTTACAAACTCAGAGACTGAAAGCAACCACATAGGATCATCTGAAATAAAAACTTTCTAACTAAAAGCGAACATGGTGGGTTGTCACATCTTAGTCCAGTATCTTCCCTGATAAAGGTCCATCTTTACCTTAACTTAGCCTTTCTCTTGTTCTATTTATCCATGACTCATTTGTTGTTTCTTGTGTGTGACCCTAAAGGGGGTCGAGCCTGCAACCTTGGCGTACCAGGACAGTGATCTAACCAACTGAACCTCCAGGCCAGGGCGATACTTTATAACTATTTTATAAATAGAAATAAGTGAACAAATTAAATTCTTATTTTTGTCTGACACAAAAATAAAATGACCACAGGTCTCAGTTTTGCCCCCCAAGATATGAGTACCCTCTAAAACATAGTAAGGTTAGTTTCACATTTTTGCAAATATACATAATAGAGATGGTGTTTGCAGGTCTCCAAGGCCCCCTCAGGATCAGTAATTTGCTAGGAGGACAAAACTATATTGCAGGTACAGTTTCCTACAGAAAAAAAAAACACAGACTAATTCCAGCAGAGCTGAAAGATGCATAGGGAGAGTTAGGCATGAGCTTCCAGCTGTCCTCTCCCAGTGGGGTCACAGTAACAATTCCTAATAATCCCAGCACTAATCCCAGTATGATGACACACATGAAGTGTTACCAGCTAAGGAAACTGTATTAGCCTTTGTGTTCAGGGTTTTTACTGGGGTTGGTCACATAGGCATGGCTGACTATGCCTGTGGCTGATATTAGTCTCAGTGGGCAACTGCTCCAAAGGTCAAACTGATACCATGTGGCCCAAGAGCACCACCAGAAATCACTTGGCTGGTATATAAACGAAGCGGCAAAGCCTGACTTCTCAGGTAAAACAAAGACACTCTCATCATGCAGGGCTTATAGGTTATCTCCAGGAGTCAGGCAGGGCCAGACTTTCAATGGACTGTGCCAGCTGTGGACACCCAATCCTGCTGAACTGATTATCCACGGCACAGAGACAGAGAGCAATGGGTAAAGCAAAACTGGCCAGTGTTAATCTTACCTGTAAGATTTACAAGTATGTCCAAGTTTAATATATGCTGGCATCAATCTGTGCACATTATCCACATCATGAACTGCCCTCCCTGTCATTCTTTTCCTTCATTCCTATATATTTCCCACTGAAGTCTGATCCTGCTTCCATGTATGTTTGGGAGAACTGTGATGCAGCTCCCAGGCAAGGCAACACAATTAGACAAAAAAGCATTCTGGGGAAAGATGACGACTTGGAGGTGTCAGCAAAAAAAAAAAAAAAAAAAAAAAAAAAAAAACACTGTAGAAAAATATAGTAGGGACAATTCTAGGATTTGTAAATAAAAACAGATTTTTGAATAATCTGCATAAAGATGTAAACAGAAGCTTTAAGGCACAGATTAAAATGGGTTGTCTGAAAGAGAAAAGGGGTTAGAAGTTACTGCTATTATTTTCCTCATGTGTATTCCTTATTTAATTTATTTGAGTTAGACTTTAAGATTGAAATCTCCCCACCTTCTGTTCCACTAAAGGCCAGCCTTTTAGAGAACTCTCTGGTCACAGGTTGCTGTCTGTGGACCCCAAAGGACTGGACTAGCCCTCCCTTGAACAGTTGCTTCAGTGCAACTTGGCTGTTTCCAGTTGGGGATTTCTCCTATAACTTTGAAAGTATTTATCTCGATTATGTGGACAAATCTATAGTGCTGAGATAGAATATACATTACATTTGTATGCATGCATGCACACAAGTGAATGTATGTGTTCTTAAGCAATATCTCCTGCAATGGTGATCATTTTAATTGTCTGCTATATGCATGGGGCAGTATCCAACTGTGGTTTCCAAATGTTGGATTCCTAGAGCAGCTTTGTAAAACACAGTTGTATCGGTGACTTAACAGCGACACTTAAGGAGAAGTCACTTGTGCTAAGCACCAATTTCAGAGCGGAACTTATTTTCTCACAGTGCTACAACTTGTGAAGTAGGTAATATTGATCGACATTTTTGCATGTGAGGAAACTGGACCTTAGATCAATTTAGCTGAGAGCTGAAATTGCAATCTGGTAGGAGGCTGAAATAGGACTTACACTCAGGTTTTCTCATTCCAAAGTCCTTTTATGTCAACAACGATACAGTATTCAGTATTGTTTCTCAGACCAGAGCCTCCACCGAGAGAGAGAGAGAGAGAGAGAGAGAGAGAGAGAGAGAGAGAGAGAGAGAGAGAGAGAGAGATCCTGCCCTTCTGCAGGCTGATACAATGCTGATGTCTCTACTGACAAGAATGTATCAGAAAACAGGTCATTGTGAACAGACATGCATGGCTTGCTTAATATAGATCAAAAATCTCCAATATAATGTAACTCTGATCCATAAGCTTTAGCTATTTGCCTACACTAATAATGTTTTGCATGCTAGTTGATTCATGCCAGTGCTTGTCCTAATATTATATGTTTATGCATTTTTCCTTCATGGAGCAATTTACTATGATTTCATCACACAGGACAGGTGAGCGGGAGGCAGGGCACATGAACTCCATGCCCCTACCAAATGTCTGCCTGGGGCACATGCAAATGGTGACATCATCAAGTTCAGACAGGCGGCTGCTGACTGCCAAGGTGACGTGGGACACAGATGGGAAACAAATCTGGGGTGATGATCCTAACTCCCATGCAGGATGGGGAAACAATTCCCATTTCTGTGTACTTTCTTGAATTATAACCACATGGAAAAAATCTTTTAAAAAGCAAAGGACTAAAAGCTTAAGAGAATAAGAGATGGGAGGCCAGTGGAAGCCTTACCATGGTAGGTGTATGTGCCTCCTGCTCCTCAGCCTCCTCCCTTCTTGAAGCTTCCAGTGGGGATACCCACAGGTGGGTCCATAAAAGAAGGTTCCAGGCTTGGGCAAGGACTCTGGGAGGCCAGAGGGGCACAAGTTGGGAGAGAGAAAAATGCCTACTGGTATCAGGTTTGATTCCAGGGAGTGAGGGCACAAGATCCTCAACCTATTGAGGTTGAGTCCTTATAGGCCCAAGACCTGTGCACTGGCAGTCACAGGGGCAGCTCCTGCAGGAGCCACAGGAAGGAGGGCCACATGGTGGCTTCCAGCTGCCAGCAGTTCTTCAGGACCCCTACCTCCAGGTGGGCATCCATCGGGATATCCACCTTGTAGTGTGCACCCCTTCTCCACCTAAGGGACAATGCACTTCAAGGTTAGTCCTGAATAAAACACTGACCCAAAGGAGTAGATTTCCCAGAGGAGGAACCTACACCTCAGACTTGGTGGAGAATATCTTCACTCTCACGGCCACAGGTGCTGTGCGCTTGACCTGCAGCTTGTCTTTGTCCCTGTTCTAGAGACTTCCTTGATGAGCTTGCAGTCGCTGACATTGGCCACTTTGTTCCAGGACACCGGCACATTGTGGAAAGACTGGTCTCAGTCCAGAAGTTGTTGCCCTCCAGATATTCCATGGCCTTGAAGACATCCAGTGAGAACTTGAGTAGACAGTCTCTGTCCAGCATCAATAGACTCTGGCCCAGCAGAAAAATCCACCAGGCTTCCCTCCTCTAGGTACTCAGTGACTAAGTAGAGCCCGCCTCTTTCCTCCACAATCACACCCAGAAGCCACACGTGGCTCCATGCCAAAGCTGTGTCATGGCCAAGGCTACAGCCGGAAAGGCCTGGGCAGTGATGTTAATCCTTAATGCATTGCAGAGAGAATGTGTTTCCTTCGGTCACTTCCAGCATCGGGTCCTCCTATTTCCTCCTCCCAGTGATCTGCAGTAGTTTCAGGTTTGTCATGGTCAGCGCCCAGCTCCTATGAGAGACCTCATCCTGAGCCTGCACTGTGCCCTCTATGACCTTTGGCCTGATGAAGCTAGTACAGCATCTATGGTGTCTGAGGGTTATTGATGATCCACCAGCAGCATGAGACTCTCCAAGGGCACCTCCTTGTCACTGCTGAGCTTGCTGTCCTGGTGCCTTGGCACAGAACGGTTAATGTAATAGTGCTCCACCTTGCTTCACAGCACACACAGTGTATAATCCCTGGGGTAGCTGATGCTCTCCCCCACCAGGAACAGGCCTGTCTGCAGGGTGCATGGAAGTTTCCCAACCAGGGAGCCTGCTAGTGCTGTCGGTCGCTGTCCATGGTGCTGCTGCGGTGCTTCTCTCTGCTGAGAGCTCAACCTCCTCCAAGAGGCACTGCTAGTTCCCCTGGGGGCAGGGCTGGCATCCTATTCCTGAACCATGACCTGGAGGTAACCTTGTTAGTTTTGTTGTATTTCAAACTGTTTTCTAGTGATCCTCTTTTCTGAAAAAAGATAATTTTTTCTTTTTTTTTAAATTATTTAAACTGAGTGCTGAGACACTACTGAGGTTTCTTTTGAGGGTGTTTTTTTTTAATTACAAAGTTCATTTCATTTTTTGAAATATTTTTATTGATTTTTAGAGCTAGAGGGAAGGAGAGGGGGAGAGAGAGAGCACACTGATGTGAGAGAGAAACATCAATCGAGTGCCACCTGCATGCCCCCTACCAGGGATTGAATTGGCAACCCCTCAGCATCTGGGACAATGCCCAACCAACTGAACCACCCTGGCCAGGGCCCTCCTGTGGTGTTATAATAGTTTTTACTTTCTTTCTCTCTGTATTTCTTTTCATTGTCTTTGTGTGGGGAGGAGGGGCATGGTTGTGTTTGTTTGTTTGTTTGTTTTAAGAAAATTAAATTTACTTCTGGGGGCCTTACTGGCTAACCTGGCCTGTGGCGAGGCCTGGCTAAAACTGCTCTCCGGCCCAGCCCACTTTGTGGAGGCTTGTCTCCGAGAAGGCACCTTCCTCTCCTGAGGTGGTCATAGGGATGGCAGTAGGGGGAGTTAGGGTCACACCCCATGTCTGTGATGCCTATAGCAAAGAGAAAACCTGATGAAATACATTTCTGAGGGGTGGGAGGAGCACAATAAATGTTGGTTTTCCCCCAAATAACTACGTATTGCATACCATTTATATATGTTTCTATTAGCCAAGTTTTTAGTATGGAAATATATATTTGAAGATATAATTTATATGTAACAAGATTATATATAATAGATTATACATATAATGGTTGTATATAGATAGATAATATGATATATGACAAAAACTGTATGAAAATGAATTGAATACCTTTAAATTTTTTAAATTAAAATATGAAAAAAAACTTAGTTATGAATATTTGGAAAGGTTACCATGTAAATTATGTACTTGGTCTTTAGAAGTCTTCAAATGTAATTTATACCTCATAGTTCCATGATAATACAGATCTAATTCACCCAAAGGCAGGAAAATTGAGATTTAAGCTAACTCTCATCATAGAATACTAAAACTTCTTTTCTTAAAAATGGTTATTATTAAGTAAAAGTTAAACTTCCATCCAAAAAAATACTGCAATTTTAAATGTGAAAATTTAACATTTATTAATTGAGTAATAAGGTTTTATTTATTTATTTAGAAAAAAATGTTACTACTTACTATTGGAGAAGCCAAATACTTGGTTATGAGAATAAAATACTAGAGATAATCCCTGATTTCAGCAAGGTGATAGAAAATTCAAGGCAGCATACAGGTTCCCAGAAAATCTCAGTTGAACATAAGTATTGGGAATATAATCAGGGTATTAATTAAGTTCAAAGAAGGGACATCAAAATAGACAATTTATTTCTTCCCAGGATTGTTGGGGTATAATAAACAAATTAAAATTATATATTTAAAGCATACACTGCAATGATTTGATATATGTGTACATTATGAAATAATCACCGACATTCATCACATAGTTACCTTGTGTGTGTGTTTGAGAACACTTCAGATGTATTGTCTTAGCAAATTTTATATATAGAATATAGCATTATTAAGTCACCAAACTATGCATTAGATTTCCAGAATTATTCATCTTATAACTGAAAGCCTGAACCCTTTGACCAAGTTAAGTGGCTTTGTTATGTTTTTTGTTATATAGCCTTTGTACAGAGAATTTAAAAGTATTTTATATCTAATTTGTATATGTCCACATTCTGAATTATTTTCTGTTTTTGTCCCCCAGAGTTGTATAAAAAGAAAAAAGAGATAAGTTAACATTTCCCATGTATCATGCCTGATATGGTAAGTTAAACTACCTTCTCTTACAACCTCCCCTCCTCAAGCCACAGGAGTAAAAAGTTATGAGGTAGGATGAAAATTACAGGTATGTATAATGTGAGATGAATTTATCACGCATTTCTGTAGCTGCAAACACTCATTTTACCCAAAGTCCTTTTTATCTGCAATTTAGCAAGAATCCAATTACTGAGCATGAGTTTACTACCTCATAAATAACATCCTCTTAGGTTTCCAATCACACCATTCCTGTTCTGTATTTTGTCAGCAAAAGTCTTGTTTTTAAAAATAATACTTCAGCCATCTGCTTACCCATATGTGCTACACATCAGTGAATGTTAGATTCTCTGCAAGTTTTATAGATGTAGGTACCACAAACCTTGGATGTGTTTTCTCTCATAATTAGCATTTTATAACCACATTAAATTGATCACAGGTAAACTGTTTCATTTTGGTACGCTATTTTGATTGTAATCAGATTACTAGCTAGAAAGTAAACTTGTAGCCAATATATTTTAGTTATAAAGAGTTTTCTTTCTTCTTTTATAGCAAATGCATTATTTTAAAGGTCACACTTGTCAGACCCATAAACTAAATCCCAGACTTGCAATGTAAGGCATCCCTTGAAGGATCCATCGGTGTTTACACTGGGGTAAAGAATGTTATCTTAGCAACTCCATCAATTACAATGGCTGATGATGTCATTGTAATCTCTAGGACTGGCTCCTCCCAAGTGAAAGGGAAAAAGCTTGCTCAAGGATTCAGTTTTCAATTTTCATGTTCTCCTAAGTCAAATGTATGGTTTGCGTTTTTTTACAATTTCTTTTTCCTAAAAAACAAACAAACAAACGAAACAAAACACATGATAAACTGTAAATATATGTATAGTTGGATCTGAAGTTATAATATCATTCCAATTGAGAAACTTCTATTTATAGATGAATTAGGGAAATTTTAAATCCCTTGCAAACCTGTCAGATTTAGACTTCAATGGCTTTATAACACAAGCATGAGGGAGAAAACTTCACCTCTTGTTTTTTAATAACCCATGTTTTCATGGTTAAAATGTAAGTTGAATAATTACACATAAAATGTGCCACAATATTGTTGCACTTCATGATTTTTGATGCACTTCTTTTTTGCTGTCATTCCATTATAAGTAAAATTCTCTTTGTTTTATGTTTTGACCTATGAGTGTATTGTATGAATGTCAGCTTTGGGTTATCTATTAGCAAAACTGATTTTTTTCCAATTCTGTCCAAAGTTTTGTGTCTTTGATGCTTTCTTCTTTTCCGAGAGATTTATTTAAATTGTATCTTCACAATATTGGGAATTGTGCAATGTATGTCTTTTTCATTTGATTTCTTACCTGGATCTACTCTAGAAACCTTACCCTAGCATATAGTTAAGAAAAAGTTCAAATTTTTCAGGTTTCATTAAAAACCTTCATGGAATAATTTTACTTTGGTACTAAATGTTTAGGGCTCCTGCTTTCACTTTAAAGTTGTCCGCTATGAATTGGCCTTATCATTCCTGGTCATTGATAAAAATTAAAGGATGACTTCTTACACCCCACCCCAGTTTTTCAAGACTTTTTTTTTTAACGTTTTTTATTGGGATGGTTGTTTACAGATTTTATTGCCTGAAAAAAAGAACTGAGTAAGGCTACTCTTGAGAGTAGTTCATTATAAGAATAAATACACTTATTCTTGACATCTTTTCATAAGTAAGTTAATAAAAGGTTCTTATTATGCACAACCTCTTTCAAATGTGAATTTTAAAGAACAGCCAAATGCAGAAGCTCGTATAACTTTACCTTAGTTATACTAGTTGCTTAGAATTCTTAATAGATCTGATCATAGCTAGATGGTAATAAAATTAAGACTCTTTGATCCTAAATGTAGTCTGGTGCTACATACAGGAAAACTGAAGATAACTAATAAAATGAAAATTTTTCTAATATAATACACGTAAAAGGACTAACTCAGACTTTGACTTCCACTTGTCATTCTTTTCATTAAAATTGGCTTCCATATTGGTTGCTTAAATGTATCATATAAACAGTGTACTATGCACTTTGCAACCATCTATTTAATCTTGAAAGCAAAATAGTAGCTGTGAAGCAGCAACTATTTTATCTGTACTTTGTGGAAAATAAATTGAGGCTGTAGAGATTAATATTTGTCTTTATCAAATTCATATCATAGGAAAGTAATGTGAATAACTTTAGTACCTACTGCTACATTTTCCCAAAACATGTGAGTGTGCATGTGTGTGTGCGCATGTGTGTGTGTATGCATGTATGTGAACGGCTGTATTTACAGTCTGTCCTATTACATGCCCAAAGGCCCTAAAGAACCACATAATTAAAAAGTCAGTTTGTGGTGATGAGGTTTAGACTTACAAAAGAGTCTTAAGGAAGTCTGGGTTTATTCTAATTAAGTAAACTACCAGGGTGATAAATGAAATTCTGTGCTTGGCAAACTCTCTTTGCTTTTGCATGGCGTTATATTTGTGGATGAAATGTTCTGAGGATGAATGTTAAAAGCCCTTGTGATTCCTAGACCCTCTCCAGAATTATTTTCTGAAAACACTCTGCTGTCTGGCAGCTGCTTTGCAGCCTGAAAGAGCAGTTTAATTGGCATCACATAACGTTATGACTGAGAGATTTATTCCTCTCTCCACAAAATCCCTCCCCTCTTTTCATCTATTAGCAGAAATGTTTGAGTTAATATTACAGGCATTTCTTATGATAACCTGTTTGGGGCCATAGTACAGTGAAATTTCCAGTCTTCTTCCATAAAAAAAACAAACAAACAAACAAACGTGAGAATCAAGCTCTGCCAAAAAATTAAAGTTTTATTTTATGTTTTTTATTTTATAATTTTTTTTGGTTTTGATCTTGTCTACTGTTAATATGACTCGATAAAGTTGAGGTAGAATTTATTTTGATAGACATACTTTGTCCATATTAGTATATGCATTACATTTACAGAGAAGAAATGTCTCCTATATTACTACCCACTGGAATTGTCTCTGTAGCTCAGACAATTTGAAGCTTTCAGATCATTTGAAGTAAACATCCTGGGTTATTTACCAGAGAGGCGCTCACATCATTAGCAACATGCCTGTGTTTGTTTTAAGTCTAAGCATCTCTGCCATGGCTCCGTGGATTAATCTTTAATAAGTACAAAATGTGAAGTGGTAGAATAGTGACTAAGAACCAGGGCTTTGAAGTCAGATGTATCTGAATTCCACCTCTTCTTTTATGGTTCCAAGTCCTTGATCAGATTATTTGTCCTCTTTTATGTTTAGTTCATTCATCAATAAGATTAGGAATATTAAGAACAAATGAAGAACTATAAGCAAAAAGCTTACTACAGTGCTTGCCAGACACCTATTATGCAGTAAGTTAACAGCAGTTAACTGCTGCAATAAAATCTATATTAATAAAAGGGTAATATTCTAATTAGACCAGATCGACTGCATGTCTTCCAGAGATTATTCTGGACATCCTTCCTGACAAAGCCAGGGCCCAGGCGAAGCTGCCCAGTATCCTGAGTTCCAGGGGTTGAGGCAGAGGCAGTTAGGGGCAAGCAGGCAGGAAGGCGAGCCATTAGGGGTGATCAGGCAGGCAGGTGAGCAGTTAAGGGCAATCAGGCAGGCAGTCAGAGGCAGTTAGGGGCGATCAGGCAAGTAGGTGAGGGGTTAGGGAAGGTCAGGCAGGCAGACAGAGTGGTTTGTGGCAATCAGGCAGACAGTGGTTAGGAGCCAGAGGTCCCAGATTGCGAGAGGGTGCAGGCTGGGCTGAGGGACCCCTTTCATGCACAAATTCCATGTACCGAGCCTCTACTCTATAATAATAAAAGGGTAATATGCTAATTAGGCCAGACATCCTTTCAAACATCATTCTGGATGTCCTTCCTGATGAAGCTGAGGCCAGAGGGAAGCCAGCCTGGGTCCCAGGTGCCTGTGGGTAGCTGGAGGAGGAAAGCAGCCCAGGTCCCGGGTGCCTGCCGGCTGAAGGAGGAGGGAAACCTGGGTTCTAGGTGCTGGAGGGAAGCCAGTGCCAGCAACTGGGGGAAGGAAGGCCTATTTTGCAGGAATTTTCATGCACCAGGCCTCTAGTAACATAATAAAAGAGTTAATACTACTGTAAGCCAAGAGCCAACAAGTAATAATTTTCAGAGAAATTGTCCCAATTTGAAGGAACTAAGAAAAGGATCACAGATCTGTGGTATCTTAGATCTGGAATTTGGCTATCCTATATAATCTACACTAATAAAAGAGAAACATGCAAATTGACTGTCACTTCAACACACAAGATGGCTGCCCCTATGTGGTCAAAGATGGCGGCCCCCATGTGGGCCCAAGATGGCCACCACAAGATGGCCAGCAGGGGAGGGCAATTGGGGGTGATAAAGACTACAGGGGAGGGTAGTTAGGGGTGACCAAGCCAGCAGAAGAGGGCAGTTGGGGGGGGACCCAGGCCTGCAGGGGAGAGCAGTTGGGGGGGGGACCAGGCCTGCAGGGGAGGGCAGTTAGGGGCAATCAGGCTGGCAGGGGAGTGGTTAGGGGGTGATCAGGCTGTCAGGTAGAAGCGGTTAGGGGCAATCAGGAAGGCAGGCAGGCGAGCAGTTGGGAGCCAGCAGTCCTGGATTGTGAGAGGGATGTCCGACTGCCCATTTAGGCCCGATCCTACCTGAATCAGGCTTAAAAGGGCAGTCGGACATCCCTCGAAGGGTCCCAGATTGGAGACGGTACAAGCTGGGCTGAGGGACACACAGCCCCCTACTCCATGCATGAATTTCATGCACCGGGCCTCTAGTCCTACATAAGAGAGGAATATGCTAATTATCTGTGATGTAACAACCAACCACGTAACAACCTTATCACAGATCTGAAGGAGGGTGGGGCAGTGAACTACAAGCGAGCGGCAGAGAGCTACAGGATGGGGCAGGGCAGCAAGCTATGAGGGAGTGTGGGGGGAGCTTACAGGAGGGCGGCAGCAACCTATTGGTGCATGTATTGGTGCACAGGGCTACTAGTTAAATAATAATTAAACTTACAGGTGAAATAAAATGTCAAGGACACCTATACTTAACTAGTAGTTTCAGATAGATAAAAATGTTATTTTAGACTTTAAAGTGGATAAATTATTTTCTGAATGCAAAATAAGAAAGTTTTTGCTCAGCTGGTGTGGCTCAGTGGTTGAGTATAGACCTATGAACCAGAAGGTCACAGTTTGATTCCCAGTCAGGGCACATGACTGGATTGTGGGCTCCATCCTCAGTAGGGGGTGTACCGGAGGGAGCCAATCAATGATTCTCTGTCATCATTGATGTTTCTATCTCTTTCTTCCTTTCCCATTCTGAAATCAATAAAGACATATTTAAATAAACAAAAACTTAAGAAAGCTTTACATTTAATCTATCAGGTTTTGTGACAGTTTTAATGCATTTTTATTATACCATCTGATTTCCAAGTAAATTTGAAAACAGAAGATATCAAGGTGCTTCTTTTTTGTGGCTGGCATATAAATTATATCAGAAGTAAAATAAAACAATGGCTAATGGAAATGCTGTATGCCTCTGGAGTGTTAGTTTAACAGTAGAGCACTATGTTCCTTATATTCATAGTTAACTATAAAACTGTTTTCCCTCTATGATTAAATTATTTCTGATATCCCTACCTATTGTACTAATTGGACAGAATACCCTCACTTGGTAGAATGTGCCAGCTTTAAATATTATACAAGATTTTGGAGAGTGCAAGAGGCTGAATTAAAGGTACATGGACCTTAGGAAATCTTTTAAATATTACATCCCATTCCTTCTAACAATTTTCTGATAAAATACTGTATAAAACAGAAAATATATTAAATGAAAGCTACCTTTGTAATAAAAGTCTCTACTTTTACTGGTTCTTATCTTATAATCCAGTTATTTCAAATTATACCTATATGTAATTTCTATGATATATATATATATATACACACACACATATATATATATATATATAGTATATATGTGCATATACTTATACATACCAAAACACACCTATGTATAACACAAATAGGTTGATCATTATCCTATATTATATTATAACTAATAACTGGAAAAATAGCTATTTTGTTATGCAGTTATTTTAAAATTTCTAATAAAACCCTGATTTAAAGAAATAACCACTTTAGTCGATATTATAATATTATGGCAAAATGCACTTTAGTTTTATTTCACTTTTTTAAAAATTTATCTTTATTGTTGAAAGTATTACAGGTGTCCCTCCATTGATGTCCCCATCCCCACTTCTGCCCACTCTCCAGCCTTCACTGCACTATTGTCTGTGTCCATGGGTTATGCATGTATGCATATAAGTTTTTTGGTTAATCTCTTCCATCCCACCCCACCCTCTTCCTTCTGAGAATTATCAGTCTGCTGTATGCTTCTATGTATCTGGATCTATTTTGTTGAATACCTGTTCTTATCATTACAATGTAAATCAGAATGTTTTATTCACCTTTTATGTAACTACAACGTGTGAAGATAAATCAAGATATGGATAGGATATGGTTCCTATCATTTAGATTTTAGAAGTTCTTGAAAACCTTTGGCATTTATCTTTAACATGAAATATTGAAGTCAAAATTACATGGATATTTTTTATTAGAGTACAAATTTAGGAATTCTTACTAACCCATAAGCAAAACCTCCAAGTTCTTGGATTGAAAGATCAATATTTGTTTTTTTTTAATCATTTTATACTGTACATTGTGTTAAAAATTTAACTATAGCTAAAAAAGCTCATTTAACTAAGGCTTTCTGTTAGTTGGGTTCTGGTTTTATAAAATTGCTGTGATTATGTATTTATCACTGTCAAAGGACTTTAAGGTTTTTGCAGAACCTTAAAACAATAATGTTTATGGCAACACTTTTTTCTTAGAATACTTAGATATCTAATGGTTCAAAGATATTATTGCTAATTAACATTTATTTACTTCCCAAGGGTTATATTTGATCATAATAAATACCTTTTGATTTGGAGATGTCTTCTTTTACGTATTAAGACTATATATATTTGACAAAAAATAACATAGATAAATACAAAAGGTGTTGGCATTAAAATACTTAATTCATCACATTAGCAAACATACACAAACATTAAAAAAATTATACGCCTTCACAAACATATTTTATATCTATCTATGTATCATATACAGAAAAAGCCAAGGACCTCTTCATTTTAAATGTTCTAATTGGTTTTGGTCTTTGCAACTATTTCTGTGTAATTTTATGCTTATATATTACTGATACATTCATTTCATTTCTATTCTACACTAGAGGCCTGGTGCATGAAATCCATGTATGGGTAGGTCCCTAGGCCTGGTGGGCCATCAGGGCCGATAAGTTTCCCTGCCTTTCCGCCTCCCCACCTCCTCCTTCCTTCGCTCCCTTGCGCCCTGCCGCCTTCTGCTGTTTGCCTGCCATGTTCCACGTCATCCCCTGGTGGTCAGTGCACATCAAAGTGAGCAATGGAACTCCCATTTTCCTGCCAAACTCCTGAGGAGATGCTTTGCATATTAGCCTTTTATATATAGAGAGATTTTTTGCTTTACATCATTTCTATATAAATGTGATCAAAATAACTATTAATGACATTTTACATTATTCTATTACAGCATATTATTTTTCTATACATAACATATGCTTACTATTTTTACAGTGGCAGTGAAATCCATCAAATAAATGTACAAATAATTTACTTATTTTCTTTATTATAAGATATATAAAGTATTTCTAAGTTTAAAATTATAATATATAATTCTATGTATATAAGATTATTTAACTAGATAAGTCATTAAATATATAATTACTGAATCAAAATGTTAAGACTGTTTCGATAAGCAATAAAATTACTTTCTAAATTTTGCCTATCAAAAAACAGTTTTATGGTCCTCTGGCCATCCGTTGGTATTCTCAAACTTCATCATCTTTTTCTTGTTTATTTATTAGCATCTAGAAACTTTTTATTCATATTTGAAAACTAATAGTCATTTTAAGAACAAAATGTTCTTTAAAAGTGCATATGAATTTATTTCCCTGGATAGGCTTAGAGCACCATATTGGAGATTGCAGCAATAAATGCTCTCTTACTGTCTAATGAATTTATTCAACACCAAATTTTAAAAAAAAGCCATTTTCAGGTCACAGTGTTTTTATTCTCAGAGATGTGAAAAATTACCAGCATTAGAAGTTGAATAAGAAGAATTAATTTGATTGCAACTGGTGAATGACATGGTGCTGAAAGCTGATGATCAGTCTAATGTTGATCTTTGACCCTGCAGCCCCATAAAATGTCACCCACAGGTCTTCCAGATGACTAATAGTTACAGTGGATGCTTCCAGTTGTCATGGGCTTTGTGTGGTGACAAACTGTGTGTCTAGGCCTGTTTCATGTCGATTCCCTTGTCAGTTATATGTCATTCCAAAGAGGCCTCACATCAGCCAGGGTACTTGTTTCAAATTGGCTATAAGCAAGCAGATCTAGAGGCCATGTGTCCAGGACAGAGGTTTAAGGCAAGAGGTGAAGTTCAAAAAGTCCATGTCAGATTTTAACCTGTGCCTGAATGTCTCCCAGATCTACCAAAGCCAGTGGTTGGTACACGGGCTCTTGTGCTTCTGCTTCTGATTTAGGACACAGTTGCTCTTTTTCTTCAGGTCACAATATTTGCAGATTTAGCCAATGTTATAAGAGCTTCCAGAGGAACTACTCTTTGAAGATGGCTTCCCTGGCCTGCATACTAATAGTTATTTTCCCTAAGGGCAGGGGAGGAGAGCTGGACAAGTCTGAGGAAGGAGGTCAAAAGTTACATGAAAGATTAGTCTGATATTAGTTTACTTTGAGCTAATCAAAGCCAGATGGCACCAAATTATTGCACAAGGCCCAAATGTCACCAAAAAATATGGCCCCGTCCTCACTTTCATGCTAAAATGTAGAGTTCATCCGTTTCATGAAGCTTTTTCTTTGAGTCTTTAGCTCCCAGAATAAATTATCTAAATTAACCTTAGAAAAGTAAGCATTATAAAAATTATGACTCTGCACATGTCCCTGAGACTAAAATATCTATAAATCAATATCGGGTAAAAATATGACAAAAATAATTTTTAGCTCTGTGCCCCATTTGTCAAATGGCCAGATGTCTAGGATAAAATGTTTTTCTCTCATAATTTTTTTTTCTTTCAAATACTAAGGATTGATCATTTTGATAATCCTTAGACACTTATAAAATGTAGGAACTTGAAATGTGTTTTTATTATGGAGTTGTTAGGTATGTACATTAGTCAAGGAGCCATTCCATCATTTTATATTTTAAACAAAAAGTTCAAGAGAAATCATGGTTACCTTTTGAGAACATTGCTGGATAACTGCATGTTGCTAAGCATATTAGAAAGCAACCTGTAAAAGTGTGTTAATGACTGTTGATTTGATGTGCCAGATGTGCCATTTATTCCACCAACAAAACAAAAGAAAGATAATTGAAATATTTTTTATCTTAGCAGTTAGTCCCCAGTGAGAATGATTTATATCTGAAAATGCTTTGGAGTTATAGAGTAGAAACTAAAAGAAGAAAGTATTAATAAATGAGGGGAGGGGCATGCATGCTGGAGATTATTGTCTATGTAAATCCATCATTGTAATGCTCACAATGGTCCCTACCCAGGATAAAGGTCTCACTGTCTTTTCATAATAAAGTAGATTTATTATAAAAAGCTATAAATAATAGGTCAAAAGAAAACAAAAAAACCTTCCATAGAATCAAAATTGAAACAATCTTTCCTTCTCCAAGTCACCTTCTGCGGTTAGAAGAATAGAGTGAAGGTTAGAAAACAGGTGAAGAATGAACACTGGAGTCAAACCACTAGGGTTTGAATTTTGCCTCAACTAATTTCTAGCTGTCTGCTTTGGTCTTGTAATTTTGCCTCTCAAGTCTCTGTTTTCGCATCTAAAAAGAAGGATAACAAGTATTCCTATCTCATAGTAAGATTGCAAATAGGTAACTGCTATTATCCAAAAGAATGAGGGCTAATTACTTGAATTTACTGAGATAAAGAGAACTCTCAAATTATAAAGAATAAGGCTTCAGTTGGTGGGGAAATAGAGTCCTTTTTGTTCCAAGAGTAAAGAGCCTTGATCACTTCCTCAAAATATATGGTTTCAATGTGTTTAAAAAATAATCTAGTAGGAAACTCTGGATTTAATATTTTTTTAAGGGACATGTGTAAGTTTTCATATTAACTGCATAAATAAAGATCCCAAATAGGCTCACAGCAGCTCAAACAAGGTTTTAGCCATAAGAGGAGCATGTAAACTGTGGCTCTTAGATTTTTGTGGATTTCCAAATTTCAGATAAGGATTGTAGTCATGAGTCCTACAGGGAGAGCATGAAGTGAGAAGAGCAAAGTAAAAGAAAAACCTTGATTATCCCCAAATTAAATAATCCAAATGCAATGAATTTACAGGTAAAGTGTGTAACTTACAGATACAGCTAATTACATCTTTTAAGTTTCATGATAGAATAATTAAATTATTTGAGAGATAAGTTATAAATCACAATGATCGTGAATATCCTTAGATAATTACCTAGACAAGACAACACATTTTTCCTGAATGAGTTTTAATTTGAATTTAATTTGAAAAACTCATATTCTCCCCTTTTACTAGTATATGTCAGAGAGAATTGTCATAAGAAATGTTACCAGCTACTTTCAAAAGTCATCATGGTATATGATTTCTTTATCAGGAAGGAATACACCATTTCCTGATGGTGATGAGCAGAGAGTAGAGACTAATCACTGACCAACATTTCCTGGTCATTTTCAAATCCTAAAGTGATGATAAATCAAAATTAATCTCTTGGGAGTGAAAATATATGGCAGTGAAAATTAAGTATGTATATTGACCATTTCCTCTGTGTTCTGAGATTTGGGGGCATGAAGTAGTTAATGTGAAGAAGAGACTCTTCTTTGTAGAGATTTATATGATGGAAGAATAAAACTTTGGAAGTCAAACGTAATCCTTAAATATTTTACAAGAGATGTAAATTCATATCTCCCGAAATCTTCTGGTATTGATTTTAAAATAAAATCACACATTGGGGAAGGCATACAAATACCAGTACATGCCATTGATAACCTACAAATATCCTTTAGTTACAACTGAAAGTCAATAAAAAGAAAATGAATGATTATTATATTTGAAATATTTACAGGTATACTCTTCCATTTTGTAATGATTTGGTTTGAATTGATTTTGAATAATGTCAAAGGGGCTTTACAATATTAAAGTGTTTTGATGAGCTATTTACTAAGGAAAACTCTCCTGTACCTTTCCCTCTCTCATTCTTTTCCTCTGTTTTCTTTCCGACAATGCTTTTCTTGCCAGAACATGTTAGGAAAGTTCTCCTTTCCATGAAGTCTCATTTAAAGATTAACCTAGCCGGTTTTGCTCAGTGGATAGAACTTCAGCCTGGGGACTGAAGGGTCCTGGGTTCAATTTCGGTGAAAGGGCACATGCCAGGGTTGTGGGCTCAATCCCCAGTGGAGGGCATTCAGGAGGCAGCTCATCAGTGATTCCTTCTCACCATCGATGTTTCTCTCTCTTTCTCTCCCTCTTCCTTCCTCTCTGAAATCAATAAAAATATAATTAAGAAAATAAGGATTATCCCTGATCCCTAAAACATCCCTTGAGCCCCCTATTTCTATCATAAACCCTTTGAATAAATATTCTCTACTGCAAATAATGATTTTACAGCCCGTATTTTAACAATACATCATATTATACTGTTTGTTTATGTGTATCTATATTTCTCAGCAGACTGTGTTCAATTTTCATCATTGCATCACAGTAGCATATAACGTAGCCGACTGCTTAAAGATATAATCAACTGCTAGTTAATTTTGTTGTCCAATTGTTCTATCAGTCGCATTTCTAAAAAAAAAAAATTGTTGGGGTTCCTGTAGCCCATATGAATAAAACCAGAACTCAATTGAGAAAAAATAGATCAATGGTTGTAAGAATATATATACAAATAAATAATATAATTAATAAATAATAATGCAAGTATGAACTCTATTCCCCTTGTCTGTAAACCTACTCTTGCTTAACCCTGTATATTATAGAAAGTAAAAAAGCTTCTGATTCCAGAAGTGATGTCCAATTCTACTGTTGGTAATAATGAATCCATACTGTGCTCCATGCTGAGTTGCTGTTACAGAAGTCAGAAAAGCGAGGTAAGGGATGTCATGGGAGAAGCAGCTAATCCAGATACAAGCAAGAGGCTAAGAGAAGGATGCCTCCAAGCTGACACCTGTGTAATGAACATGTGTTAATTGGAGCAAGTTAACTCCTGGGGTGCCTATAACAGATATTTCTGTCCTTGTATTGCTTAGACATCATCTCATGTAACCCACCCATTTTCAAGCTGAGGCAGGGATATTTTATGAATTAGATGGCCATTCAATTTAGTTTTAGTTATAAATGCATTAATATATCAATTTATTAGTTTTCCTCAATCCTCTGATAGGCAGATCTACCCTAAAATCAATAAGATATATAAATATAGAAGGCCAGCAGCTGAGTGAACAGCTAGACCTACTATTTTATGAGGTTTTTACATTCGGAGAATTTTGTTTTGCTTTGGTTTTGTTTAATAGCATGAGCCAGTTGCTCAGCCTCCTTAAAACTCTGAGAAGGCGAGCTGTTATTCTGCCCTCTTTCTTTCCAAGAGTTTATATATGCTGCTGGGCTGTCTGTGGCATTGGGCGATAAGTGGCAAAAAAACTAAAGTGATATTTACTGTTAGTGTCTAGGAGATAATCTTTGCAAATACCTTTCTCTCAGTATCTAAGCAAACTATTTTCATGGTGATGGAGAGGGATTATTTACAGGTAAGGAAACTGTTCCATGGTGCTTCCAACTGTCCCAGTGGAAACATTGATGAAGTAACTTGAAAATTTGTGCAATATCCCAGTGGAAGAGTAACAGAACACAGAGAAAACTTGGATTCATCTTATCACAAAGTTATTGGATCCTTTTTCATACATTTTTTTTTTTTTTACTCTAAAGTATTTAAGTATTGGAATAACAATAGTGTTTAGTTCACGGAATGGTTTAGTGGATTAAATGGGGTAATGGATGAAAGGTGTTATCAGAAAGTCTGACATATACTAGTGAGGCTAGCCTTTACTTTTATGGATGCACTAAATGTATAATCTTGGGTTGTGGTTTTAAGTGTGTGTTTTCCAATGAGAATATATTGATTCAGAGTAAAAACATACAGGATAGCAAAAGCAGGAGAAAGCATTTAAACAGCTTGCTGCTTTGGAGAATTGCTAACTAGCATGATGTACATGATGGGGTAGGGGAAGCAGGTTATAATACATTTGAACTCATTCCAGCAGTGGTGACCCTTTCTCTGGCCCAGATGTTTAAATGACTGCTCGATGGGGATGTTTGGGATTATAAATATGTCCCATCTGTTGCTGCCGTCTGCCTGCTCTTGAAAGGTGTAAAACCACCCACTGCACTCCGCATCATCCACTATCCCTGTTCCCATCCACGGGAAAAGTAGAAGGGGCGAGACACCTTTGGTTGTGGCAAAGCCTTTCAGCACTTGCCTAAAGGGAATAACTGAAGGTCAATGCAATCACTTTGTTAATGTGTGTTATTGAATAGAAGTGTTATGGGACATATTTTATGATTGAATTGATAGATATATTCATCTAGATAAACATAAAAATAAGAGTGCATTTAAATTTTCAACTCTAGAAACCTGAAGGCATGTTTGCAACAATGTATAAAATACAGAATCCTTTTCTTCAAATCGACTTTTAGCTGCAAATATTTTAAGACCTTAGAATAATAGGTTCTTATAGTTAGAATATGAAGCACTAAGAGTAGTATTATTAATACTAATAATAGTATTATTAATAGCCATAATGTATTCAGGTTAGGAATTTCCCCTGCTTTCCATTTCTCTGTATTTTAGAATCCCATTTTTTGGGGTTATTTTCTTCATATACTTTGAATTTTGCAATTACTTTATTAATTATTTGTTTACTTATCAGCTTTCCACTTCATTAGGTAATTGTTGCCAGGAAAGCAGGGACTATTTCTCTCATCTGCTTTTACACAGTACCCAGCAGAATGACTGGAAAACAGTAGACACATGATAAATGGTGTAGGTAAGTTAAAAATTAACTAAGAAACCAAAAACACCAATCAGAAAAAATATATGTACCCCTATGTTCATAGCAGCCAATTTACAATAGCTATTATATGGAAAAAACCCAAGTGCCCATTTACACTAATAAAAGAGTAAAATACAAATTGACCGTACCTTTGCAATACCACCACCCAGTCAGGAGTGAGTATGCAAATTAACCCAACAAAGATGGCGGGTTAATTTGCACATGCAGGCGCTGAGCAGCCGGGGGGTGGCAACGTAGGCATTCCACACTGCTCCAGCTGCTCTGGGCCTCTGGGCAGCTTGGGAAGGCAGAATGGCAGCTCCAGGCTGGAAGAAAAAGGTGGCTCCTGCCGGAGAGAAGGGGAAGGAAGGCCCATTCTTTCATGAATCTTCATGCATCAGGCCTCTAGTCAGTAGATAACTGGGTAAAAAAGATGTGGTACATTCACTCCATGGAATACTATACAGCTATAAAAAAGAAGGATCTCTTACCATTTGAGATAGCATGGACGTACCTGGAGAGTATTATGCTACATTAAATCAGCCAGTCCGAGAAAGATAAGTACCACATTATCTCACTCATATGTGGAATCTAATGACCAAAATAAACTGATGAACAAAATAGATCCAGAGACATAGAAGCATGGAATAGACTGACCAATTTCAGAGGGAAGTTGGGGGTGGGAGGATGGGTAGGGAGAGATAAACCAGAGAACTTACATGTATGTATGCATAGTCCATTGACACAGACAATAGCATGGAGATAGTAGTGCCTGGGAGGAATGGGTGGGAGGGAAGGGGTCAATGGGGAAAAAAGGGGGGGATCTGTAACAGTTTCAACAATAAAGATAAATTTTAAAAAAATTAATAAAAGATCACTTATATTATCTAGAATTGTTCTAAATGTCAGATATATTGAACTGAATATCAACAGGAAAATAATTCCAGATTTTCAAATGTTTTTATTTGCCCTTCAGTTCCTTCTGGAGCATAAGACCATTTCATATGTTTGTACACATAGACCCAGATGGCAACTGGGAAGTTGCCTTTATGGAGAATATCCTGCCAACTTGAATTTGTGTTTGTTCTCTTAACTTAAGGAGATGGCACATTGAGGTGATTCTATTAGCATCAAGGAGAATCACCATAGATGGATAGATACATGATAACAGCTAGATCTTTCCAATGAACTCCCTTTACCATGGGGCAGGATGTGTACTCAGACAACCTGAACCTTCATCTTATTCATTCTGAGCAAGCCACTTGGCCTCAACTAATGCACATATCCTTGTCTGTTAATTAATATAAAGTCTGGCACATGATTTTTGTTAGCATCAAATGACTTATGCCATGTGAAAGCAATTTGTAAACTGTGCAGGAGGAGCCCAATACAGAAGGGTTTGTTTCTCGCAGTTGTTAGGCTTGCTAAGAGACTTTTGATGACTTGATTTTTAGAAATATAATAATGGTTTGATGGAAAAAAATAAAGAAGTCAAAGTAATAGATTTTGACTGAGGGAATAGACTGAAAAATTGCATGAAGCCAGAAATCAGAATGGAAATCTAGCTACTTATATTACTCAATAACTATTATATATATTTTTTATTTGTAACATGAGGCAGTAACAAATAATATGTAAATCTCTAATATTGATGTTTCTTATGTCAGTTTAAAAATAATTTAATTAAATATAACTTATTTTAACATAATTGTGTAATTGTGCTGTCCATTTTTTCTCCATCAATATCCAATATTTTCAATGCTTTTCAAACTCAAATATGCATAAGAATCACTTGGAGAGATGCGTTCAATACACATTCATGGGTTCCCTTTCTAGAGGTTCTGATTTGGTGGTACTGGTATCCAGCATGTGCCCTGGAACTTCTAACAAGCACCTAGGTGATGCTGAGGATGCTGTCTCACTGAAATACTGTGGTATTTTGTTTTGTTTTGTTTTTATCATGGATATAAGCAAAACTATATTTTAGAATGCATAATGTATAAGTCTGCTTCCTCAGGAATCAAACCCTGAGGCAGAGATTTGCTTAGAGGAATATTAATATAAAATACTCTTAAGAATTATGTCCTTAAGGGAATGAAGGAAACAGATTGGACAGATCAAGCATACTGAACTCTGAGGAAGATGCCGCATAGGACAAAGGGATTCTACAACTACTATGGCTCCTCAGAGTTGTTCTTATTCAAGGCAAGGTCGGGCTTTCTACCTGCACATCAGCCAGTAATCTGATGTAGGCCTACCCTGGGAAGAAAGTATAGTATCAGTGTAATGACATCCTTCAGAAAGGTTACAGAGGAATTTCTGGGAAGGGATTCAGCCCTGAGCTCTCAGAAACAGACATTTCTAGCAGCTTAGTACATGAGTGCATTGTATTGAGTGAGGGACTGTGGTGTGCATGACTCACCCCATAAAGGTTGTCTGCTTGATATTTGGAATTAGTTGCATTTCTGTAGGATCCAGGTACTGAAGTTTATACTTCAGTTGGAGATTACTGGGATACAAATATATATTACTTCCACTCTGAAACCTCTAAAATATGGAGTCAGCAAAAACAAACAAGAACCTCACAAAAGTGTGAACACCCCACCTTGCAATATTTTGATTGTGTTCTGCTTTTAAATGAACTGAAAATAGTGTATCAGCACTTTAGTTTCAAAACTGTCCATATAAAGATTGTGAAATAAAAAGTGTTGAGGAAAAAATGTCCCTCGAACTAGTTCTCTTTTTCATAATAACAATTAGTAATTGATTTGGCCTGGAATTATTACTTTTGCCCTAACCTACCCTACTGACTCAACAAATACATTAATTAACTGAATCAAAGAGGATGTTTTAGAAGCTAAACGATTTGGGTGAAATAATTAGACTTCTCATATTATTTTATTCAAGTATACTATGTAACTTTTATGGATGTGAAAGCGGACAGTATTCATTATCTGCCCCTATTCTGAGATTTTATAGGTTCATAAACTGAGGTCTTGAGCTTAATTGTCATTCATTCATTCAACTAGTATTTATTGATCTTTTGCGATGTGCTAGTCATTTGTAAATGCAAAGATAAAGAAGAACAGGGACCTCATCCCTTATTCATGCAGCTTATTCATGTCTGACAAAAAAACACACAGACACACAAATAAATAAATAAATAAAGATATAATTAGAAGTCATTATACAGTGGAATTAATAATCACATTATGATAAGAAGGACAAAAATAAGGCTCCACTTGAGTGGGAGTTTGTGTAAGAAAATCCACCAATGAACAATGAGGAGATCATTTCAGGCAGTGAAAGGTGTGAAAACTACTTTTTAAACAATTTGAAGATAGTCCTTTGGATGCCGTTATAATAACCTGGCTATAATTAACAGGGAAGGAGTAAAGGGAAGCCTAGATAATAGAGGCTTACCATTTATATAGCTTTGCCAGAAAGCTGCAGTTTAACACTCTCCAAGTCTATTCCCCACAGATTGATGAGGGAAGGGACTGGACAATGGACACATGCCTCAGTAGAATTGCCCATAAAACCGCAGATTATATTTGTTTTGCTCACTGTTTTACCCACAGGATATAGCACATTGCTGGCATATAATAACTGTTAACATATACTTATTCAATGAATTAACAAGGATATATGCAAAACAAAATAATGTATAAAAAAGTCTCTTGGACATTTTTAAAGAATATATAGACCTTTTAAAGAGGATTCTTATCTATTCATACTCACAGCCAGATAGTTCCAGTGATTTTTTTTGAAATGCAACTATAGCTACTTTAAGTAATCTCTAACAAATAAGTATTCAGTTTATTCAGTCTATTTCTACTGTAATTATGTGAAGAAATGAACTGATGAGACAAATAAAACTCCCCGCTTTAAATATTTTGATGTAGCACCAGATACTGAGTGGTATTTTGTTACAGTGTACATTGTTTTACAAATTATAGATATTTAATAAATAATTTTGAAACAAATACATATTCAAATAGTTAAAGAAAAAAATCTACCTATTTCAAGTTGACATCTAATATGCCTAGTGATAAAGTAAGAAGATCTATTAAACTGGATAACTAGCAGACTGTGAATTAGCATTCTGAAAAATATACTCCTCAATAATAATAAGGCAATATTGAACAAGTAATTACATTCTAGTGTTGTACATGATCTGCCATAGCAAATTTTTAGCTTATTGAAGCGTTATTTGGGAAACTCTGATGAAATTAGTTTTGAATCCATCAAAGTAATATCAGCTATTAGAATGCATTTTTTCTCAATCTGCTTGTGACTTTTCACTTCCATTTAGCTCAATGACCCCAAGCAGATGCCAATTTATAGATCTTTATATTTGCATCAAAAGCATAATAACATGCAAAAGAAAACACTATTATTTTAAAAATAGGTGCAAATGTGTGCTTAGTTCTGCAGGACTATCTGAAGGCCCTTTACATCTTCAATCTTGGTTGACAAGAAAAATGTTTGCATATAAATCATTATTTAGCTAGAAGTGTTCAACTTAAAATATGAAAAGAAGTTGAAACATACCAAAAAACAGTTTATACAACCATTTTTATGTCAAATTTGTTAACAGTGCTTGGTACACTATAAACATGACTATATCTAATCTCTTTCTCTGTCTCTTTGTCTCTCTCTCTCTCTCTCTCTCTCTCTCTATATATATATATATATATATGAATATAAATTTATATCTATAATTAAAGGCATAAGTAAGGTACATATGTTTTTAGATATTGACATACATGTCAATTTATGATGTATACTATTTAATAAAGAAATAAGCAATGCATTTTTACTGAAATAACATTTAAATCTATAATAAAAGTATAATATGCTAATTAGACCAGACATCCAAACAATCTTCCAGACGTCATTCTGGATGTCCTTCCGGATGAAGCCATGGTTGCAGGGGCCAAGGAAGAGGTGGTTAGGGGTGATGAAGCAGGTAGGCAGGTGAGCAGTTAGGAGTCAGTGGTCCCGGATTGTGAGAGAGATGATGTCCAACTACGGGATTGGGCCTAAACCGGCAGTTGGCCGAGGGGTCCTGGATTGCGAGAGGCTGCAGGCCGGGCTAAGGGGACTGCCTGCCCCCCATGCAAGAATTTTGTGCACCGGGCCTCTAGTGTAATTATAAGTTCCAACAAGTACAAAGATAAAATGTAACTAAACCCTTTATAAGAGTACTAGAGGCCCGGTGCACGAAATTCATGGATGGGACTGTGTGACCCTCAGCCCAGCCTGCACCCTCTCCAATCTGGGACCCCTTGAGGGATGTCCGACTGCCTGTCGGACAGTTGGACATCCTCTTACAATCCAGGACTGCTGACTCTGAACTGCTTGCCTGCCTGCCTTCCTGATTGCCCCTAACTGCTTCTGCCTGCCAGCTTGGTCGCCCCTAACTGCCCTCCCTCCCAGACTGGTCACCCCTAACTGCCCTCCCCTGCAGGCCTGGTCACCCCCAACTGCTCTCTCCTGCAGGCCTGGTCACCTCTAACTGCCCTCCCCTGCTGGCCTGATTGCCCACAACTGCCCTCCCTTGCAGGCCTGGTCCCTCCCAACTGCCCTCCCCTGCTAGCCATCTTGTGGCGGACATCTTGTGTCCACATGGGGGCAGCCATCTTTGACCACATGGGGGCAGCCATCTTGTGTGTTGGAGTGATGGTCAATTTGCATATTACTCTTTTATTAGATAGAATGAATGGATTTCAAGCAAGTAAGCAACAAGTCAGGAAGAAAATATCTGCATTCCTCAAAGAGAGCAAATTCTTTAAAAATGATTATACAAAGGTATTATGATCATAGTGGACAAAGTGATGCAATTCAGCATGTAGTAGTGGCCCCTGTGTAAGTGTATAGAATAAAACAGCAGGACAAATAACAGCAGCTGAATAACAAATTCCAAGGCTTGGCTTCCAGTCAGCAGCCACATCTCTTATTTTCTCTCTGCAATTAACAGAATATATTTCTGAGCTTGGAGTGATGGGACCACTGTTTGGAATTGAAAGTGAAACTGTGATCATGAATATTATTTATTTCATAAATGAATCAAGTTTCCTACGTTGGTCTTATTAAAAACCACCTATAGGCATCTAGACACTAAAGTGAAAATGTTGACAATGATGTCCACAATTTGATTTTGCTTTTACATTAAACATTACTCTGTGGCACAGTGGTATACAGCCTGGTATGAGATAATTTGGCATTGGCAAATCAAGTCCATGAAAATTTGAGGATTAGTGTCTCATTCTGTTTTCTACCATATACTACAATAAGTTCAGCAGAAGTGACCTATATTGAGGCCTACTAGTTGGGTTACCAACTTGGGGTGACTTTGGATATATCACTGAAGTCTCAGGGCTTCTATTTTATCATTGTCATATGGAAACAGCTCCCCAAATTCTTCCTATCTCACAGGATATTCAAAAGGCTGCCATAATATGTTAAAGGATTTTCAGATAATGTCATCAGCTACTGCATCCCATTTATTCTTTACCACTTTACAATTGAAATTCACATTGTAACACTCAAAAAACTGTGTTCTAAGGTGGCCAAAAGCATTTCCAATTCCTATGCACCTACTGCTCCGTAGGCTATCAATGTGCATTTAAAGGCCACACCTCTGATAGGGCAATATATCTTGGGCCAGAAAATAAAACAAAGCATATTACAATTTGAAGTATGAATCAGTAATTAAAAGTGGTGTGGACAATAAGGCAATTGGGAATGATTCATTTATGTAATGCTGGGGAGAATTTCCAAGGAAAAAACCAAAGAGATTATTTTAATGAGAACAAATATGTCATACGAATAATTTATTTATGGGGCATGTGTGCATATATGTTATATAATATATTTACATATGCATAATATGTTTGAGCATTAGAATAGAAGTAAAGGATTCATAAAGTATAATAGAGAAAATAATGTTTTAAAAAGTTACACATATGAACCCATGAACAAGATCTAGGTGATAATTAAATCACAAATATACTAAAAGAAACTATACTGAACTAACACAATTTCTATAAAGTAACAAAAATACCAAACCTAATTAAAATATGAATAGTTTGGATGAGCAGCAAATAGGATTGTGGTTGCCATGGGCTGGGGATAGGTGGAAATTGGGAGGTATTAGTCAAGGGTACAAAGTTTGTTTGTAGAAGATTAATGATTCTTAGATAGAGATCTACTATACAGCATAGTGCTAATAGTTAACAATACTGTGCCATATTCTTAAATATTATTCAGAGGGTAGATATTATATTGCATTGTTATTACACACAAACAATAATAATTAATAAAGTGGACAGGAGGAAAGTTTTGGAGGTAATGGTTGTGTTCACAACATAAATTGTGGAGATGGCTATCTTACAAATTCATCAAGTTGTATATATTAAATATGCACAACTTTTTGTATATCAATCATCCTATGTAATAAAAACCTAACATGCTAAGTGACTGGTCATTCAGTCGGCCATTCAACCAATCAAAGCATAATATGCTAATGATATACTAAGGCTGCTCAACAGCTTGCTATGATGTGCACTGACCACCAGAGGGAAGACAGTCGACCTGTCGACCAGTTGCTATGTCATGCACTGACTACCAGGGGGCAGACATTCTGACCAGTAGGTCAGCTTGCTGCTGGGATCCGGCCAATCAGGACTGAATGGACATGCCCTGGAGCCCTCCCGCAGTCCCTCTCTGGTTGGCCAACCTCCTGCGTCCCTCCCTGGCCCCGATTGTGAACCAGTGGGGTCCCTTGGCCTGGCCTGTGCCCTCTTGCAATCCAGGTCCCCTCAGGGGATGTCAGAGAGTCTGTTTTGGCCCAATAACGGCCCAATAATGGACTGATGCCTAAGCCATCAGTCAGACATCCCCTACAGGCTCCCAGACTATGAGAGGGCATAGGTCAGACTGAGGGAACCCCTCTCCCCTGAGTGTATGAATTTCATGCACCGGGCCCCCATTCTATAATAATAAAAATGTAATATGCTAGTTAGACCAGATGTTCTTCTGAATGTCCTTCTGGATGACCTTCTGGACAAAGCTGGGCTGCAAGGAAAGCTTGGGTCCCGGGTGCCAGAGGGAAGGTGGTGCTGGCAGCTGGGGGAAGGAAGGCCTACTCTTGCTTGAATTTTATGCATCAGGCCTCTAGTGCATAAATAAAAAGGTCTAACAAATCTAGATGTATATAAACAACTGTGACATAGAGCTGATATCTTAATAAACTCGTAAATAAATAAAGTATGAATAATTTAGTGATGAAGATAGACAGATAAAAAATACAAAATACACTGATTAAATATAAATAAACAAGTATGAATTTGGGCTCAGGACTAATAACAAATAATAAAATGATATATTTTTTAACCAACCAATTTATTAAAGAGAATGACTCATATTGATGAGAATTTGGAGAAATGGAACTTAGTCATGGCTCATAGAAGCAAATTGCTATAATGGTTTAAAGGTCTATGGTAATGTATGTATAGCAAGACTTAAAACAGTTTTATATTATTGAAAAAATACCTTGTAAACATCTCAATTAAAGACATTTTCAGATATTTCCCCAGTTTGTTAGGGAAAAATAATTTCGTATTTGATTTTCATGAGCATTATAAAAGAATGGAAATCTTCAGCTTGTTGTAACTTGCTATGTGTTTTTAGCTAAGCTATTGGGGAAATTGATATTATCAATGAGGTAGAAATGACCTTACACACTACTTAATCTAATGAACTCATTTTACAATTGGCCACTTTGGACCATAAAGCCAAAAAACAACAACAGTACAATAACAAAGACACCACATCAACTCATGCACATATACACGTTTTGTTCGGAATGAAACCTAGATTATTGTGTGAAATAAAATAAAACACAGAACAAAATCCACATATGTTACTCTCCAATATTAAAAATGGGAAACAGAGTCATACTAGAACATTTTTGTTATATTTAAAAAGTACTTTTGTTTTAATGGTCAGAGAACTTTTTTCTGACAGTGAGAAATCCACTGTGTGTGTGTGTGTGTGTGTGTGTGTGTGTGTGTGTGTGTGTGAAAAAGCATAATTTTGTAGCCAAAATTGAGTGCAACTCTCAACACTTTGGACATATAAGTGCTTAGTAGATCCTTCTATAACCCAGCAGTTCAATCTAGTGCTTAATTCCACCCCATTACCTGAGTGCCTATCTTTTCTCAGCTTCTTACAAATAGGTGCTGGCTAGTTGTGAAGCAAATCCCGTGCCAGCAATCAGTCGCTTCCCATTAAGTTCCTGTTGAGTGTCTGCCCAGACAAATGGCTTCACTTCTCAGAGCAGCCACACTCCAAGGGATGGAGTCCAGGACGTGGTTTGCCTGGCATTGGAAGGTAACCCACAGGCTCCAATAGAACACACATCACTCTCAGCAGTAGGGGTAAGGATTTCATGAGGCAAGTAAGGTAGATGATGTCACAGCATATTCTACTTGGTTGTAACCAAACTGGAAATATCTCTCTTTCAGGGCCTGTGATCTTTTAATCCAGTTGTTTAAAAGTGTTTTTATGAATTTTGAGAGAGAGAGACATCGGTCGTCTACCTCCTGCACGCCCCCTACTGGGTCTCGAGCTGGGAACCCAGGCATGTACCCTGACTGAGAATTGACCCTGGCAAACTCTTGGTTCATGGAATGATGCTCAACCAACTAAGCCACATAGACCAGGGCTAACCCACTTGGGACACATATTTAGTTTGTTTTTCTTGCCATTGTTTTCCACTGTAATCAGCAACCTCTGCACAAAAATCAATGACTCAGTATCTCCTGTTATTAGCTGTGCACTGTTACGTTTAGAAAAAGCGGGGGGGGGGGGTGACAAATCAGATGATATTTTTTTAATTTTTCAACTTGAGTGTTCTCTCCTATGGATTTTATTCATTGAGCTGCACCTGCTTACCAATTATAGCTTAATCATGTCCGTTGCAGCTCACAGTTCTGGTTAGCATTCCACACCCTCCTCTTGAGAGCTTTGATGTCAAAACAAAAGGGGCATCCCTCATACCTGGAGGTCTAGCAAATGTCTAAGTGGGCTCAGAAACGGATCTGAATATCAAAGGCAAAGCAAGAGACTGACACACCATCTCAAATCCCTGCTTTATGTTACTTGAAGTTAAAAGATTTCCTTTAATTTTCAGGCTTCCATGGATTAACCACTGCTGGGGCAATGCTATTTTCAGGAGAAGATTATACATTGCACGTTCAAAAATCTGGCTGACAATGAAAACAGCGAGGAGTAGAATGCGGGTGCCTCCAGCCTTTTGGAGGGTGTCTATTGCAAGCAGGGCAGAGGAGATCCAATTTAGATTATGACACTCAGGGAAAAAATGCAGAGCATGAACCAGGAAATTGGCTACATTTTTGTGCCTCTCGAGTCTTTGGTTTCTCTCGCAGTTTTAGAGGGTGGGCAAACATGTATATATTTGCTTCTTAGAGTCTGGAGCATACTTATGAAAATGTCTACTACAGACAGAGGCGTGCTGTCTTAGAAGAAAAACTACAAGTAAAATAAGCTACCTACCTGAAAAAGATGTTTTGTTTACGGGTTCAGTTTTCCAAACTAGCAATGAGGGCTTGGCATGTGAAATTGTAATCCATGAAATCCTATGAGAGAAGATGCTGACAATGAGGACAGCATTAGTTAATACAACTACATAGCAGAAAGCACTAACTGCCCCAGTGACAAGCTTAAAAGTTTTCTTCTTCATCGCTGAGTGAATCAGTGCACAGATATTGCACATAGATACTACTTGCCTATAATTTAAGGGAAAATATTTTCCCTGCAAATCACATATATTTTCATTAATTCGGGAAATTTAAAGAAAGAGTAAAATAAGAATCAGCTCTCACCACCTATGAAATAACACTGCAACAATTTCAGTATATGTGTATGATTCATTTTTCTTCTCTCCATGTATTTCAGGGATTATGTGAGTACATACACAATGTACTTAAAAGTATAAAACATTACTACTTTTAAATTTTTTTTCACTACATAATTTATTTTATCAATTTTTAAAAAAAAATACTCACCTGAGGATATGCTTTTATTGATTTAACTGGGGGGCGGGGGTGGCGGGGGGGCCGGGAGAAGAGAGACAGAGAGAAAAACATTGGAAAGAGAAACATGGATTGCTTGTCTCCCTGACATATCCCAACCAGGGATCGAACCTTTTAATGTTTGATGTTCCAACTAATTAAGCCATACCATCCAGGACTAGAAAAATTGTTGAAGAAGAAAGACTTTGGAGCTCTTTTATTATATCAAATAGTGAGGAGCTATTTGTGCCTGGATCCTCCTTAAGCTTTTATATTTATTCAACCACAATGATTTTGATTATTCTGTTAACAAATCTAAGAAACTCAAAAAAAGATTTTAAATTGCTTTTGCATAATGATTAATATGCCATAATATACATAGTTAAGGTCAAATATGTTAAATCAAATTTATAACATGTGATTTTATTTTAAATGAAAGGAATAAAACAAGCACACAAATACTGAGTGATTCCACTTATACAAGATATCTATATTAGAAAAATTCAGAGATTGAAAGTATAATGGTGGTAGACAGGGGTTTGGGGAAGGGAGGAATGGGAGTTATTGTTTGTTGGGTATAGATTTTGAGCTTTGCAAGATAAAGAGTTCTGGAGATAGATGGTGGTTATAGTTGCACAACAATATGAATAAATTTTATACCACTGAATTGTACACTTAAACATGATTAAGTTAGCAAATTTTGTGTTATCTATGGTTTACCACACTGTTAAACAAGGTTTTAGTAATGTAGACTTGTAATATGGTACCACTTTTATTGCGGTTATTTCTAAACACATGAAAATGTTTTTAAACATATCATATTCCTTTTTCACCAAGATATTGCAAAAAGCTGTTCAATTTTCAGAATAAAATAACCACTTTTTTATCATTAGCTATTGTGAAATTCTCTAAAATGGTATAATTTTATTTCTCTGAAAATAATTGTGAGTTTTCCATGGCAAAGTAGGTTTTACTGATTTCATTCTGCCCATTATCAGTCCTTTTAGAAATCTGAACTGAGCTAAAGGACTATCTCTGCTCATACCTCTATAAAGATTCTTTGCATTGTCATTTTCTTCTGTGAAAAAAGTAAGTAAATGAGTAAAGAATGAAGTGTCTGGAATTGTGCTGGGAAGATATATCAAATTAAAGATGAAATGTATCTGGCCTCTGGGCAGGTATATCAAATTAAAGAAAAAAAAGGATGCTTATCATGTCTCTTATATAAGTAAAATAATCTCAACTGCTATTATCTTATGTATCTTATAAAAATGATTTCAAATTATATATGTTGAGAAATATGTGTACATTAAATTACAGGCAGTGAAATTTGTGTGGAGTAAAAATCATGTAACTTAGTTAAAATACCCAAAATTACTCTAGCCAATTTGGCTCAGTGGATAGAGCATCTTGGCTCACAGACTGAAAGGTCCCAGGTTTGATTCTGGTCAAGGACACATGCCTGGGTTGCGGGCTTGATCCCCAGAAGGGGCCATGCAGGAGACAGCCTGTCTATGATTCTCTCTCATCATTGATGTTTCTATCTCTCTCTCCCTCTCCCTTCCTCTCTGAAATCAACAGAAATATGTTTTTAAAAATACCCCAAATTGACATAAGCTAAACGTTCCATTGTATAAATCAAACTCCTTAACATAAGTATTACTTTGTGTAGATCTATTTCAAGAAGTGTTTTCACTTTTCAATTGCAATCAAACAGATAGATCCTTGACAGAAAAATCCACAGCGTGTTTCTTAGAATACCTTACAAAACAGTGTCACATTCACACCATGATTAAACCTTACTCAGATTTATGTATTTTTTAGCACCACCCAAGGGTGACATGATTGTCGAGTATGGCTCAGTGAACTGAATCACATAAAGAATACTACAATTTTACTCCCAATGGGAATTGTCACATTGGCTATATAATTTTCATCTTTTTAAAATTATAGGAATCAAAATAAAGCAAGAGCCAATTAAGGTTATATGAGCAGCCCATTTTATCAGAGTCTTAATAAATGGGTTTTATTAACAATAGACATACTAAATGCAGAAACCTTAGCAAAGAGATATATTGAAGAGGCTTACAATAGCATTCATTTATCTGAAACATAGAGCATGCAAAATAGCTTTAATTTTGTATGGATTACCTGGTGGAAGGAAATTGAAAGCTATCATAAATCATATGGAAGGAAAAATTAGCCATCTTTACTTTTTGATGTATAGGTACTAATGGGTGAATTTGTGTACTTAGATTGTAAAGATAGAGTATTTAGAGCTATTTTAGTTGTACATTAAAGAAAACCCAGTCAAACTGGCTTAGGTCAAGAAAATAAGTTTATTGGATTATGTCACTATAATGTCCAGAAGTACAATAGCAGGTGAGGCTTGATCAAGTGACTGAGATCATATCATGAGGTTCAGACCCTCCCATTTTTGTGCTCTTTTTTTCTATTGGCTTCATTTTCACTTCCACTTGGGAGTCCCAATAGCTCTAGGGTCATGTTATTTTTGTGACCAGCAGTCCTAAAAGAAAGAACAGCCACTCTTCCAGGTTGTAGTTCTATGTGGGAAAAATTTTGCTCCAAAGGGAATATTTGGCAATGTTTGCACATAACATGTCATAAACATGTTATGACATCCGAGGGGGGAAACTATTGGCATCTAGTGGATACAGGCCAGGGATACTGCTAGCTATCTTATACCACTGAAGGCTTCTGGTCCTGATTGGAAGTGGGTTTTTATTTGTTTGTTTGTTTTTAAATACATTTGTATTGATTTCAGAGAGAGAAACGGAGAGGGAAAGAGAGATAGAAACATCAATGATGAAAGAGAATCTGGGGATCAAGCCCACAACCAGGGCATGTACTCTGACCAGGAATTGAACTGTGATCTCCTGGTTCATAGATCATAGATGGATGCTCAAACACTGAGCCATGCCGGATGAGGCTTAAGTGTTGTTTTTTCAAAATTATTATTAAATCAATATATTTACTTGTTACAGGTATATTCTAACCTTCCATTTCTACTTGTATCTATTTTGGTTGAGTATGGTATGTGTTTTTAGGAAATTATGCTGCACTAATACTAATAATGTGAATTATTTTTCAAGGATAACACTGAGCTGGGGAGTGGGGATGGAATAATGGCAAATTAAAACAACAGAAAGCTTGCTGTTTTAATATGATTCCATCATTTTTGTTGGATAAGTGTTTCCTGAGTCACTTTTGATAATTTCTAGATTTACAAAAGATTAATTATGATGTGTGGGGTTTTTTTATTTCTTTTCACTATTTTAGTTACTTTTATAGAAGGACATATTTTGAAGTTCCTTACTTAACCATTTCGATATCACAATATAACATTTTATTCAATACTAGGAGCCCAGCGCGTGATTTGAAATCATGCGGCGCCACCCACCTTCGAGTCGACAGTCTGGCCCTGCCTTGCTCTTCGGGCCCTGCAGCAGCCGCGGCCGCTGCTGATCAGGCCCTCCCCCAGTGCAGGTACACAGAGACCCCTGCCGCCCCGCCCCTGACACTGCATGCACACCTCCTCCTGTCCAGTCAACCCATTACGGCATCCCAGTTAATTAGCATATTTCTCTATTTTATAGATAGATAGATAGATAGATAGATAGATAGTTTAATCTGCTTCTGTGACTTTTAAAACAAAAAGAAAACTTTATTTTATCAACTAAAGTTGCTATTTATTTCTTCTTGTGAATACCATTTGCATATTTGTTATATAACCTTAAATTTGACTCAACATTCATTATACCTAGTGCATACTCTGAATAACTATGATATCTCCAGCCTCACACTGATTTTTTTAAAAAAGGAAAAAATAACAGAAGCCTGAACAGAGATAGATGATAGTTTTTAGAAATATTTTAAATTTGAGAACATAGGCAGAATTGATTTAAAGAGAAAAGCTATAAAATCACAATTTACGAAGTTTTGCTTGCAATTTTATACATATATCTGTCACAAGCCATTAGTATTTAAATTCAAAGTTGGTGTTCTGAGAGTTATTGTAACATACTTATTTTTTTCCATTATCTGAGGAGTAGTTTTCTTTGTCATTTTACTCTTTTTTTTCTTCTGGATTTTCTTGGCAAATGTAGAGGAAATAAACCACAAACTAAGAGGAAGACATATAGTTGACAAATTATAAGGTTTATTTCTCCTTTCTTCTAGTATAACAATTAAAATGTTTTATTGGAGGGTAAAGAACAGTATGGTTAATCAAACATTAAAGGAATGATAAACCTTCTACATTTTTTTGAAAATGATTTGTTAGTATTTAATTGTGTACATGTATTGAAGTATATTCCAGCAATCTCTTGTGGATGGATGTTTATGAGTTTTCAATAGTGTGCTTTTACAAATGATAGATAGGTTGTTTGCTTTTTGGCATAATATTTTCATGGCAGTATTCTAGAAGTGGGATTCCTGGATAAGACAATAAAAGGCTGTGAATATTTGTTAAATACTTCTACATTCATTTTAATAGGGTTTGACTCCTTGTCCATTGTCATGAGCAATTTTGAGATTACCAGTCTTTTTCATCTCTCTAAAGAATATATTGACAAGATTTTAGATTTTGCCAATATTTCCTCTTGCTTTATGAGTCCTTTATCAGAGATAAAATTGCAGATATTTCTTTCAGTTTATTATTGGCCTTTGATTTTTCCTCTAGTGCTTCATGCAAAACTTTTTTGTTTGTTTTGCTTTAATGGAGCCAACTTATCAATCTTATATATTTTATGAATATTTTAAGACCAAGTTAGAAAAGCTGATTGCAATCCCAGGTAACAAATGAATGTTACCGTGCATGTATGATTTTACTTTTACATTGAGACCACTGAATTGTTGCATGGTGGGTGTTAAGTATCCATTTTTTTTTTTGCCTAACTGTCCACATAGTTGTATAAATACAATTAATTGAAACACCTGTTTATTTTGCAATATTTGAAATGCCATTCTTTTTAATATATGAAGTTTTAAATGTTTTGGATATCTTTCTGAGTTTTTTATTGAATTTAATTGATCTGTCTCTTCACATGGTTCTACACTATTTTAATTTTAGAGGCTTTACAGAATGTTTTCATATCTGGTAGAGTTAAACTCCCTTCATTTCTTTCATTTTTAGAACCTTCTCGCCAGACACTGATCTTTTAACAAGAGCAGGTAACAAAGAAGAGAAAGTTGTTGTGATTTGGAATCTGTTCTAAATTTCAACAAACATTTACTAGATAAATTACAGATGACTTTATTGTTCTGACACTGCAACTCATTATGCATATAGTAAAACAATAACGTTTTTATCATAGCACAATTGTTAAGACCACAGCATTAATATTCACAATCCCTGGAGTACCCAAGATGCAACTCTTACCAACTGTGAGATCTTGGGCTAATAATATTCTCTAAGCCTCAGCTCCACTGTGTTGAAAGGTGAAAATAATAGTACTACAACTCAATGTTTCAGAGAGTATTAAAAATAGAAAATGTATATTAATACGTTAGCATAGTGACTGGCATATGGGAAGTTTTCAATAAAATTAATAATTAATTGAACTGGCATAAAATATTTTTCTATCTTAAATGTTGTGAGGATAACTCTTAGTTATCTTTAAACTAGTCTATCTCCATAGAATATCAACAAAGTTCTCCAAAATTAAAGATTCTTAGTTCATCTTATTAAATGACCTAAATTTACATAAAATGAAACTACAGTTCATAGAGCTGCATTATCCTATAGAAAAATAATGACAAATTCTAAGAGAGAATCCAGTTTTCTCAATTTTCTCTTCTCCCTTCCATAAGTTGAGGAGAAGACAAGATGGTACATAAATTATTTGTCTAATTCCATGATCTAATGTAAAATGCAGACATATCTCTCTTCTCCTAGAGAAGCTGATATTTATAATGCTTTGGTTTTTAATATCAATTTAATTTTTACTTGACCATATAGTTTCCACCCATTTTATTCTACCTTACGTATAATGTAAAGTAGGAAAGTTCAAATGCAATGGTTAAAATATACACACCGAAACTCTATCACCAGCAATAAGAGCTGGCTCCTATTCTGGCATTACTAAGTTTCAGCTGAAGACCACCAGTTTAAACACTCTTCAGTGGGAGGCTGCTAGTTCAATGCAATTTGTCTTCATGTTTAACTGGCGGAGTATAAAAAAATCATCATATCATATATTCTCACATATCTTGGTGCTGTCAGCTTAATCAAACTGCCGGCATCGTTGCTTCTGTCACAAGCCCTGCTCTACATAAGGCGTGAAAATGCAACTTGGCATATTGCGGTGTGCAGTTTTACACATCACACGAGTTTATGTCTAATTCAAATCACTGTTCCCCTGCACAGTGAGAGTTATCAGTGGAGGATTTCTTCTTTACTAACATGGTGTTCAGGTTCTCTAGGAGTGGCCTGCATGCTATAATATGAAAGTGCAAGGGAAATTAAAAAACCAACATCCAACCTCAAATCTCTATAATCATGAGTATGAAAATCGAACAGCAGAACAGCAAGTCACCGAAGGATACCATTGAAAGGTAAGTAATATTTGGGAGGCTTTTCATATTCAGTGACCTTCACCAGTAGCACCTGAGCTCTGATAAAATCCATGGTTCAGACAGTAGCATGGAAGAAGAGAATAACAAGCAACTGCACTTGTTTAAAATAAAGATTCTCAGTCTCTCTCTAATCATTTTGATTTAGTAGGTCATGGAAGTAGCTTGAACGTTTAAATGTTTACAATCCCTCCCCCCCTCAGGTGAATCTAACACCGTTGCTCCAAGAAGTACAATGTGAGATACTCTGGAGTTGGAAGGAGGCATCTCATGACACTAACGTGGTGAAAGCCTGGAAGCATCACGTGGCTGCCAAGGTATAAAGAGGATCACACTTCGTTCACACGTCAGGTTATTACTCAGGATCCACCAGGGATGATTTGATGCCCTTTCTAAAAGGCAGTGGTTTAGAACCCTGAAGGGATATCAGAATACCTCATGGCAAGTATTCTGCTGCAGTAAGCTCTGAGGAACCTGCAGGTTTGAGAAAGCGATGGATTTTGCCCAAAGACCAGACAAGTCTGAAATTTTCTATTTACTGTTTAAATTATAAACCAGTGTATGTTTTCATTTCACACCTAATAGTATTATGGAATTGAACACCTTTTTTTATTGAAAAATATTTTTTATTGATTTGAGAGAGGAAGGGAGAGGGAGAAAGAGAGAGAGAAACATCACTGATGAGAGAGAATCCTTGATCAGCTGCCTCCTGCAGGGCTTCTGCTGGGAGTTGACTTCCTGGTTCGTAGATTGATATTCCACCACTGAGCAACACTGGCATGGCAAAACAATTTTTAGTCAAAGTGTTCATCTTGGCTAATATAACAACACCCATCTCTAATTGCTGTGACAGATCAAAGAGACACGATTTTACTGTCAAATTTACTTTATTTTTTTTATTTTTTAAATGTCTTTATTGATTAAGGTATCACATATTTGTGCTCATACCCCCATTCCCCTCCCGAACCCTTCCCCACGCATGCCCCACCCCCCTGTTGCCTGTGACCACTGGTTAGGCTTATATGCATGCATACAAGTCCTTTGGTTGATTTCTCCCCTTACCCCCACCCTCCCCTACCTTCCCTGAGGTTTGACAGTCTGATCGATGCTTTCCTGTCTCTGGGTCTGTTTTTGTTCATCAGTTTATGTTGTTCATTATTTACCCCAGATGAGTGAGATCATGTGATACTAGAAATACACTTATAAGAACTGAAAGTGAGACAAGCAATAATGGTTATGCTGCAAGGCAAATGAATCAGTTTGTAGTGAGTTTCTTTCTGGGTCAACAGTTCTTTTGAGTCCCAATTGCAATGTCAAACAGTTCCTTATGAGTACATGTCAGCAATATTTCAGTTCTGGATGGTGGACAAATGGTGGTAATGCAGGTCCGACCCTCTCTAGTTTGGTCCTGGGCAACCTGCAGCGACGCACAGCTGCTGGCTGCTAGTATTGAAATAAGCAAATATTCTAGAAAAATTTACTTTATTTTAATATTTGATAGGGATCATAATTTAATGATGTAAATACCTTTAATGAGGTTTTAAGGATATGGCATGTCTCCTCTCTCTAATACAAATTCCTCTGATAGAATAGTGTTTCCAGAAGTGGCTTCATGACCAGGAGGCATCCGACCCACTGTTTATCACTGAAGTCAGTGTTAATTTTTAAATCCTTTGACATACATTGTTCTTACCATTTGGTTTCAGAACTAGATCTTACTTTGTCCCCCAAAATTATTTAAAACTTAATTAGGGGAATATATAAATAAAAAAACATGTGACAGAAAATAATCTGACATCTGTGATGCTTCCTATCAAGTAGAGTGAGTTAATTTGAGACTATGCTTTGTTTTTCTCCTTCATGTTAGTATCAGTCATGTGTTATTTCAAAACTAGTTACCACAAAAGAAAGTGGCTTAAAGTAGAGCAATTTACAGAAATTGTTATGACTCTGATGGTTGACTGGTATCAGCTGGGCAATTCTTCTGTGGTCTCTCTTGTGCTCATTTGTGAAATTGCCAGTGGGAGCATCTGGTCCTGGCAATCTTAACATGGTCTTATTTTCATGCTTGGCATTGATGCTGGCTACTGGCTTGGAATCTAGTTTTTCTTCCATGTGGTTTTCATCTACCAGAGATCTAGGCAAGCTTCCTTACTGGACGCTATCTGAGTTTCAAAGACCAATAGGGAAGTTACTGGGTCTCTTAAGACCTAGTTTTTGAAACTCACACGTCATTATTTCTACTATATTTTTATGGTCAAAGCAATTCATAAAGGCCAGCTCAGGTTCAATTGGCGCAGGTAGTCTCCAACTTCTGATTGAAAAGGGATAAAACACAAAGATGGAAATAATTTTGGTGATCATCATTGTAGAAAATCTACTCAATACTGAATGAATTTATATCATATATTGTTATATGTTAGTAAATTGATCATTATAAGTAAACCTAACTCAGTAAAAAAATATTAGACAGAATTTAATATATACTTGCTGTGTAACATTTACTTTTTTAAAAGTATATTTTTATTGATTTCAGAGAAGAAGGAAGAGGGAAAGGGATAGAAACATCAATGATGAGAGGGAATCATTGATCCATTGATCAGCTGCCTTCTGCATGCCCCCTACTGGGGATCAAGCCTACAACCTGGGCATGTGTCCTTGACCAGAATCAAACCTTGGGCCCTTCAGTCCATAGGCCAACACTCCATCCACTGAGCCAAACTGGCTAGGGCTATAACACTTTTAAATGGAATTTATAGTTATTATTTTTATAATTCTTAGTTTTAGAAAATATAGGAGATCAGAAATGGGAGCTAAATATTTATAGAAGAATTTTTTTTCTTTTTCTATAAGAAAACATGATATATTACTTCTTGTTTTGAAGCAGAGTATATAAATTAAATATATAATTAATTCTCTACTTCTTTGATTCACTAATTTTAAAGGACTTTGCAACAATGTGTGTGTCTATATCAGCTTTATTTATACCTAGAGGCCTAGTGCACGAATTTGTGCACAGATGGGGTCTGGCTGGCCCACCCCCGATCAGAGCCAATCAGGCCAGGCCGTCTGGGGGAGGGGCTGTGGGCAGTTGGCCAGCCAGCCCTGCCCCCTGGTCGAACTCCTGGTTGAACTCCAGGTCTAACTCCTAGTCAAGGGGACAGTTTTCATATTAGCATTTTATTATATAGGATTGCCAAGATATGGAAACAACCAAGATTCAGGTGCATATATTAGGTTAACAGTTCTGAAACTGCTATACATGGATACTAGAAATTAACAGTTAAGTAAATGAATGTCAGACAGCAGGAACCTGATTTCTTACTAATGTGCTGGGAAGTTATAAATAAGCAAATGAAGGAGGCCAAAATTATTTATGTAATAATGCATTACAGTTGAGGACATCATTATGAACCCACTAGAGGCCCAGTGCAGAAATTTGTGTACCAATGGGGCCCCACAGCCTGGCCTGCGGGATTGGGCCTAAACCAGCTCTCCGACATCCCCTGAGGGATCCTGGATTGGGAGAGGGCGCAGGCCAGGCCAAGGGACCACACTGGTGCACAATCGGGGCCAGGGAGGGATGCAGGAGGTTGGCCATCTAGGGAGGGACCACGGGAGGGCTCCAGGGTGTGTCTGGCCCATCTAGCTCAGTCCCGATTGGCTGGACCCCATTAGCAAGCTAACCTACCTGTTGGAGCATCTGCCCCCTGGTGGTGAGTATACATCATAGTGATTGGTCAACCAGTCGACTGTCTGCCCACTGGTGGTCAGTGCATATCATAGCAAGATGTTGAGCAACCTAGCATATCATTAGCATATTAAGCTTTGATTGATTGAACAGACAACCAGACAACCAGACACTTAGTATATTAGGCTTTTATTTTATAGGATGTCTTACTTATACATTGGCATATTTACAGATATGTGTACATACATAGGTGAGTATACATGCATAATTTGTCTTGCTCTTTCCCCTGGGAGGGCCTAAGAAACAAAAACATCCCAGTAGCAACAAGCACACCTAACCCATATATCTTGCTATTTAATACCATTCTTCAATACAAGGACCTAGGTATCCTTGGAGAAATGACTAATTCTGGTACTGGGGAGAAAATATGCAAAATGAGTCTGGAGCATCTTTTTCCCAGAATGTGAGGAGATACTAGGAACACACACACACACACACACACACACAGAAATTTGATTTAATAAACACATAAATGGAAGAGAAGAGAAAAATCCCCTGTGTAGAATGCCAAACAATCTGTGTAGATACTTTGCCCCTTATTGGAGGTGGGACTTTTCACTCCTTAAGTGTGGGGTGCACTTATTATGCAAATAGCAGGTTCTTTCCATGAGCACAGTATAAAAAGGAAGATAAAAGAGTAACTCTACGTTTGTCAGGTTTTTTTCCTGACAATTTCCATCTTACCCAGGTGATCAAGGTTAATATAAATAGTCATAAACTGTGTTGATATTGGGTAGCCTGGCAATAATGTGATGAAATGATACTTTACCTGTATGGTCCCAAAAAATCATTCCCCAAGTCTCATATTGGGAGAACATCAGATATACCTCTACTGAAGGATATTCTACAAAGCACTTGGCAGAACCTTCTCTCTACTGTTAAAGTTGTAAATCACAAAGAAAGTCTAAGAAACAGTCAAAGGCAAGAGAAACCCAAAGAGACATGTCAATTAATGTAATATGGTGTTTCTGAAGGGATCTTGAAACAGAAAAAGAACTTTAGGAAAAACTAAGGAAATCTAAATAAAGCATGGACTTTACTTAATAATGCAGCAATACTGGTTCAAATATGTAACACATATAGCACACTAATATAAGATGTAAGTAATAAGGAAAACTGGGTTTAGTGTACATGGGAATTCTTCATCATTTTTATCAATCTAAAAATGTTCAAAAATAAAACTTAAATATGCAAAGAACCAAAGGTAAATACAATAGGAATTCAATATTTAAAAAATGTCGGTGATAACATAAAAAGCCAGATAATTAATAAAAATAGCAGCACAATATGTTAAATAGCTAAGAAATGCCTACATACTACAAAGAATTACACTTTGCCTGAAAAATACCTAGTTTACTTATGTAGATGGCCACTTGCACTCTCACTGGACTGCCAAGTTGACTCCCATGTCTGCCACCCTGTGTCCCAGGGGAAAGGACAAAAGAGAGATAGACATAGAGTGAGAAAATTAAGAGATCAGAGAGTGAAGAGAAATAAAAACATATAGGCTGAAAAAGGGGAAACAAATTAAAAAGAGGAGAGGACATGCGGCTATGTCTGAAGGGTTGTACTTTATGAATTATTGTGAGTGGAAGATGAGTCACCTGAATTTGGAGTGAAAGTTGTAACACCAGATGTGGACAGATGTGGCTCTTAACATAAGAGGTGAACTGATGTAACTAGTAGTTGTTTGAAGTGTGTATGTGGTTGGGTATGCATGTGGGTGTGTGTTCCTGCATATTTTGTACCTTCCTACTTAATTCAGTTGAAAGCAGTTTTCCTACTGTTTCTTGAAGACAAATTTGTGCACAAGCAAACGTGAAATTCATGTTATGCTCAAATTGTTCCCTAATATATCAAACACATTGGAACAAATTCACAGTTTCAAAACAAGCATTAGACTACAGCTGACTGTACAAGACAAATATGAATACAGATATACTTTCGTATCCCTCTTTTTCTTCCACAACAGTAACTCATTTACTAAATAGCATCGTCTGTTCCTTATTTCTTCTTTGGGAGTGTTAAGGTGTCTGAGCTTGACCAGGGTTAAAAACTAATATTTCAATGATAAAATATCTACATTAGGTTTAATACTGTACAATCTAGACACTACTGCCAAACATTAATTTATACATTAGATATTTACAAGGCATTCTTTTTATTTAATTTCTTTATTGATTAAGGTATTACATATGTGTCCTTATTCCCCCATTACCTCCCACCTCCCATTCATGCCCCCACCCCCCTGTTGTCTGTATCCATTGATTAGGCTTATATACATGCATATAAGTCCTTTGGTTGATCTCTCCCTCTTACCCCCACCGTCCCCTACCTACCCTGAGGTTTGACGTTCTGATTGATGTTTCTCTGTCTCTGGATCTGTTTTTGTTCATCAGTTTATGTTGTAAATTATATTCCACTAATGAGTGAGATCATGTGATATTTATCTTTCTCTGTCTGGCTTATTTACAAGGCATTCTTAACACTGAAAAGATCTTCAAGCCTTTCTTTTATGTTTATTTTTATAAATTTATTTTAAAAATAACAATTGCAATGACACCAATGACCCCATCACCTGTACTCCCCCTACTACTGAAGGAAATATACTAGTATATATTTGAGTCCTAAGGGAAGATAAAGACATTATTATCAGGTACCCCAAAACCAGCAAATGGTGTTGGTCCAGTGGTATAGACACTGATATGTTCAAAGTACTAGTACAATCCTATATAATAAAAGTCTAGTATGCAAATTGTCCCCTCAACTGGGAGTTTGTCCAGGAGTTTGATGGGGTGGAGGGGGGGGGCTGGAGAAGGGAGGGAGTACCCCGTCAGCAGCCAGCAGCCGATAGGAACCCTACCAGTGCACAATTTTCGTGCACTGAGCCTCTAGTTTAAATATATACATTTACAATTATCCTGAAAAATAAATTTCAAGAAGTGAAATAACTATGCAGTAAATCAATTACTCACTCATCCATTCACTCTTTCTGTATCTAAAAATCATCACTACAATCACAAGGACAAACAAATAAAAGATCTTCTGGCAAAAAAATAGAGACAATCCAAACCTCATCCCCCCACTTTGTGGGTTATTATGGTGTGCTAAAATGACCACAATAAAAAGAGAGCCATGAGGTTGCTGAAATGCGATGACAACTGAGGCATTCCATTTCAAACAAAACAATAAATTCCCTGAGATACATTCATCGAATCTGTGGTAATAGTAAGAATCTCTGTCTGCCCAGATGACAGGTTGGTAGTCTTAGATTCCCAGCAAGAAAAAGCTAATTCTGGGGATAGAATGATAAAAGAATCAAGCACTGAAAATAATAATTGCTGAATCTTTTACAGCCTTGACCAGTTGTGGTCTGCTTGTCCATTGTTGACAGGTCACCTGGACCATAATTCTTAGTATGGCTATTTTTAAGACAATTTAGAAGGTATTGGAACTTGGAACTTCCTTTCCTAAGTAAAGAACAAAACAATACAAAAACTTCTGTGCTGAAATGCTGAGGACAATTGCAGTAACTCCTATACAGAGAGGCTAACTAGAGATTTTCAATCCTAGACCTGGTGACAACATTTCAAGACTTTCTTTATACCAGTGTTCTTCAAACTTTGTTGGCATAAAAACATCTTAGAATATTTATTAAAAATATACATGATCAAATATTTCTCCAAAACTGCTGAATCAGAATCAGAGGAGGTATAAGAAAAGTCCTGAACTTGTGTGTTTAATAGACAGGCAATGCAATTTTATGTCAAGTGAATTTTAGAAACATTGTTTTAGATTCAATGAATCAGAGTAGCTGGGGCTGGGGTTCTGATATCTACATATTTATTTATTTACTAGAGGCCCAGTGCACAAAATTCGTGCACTGGGTGAGGGTGTCCCTCAGCCCAGCCTGCACCCTCTCCAATCTGGGACCCCTCAAGGGATGTCCGACTGCCCATTTAGGCCTGATCCCTGTGGGATCCCTCTCACAATCTGGGACTGCTGGCTCTTAACCGCTCGCCTGCCTGCCTGCCTGATTGCCACTAACTGCTTCTGCCTGCCAGTCTGATCACCCCCTAATTACTCCCCTGGCAGCCTGATTAACACCTAACTGCTCCCCTGCTGGCCTGATTTCCCCCAACTGCCCTCCCCTGCCAGCCTGGTCACCCCCAACTGCCCTCCCCTTCCAGCCTGATCACGCTCCCAACTGCTCTCCCTTGCTGACCTGATCACCCCCAACTGCTCTCCCTTGCTGGTCTGATCACCCCCAACTTCCCTCCTCTGCTGCCCTGATCTCGCCCCCAATTGCCCTTCCCTGCCGACCTGATCACCCCTGACTGCCTCTGCCTGCCTGCCTGATCTTGCCCCCTCTGCTGGCCTGATCTCACCCACAACTGCCCTCCTCTGCTGGCCAATTTGGTTCTGACTGGTTGGTTTCTATGCCAGTCAGTGTCTCTGGGCTTACCAGCAGAGCCTGATCAGAAAGGCGGGGCTGATCAGCAGCCCTGGTGGAGGCCTAGAGAGAAATGGAGGTGCAGCTGCTGACCAGGCCTGGAAAGAAAGAGAGAGGCAAGTGCTGATCAACAGCTGCCATAGAGGCTATGGATCAGACCCTGCTTCTCTCTTCAGGCCTCTGTTTGGCCTGATTCGCAGTCCCCTCAGCAGTCAGTGCTGGGTCACCATGCCTGTAGCCATAACAGTCAGCACTGGGTTGCTACAGCAACCCAGTGCTGACTGCAGGGCTGACTTCCGGTTGGTCAAGCCTCCAGGTTGTTGCAGATATAACAGACCCAGGGTTTTTATATATCAGGATTATTATTATTATTTTTTTTTTTGTAGACATTCAAAGTTGTCATTTATTATGCACAGTCTCTGGGCCATGCATTACTTTAAAAAAATCTTTATTGTTGTATTACATATGTCCCCTTTTTTCTCCCATTGATCTCTTCTAACCTGCCCCCACCCCTACCCCAATCCCACTCCATCTCTACCCCCAACCCCACTCCATTCCTACAACCCCCACCACCCCCAGCCTTTAAAGCCACAGCTGATAATTATCAGAGGCATCTGAATTTGAGTACTCTTTCTTTACATCAAGAATTTAGCTCAGGAATGTTCTTACTGCCTCAAATCACATAACCATGATTCCTCTGGCAACTGTTTTTTGCTCAGATGGCCAGTTAGCAGAATGTTGTTCCATTTTAACAATCTTCCATTGAGACCTAGGGTTATGTAGAACAATATAGTAGAAGTGCATTTTGAAACGCTAAAGCATAAATGAGTCTCCTAAAAGTTACTTATAAAAATCAAAGTTGAAACATAAAAAGGATCAGGCACAGCATCTCTGGATGGTAAACTGGATGTGCATCTTCTCTGCTACATCTGGAAGTTCATTCTTATTCTCTTCGATGGCTTGGCTGTCTCTGGGATTTTTGTTCCATTCATCGCTGGCTGGGGTCTGGCTACATGGCTTGCTGAGACTGAAATCATACCAGCTGTTCACATTTCCATGTCACCTTTTTAATGGCTTCTCTGTCTTTCTGTTTTATTTCTATTCTCCTTTCTCTTTCACACGTATTTTTCCTTATTTTTTTTATTTTTTTTTAAAGCCAGCCACCTATAAAGAATGTGAACTCCCATCTTCTCTGACAAAGCAGAGTCTAGACCAGATGTGACCTGCAATTTGCTGAATGGGAAACAAACACAAGGAAAGCAGCCATCTGCCATCTGTTGATGCAGAAAGCAGCAGGGCATGCCTGGCATTTCAGCAGGGCTTCCCCGCTGGGAAATTGAAAGAGAAAAAGAATGTTTCATTTTTCCCCTTTCCTGACCTGACAGCTCCTTTGAACAAGGTAGGCAGGAAGGGAGGACATCATGCCATGAAGAAGTGAAAGCTGATATCTAAATAGTGGAGCTTGATAACTAAACTCTAGTTTGCATTACAAGTTCTACCCCGGCCAAGGTTGCCTCTCCTGGGTGGGATAAAGCATCTAATCTCCGTTGGAATAAATGCAGCTGAATGGCAAATCCCCTTCTTCCAAATTCCTAATCAGTTTGTCTGCTGTTTTTCTCAGAATGCCACACAGAAGGCTCTTAGGGGAATTAAAGGTAATGAGACAGGTGTTAGCAACAGATACAAACCAAAGGCAAGGACTTTTTTTCTGCGTGTGGGATCCTGGTCTCACATGGTCAGAGAACATCTGGTTGACATTTTCAGAAAGAGATGAATGTAAGAGAACAGGTTGCCCTGGTGACACAGACATGTTAACTTGCACCCCTCTCTCTCCTTGCCTGATTGTGTGAACTGTGTCGTTCCATTCAGAAACGTGACACTGAGATAGCAATTCTCTCCCTGGATGCTTGCTCTTAATAAAGGTCTCCCTCAGTCACTGGGATGAATCATGATGAATAAAACACATTTTCTTGTCTCATGAGGCCCGATATCTAACAAAATAAGTGTGTGTGTTTTCACCTATAATTTAAGGAAAGTAAACTTAATTTTGAAGATGTCTTTGCTAATGGAAGGAACCCTGGATTAAATAGTTTTCTTTTAAGGAGGGCTCCTGGGTTTTCCCAATGATTTAGCTCTTTATTTCCTAAATGCAACCTTACATTATTTTAAAAATTGCCCGCTTCTGTGTACAGAATTACCATTTTAATCAACACTAAGTAAATGTAAAATTGCTATTAAGACAGTGTTTACAACTTGAAATAGTAATGTGGATGAAAAAGGGACCACATGCTAATATGACTAATGCAAGAAAGGTATGTGTGGGGGCCTTGCAAACCCAGGAGATCTAAAGTAACCACAAAGCATGGTCTGAAATTAAAAACTTTAATTAAAAGGCAGTTTATAGTAGGTAGTCATGTCCTAGGCCAGTATCTTCCCTGACAAAGATCAACTTCGATCTTTAATGAGTCTATCCTCTTTTTGCATCTAAGATAACAAACCTGTGGAATGTCTGGGCTACTTGTAACCTCCCTTTTTCTGGACCCTCAGGGCACAGCCCTGGTGTCCAAGCAGAGAGCACAGATTCCCTCATTGTTATTGTTATCTTGTTAATTGTTGCCTGTTAACTATCCTATACCCCCCTGTGTAAAAGAAGCATGCATCTATCATTTTACTTTTTATCCAACCCCAGAGGTTTCCCCATTTGGCTTTCTCCCACCTCCCTCACCTGTCACCAATGGATTTCATGTAACCCATTTATGTCTCCTCCTTTGATGGTAATTAATAGAACAAGGTGAAAAACCACCGCCACTCTCTGGAGCACTATCTCAATACATTGAGATTTTGCTTCTCAGGAGTTGTGGACTTTTTGGCTCAAATAAACTCACAGAAATTCTTCACAGGTTTGAATTTTGTTGTTGTTAACAGTAATGGCCCTTATTTTAAATGTGGATGTTGTTCCCAACGAACTAAATCCACACATCAGAATTGTAGAACCTATGAGTTCACCTCTTGACCATATTGTCATGCTATACAGTAAGCTTTGTGGTAAAGGGCAAGTCAAATAATTCCTTTTATTTTAAACAATCTATAACTTCCAAACAAAAATCTACTGACACTCACTATAAAATGTATCCAGCAAAAATATGGGAAGGGCCATCTTCCCCTAGCATCCTTGTCGTCCTACATCTAGGAGCAGAGAGGGCTATGAATAAGCACAAGGATTTATATATAATGATATTATTGCTAACTGTAAGTACAGTAAGAGCACAAATTCTACACCAGGGGTCAGAATATTCCTCAAAAAGTAAAAAAGAAAAAATCATAATTGGAGATAATGTCATAAGATGAGATGTGATTTTGTATTTGTTTTAATAATTTTGTTCAGGAAGAAATCTTTTACAGGAATAAAGGCTGCAAAACAATTTTTTGTAAAAGAAATGTCCTGTAGTTATGAGCTATAATTGTAAAATAAATTCCTATAAATGTTATATTCTTTAAATAAAGAACTAAACATGAGGAAAATGGCAATTTTGGACTAATTCACTCATTTTGAAAATTCACTCTGCATTGATGGAACTGACACCCCCAAAAGCTCAGTGCAGGTTTGTATACAAATTTTTGCTAATGAGGGCAGGGAGAGCCTGTGAGTACCTTAGGTGATAACTTCAGTTGTGTTCTTAACTAAAAGATTTAACCTTAATAGAAGAATGAAATTTCAGTTAGTTTATATGATGTGTAAAAGAATTTCACTGGCCCAAACTTCTCATGACTACAAAGTAAGAGCGAACTCACTGCTCATTCCCAAACTGGAATAAGCCCCAACACGCTATATGGTTGGAGACCAGCTAACCCTCAGAGAGTTGCCAGTTGTTTCTAAGACTTTCCAATTAGTGTCTCATGTATGCTAACATACAGCTTGTAATTTGAAGACCTCTACACATTGTTTCCTACTCTTTTTTTGCAGTCATGTTCTCTACTCTTACATATAGAGTAGAAGGCTCACTATGCTCACTGTCTGTGAGAAATGTCATTTTTCAAAATAATGCTGATGATTGGGTTGCCAGATATATTGCTTGGTGTGGAGAGAATTAGGAAGAAGCACCTTCTCTTCCAATGTGCCATATTGTGACACCCAGATTCTGTAATTCCTTGAGTTTGCTCCAGTAAATGTTTAACAAAGTTTATAAGTTGAAAAGTTCTGTCTCTTTTTCTTTGTTCCATGATACTCAAAATTGAATGGGGGCTGGATAGATGACTAATCATATTTCTATTCATTCATTCAGATAATATTTTTAAAATATATTTTATTGATTTTTTTACAGAGAGGAAGGGAGAGGGATAGGGAGTTAGAAACATAGATGAGAAACATCAATCAGCTGCCTCCTGCACACCTCCTACTGGGTATGTGCCTGCAACCAAGGTACATGCTCTTGACCAGAATTGAACCTGGGACCCTTGAGTCCAAAGGCCAACATGCTATCCACCGAGCCACACCAGTTAGGGCCAGAAAATATTTATTGAGACACTACTATAAACTAGGCACCATTCTAGGTGAAGCTATAGTGGGCAGCATGATGTAGAGGCAAACACAAGAGTCTAAAATCCCTGTCCTCATGAAATTTAGTTAAAATTAAAAAAAATACAAGTAATGAAATATATAGTATATTAGATTGAGATGAGTATGAGTTGCTATGAAGACAAACTAGGGACTATGCTAGGGACTGCCTGGGGTCTAGTTTTATGTGGAGGATAAAAGAAGTCTTTATGAGCAAGTGCTATTGGCATAAAGACTAAGAGATCATGAGGAAGCCAGTGAAGTGGATATCTAGAGGGAGAGTGCTCCAGGCAGAGAGAACAGCAGGGTGCAAAGGCTTTGAGGCTGAAACATGCCTGTCATGTTCAAAGAAAAGAGAGAAATGAAGTTGGTAGTTGGAGATTATTCAGACAGGAGCAGAGGTCAAGCCCTGGAAGGCTTTACATGCCATTGTGGGGACTTTGGCTTTTTCTCTGAGTAGGATAAAGAATAATTGGAAGGCATTGAGCAGAGAAGCAATAAGAAGTGACCTTGTCTTAATAGGATCATTCTAGCTGCAATATTGAGACCAGACTAAAGGTGCTCAAGGGGAAAAGCACACACACCAATTTGGAAGCTAATGAGAACAGGGCAATAGTCTTAGAGGTGGTAATAGGATTTTGGGTAGATTTTTAATAAGAATTACACAATATATGCTAATTGATTGGATGTGGAGTTTGAAAGGAAGGAAGGGAAGATAGAAGGAAGGGAGAGAAGAAAGGAGGAAGGAAGGGAGGGAGGGAGAGAAGGGGGGACGGAGGGAGGAAGGAAGGAAGGAAGGAAGGAAGGAAGGAAGGAAGGAAGGAAGGAGGGAAGGAAGGAAGGAAGGAAGGAAGGAAGGAAGGAAGGAAGGAAGGAAGGAAGGAAGGAAGGAAGGAAGGAAAAGAAAAAAGGAGGAAGGAAGGGAGGGAGGGAGGAAGGGAGGGAGGGAGGGAGGAAGGAAAGAAGAAAGGAAGCCTGCAGTTTCTGACTTGGACAACTAGACTAATGGAGTTGCCAAAAATTAAGAGAGTAAAGAGTTAGGAGGTATAGGTTTAAAAGAGATGAGCAGATTTGAGTTTTGAACTTATAAAGGTTGAGATGACCATTAATTAGACAAGTGGAGATTACTATCAAGTAGGAGTTCAGTATAAAAATCTTGAGTTCAATTATGATAAATGTGTCTGGGTACATTATTTGAGGAAATGATTGCTGTGCATAATTCTAATAAGATGCTTTTTCAATCTGCTGATGTTCCCTTAGCACACGGATTTGTCTACTTCTATCTAGATTGTGATGCATAAGACCAAATGATCTTCTGAGATTGTAACCATGGTGAAATTGTAAGAGAATTTGAAATTCAATATTTATCTAGGGTATTGGAAATATTTTACATCATGCTTGGAGTGGGATTTACATGGGTTCATGTATTTGTCAAAGCTCAAACTGTATATTTCAAAGTGTGCTCTTTTCACATGTAAATTACACATATTTTCAAAAAAAATCAATAAGCTATTTTCATAAATACATTCTCTTCTGATATTAAAAATTAAAAAAATTTAAAAGAAATCTGGAGTTCGAGGGGAAAATTATCTTTACTTTCTAGTTCTCAGTTATCAGCATATGAATGGCATCAGAAACAAAAAAGTTAGATAAGATTGCTATGGGAGTTGATGAATATGGAAAAGCATAGAGGCATGTGAACTGGACCCTGGGGCATAGCAATTGTAAAGTTTATGATGGTGAGGAGAAAGTAAGTAAAGTATTTTATTTCCAGAAATGTCATAAAGAGAAAGAGAAAATTGAGCAAAATCTGGAGAGGGAGTTAAGTTTAAGAGATTTTTTAATAAGATAAATTCAACCGATTTTATACTAATGAAAATAGTCAGTTAAAATGGATCAAAATGATGAAACAGGTGAAAAAATTGCTGGTGTGATGTCTTCTGGTGTGTAAGAGGGGGTGGAATCTAATGCACAAGGAGCAGGGTTTACTTTTACTAGGATCCCATATATGTCTTCCATAGAAAAGAAAGAAAAGACACAGCACGTGGACTTGAGTGCTTGTAGATGGCTGGATGTGTGATGGACACTTATAAAGATTGTTTTCTGCCCTAACTGGTTTGGCGCAGTGGATAGAGTGTTGGCCTGTTGACTGAAAGGTCCCAGGTTCGATTCCGGTCAAGGGTATGTACCTTGGTTGCGGGCACATCCCCAGTAGAATGTATGCAGGAGGCAGCTGATCAATGTTTCTCTCTAACCGATGTTTCTAACTCTGTATCCCTCTCCCTTCCTCTCTGTAAAAAATCAATAAAATATATTTTAAAAATATTGCTTTCTATTTGTTCAGTGAAATAAGAAGAAAGATAGTCAACTAAGAGTATGAATACAGGAAAGGTCTTGAAATGGATTGAAGTTTACATAAGTGGGAAAATATGAAATATTTATTTAGAAGACTTAATTGTGTTTTCCTTCAGATTTATTTTCTTGCCACTGATATACAAACAATGTTTTTTTGTTTTATTTTTAAGAATTGGGTACAATCAGGATTGGGGTTTTTCAGAAGTTAAAAAAAAATTGAGAACAGAGCAAGGAATTTGAAGATGTCAGAATAAAAGGTGTTTAACTGACTGTTGAATTTGTGCTGAATAAGAAAGGATTATAATTAGAACTGAGGAGAGTTAAATATTTGTAGGTTAAATGAATTGAAGTGCTACATATGTCAGTTGGTGCAAAAAATGATTGAACACAGAGAAGCTGGTGGACTAAGATAGCTAGAAAGAAATGGCTTCTTGGAGAGTGGAGGTTTTGGAATTGAGTTTAGGGTGAGCTGGAGTTATGGGTAAGGACTAGTTTGACTAGAATATCATCATGTGATTGAGTAATTCTGATGGGATAAGAGACCAAACAAATCACTAAACTGAGAGTCTAACTTGCTAGAAGTTTCATTAACATGAATGTTGAAATCACTATGATTTGGAAAAAAGGTTGTGAATGAAAAGGACAGTGAGGCAGACAGTAAAATATTTAAAACAGACAAAATATCCTGAGAACAGGTGGATGACTTCTATAAATAGGGGTGCTGTGCATTTTAGCCTGATGCCATATGTTCAAAAATTGGCATTCTTATGGAGGAGGAAGTACTAGTAAATGACCATGAGAAATAGGAAAGGTTGTCATTTCCCTTAAGACAAAGAAGCAGGAGTAAAGTCAGAAGAAAAGTCTCCTTCTTTCTATAGAGGATTTCAGGGGAAGATATACCTCAGAATCAATTTCCCACTAGAAAAAGATGATAAAAAACACACACAAAACTTTCAGATACATTTCCCAGGATGTAAAGGATGTTGCTGACTACAGAAAATGACTATCAGAAAGACAGAAGAGGGAATTCCATAGTTAGGAAAAAATGAAAAATGGACTGTACAGTTAAAAGGTCCAGTGGAAACATCAATGATGAAAATCATTGATTGGCTACCTCCTGCAAAGAGCTACTAGGAATGGAGCCCATGATCCAGGCATGTGCCCTGACCAGGAATCAAACCATGACCTACTGGTCCATAGTTTGATGTTCAACCACTGACCCACACCGGCCAGGGCAAACCTATTTTTGTTTGTTTGTTTGTGTGTGTGTGTGTTTTTAAAAATGTTGAAGTAATGCAACTTATCCAGCCACTGAATAGGCTGGCTAGAACTGGCACAAACTCCAAATTACTCTTACATACACTGTCCCCCATGCCTGGCCATGAGCACAGTCAGGCAAGGTCTACGGGTATGCCTAAAACCTGGGTTTTTTTATTGGTGACTGGTATACATGGATCAAGGAATGAAATAAATGTCCTGACGATCCTAAGGCAAAACAGAGTGATAACTCTGAATTTGGTTTATGGGAGTTATTCTGTCAAGGGCATACAGAAATCTGTGGTCCCACTTAACTTAGCTGACAGATGAGAAACATTGTAAAAGGCTATGGTGTCTCAGAGAGCACAGATCTGTTCTTGCTTCCTGCCCATGTAGGCTCACTGGCTAGCAGAAGAGTGCACATACTTCAATCCAAAGAGTTTATTCTTTATCCCTTTTATTTCTCCCACTGGAGGCCCATTGCACGACATTTGTGCAATGGGGGTGCGAAGGGTCCCTCAGCCTGGCCTATGCCCTCTCACAGTCCTGGACCCCTTGGGGGATGTCCAACTGCCAGTTTAGGCCTGCTCCCCGCTCTCTAAGCCAGCAGGCGGACATCCCCCAAGGTGTCCATAGAGCTGCCTCGGAGGTGCTCACCAGCTGTGAGCCTGGCTCCTGTCTGAGCGGTGTTCCCCCTGTGGGAGTGCACTGATCACCAGGGGCAGCTCCTGCATTGAGCGTCTGCCCCCTGGTGATCAGTGTGCATCATAACGACCAGTCATTCTGCTGTTCTGTCAATTTGCATATTAGGGTTTTATTATATAGGATCATACCTGCCTGTATGATTCCCATTCAAATAAAAAACTGGCCTTCATGGAAATGGTAGGTATATGTGGCATTTATAGAAGCAGGAAAAAAAATGGCATTATAGACATGTTTGAGAAACATCATTTGGCATCTTTTTCAGGAAAACAAATATTGCAGTTTTGAGAAATATGTGTGTCTTTTTGTACATCTCCCAGTTAGAGATCTGTGTTCCTTATTTATGAATTTTTTTGGTAAACACTGTTTTAAAATGGGTTGAATGTTCAGGAAATATTATCAAACAAAAATAAATGTATGATACCATATGGTGCATGCGGCACCATCGTGATATAAATCACAGTCCCACTGGAAACAGGTCAAGTCATTGTCTTGTAAACCAACATATGATGCTAGTCATGCTGTCCTCTGTTATATACTCAGTTTCTGAATCTCTGGCATGGAACCATCTCTTAGCTAATTCACACATCTCGGCTTAATATGGTAAATTGCTTATAAAATTATTCTTGTTGTTTTGGTTTGTGTATATTGTTTTGTTTTCCCAACAAAAGTTCTTCCTAAATATACGATGTGTTATCAGAGAATCCTCTCTGTGTCTTTATTTTCCTCCCAATGCTAGAGCATTTTATAAAACATTGTATTTTAAATCCTATCTATACTTGACTCATTTCATCTGTCTCAGTCTCTCCTTTTTTCTGGGACACTTTCACCAGAAACACACATCCTATATAATAAAAGGCTAATATGCAAACTGTCCCCTCGACCTGGAGTTCAACCAGGAGTTTGACGGCGGGTGGGGGGAGGGAACTGCCCACAGCCCCTCCCCCTGGCTGGCCATGGAACACCTCTCCCCCTCCCACCCGGGCTGGAACTGCCACCAATCAGTCCCCCTAACAGATCAGGGATGGGGCCAGCCCGCCAATCTCCCATGTCCCTTCCCCCCCGGCTGGCCCGGCCTGATTGGCCCCAATCGGGGTGGGCCAGCCAGACCCCACCCATCCATGAATTCATACACTGGGCCTCTAGTATTATAAAGTTCCATGATCAGAAAATGTTCTTTTTTTTATTTTCTGCCAGTGGTGTTCTTTATACAAATTGGAGAGAAACAATAACAGGTGACAATTTAATGGGGTACCCTTTAATGAGAAGGAGGTCCTGAGTTACTTCAGATTAGATTCACAATGATTTTTGAGTGAACACCCGTGTTTGTGAAAGGTAACAGAATGATGTGCTTTCCTTACATCCATGATGATGTCAACGTCAAAATGTGGAAAGAGAATTTAACCTGATTCCTTTATTAAGGATTGGGTGTTATCTCTGAAACTGAGTCAAGTATCCCCTTCAATGAGACATCTGTACAGTCTCAAAATATTGGTGAAGTCAGGAATCTTTTTGAGTTTTTATTCCATTTTATTATGTCTCTTATTAAAAAAAAAAGATTATACATAGATTTTTTTTTTTTTTACTTGCTATATTTTAGAGAATGGGATGGTACTGAGTTGGAGTTACCCTGGCACACTTTGTTATTTCATTAGGAATTTACTAAAAGATAAATCTTCCTGCTTCCACCCTATTTCTACACTGAAAAGAAGTGATCAGTCATCAGTGAGTGTGCTGCCAAAAAGTTTTGTAAAGTCAGGAGCCATTCCAAATGGGAATTAATGGGGAGCAAAAATGATGTTTTCATATTCTCAGCATTTATAATGTATGGCAATCTGTCTTTAGGTGGGTCTGCAAATCAATTAGGCATGAATGATGTATATGGTATAAAATATGACCTTAACAAGTTGTCTTGTCTTTGCCTTGATGTTTCCATCTTATTTGTGCGTGGAATGCTCAGATAAAGGAGGGAGATTATGACTTGGAGAGGAAGAGCCATTATGGGTCACTATGTTCCTGGGCCTGATAAGTTTAATCCAAGTTGCCTGGAAGGGAGGAACTCATAAAATACTTTATCTGAAGCAAGTGCAAAAATACTCATAAACCCAAAGGTTAATCACTGCAGCAGAAGAGCAGATGAAGGAGACAGGGCAGTTTTATGTTTCTTTGCTGTGCTGCCCTTATTAATCATATGGTGGGTTGCTTTAAAATGTGTGCCTGCACTTTTATTTCAAAAGCCGAATGGACAGACAGACACACTGAAAATGAAGTGGGATTGATGATGATGTCATTTATTCATCTTTCTTCACCTTGCCAGTATTATAATCAAGGTCAGAATGTGCATTTAGTTTTAATTTTTAAATCTATTTTGCTTTTATGCCATATCTTCTTACTATTATTTTTTCTTTATTTAAAAATTCAACATTCTACTTTATACTGACCTCCAGGTATTCACTTTATTTTTCAGTGCAAGTGGTGTTAAGATGACAGGCAGGTAGCTCGGTCATCTGTGTAGTGATCCCTCCAGATTTCACTGAATTACGCCAATACTGTAGAGAGGTGTCCATAAATCAACAAACGGATTTCATTTCTGTTTGTTGATTCATGCTGGACATCTTTGGACATGTTAGAGCATAAAGGATCTGTGCAAGTGTAAATAAGACAAAGTACATAGGAAATTCCTTTTATATTGTATATATTGATGTGGTAGGATCTATACACAACTAAACCAACTTACTCTATATTGTTCTTTTATCTAGACCAGGGATTCACAAACTTTGTCTTTAAGAGACAAGGTAATTAATATTTCTGCCATTATAGTGGGAAAGCCACTTTTGGTTACATGCAAATGAATGTTCATGCTGAATCTCAATAAAACTTTATTTAAAAAAATACCAGCAAAGGTACATTTTGGCCATCAGTTTAAATTATTTATAAGAATTAAATAAAGATTATATTTAAAAGCTGTGTCTTTTTACTTAATTACTACACAGCATGCATTTGAAAGCTTTCTTTTTTTCTTTTCCTTTTTAATTCTTTTTAAATAGTTATAAGCCTAGGTGCTTACAGTAACCAGGCATTACTTGCACATATACAACGGAAAGGATATAATATAATAAAGTGCATTGAGGCTTGTGCTTAAGGAGAAAATGCATGGTCTAATTCTTTTAAAAATATTGCAGCAAAATTTGGCCCAATGGCCATCAGTGTGTAACTCCCATTAGTATTGGCATACAAAATTCACTGTTTCTTTCTTTATCTTTTTAAAATGTAACCTTTTTTTTTTTGTATCCCCTTAGCGTATAACTATGTCTCATGTAACGAAAATCCCACATTTTTCAAAGATATAGCCACTTCTACCTGAAATGTCTTATGTCTCTAAATTATAGTCAAAATGAATGCCTTTGACATCCCAAATATTGTTATTATTTATTTATTTAAATTTACTTTATTGTTGGGAGTATTACCCATTTTCTCCTACTTGCCCCCCTCCACTCATCTCCCACCCCTCCCCAGGCCTTCACCTGTCTACTGTCGGTGTCCATTGGTTATGCATCTATGCAAATAATTTCCTTGATTAATTTTTTCCAGTTCTTCTTCCCACCTTCCCTCTGAGATCTGCCAGTTTGTTTCATGCTTCTATATCTGTGGTCCTATTTTGTTTGTACTTCTTGGACTTGCATAGTTTTTGTTTTTTTTTCTTTCCAATATCAGGGAAATTTTCTGTCATTATTTCTTCAAACAGGTTTTCTATTCATTGCTTCTCTTCCTTTCCTTCTGGTACTCCTATTATGTGAATATTGTTTCATTTTGTGTTGTCCCAAAGCTCCCTTAGGTTCTCCTCTTGCTTTTTAAGTCTTCTTTCCAGTTGCTGCTGTGTTTGTGTGTTTTTTCCTACCTTGTCTTCTAATTCACTGATGCAGTCCTAAGCCTCTTCTAGTCTGCTGTTTAAGCCTTCCATTGTGTTCTTTATTGCAGCTATGTTGTTCTTCATCTCCTCTTGGTTCCTTTTCATGTTGGTGACATTCTCATTTAGCTCCTTATAGTTCTCATTGAGTTGTGTGTATTTGTCATTGAGTTGTGTGTATTTGTCACCCAGCCATTTAAACATCCTTAAAACCATTACTCTGAATTCTTTCTCTGATATGCTGCTAGCCTCAATTTAATTTAACTCCCTTTCTGATGATTCTACTTTTTCTTTCCTTTGGGAATTGCTTTTTTGTCTTCCCATGTTTTTCTGTAACATTTTAATTGTAGGTCTGATTGGTTTGATAATCAGGTTCTTTTGGAAATGGTGCTACTGGTGTGATCTCTCAGGTCTTCTGGGCTTGGTAATCTAGTGTAGATCCCTGCTTGAGTTATTTGGGTTCTCTTGATGTAGGCCTGTGAGCTGGAAAGGTACAACTGTGATGTCTAGAAGTTAGCAGCTGTGAAGGGGGATGTCCCAATTTTTGCTGTCTTGCACCCTTGATTGAAATCGCATGTGTCCAGCAGGGACTCACAATGGCACCCAGGAAATGTCTGTAGGCGTAATGGGTCTCAGGAATCCTACACTCCGGAAAGGCGTGACTGTGGTGTCCAGAGTTCTGTAGTTGTGGGGTAGGCAGACTCAGCTTTTGCTGCTACACCTGTGGTGGATATGCCCACATTTCCAGTGGCAGCTCACAGGGGCACCTGTGGTGTGTTTGCCAGCGAGGGGTGCTGAAGCACTCTGAAGGACCCTGGCACTGAAGCTGCATAATTTAGTTGATTGTGGGCAGGTATCCAGGATTAGTGAATTCAGAATTTCTACTGCCAGGAGGAGTGTGTCCCTGTTTGTCCAAGATCACACCCAGTAAGGACTCACAGCAGCTCCCACAAGCGCCCTGTGGATAGATGTGCTCAGGGTGCCTGCTCGTTGGAAACGCGTGCTCAGACTCTGGCAGTGCATTTGACGGCGCAGAGCTCTGATGCACTTTGAGGGGCCCTGGCACGGAAGTTACACATCTGAGGTGTCTGCGGGCAGTTATTTAGGCAGAGGAAATTCAGAATTTCTACTGTGGGGCACCACGTCCTTGTCTGTACAGAATCACAGCCAGCAGGGTCTCCCAGTGGCTCCCAGGAGCTGCCTATGGAGTGGTGTGCCCTGGATGCCTGCACGCTGGAAACTCGTGAATGTTGTGTCTGGAGTTCTGCCGCTGGGGAGGGGGAAGATGCACTTACTGCTGAGGGAACCGTGCACCTTTGGAGGTGTAGGTCCCAGGGTCCGCAGGTCTGCGGCTGGGGTAGCAGGATTTTGGCTGGAGTGGCTGCTGGGTCGCAGGCAGTGTCAAAGTCCTGACTGGGTGGTGGTGCTGATGAGTTCCTAGAAAAGGCCGCTGTCCCCTTCAAGATGACATGGGCTCCGTGCCTGAGTCCTGTAGTCCAGGGAGTGCTCACAGCAGTAGTAGTCTTTCCTTATCCAAGAGAGCCTGGTCTGCCAGCCCCTGCTGCTCCTGCGAGATTTAACTGTCCCTTACTCACTCACACACACACCACACACATCCACACACTCTCCTTTCATACCCTCACTCACTCACTTCCTCTTCTTCATCTCTGTCCTGCCAGCGCCATCTTTTTCTCTGGTCACCTTTCTTTCGAGGCAGAGCTTTTGATGCTGACTGGCATATAAATTGACCAATCAGAACCAAATTAGCTGGCAGGGAGGGCAGTTGGGGGCAAGATCAGGCCTGCAGGTGAGGGCAGTTAGGTGTGATCAGGCAGGCAGGCAGGTGAGTGGTTAGGAGCCAGTGGTCCCAGATTGCAAGAGGGATGTCTGACTGCTGGTTTAGGCCCAACTGGGCCTAAATTGGCAGTTGGATATCCCCTAAGGGTCCCCAATTGGAAATGGTGCAGGCTGGGCTGAGGGAACCCCCTCTGTGCACGAATTTCATGCACTGGACCACTAGTAGTAATAATAATAAATAATAATAATAATAATAATAATAAAATTAAATAATGTTTTATATCTCCTAATCCAAACCCACTATCTAAATTCGCATTGTCCAAATAAAGGTAGTCAATAGATGTGGTAGCAAGGGATATTGAAGGTGGATTGTGCTCAAAATATGCAATAGCACTCTTTCTTTATAATCCATTAGGACCATTTCATGAATTTAGACTTGTTAAAAACCTTTCATAGCAATTCAGTCTCATTTGATGACTTTGAGAACAACAGATGTAGCTTTGCCATGGCCTGAAATAGAATACATACCTCTTGCCATATCACCTACTGATAATGCTGCTCAAGCCACTTTAGCCTTTCTGCTCTGCAGTCTTTCCCACATTTAAATCTTTTTTAGCTCCTCTCTCTTCCTTCTGAAAAAATATATCTCCCATTCTTCTTATGGTAGAATCCTTCCCCTCTTTCAAGTCTATGCTTAAGCAATGTGCTTAGAAAGGATACTGATTAGCACTTTAGAAAATATATCCTAGTCATTCATCCATTCAGTTCTCAAATATTGTGTTACTATGGGTCAGATACTCTGAAAGACTTTAGGGATAAGCTGGTACACCAGGAATACCAAGTCCTTACCTTCAAGGCCCTTACATTCTAAATCATGAAGGTACACAGGGTTACTCTCTACTGGAAGCATATATTCTCCACTCTCTGGCTCTACTAAATGTACGCACAGTTTAAATTTAGTACTTATTGCTACATTTAAAAATCTGTAGGTTTTTTCATTCGCTTATTTTTTTTTTTTTTGGAACCATAAAATACTATGAACTCTAGGAATTATGTCTCATTCACCATGGAATCTTTGGCATCTATCACTGTGCTTGGCACACAGTGAGCATTTTATACTAATGACCATAATATAAGAATGCAAAAAAATATATATCTATTTTTCCTGTGTGTCCATTTGACTGAAATTTCTAATGGAATTTTTCTCATGTATAGCGTCCTTAGGTTGTTAAATGTAAATACAGATGAAGTGTTTCAAAAATACGTATTAGGGCATATGGCAAATATATAATGTGGTTTATGATTTTGCAACTATACTAGTATATGCAAATGACTCTGCAACCACTAAAAAAACAAAAGATGTCAACAAATATGATTTTATTATTTTGTTCTGGTTTTCATCAAGTCAATAGGCAATTCTTATTTGGAAGTCGTTTAAATTCAATTTGAATATAAATACGTTGAGATAAATTATCTTCCACTGGGTATCAGATTACTAGTAAATTGAGCATGGTATGTAGCCATTTTGATGATACATTTCTAAATTTGTATCAATTACTCCAAGACCTTGACAAACACCTTATTGGGACTGTTTGCATGGATACCATTTTTTCACAAAAATAAGAGAATAGGGTATGAAAAAGACAAAAATGCTGCTTTCAAAACTAAATTCAAAATCTAATTTCTTAAGTTTCTTTGTATGGTATATTTTCTATTAACAGACTTGTTTTATTTTTTAACCTTTAAACTTTTTCTTCCCATCGCATATACATGTATATGATTAATCATTATAATATATTGTTCAAGGAGCAAAATGATAATTTTTAACGTTTGATAAAGGAATTTAGCATCATTTGCAGATGAAGTATGATCCAATTATTTTTATTTTGCTGATGTACAAAAGTCTGCAAAGCATAGATCTCATCTATATTAGTGACCTGAGGTAAAGTTTGACTTACAGTACCTAATAAATAACTTCATTTATATTTTATACCACCACATTGAATAGTTCCAATATTTTCTCCTAGGAAAAATGAGAACCATCCTCGGTGTATTGCTCAATTTTCAAGTATATCAATAATATGACGCAATCCTACATCAAATGTAAGGTCTATAATCAAAGCAGTTGGTAACAATTTTAAGGAACTGCTCTTCACCTTCTCAGTGATTGAAAAGGTTCAAATTTTGCATTTTGGATATAATTTTCACAGGAACTAAAGTGAGTTGCATAAAATTAAAACACAGTAAGTTTTCCACCCCAAAACTTGCTCCCACTAATCTCTCGAGTATGTACACCTTTGATTTTATGGTTGCAATAAGATAGAAGAATATTTAAAAATTCCAGAGTATTAAAACATATGGGTGAGAAAGAGAACGCCATTCCCAAAAAAAGCTGGAACAGTCACTCTGAGGTAAGAAATGAATTACTAGCATTTGTAAGACAATAAGAAATTAGAAATAAGCTCAGATTTGTGGAAATCATTCTTACTTGAATCATTTGTCTAATTCCCTATCCTATATAATAAAAGCATAGTATGCAAATTGTCCTCTCAACCAGGAGTTTGTCTGGGAGTTCGACCATGGGGCAAGGCTGGCCGGGAGAAGGGAGGGAGTACCTGGCCGGCAGCTGCTAGGGACCCTACCAGTGCATGAATTTTGTGCAATGGGCCTCTAGTGTACATATAAGAATAGATATCAAGGGAAAGTAAAAAAATAAATAAATAAAGGGGGGGGGGTGAGGGATGTTTGTCTCACTGGAAATTCTAGCCAGTATTGATGGACAAAGAACACTAGAAACCCTGTTACATAAGGCAATATAAGAAAAAAAAAAATTGGCAACCTCTTCAAGGATGAAGAGAATTCTGTGAAATCAGTGACAACACAATGTCTATCAAGGACCAATGTGATGACTATAAATATTATGGCTTTCTAGCAGAAAACCTCAATTTTAGCAAAGTATCCAAAGGGCCTTTTAGGTTGGAGATGTATCATGGTTCTTGAGAGAAACAGACCAGTATAAAAGGAGATTTATTATGAGGAATCAACTCACATGATTTTGGAAGCTGAGAAGTCCCAAGACCTTCTGTTTGCAAGCTAGAGACCCAGGAAAGTCGCAATCCAAAGGAAAGCCAATGGTGCAAATTCTAGTCCCAGGGCAGGAGAAGATAAGATGAGATGTCTCAACTCAAGTAGTGACGTAGAAAACGGGGTAGAGTCTTTCTTCTGCCTTTGTTTCTGTTCAAGCCCTCAATGGATTGAATGATGCCCACTGAATTGGGGTGGGCAGTCTACTTTGCTGAATCCACCAATTCAAATGAGAATTTCATCCAGGACCCCCTTCATACACACACACACACACCCAGGAAAAATGTTTAACATTGACACTCGGTAGCCAATGAAGTTGACACATGCAATTAACCATGACTGACAATGACCTCAGTACCAGGAGATCAGCAGCATCGGAGCAGTGGCATTTATCTCTCTTTGGCTCACTTGTATGTTCTATTTATTGCCCAGAGTGAGTCAATACTTAAGGTGATATTGTTAGCTTTTATCAATGGCTGTCCCACTGACAGGGCACATGGTATCTACTTTAGGAAATTCCCTTTTCTCAAACCTTGAATTATTTCTACTCATTTGTCTACTATGCCTATATGTCTCCTGAGTGTACATGACTTTGTGATTCCTGAATTTTATAATTTACTGTGAGAGTAATATTCAATTACCCATTGATATTGTATCCTTCCTTTTTTTTTTTTTTTTTTCTGTATATCTAGGAGTTTGGGGTTTCTGCTTCCATGCTTGTGATTCAGTATAAAAATAATTTCTGACTTTTTGAATAACAAACCTACATGCTACATGCTACAGCATGCAATTTTTTAATATATTTATAACCAAAGATAGATTTTAACATTAATGTGTTAAAATTATGTTGATATTATTTGATATTATAGTCCGGTTTGTTTTCTCTAAAGTGCTATTAAATCATTGATGCATTTAAAATTTTTTCAGATCTTGGAATTTAGGATATAAGACAATACTCTTCTGAACTACTTTAAGGCTATTTTTTCTGAGTTTTTGATCCATTTGTACTTACTGAGTTTTACTTTAATATCTTAGTTTTTCTTGGTATTTATTTCTTTTTTCTCTATTTGTTTAAACTCAAAACAACTGTTTGAAGCACATAATACAACCAGAAACACACAATTGACCTTCTGTGTTAAGTTAAATTTCAAATTTTTTCTTATTTCTTCCCATATGCTATATATATATAATGCTTCCTAATTGTACATTTTATGAGCAGACACACAGCTAAATACCCATTCCTATAAAATATAAGTTTTCTGAATATGCTCTCTTAGTAATAACAAGAAAATCATTAAGGTCCAACAATGAATGGCTTTTATTTGCACTTGTTTTTACTTGACAACAACTCTGAATTTTCAAGGAAAACTGCTGGATATTGACAGGTTTTTGATCTGGTGTCAAATAGAACCAATTATTCTCCATGGCCTAGTGACAGATACTTACTTATTTGACTAGGTGCTGTGATAATCTGCCTCAATTTAGGTATTGAATGTAAGCCAAATGTCTCCATTAAAGAGGCTTTTAATAACATATTTCTATAATCTTAGTGAGTAAAGAAGAGAACATTGAAAACTCCTCAGGGACTCTCAGATAAATGATTGTGAATGGACAATAGTTCTGATTTTGTTTATAAGAAAGATTTAGCTGGGGAACAGAGTAACAGCATGAAGAATATGAAGAGCTACACAATGGGATGTTTTATGCAACTGTAACTGTGCAATGAATTCAGTCTCTAGATGATCATAACAATTAAAAATAAGGCACATAGTCCTAATTTAGGTACTCTGCTATGTTATGAAATTTGTTGCATAATTATTTTTTAAGTGAAAGTGTCAGAGAAATGGAAGAAATACTAACAATGTTCTGCTGAAATAGAATGTATTATGCTAGATAATGCCATTCAATTAAGAGGAAGTTATGTTTTATTTATTAAATAATTTTCATCTAGCCTGACTGGTGTGGCTCAGTGGTTGAGCATCGACCTATAACCCAGGAGGTCAAGGTTCAAGTCCAGGGCAGGGCACAAGCCCAGGTTGCAGGCTCAATCCCCTGTAGGGGGCATGCAGGAGGAGGCCAATCAATGATTCTTTCTCATCATTGATGTTTCTATTTCTTTCTCCCTCTCCCTTCCTCTCTGAAATCAATAAAAATATATTTTAAAATATTTTTCATATGTAATTCTGAACTAAATTAGTCAAGTATGATGAAGCAGTAAAAGGCAAATTCTTAAGCTAAATCCCCAAATTCCTACACTCATTAGCTTTATGTCTGGTGTGTTGCCCACTACAGCTTACTATTTTTATTCAGCACACTGGGGGAAAAATCAAGAACATTGGGCTCACATGTTTTTCCTTTGCTCGAGGATTTTGCCCATTCAGTTTACCCTAATTACTCACTTATACGCTCACTGCTGCTGCTGGTGTAGTTGTTGGTGGAGGTGGCCCTTCTATAATGGCTCTCATGGTAGGATTGGCCGGCTGCAAGCCAAGTCCTCAAGGCCATAAGTGAAGGTCCTTCACAATCGACTTTTGGAGAGCTTGCAACTCAATTGGAAGGAGTAAACTCAGGAGCATGAGGGGTGTGGGCCTATCAGCTGGGCACTCAGTGTTTCACAATGGGAATAGAGAATGCTCTCTATTCTTTAGATATTTTAAAGTGAGAAACTGTGAAGGGGATATTAAATGAAGAGATTTTTTTTTTTTTTAAAGAGAGTGACTATCTGAGTATAAGAGGATCAGCCTGCTCTTTAGTCAGGCACAAGAGAGGTTTTAGGGTAAGAAAAATTGAAATTGATGTCAAGGTGTTAACAGTTGTGATTTTGAAATAAAACATTTACTTAATGACTTAAATAAAAAATCCGAAGCAAACAAAATAAAAAAGGAGCAATTTATACAATTTAAAAAAATGACTATTCTATCTAATAAAGAGGGAATATGGTAATTTACCCTCATGCCATTGCAAAGATGGCAGTGCCCACAGCTAATATGGAGGGAATATGCTAATTGACTGCCACATCCTTAAAGATGGCGGCACCAACAGCCACAAGATGGTGGCACCTAGTCCCCTTAGCCCCCCAGCCACCCAGGGCCAGCCCGAGATGCAGGCAAGCCTCAGATGGTGGCTGCCCAAGGCTCAGGTAACCAGGGCCAGCAGAGGCTTGTGCTGCTGGCAGTGGCAGCAGCAGAGGTGTGATGGGGAATCGCCTTCCCCTGATTGCCGAGTCGCCACCTACCCCTGAGAGCACCTGGACTGTGAGAGGGGGCAGGCCGGGGTGAGGGACCCCCCTCCAGTGCATGAATTTTCATGCATCGGGCCTCTAGTGTATTGAATAACTGTCAAATTAAACCTACAGACAATAATTGCTTTATAATTTTAGCAAAGTATGAAGAATAGACAAATTCCTGAATATTGCAGTTAACTGAAAGTGGACCATTTCATTGCATTTGTTCCTTAGTAAGCTGAGGAAAGCTTGTGTAAAGCATTCAAAATTTAATTTGACACTGAATTCTCTGAATTTTTTATCCACTAATTCAGTGGTAATGTGGATGAAATCATGGTTAAGATTTCACTATAGTTTTCCTCTTATGATATTACCCTTTTTTTATTTAAAATTTGTTCAGCTTCATTGAGATATAAATGATCTATAGATTTGTATAAGCTCAAGGTTTACAAAATAAATGATTTGATACATGTATATATTGTGAAATGATTACCACAGTAAGGTTAGTTAATACATCCATCATTTCACACAGTTGCAATAATTTTTGCTATGGTGAGAACTTGGAAGATTTATTCTCCAAACAATGGTGATATTAACTTTTTATTTCACATGTAACTTTGAGTCAGGGAAAAAATTAACAATATATTTTTTGGGAGCTTCTTGGTAATGAAGCACTCGTAGTTAAAAAGAAATGTTAGCTATCTCTATAAAGACACTAGGAGCCCAGTGCACGAATTTGTGCACATTGAAAGGAACTGTGAGCTGCGATGCTGCAGTGGGCACAGGAGCAAGTCTCAGTCCATCCTCTACACCCCTCCTGGTCCCTCCCATCACAACCCCCAGCCCCTGTCTGGTGGCAGTCCTGCTCCCGCTGCTGCCCCTCCCACACGCTGACAACGCTGGCCCTGCTTGCACCCACGGACAGCACAGAGAAATTGGGGCTGGTGCCAGCATTGTCAGTGGGTGGGAGCAGTGGCTGCTGCCCCAATAATCTCTCAGGAGCAGGGGGAGGTGGAGAAGCCCTCAGGGGTGATCAGGACCGTCACCCAGTGCTGGGAAGTGGGTGCAAGCAAGGCCATCACTCTCAGCAGGTGCAAGCGGCAGCTGCCATCCCCAATCACCCCTTTATGAATAATTTCATTGGAGATTAAGTTTCATTTGTATTATCTTTTATATAAAACTAGAGGCCCAGTGCATGAATTTGTACACAAATGGGATCCAGCCAGCCCACCCCAATAGGGGCCCATTGGGCTGGGCTGGTGGGAGGGAGGGGCTGTAGGTTGTTTGCTGGCTGGCCCCACCCCATATCGAGATGTTAGGGGCCTATGCGGGGCTGGGCTGGCCAGGGGGGGAGGGGCCACTGGCAGTTGGAAACCGGCCCCGTCCCTGATCGGGGTGTTGGGGGCCTAGAGGGGCCGATCGGGGCCCAGATCAGGCTGGTTGGCTGCCACAATGAGCGCATTAGCCACCGGTCGTTCTGGTTGTTCCACCATTCTGGTCCCTGGGCTTTTCTATACAGTATGTTGATTGTATTACCTTTTAAAGAAAACACACACATTTTAGGCAGTATTCCCATTGTTCTGATATATGTCCGCCTGAGCTAAGAATATGAATGGCATAACTTCAGTAATTCTGTCTAAATTTAAAATTTCTTGTATTTGTATTTATAACAGGCATTATGCAATATTAGAATAAATAGTAAAATCTGTGACATGAAATTATTTATTTTTTACTGAGAATGACATGAAATAGGTAAAAAAAAACACGCAATGTCAGAGAGAGAGAGAGAGAGATCATGGGAGAAAGGATAAAGCATTATATTCTGGCACTTTTTTAATAGTTTTGATTATTTTTATTTTTTAAATTATTTCTTAATTGTTTAAAGTATTATAAATAGTAGTACATATGTCTTCTTTTTTTTTCATTCTGGTATTTTTAATGATAAATTATTGACTGCTTTTTGAACAAGGGCCATTTCCTCTTTGCCTTAAGCCTCACAAATGATGTATTGAACCCTCATTTAGAAAGCTCATGCAATCAATCTTACTGTGTATACTCTTCCCATGTGCGTTATCTGTGTGTCCCTTGTCTTACATGTCTCTCTTGTCTCTTTATTACTGCAGATGATATGACTGCAAGAATGAGTTGCAACACTGTGGACACCTTTGGTGAAATTGCATGCTACTATGTGTGACTGAGTGGGCTTATAAGTGAATTTCTCAATGAAATAAATACAACTGGACAAAAACTCTTTGAGGTTTTTTAATCAAACAATATCTTGAAGAAATCAAATAGCATTTTAATATATGATAAAGGGATTGATCTGTCCCTGAGTGAAGTTGGCATTGCCTCTCTCCCCATTATTCCTTTCAGGGAAAATGCCAAGAGTGTAGTTTTAAGAGTAAAGGTTGGGTCACAGAAATCCTGTTAGGCTATTAGTTGGTTCTTTCCTAATTAGTTATAGCTTTACTTACAGGATTCAATCCTCATTTGCTCCATTATTTATTTAAATAATGACAATAATAGTGCCTCATAGGGTTGTTTCATGACTTGAAGGTTACCGTTTATGTAACCTTCAAGTTCAAGTGCCTGGCCTGAAGAAGGCAATAATATATATCATTATTATCAGTATAGTAGGTCTTGTGTGGGCACATTACTCATCACACTGACACAGTCACACTCACCTTCATTGTGATACACTCTTGACTGTTCTTCCCATTCAAACTGAAGTCCTGATTCCTCTTGGCTAGCTTTTTCTCTGATATGAATTATAACCTGGCATCCCAGAGAAAATATACATGAATGCTTTTACAAGACTGGAGAACTTAATGACAAAAAAAGGCAAAATTGGTAGATTTGTAATGTTTAAAGAGTCTTTGAGTTCCTTTCAAATTGTTTTGGAAACAACACAAATTTTATTAAGTCAGCCTTTTGAGGGAACCAATTAAACATAAAAAAAATCAAAAATGTTTTATTAAAATAATACCTCACATCTCTAGAATTGTACTGCTTGGCTATCTGAAGTATTCAGGATATAGTTGAGCATCAAAAATTAAGCAAGCAAATAATTGAAATTTAAATATGGAAATGATGAAGGAGAAAATTATTTTTCCATATACTACAGTGAACTAGATTTTCAGAAAAACTCCTGGTATATGCAGAACACCTAAAAATATAGCCTTAAAAAGAAATATACAGGTATAAAAATGAAGTTATGAGGTTTGAAGGCCTACCAACTTATTTTATGAGGAAATATATATATATATATATAGATAGATAGATATAGATATAGATATAGATATAGATATAGATATAGATATAGATATAGATAAAGATATAGATATAGATATAGATATAGATATGGATATAGATATAGATATAGATATAGATATAGATATAGATATAGATATACTAGAGACCCGGTGCATGGATTCATGCTCCAGTGGGGTCTCTCGGCCTGGCCTGTGGGGATCAGGCTGAAACTGGCTCTCTGATATCCCCTGAGGGGTCCCAGATTGCATAAGGGTGGTTCTTGGGTGATACATCCTGGCATCTGGCTCCCTTATCTCTAGTTCTGGGTGTATCACCCAAGAACAGCAGCTGCCAAGTCACTGCAGCCAAACAGCTCTTGCATTGAGCATTTGCCCCCTGGTGGTCAGTGCGCATCATAGCTACTGGTTGGAAAGTCAAATGGTCAGATGGTCACTTAGGCTTTTATATATATACTAGAGGCCCGGTGCACAAAATTCATGCATAGGGGCTGTGTCCCTCAGCCCAGCCTGCACCCTCTCCAATCTGGGACCCTTCGAAGGATGTCCGACTGCCCATTTAGGCCCGATCCAGGATAGGGCCTAAATGGGCAGTCGGACATCCCTCTTACAATCCAGGACTGCTGGCTCCCAACTGCTCACCTGCCTGCCTTCCTGATTGCCCCTAACTGCTTCTGCCTGCCAGCCTGATCACCCCCTAACTTCCCCTGCTGGCCTGGTCACCCCTAACTGCCCTCCCATGCAGGCCTGGTTCTGCCCAACTGCTCTCCCCTGTAGGCCTCGATCCCCCCCAACTGCTCTTCCCTGCAGGCTAGATCACACCCAACTGCCCTCTCTTGCAGGCCTGGTCCCTCCCAACTGCCCTCCCCTGCTGGCCATCTTGTGGTGGCCATCTTGTGTCCACATGGGAACAGCCATCTTTGACCACATGGGGACAGCCATCTTGTGTGTTTGAGTGATGGTTAATTTGCATATTATTCTTTTATTAGATAGGATAGAGGCCTGGTGCATGGGTGGGGGCCAGCTGGTTTGCCCTGAAGGGTGTCCTGGATCAGGGTGGGGGTTCCCTTGGGGCATGGGGCAGCCTGGGTGAGGGGCCTGTGGTGGTCTGCAGGCCAGCCACGCCCCCCAGTGACCCAAGCAGAGGCCCTGGTATCTGGGATTTATTTATCTTCTATAATTGAAACTTTGTAGCCTTGAGCGGAGCCAAGCCTCATGCTTGCTCTGTGGCCACAGCCATTTTTGTTGGGATTTTTTTTATCTTCTATTATTGAAACTTTGTAGCCTTGAGTGGAGGCCTAAACTGGCTAGGGTGTGTGGAAAGCTTGGCTTCCTCCATTGCCAGGGAAACCCAAGCCTCCCTCCTGCTCTCTGTGGCTGCAGCCATCTTGATTGGGTTTATTTGCATATTCCCTCCTGATTGGAATGGTGGGCGTGGCTGGTGGGCATAGCAGAGGTATGGTCAATTTGCATATTATTCTTTTATTACATAGGATTATCATAATTTAATACAATAATACATGTATTTAATACAGCTTCTGTCCATTTCTTTAGTGATCATTTTTAATAAGGTAAAATCAATAGGAGTTAAGAGAATGACCTTGGGGATGAAGGGAAGGAAGTTCAGAAATGGCTCTACCTTGGGAAAATCTCTACCATGGTGATAATCCTTTAATAAGTTTATCACAATTAGAAGGACATATTTGAGGATAGTAATGATGAGTGTATTATGGCACATGCTGAGTTGTTTTCTGTGTTATATTTAGTTGTCAAGATTTAATACACAGTTATGTATATGCAAAGCCATGATGTGCAGTCTCAGGAAGATCATTCCCACTGCATAAGGCCTGAACTACTGTAGATGCTTAACAATAACAATTGCAGTTTCTTTTATTTATCTTCAATTCCATCTAGGGCACTATTTATCTATTCTTGATATTTTAAGATACACTTGAAATTTTAAGATACACTTGAAGTGAAAAATCCACTACCTGAACTCCTATATCATTCTATATTTATAACCATTTATCAGGACAATAATGGGAACTTAGCATGTCTTTAAAATGAAACTGACTTCTTTGCTTAGATTGTGCACAAAAGGCAGGGGATAATGTTAAGTATTATAAACAATATATGGTTTCACTTTTTTGTACAAACACAATCCTCACATTGAACTCTGTTAACTCCACAATCACATTTGAACCTCTGAATTGTATTGCATAGTTCTTGTAATTGGAGGTAATTGTAATGGGGTGGGGGAGGGGAGGGTAGATAAATGCACACATATAAGCAGAATGAGAAATGGTATAAAAATAGCGCTTATCACTAATAGAACATAAAAATGTCATTCCCTGGGTCACAAGTTAGTTGCTAAATTGCTCTGGGGAAGTAGAAGCAAGTGCAATTTCCTCAACCAGGGTGGTCCAAATTTCTGCAGTCGAAATATTTCATCGCAAATGACTGATTATGAAATAAAAAAGAAATAATGCATGTAGCAGTTAATATTCTTCAGTGGAATAAATTGATCAATCATAAATGTATATGTATTTCAGAAAATATGAAAATGGCACATGGGCTTTTATGTGGAGTATGTTTTTGCTAACTAATAAGTTCTCTTCTTTCTTATTTAAAAAGATATAGAGCCATGGATTTATTTTAAAAGATACAAACACATCAACAATGAAAATGAATGCATTCTATATTTTAGACTCAATCTAATTTTCTGCTGCAAGTTTCCGTTTTTTTCCACCTTCTCTTCAGCTCCAAGTGAAAACCAACTCCTGCTCTTGGGAAATATATGTATATATTTCTTTACTATTTAATAGAACATCCCACTACTTCTTCACTGGTTTCTAGTTCAGAAGTATGCTAAATTCTGCCTATTTCTCCACAGGCAAATAAGTTTTTTACATTGACTTTGAATTCTCAGATGGATCTACATCTGGGAATATTAAGATAAACCAACAATGAGAAAACATGCCTATCCAGGAGAGATGAATTTTATTAACATTATTGTAAGCTATTTCACTTTGTGGGAGACAAGACTAGATCAGTAATAAAACATGACCATTATTCTGGTTTTGTTTTTGTTGTTGAGGTTTGTTTTTCTTTTAGTCACTTTTAGAAATTTCAGTAGCAGAAAGCCAAGACAAATGCAGCTGCTGCTGTTAGGGATGGCCTTCTCTGTTTTTGTGCTTTTCTTCAGCACATCACTGGTGGCTCAGAAATATCATGGTGTATATATATATTTTTTTTATTTTTTTTTTATTGTTTGAAGTATTACAAGTAGTAGTACATATGTCTCCTTTTTTCCCCCCCATTGACCTCCCCCCGGCCTCCCCTACACCCTAGTACATGCCTTCACCTGCCTGCTGCACCCTCCCCCCCCGCCCCCGGTGTCTTGTATCCATTGGTTGTGCTTAAATGCATGCATACAAGTCCTTCAGTTGATCTCTTACAACCCCCGCCCCCGCCGCCCAACCTCCCCTGCCTTCCCACTGTAGTTTGACAGTCTGTTCAATGCTTCTTTGCCTCTGTATCTATTTTTCACCCCATTTCTTTCCTTTAAAAAATTTTGCCTCTGCAGGCTAGAAATAAACATATAATAACAAACAAAAAATGTTTGAGTCCCAATTTCAATGTCCAACAGTTCTGAGTCCCCGTTTCAATGTCAAACAGTTCCTTATGTGTACATGTCAGCAATGATATCTGGATGGTGGGCACATGGTGGCAATGCAGGTCTGACCCTCTCTGGTTTGGTCCTAGGCAACCTGCAGCAGTGCACAGCTGCTGACTGCTCGTGTGGCAAGGCCTCGTCTATATTAAGGTGGCATAATTTATTAGTAAATAATAAGAAAATATTTGACTATAAAGATTACATATATTATTTTATAAAATAGTTGAAGTTTTCTATGATATTATTTCAAATGCTATTTTTAAAACAAATTTCTATTATGAAGAAACTGGTATTTGAAATGAATAGATCATGAAAACAAGTGTTGATTATTTAAAACATTTTTAAATATATCTTTATTTATTTTAGAGAGGAAGAAAGAGGGATAGAGAGATAGATACATCAATGATGAGAGCAAATCATTGATCAACTGCCTCCTGCACACCCCCCACTGGGGATCTAGCCTGCAACCAGGGCACATGCCCTGACTGGGAATTGAACCTTGACCTCCTGGTTCATAGGTTAACACTCAACCACTGAGCCACCTGGGTCATGCACAAATGTTGATTTTAATTTAAAATTCAAAAGAGTGATTATACCCAGAAGATAACTTGCTTTTATTGGCTTACTTATAGGGTGGAGCAAAAGTAGGTTTATAGTTATTCATAGAGAAAATAATACAATCCTATATAATAAAGAGGTAATATGCAAATTGACCCTCACACCCTCACAAGATGGCCACCTATGACCAGGCTGGCAAGGGGTTTAGTGAGGGACGACCAAATGACTGAACAAGCAGGCTGCATGGGGCGACCAAGCCAGTAGGGGGTTTAGTGAGGGACGACCAAATGACTGGCCAAGCAAGCTGCATGGAGCGACCAGGGTGTTGGGGGCAACCAGGCTGGTAGAAGGGGACAGTAAGAGGTGACCAGGTCTGCAGTGGGGGCAGTTAAGGGCAATCAGGCTGGTGGGGGGGGGGGTAAGTTGGGGGCAACTAGGCTGTTGTGGGGAGCAGTTGGGGGTGACCAGGCCAGCAGGGAGGGGGCAGTTGGGGGCGATCTGGCCAGCAGCAGGGAGCAGTTGGGGCAACCAGGCAGGCAGGCAGGTGAGCGATTAGGAGCCAGTGGTCCAGGACTGTGAGAGAGATGTTGGACATCACCCAAGGGGTCCCGGATTGAAGAGGGTGCAGGCTGGGCTAAGGGGAGCTAGTCCTACCTAATAAAAGAGTAATATGCAAATTAACTGTCACTTCATCACAAATATGGCGGTTCCCAGTCCTCTCAGCCTGCTGGAGTCCCCCAGTCCTGAGGGGGCAGCCACTGAGAGCAGGCAGCGTGAGATGCCTGGCAGAATGCTTGCTTCGTCACTGCGGCGACAAGACAAGCGTTCTGTGCCCTGCCACAGATGGGCCTCTAGCCAGGCAGGGGAGCAGATGGGCCTCTGGGCCACAGAGAGCCGCTGGACATCGGGCACAGAGCAGCCAGGCCCCTCAAGAGAGCTATAGGTGCACGGATTCGTGCACAGGGCTACTAGTAATTAATAAGTAACAATAAAAGAACAAAATTTGTGTTTTGCATAGTCACAGCTATAAATCTACTCTTACCTTACTGTGCATTTCTAGTTGCCTCTGTTTAGTTCATCCTTGTTCAAGTCATCATTTTAACAAAATTTAAACTAGTAATAGTTTAGTGATGACTAAAGTGCATCTAAAAGACTCAAGTCTCCCTCCTTGGAACTAAATTCAATCAATATTCAGTCCTATTAGATGAAGTTATCAAATTCTAATCTCCATACAGTATATTCTAAAGTATACTTGCTGCAGTGCAGTTTGGCTTGAGGGAGAGTAAATGATGGCTGCATTACTAGTGTAGCCAACTTCTTTCATAGAGGTTTGCCAATGGATTAATTTTGAATGACTTTGATAACAAATAAGCATCTTTCATCTTGACTGCCCAATGTTAACATAGGAATTTATCTATTTCTATTTAAAAGTAAAATATCTTCAAAAATCTTTTTAAAAGTTTTAAATATATATATATATAATATATATGTACATAGTAAAATAGCTCCAAAAATAGCTCCAAAAATAAAGTTATGATTCAATCTAATTTTCTTTTAGTATAGATAATATAAAAATGATCCAATTGAAGAGATATTTTAGATTGACCTATATTTTCCACAATGTCACTCATTTCCCACAGGTAAAAGTAATGAATATAGGTTGAATTATTTTTAATAATTAAAAATATTTATAATTTTAGTTAAATATTATGTATAATATTACTTATATTATTTATAATGATATTACTTATACTTGTAAATAATACTATATTTGCATATGAATACTTTGTGCTTGTTTTCATCAAAATACCATTTAATCCAATTTGTGTTTTTATTACACTCCATTTGAGAGTCAAATATGTTTCCTGAATTGTATGTGACTGCTTCCTTCACATGGTCTCTTTTTGCATTAAATATCATATCATTTTTATGTATAAGCCAATTCTTAGTTGTTTTTAAACAGGAGCCTGCAGACGTATATATAATTACCTATTGATGATTCAATGCCTAACAATGATTCACATCCATTTTAGTGGCTCTCCTGAGGAACAGAGCAATGCATAGAGGAAATGGAGCTGAAATGGTGTCTCTCTTGCACCTTTGCCTCTGCTAGAAGCTACAGAATCCAAGGCCCCAACTTGGAGAAGCCAACGGTGCAGTGGAGGAGGCACACACAGCAATCCAGAACTTTGCTAGATTTTTATGCAAGGCAATAATTAACCAATTAAAACATTAAAAGAGAGTTTCTTTAAAAGGTAAGCACAGGGTATTATCTCATAGGTATTTATTTACCAGAGGAAAATGACAGCATATACCCATACAAAGACTTGTACATGAATGTTGATAGCAGCTTAATTTGTAACAGCCTCAAACTGGTAGTAACCATCAAAAGGTGCAAGGAATGTTATTAGAGCACAAACAAAGATCACCTAAAACAGAGGGTGAAGGAGTAAGAGACAAATGGGTTAATGATGAGGAGTAAAACTGTACATTAGCTAAGAAATAATAGGGTGGATGAACATTACTAACAAAAGAAACACCACAGTTAAGATCTCTAAGAGTTCATGATATATGAAATCAAAGCAATTTGATATTATGTACCACAGGGAAAGCTAAAGGAAGTAGAGCACTATGAGTATAGAAAGATGCATATTTTCCCACTCCTATAATATGAAATATAAACAATCATACTTCATAGAAAACAAAAAATGAAACAAAATATATGAGTGATGTAGACAGAAAGTGAATTCAGACAAAGGAACCCTTTATAAAAGCACCTTTGAGACATAATTAAAGTGAATAAATTTTCCATATTTAAATTATACAATTTTATATATTTCAACATTAGTATAAACTGTGAATCCATCACCAAAATCAAGATGATGAATACAACATATCCCAAAAGTTTTCACATGCCCTTATGTAATCTTTTCCTTCTAAGTTTACCCACCACCCACTGCCCATCCCTAGGCAACTACTGACCTACTTTCTGTCAGATTTGTTTGCATTTTCTAGAGTTTTAAGTAAGTGGAATCATGCAGTATGTAACCTTCTTTAGCATGGCTTATTTCCCTTCACATAATTGTCAAAGATAGTGTCACCACAAGTGGTTTACCCATGCACTTTTTTTTATTGTTTGAAGTATTACAAATAGTAGTACATATGTCTCCTTTTTTCCCCCATTGACCTCCCCCCGGCCTCCCCTACCCCCCAGTACATGCCTTCACCTGCCCCTCCCCCCCAGTGTCTTGTATCCATTGGTTGTGCTTATATGGATGCGTATAAGTCCTTCGGTTGATTTCTTACAGCCACGCCCCCCCCACCTCCCCTGCCTTCCCACTGTAGTTTGACAGTCTGTTCAATACTTCTTTGCCTCTGTATCTATTTTTCCCCCACCCATGTACCTTTTGATGGCTACTACCAGTTTGAGGCTGTTACAAATTAAGCTGCTGTCAACATTCATGTACCAGTCTTTGTATGGGTACATGCAGTCATTTTCCATGGGTAAATAAATACCTATGAGATAATACCCTGTGCTTACCTTTTAAAGAAACTCTCTTTTAATTTTTTAATTGGTTAACTATTGCCCCCTTCTGGTCCCTGAACACCACTCCCTGCCCCAGGAATGTATTTAGTAGTGAGATGAATGCCACCTAGGCACCAACGAATATGAAAAACACATTATTACCCCTAAAGTAAACAACAAAAGGTTTCCAGAAGTAGTGTTCTGGTTCAGTCTGCAGTAAAGCAATATGGTGGCTTGACTTTTTTAGCATCTAAGTGATGGGGCTGGTGTGAGGGGACCGATTGGTAGTGCCTGCATGGCTGAACTTTCTGGGTGCTCCAAGAAAGGTGGGAGGTAGGCTTTCTTACTGTCTTGCTCATATGTAGGGCAACATGGGAAATAGTTGTATACCTGAATGTTGTCAGGGGTCAAACATGAACGTTGTCAGGGATCAAACATCAAAAATGAAATATTTGCCTTTTTTACGCTGCCAAACTCTTTTCCAAAGTAGCTTTACTATTTTATGTTTCCATGAGTAGTATGAATAATCTATTGTGACATGTACACATAAGGAACTGTTAGACATTGAAACGGGGACTCAGAACTGTTGGACAATGAAATTGTGACTCAAACATTTTGTTTTGTTGTTTTGTTATTATATGCTTATTACTAGTCTGCAAAGGCAAAACTTTTTAAAGGAAAGAAATGGTGGGAAAAAGATACAGAGGCAAAGAAGCATTGAACAGACTGTCAAACTACATCGGGAAGACAGGGGAGGTTGGGCGAGGGGGGCTGTAAGAGACCAACCGAAGGACTTGTACGCATGCATATAAGCACAACCAATGGATACAAGACACTGGGGTTGGGGGAGGGCGGGCAGGTGAAGGCATGTACTGGGGGGTAGGGGAGGTCAGGGGGAAGTCAATGGGGGGAAAAAAAGAGACGTGTACTACTATTTGTAATACTTAAAACAATAAAAAAAATAAAAAATAATCTATTGTACATTTCCTTGCCAACATTTGGCATGTTTAGTCTTTTCAAATATAGACATTTTAATAAGAATGTAATCCCTTCCTTCAAGCTCTCCCATCACCCACTCCCCATCCACAGGCAACTACTGACATACTTTCTGTCACGACAGGTTTGTTTGCATTTTATAGAGTTTTAAATAAGTGGAATCATGCAGTATGCAACCTTTTTTAGGAGTTTTCAATTAGCATACACGCACTTTCTCATAGCGATTACTCATTGATACCACAGCATCCATTCTCTTCCTAATCCTTAGCAACAGAACATCAATTTATAGTTAGTGCATTGCTCTCCAGCTAAAACGTGCCACTCATCAGGCTCCCTTGTCACTTGACAAGAGCTGGCAGATATGATCTATTGAGCTTCCTCGAATTCTCCAGCATAAAGGAGCATGCTTCTTTCTTGTGCTCCCATCCTGCTAGCGGAGATACAGATTTGATGGCTGGAGACCCAGCAGCCTTTTGGGAGTAGAAGCTTAGTTTTAATGAATATGGACTAATCATACCATCCCTTTACCAGTGACGTTTGTTTTGTTTTTGTTTTTTCCCCTTTTAGTAGGGAGGGAAATAAAATCTTCTTATTTTGTTAGTTAGTTTTTTTTTCTATTTTCCCTATAAAAACAGTTAAGTTGTGATAAAAAATAAATGGAAATTCCTATTTCTAGGTTAAATAATCATGTGTTCAAATCTGTAACAATTTAATTGGAGAAGACTAAGTTTTCAGTTGAGTACAGATTCTCAGTGAATTGATAACAAGGCAAAAATGTCCTCTTCACATATTTGAATAGATATAAAAATGAAGCTCATCCACATAGAGAAGCAGAGGCTAGAATAAGGGACCAGGTGACACCAGTTCCTGTTCCCTTAATTTTCTATCAGTAGCATCTCTGCTCGGCCTGTGTTTGGCTATGTGAACCGATGTGTTCTCATTCTCTCTCTCTCTGCAAATGTTAGTTCAAAAAGGGACTCAATAAATGTTTATTAGAAAAAAAATATTTTATATTTTATTTAAACTTTAAGCCTAAAACAGTTCAGCTGATTAGAATAATTATCTATGAGATAATAATATATAGAAGGTACAGAAAATTTTCTATTAAATTAATCTTTACTTCAATTAGCCATTTATCAAATGTTGATCCTTCCTAGGGAAAGAGCCTAAGAATGTTATAAAACCTGGAAAAACCAATGTCTGTCCTATTCACAGCAGGTCATGAATATCAAGTTCAGTTTTAACATCTATCTATATTAATAAAAGCGTAATATGCTAGTTAGACCAGACGTCCTTCCAGACGACCTTCCCAATGAAGCTGGGGCTGCAAGGGAAGCCTGGTCCAGGATGCTGGTGACTGGAGGGACGCCTGGTCCCGAGTGCTGGAGGGAAGCTGGTGCTGGCAGCCTGGAGAAGGGAGGCCTATACCTGCATGAATTTTGTGCATCAGGCCTTTAGTAGTGAGATAAAAACACATTTTATATGGTATTAGAACTCACTGAGATTCATTTTCAATAAAGTGGTTTTTAAACATTATCTCTCTTATTTGCCTATTCATCTTTATTATAAACACTAGAGACCCAGTACATGAAATTCCAGCACAGGTACGGTCCCTATGCCTGGCTGGTGATCAGGGCCGATCGGGGCCTTCCGGCTGCTGGCCAGGGCCTTCCTTCCCCCAGCTGCCAGCTGCTGGCTAGGGCCTTCCTTCATTCCATGCCACCTCCTTGTGGTCAGTGCATGTCATAGCGAGCTGTCGAATTCCTGGTCAGTTGAATTCCCAGTCAGTCGAACTCCTGAGGGGACAATTTGCATATTAGCCTTTTATTATATAAGATTAAAAATAAATAGATCTGTTTATTTTAGAAATGTAAAATAGGTTGGTGCTACCCAACTGTATTTTCTGCTCACACTGTCAAAACCTTTGCTATTATTATTATTGTCTTGAAAGAGTCAACAAGAAGGTGCAACTCAGTTTTCATAAAGCACCTAGATAGAAACATTCTTTCATAAGGAAAAAAAATTAACAACAAAGCATACTGAGTTTTGGTGACTGAGAAAAGAGACTTTTTCTTGAGTGTGAAGTGCCACCATCAAAGGTCATTTTGCAGTAATCACAATGCCAAGCCTGTTAACACAAATTTATTTTCAGATATTGTTGTCATCCCATACTCAATGCTAAATTTATTAAGTTATCTTGAATCTTGAGAAAAATACCATTTTCAGAAACACACTTGATAAAAGCTATATTTTGCCAATATCCCACTTCCCCCTTCTGTTTCTTTTTCTTCCATTCATAAGTTTATCTGAGTCAAATCCAGAGAAATGTTATTTTCTATACAAGGCAAGTCCCCTTGAAAAATTCCCTGCTCAGGAAAACCATTTGCTACTGGCAAAAAAGAAATACTCTTTTATCTTTTTCTTTGTATTTGATATCACTACTTAAAAACATAAACTCAAAATCAAACTTAGCATTATTTCTGCTTAACTCCCTTGAATTTTTCAAGCTGAAGTTTTCACTCAGTTCATCTCAGAAAAGGGGTAATTCAAAGTTCAGCATACAATGAGACTCTCAAAGTTTGCGGACTGCCTCCTCTCACTAAACCAGTACTGTAGCTGTAATATGTTAGAATTAAGTTATTTAAGAAGCCTCAGTGTGTTGTCTACTATTTAATTCTGAAATATCAGGATACAATTTTTGTCTGTTTGTTTTCTCAAAAATAGATCAGTTAATTAGAAAAGTTGGTGCTTGGAATATAGAATATTTTTGTGTCATAGTTTTAAATACAAATGAAGTTGGCAATTATACCATTTGGTTGAAGCTTTCAGAGTGACATGGTGTTTGAAAAGCTACTGATTTGTCTTGGAATTGTTAATAACCATGCAGTAAGTTACAGGATGTTTAAAAGACTTAAGTTCCAAAGGTCATCTTGTTGCTTGGAATAAGGTCATTGTTTGAAGTTGACAAGCTAGACATTTAGCTCTTGGTTGCTTATTTAGTGTTTATTAAAAGATACTAGTTGATTTTGACTAGGCTTCAAATTCTGCTGAAATATAATTGAAATATAATTTGTAGTTTATCCTCTAACCTCAAATAAAAACAAAGCACAACAAAAATAAAATAGTCCAAACATTTTCTCAATTAAAGCCCTTATATATATATTTAAAGATAATAGTAAAATTTACAAATCAGTGAAAGAAAACAAAGATGATGTGAAAAAAGAAATCTGCCAACACATAAAATAAAAGATAATCTTTAGGAGTTAAGTAAGATTATCTACATTGAATATTATTCAATGACAAAGTATGATGATTGTATGAAATCATTTAGTTTGGAGTCAATAAATTTATTGACTCCAAACTAAATGATGTTTACCCCAGGGTAGATGCATGTACCTGTTTTTTTTGTAGCTAGTCCCTAATCTCAAGCTACAGTTGCACTCCTGTAATATGAATCCAGCATATGCCAGTGTGATTAAACAACAGAGATGGTGTCCATCAACCATGTGGACACCCAGATGTATCAGTCTCTCCAATATGTCTACATAACTTATCTTTTGCATCTTATTTTTTCTTCAGCTCTGCTGCATTCTCTGATGCTTGTCATTTCCTGTTAATTGAACAAAGAAGAATTAGTAGATTTGTTGTGCTTTATTTTGAAAGGATGTGGTTAACAATATGCCAAAGATAAGTAGTTTTGTCATTTTGTGTTTAGTGGCATCTTGCATGCAGCTGTGAGCAATTCTTTCTATGCCAAATAGTCTGTCGAGTTATCATTAAAGAATGGGTTCATTAGCCAGTATATATGTAGTATCATAAATCTTGAAATTAGCAGCAAAATCACATGGAAGCATTTGGAAGCACTCAACTCAGAATAATAGCATTCTATTTTACAAACTCATTTTGGAAATAGAGCAATACACTCTCATAAATATCACTATAATTGACAGAAATACGTAAAAACTCATGTTTAGATTTATATAAATTCCTAAATTCAAAATATTACAGGAGAAATTCATAGAATTTATGTGTTCAGACTTTCAGATATTTAATAAAATACTGATATTAAGCAACACACTTTTTTGATTAAGTTAACACTAAAGGACCTAATAATAATACAGAAAATCTTTGATTTGGTATTCACAAAGGGGTAGTCAGTAAGATCAATAAAAAGAGGGTGGGGTTAGTTAATTAAATAATGATGATGATGATGATGATAAAAAAGAAGAAGGAGGAGGAAGAGGAGGAGGAGGAGGAGGAGGAGGAGGAGAAGAAGAAGAAGAAGAAGAAGAGGAGGAGGAGGAGGAAAAGGAGGAGGAAGAGGAGGAAGAGGAAGAAGTCTTCTTGGGAAAGCAAAGTAACTATAATCATTACAATTTCTTGTTTATTTGTTAGAAATGCTGAAATGCCATAATGTATTAGACTTATTTTTGGAACACAGGCATGGGTCTATGGTAAAGATTATTATATGTATGAAAGGATGCTCAATGAAAATAACTTTGTTTAGACAAGGTTAGATATAGAAAACTATAAATTCACTATTGGTAAATGTCTATACATTACACATTCTATTTATTTTAAAATAAATTTCAAAAGCAATTCTAACAAATGCAGCACTTTTAGACTGTTTCAAACTGGTTCTTCATTGAGTTTACTTGATTGTCATAGAATTAACTCAGGAAAGCAGAAGTTGCTCTGGGTATTTTGGTTTCAAGAATTTTAAGCAGATTTAAGGGAAACTATCAGCAAGGATCTCATCCTACAAGACCAAAGTTAGAGAGAGTTGTTCTCCAGAGCTCACACAGAAACTCCTTGGATTCCCTAGACCCTCTAGGAAGAGACTTATACTATCCCAGCGTGATTCACAGATGCTCACCAATCACCTTGAACTTTACCTAGGTCGTCCATTTTCCCACTTACTTGCCTCAGAATAATAACCTTTCTATTGCTTCCAACTTCCAAATGCTGAATACTTGTTTCTTAGTGGCAAAACGTGTGTGTGGGGAGGGGAGGGTTCCTGGAAGTGTAGTTCCAGGTTCTCCCCTGGACGAAGTAAAGAAGGCTTAGATCTATAAGTGATCTGGTTGACACCAAGGCCAATCCAGTTGGTATAAACTGATCACCACTCTCTATATAGCTGAAATAACATGTATTCATTTATTTGTATATACAATAGATAGCATGAATTAATTCACATTTTTATGCATATTTCTAATATATATATGTATGTATATATACATATATATATACATATATATATGTATATATACATACATATATATACATATATCCCAGAAAATCCAGAGGTTTATTTTTATTTTTATTTTTTGGGTGTGTGTTTTTTAAATTCATTTGTTGGCAAACCTGACCTGAGCTGAACTCATGGTGTAAAACTCTGTGCCACACAGATGTGAGGTAATGTATATTCTTTACATATGACATTTAGATTGAGTATTCTTATTTTTGCTGTGGACATTTCAAGGTGTTTAGTTGTGGAGTTCTATATGATTATTATATCACTTTTCTTAAATTAGAAAAACTCTAAATTCCGAATCAATCAGGTCTGAGATCCAGAGTGGGATTGTGTACTGGTATTTTTTTGATTCTCACCTTCATTAGATTTTACTTTACTGGAATTATACTTCCATTATTAAAATAAATTTTTAAATCCTTACATATATTGTGGCACATAACCATGTTATGTCTTAAATAATCTAAACAAGTTGTCTCTTTTATACTAAAAAATAAAAAGTACCTAAATTGCATTTGTATGGTATTATCTATTAGCACTCAGTAAGAATGTTTTTTAAAAATAATAGTGGATGGCAGTTTAATTGAGCTTTGCCAAAAGAAAAAAAATTAAATTTGTTGTGTAGCATATATTTTGTCTAATGATGCTGACCTTAATGAATGTGGTTATTATTTATAAAGGGTATAATTCATTGACCATAATCCTAAAGAGTATGCCTTTCCTAAGAATTAATGAATATATATTTCATGCTTAGTTCTTCTAGCTTCTAAGGTAGTCATTTCCTTCTTAATGCATAAGACTTAATAGTTAAAGTCCCTTATAATTCTTTTTAATGTGCTAGCATAGTACACATGATATTGATGAAATTCTTATTGTCAAACTTAAAACAGTCTAATTCTCAAACTTTAACCTTATTTTAACAATTTAATATAAAATAGAGGCATCCTCCTTTATAAAATGTTCTTTATTATCAGACTCTGGCACTAATTATTGAATAGCATATGTAATTGTAATTGACACACATCTATCCCTTTATTTGTATGGCCACGTTGGAGGTAATGGACCCAAAAATGTGATACTGGCTCAAGTCTCGTTACTGAACAGGAAAAAGCTGTCCTGTAGTGAAGGCCCAGTGTACAACAGTCACTGTGTAAGTGATACATTTTTTAATAAAGATACTTAGATGCTGCAGTTGTTTGTTACAACAATACAGTCTATCATAATCCTATCACTGACCCTCTGTGTAGATGCAACAGCAAATGGAATAACCAGTGTAGTATAAATGTAGATTGTAATTATTAGAAAAATAATCACACAATATCAGCAATTTTCAGAAATGCTTGAGAGTTTAAACTTTTATTTATGTCATATCTGTCATCCTCATGGACTCAGTGGTTAGAGAAAAACTGTGTAGGGCTTTTTCTTTGTTGTACTCCATTGAACCAGAATTCTACTTTACTAAGAGCTATAGTTGATTATTACATCAATCAAAATGAACTTTCTAACTTTATAAGCATGGTAAAAATGGTGTGGGGTTTGGATTTTTATTTCAAATATTAGATATGTTGTAAACTGTACAATCAAACTGAAAAAGTGAGTCTCCATCATTGCTCATTCACATAAAGATGTAATTTTAAAAATTGTCTTCAATAAGGGAAGTCATGTAGAGCAGATATTGTTAATTTTTTCCACTATATTTATAAGCTACTATTCACATTAGTTAATTCTATACCATAAAATAAAAGGGTGGCTATCTTTTTGTTAAATATGTTTTTATTGATTTTTTTTTTTTTACAGAGACAGGAGGGGAGAGGAATAGAAAGATAGAAACATCAATGAGAGAGAAACATCGATTGACTGCTTCCTGCACACACACACACACACACACACGCACACACACACACACACACACACACACACACACACACCCCCGCTGCATGGTGATCTGGTCTGCAACCCAGGCATATGCCTTGACTGGAAATCAAACTGGTGACCTGTTGGTTCATGGGTGGATGCTCACCACTGCGCCATACTGGGAGTAGTAGAAGGTGAATATTTTATCTTTCTTTTACATTCTCCATGCACAAAAATGAGTTAAGTAAAATATAGTAATAAGGTAGATATTTACTAATATAAGTGTCAATATATTTTATCTGGAGAAACATTTAAAAGTCTTCTACTCCAACATCCTATCGAGTGGAAAACTCCTAGCTTTTAAATTTAAATGCCACCAGTGCTAGAAAACTTCTTTTAAAAAATCCTCACCTGAGGATATTTTCCACTGATTTTTTAAGAGAGTGGAAGAGAGAGGGAAAGACAGAAAGAAATATCAATGTGAGATAGACACATTGATTGGTTGCCTCCTGCACGTGCCCCCAGACCAGGGACTGGGCCAGGAGGAGCCTGCAACTGAGGTATATGCCCTTCGGTCCACAGGCCAACACTCTATCCACTGAGCCAAACCAGCTAGGGCCAGAAAACTCTTGAGACCCAACGAAACTGTTCTATTTTTCAGAAGAATAATTGTTCAAATATGAATATTTTCCTCATATAGAGAAAAAAAATCTATTACCTAAAAGCTTTAACAGTTGGTCCTTAACTCTTGGAGTACTACAATGCTTCCCATTGAGAAAACTTCAAATATTGAACACACTTAACATGGCTTCCTCTAGGCCAGGGGTGGTGAAATAATTTGGTCTAGTCCTGCCAAGACATTCGGGGTGGGTTAATTAAATGTTTGACCAAATAGAGCAGGATAATTTTAAGTTGATAATATTGTATGAATCGCAAATGATATTATAAATATCTAAATGGCCCTTGGCAGAAAAAAGGTTCCTCAATCTGCCTAGGCTTTTCTCCATCAGCCCAGATACATTATAATCACTGACCAAGTCTGCAGTCTCTGGAATCAGATGGAAAATAATTCAAATCCTGACCTTAGTACCACTAGCTGGGAAACATTGGGCACACAGGTTTCTTACCAAATTAGTAGATCTAATAACATGTCCCAATTTACTGGGATGCTTTGAGGATTTGAAACAAACGTATGTATATTAAGAACTAATCCAACACACAGTAGGTACCTAAGAAACATTAAAATTATTTTAAAACATCCTTACTTTGTTAACATCTGACATAATGTGAGCTCCAGACACTTCCTTCTAAAGCCCTTTTATGGCATATAAATTGACTTGTAATAATTTGGTTTAATCTCTGGCGATGGAATTTCCATACAGTTTCCAAGTGTTAAGAATTTAACTTTTGTTGGATGTTGCTGAAATAAAACAGAACCTTGAGCTCAGAGACTGAGCATGTAAAAGAAACAACAGGGAACCCTCTTACTAACTTATCATATTTCTCATCCTAATTGTGTTGCCTAATGTACTTCTGCCTAGCAGTAGGTGCTGCATGTTGTTCAAAGCATGTCCAAGAGGCTTCACCCTCCGAGGAATTAAAAGTTAATATATAGCATGTTTCTGAAGTAGGACACAGAGTAATTTCAGTTATGACAAAGTTGGCACTACAGAACAATGTTCTGGCCAGTCTTTTACTAAGTAGTGTTGGTCAATTTGACATCCATAAAGAAAAATTAAAACTTGACCCCAACTTCACACTATGTGCCACATACACAAAATACAGGCCAGAGTAATAAAAAAGATTGATTAAAAGTATAAATTTTACTTCACCAATCAAACCATTAAGAGAGTAAAAATCAAAGCCACACAGTGGAAGAAGACACCTAAAATGATAATGTTTGACAAAGGAAATGTTTAAACAACTTTAACAAATCAATAACAAAAACCAATTTTTAAAACTTGGCTAAAAAACTTGAACAGAAACTTCATACCTTGAGGATTTTCATGGCCAATTGGCATATGATAAAGTGCCAAACTCATTAATTATCAAGGATACCAGACACATCTCAGGAACTGCAAAGATGGAAGAACTGATGATATCAAATGTTATGAATTGAATTATGTTGTCCTAAAACTTCATATGTCCAAGACTCTAACCTCAAGTGTGACTATATCTGGATGTAGGACCTTACTTCTCTAAAGAAGTAATCAAAGTTAAATCAGGTCATAATAGTAAGGTCCTAATCCAATAGGAGTTATGTTCTTTTTTTTAAAGAATATATGTTTTTATTGATTTCAGAGAGGAAGGGAGAAAGATAGAAACATCAATGATGAGAGAGGATCACTGATTGGCTGCCTCCTGCACGCCTCCCACGGGGGATCAAGCTCACAACCTGGGCATGTGCCCTGACCGATAATCGAACTGGTGACCTCTTGGTTCCTGGATCTACACTCAACCACTGAGCCATAACTGGCTGGGCAGGAGTTATGTTCTTAAAAGAAGAGGAAGAGGTACTCCTGCGCAGAAAAGAAAGGTCATGTGAGGACACAGTGAGTAAATGGACACCTGCAAGTCAAGGAAAGAAACCTCAGGAGAGCAAAGCCTGCTGACACCTTGGCATTGGAATGTCATTCCCCAGAACCTAAGAAAATAAATCTATGTTGTTTAACCCACCTGGTCTGGGATTTTGTTATGACATCCCTAGCAGTCTCAGGTGTAAGGAAAATTGGAAAGTCTGCTTTGAAAAAAAAAATTGGCTACTATTTACAAAAACTGGGCTTAGTTCTAGGTCAGTGTTTCTTAACTATGTGCAATGGTCCCTCTCCCATCAGGAAATGTGTCAATATCTGAAGACATTTTTGATTGTTTATAATGTGACTGGGGTAGGGGGTATAGTAGTGAAATGGGCATCTAGTGGCTAGACGCCAATGATGTAGCTAAATGTTCTATAATCCACAGAATGGCCCCCCAGAAAACAGCATTATCCAATCTAAAATAGCCAAATGCCTCTGTTGAGAAAAGCGGCCCTAAGCAGGAAACCTTCCAAATTTCATGTACATGTACTCTGTGAGACATGTAGAAGAATGTTGAATGTTTATGATAGTCTAAATTTTGAAACAATCCAAATGTCTAATCACTGTAGAATATATCAATAAATTGCAGTAGATGCATACTTACGGTACTCTATACAACCAGGAAATGAACAAACCGCAATGACATAAACTTTTGATTTTTATCTCAGAAGCATGAAGTGGATCAAAGGAAGAGAGGCAGAAAACAATGAGTGCTGTTAGTGTTCAGTCACGCACACTCATGTGGCAAACATAATGAGAAAAATAAGGGAGGGAAGTAGAATTTAAATGTTAGTAGGAAGAGAAGGTTTGTGATGTGAAGGTACAAAGTATGACGTTGGGGATGCTAACAATATTTTATTTCTTCTCAGGGGAGGCTGTTATTCAAGTGTTTGGTTTTAAATGATTGAAGTCCACACTATATTTTATGCACCTTTCTACATGTGCATTGTATTTGCCAATTTTGGAAAATACTTTAAGTATATGCATGTATACATACCCAGAAGACAGTTTCAAGTTTTTTAGTTAAAAGAGCCTTATCCACTTTTTGTTGCAGAGCATTGAATGTATTCATTTCTCTCAATTCAAAAATTAAAATAAATATCACAAAATAATTATATTTCTGTCCATAATTTTCTTTTCTTTGTATTCAATTCATCACCCACTATATATAGGAAGTCCTTAATATTGTGCAAGTCTAAGAGCAGTTGTGATGGGAGGAGTTATAATTCAGTGTCTCTAAGATGGAATAGTTTATGATCATACTCTGGAACTAAAACTGTCCTACAAGGTCAATAGGGAACATTTAAATGCCAACCTGTGTGATATCATTTCCAAGTGTAATCAATGCTTAGTTATGTGATAGATTAGAGTGGTTTGAAATTACCAGTTAAAATAAAATTTTAAAGGAGTTTCATGGTGAAGTAGAATTTCAGCTGGACCTGAGAGGAAGACTAGAGGAAATCTCAAAATGAAACAAAATATGATAAATTATCTCCAGACATTTCCATAAAGGATGGGAACCAGTGCTCAACATTCATGTGTTTTTCTGTGCTCTGAAATAGTGCACGTCTTTCCCAAAGTAGTGCTCTTACGTTCAGTTATCAGAGTGAGTAATTTAATGGAACATCTTTCTTCTCCTTACACTAGTTAATCTTCAAGTAAAAAATGATGTGTTTTTTTAATGGAACTCCTACTAACACAAGTTAATTTCTAAGTACAGAGGTTTTCATAATGATTGCTTAGATTTCTTTAAAAAGTGCATCTGGTTTCATTCTTTTTAATGGAATACTCTTAACTTGAAAAGTTTAACTTAAAGTTATTTCCAAGCTAGGAAACCATTATGGGAGGGGTTTATCCTTTGAAACTCTAGTTCCCACTAGAAATGGAAAGATAAAAGTGAGTTTGCTCTCACCAACTATAACAAGAAAAATTCTACCTTGGATTCATTGCTTCCACCTAATTCTCAAGAGAAAATTAATGTGAGAGGGTCTGAATGGGAATGATTGAACTCAGTGCCACCATCTCTTTTGGTTTTATATAAATAATTTTATCTCACTGAATCCCTGATTACTTTCCTCATGCAGAATGTGACATGTTTAGATGATCATTGAGTCTAGTGTAGCTCTGGACTATATTGTACTGGATAAGGCACAAACATTTTGTGAATTGAGCATCCCTTTTATGAATGAAAAGTGTTTTGATTTTGGAAATGAGCATGGCCATAATAACATATGTCTTGCTAAATAGTGCCTATTGTAGAAATAGATGTTGCCTTCTCCTTTCTAACAAATCCCATTTCCATTTAAGGTCTCATGTGATTCTAGAGGAGAAGTCCCTCACCAGCTAATTTCAGTAGAGAATGATGGGACTTCGTACAAAATAAATAAAAATAAATCAATTAGGCTAGCTAATGATGATTTTGATAGGGCACAGGGAAACCCTCTCTGGACCAGGCAATCACAGGATTGTTGAAGGCAATGTGAAGACAAATATTCTTTCCCTGTCCTTCTGGACGTGAACAGAAAGTATGTTCCAGTGGCTTTAATGAAAGACACCTGGGATCTATGTAGGAAGGCTCAGTTAGGACAGAATGAAAGTAGGACTCAGCAGTGTTGCTGAGTCATTTGGTCAATCGTTACGGAAACTAATGTATTTGCTTTACTCTTTATGTGTATATCTTAAAAAATATTTACAGCTATGCCTGGTCAGCATGGCTTAGTGGTTGAGTGTCCAACTATGAACCAGGAGGTCACAGTTTGATTTCTGGGAGGCATGAAGGAGAAGCCCATCAATGATTCTATTAGCATTGATGTTTCTATCTCTCCCTCTCCCTTCCTCTCTGAAATTATATATATATGTGTGTGTGTGTGTGTGTGTGTGTGTGTGTGTATACACCTATATATATAAATATATATAATATTTAATATATAAATATATAATATTTAATATATTATATATTAAATATTATATATATTATTATACTACATATACTATATATATTATTATACACTAGAGGCCCGGTGCATGAAATTTGTGCACGGGGGGGAGTGTGTCCCTCAGCCCAGCCTGCACCCTCTCCAATCTGGGACATCCCTCTCACAATCCAGAAATGCTAGCTCCCAACCGCTCGCCTGCCTGCCTGCCTGATTGCCCCTAACTGCTTCTGCCTGCCAGCCCGATCACCCCCTAACTACTCCCTGCCAGCCTGATCAATGCCTAACTGCTCCCCTGCCAGCCTGATTGTCCTTAACTGGCCTCCCCTGCTGGCCTGGTTACCCCCATCTGCCCTCTCATGCAGGCCTGGTTCCCCCCAACTGCCCTCCCCTGCAGGCCTGGTGCCCCCCAACTCCCCTCCCCTGGTGGCCCAGTCACCCCTAACTACCCTCCCCTGCTGGCCTGGTTGCCCCTAACTGCTCTCCCCTGCTGGTTTGGTTCCCCCCAGCTGCCCTCCTCTGCAGGCCTGGTCACTCCCAACTACCCTCCTCTGCCAGCCGGGTCACTACTAACTGTCCTCCCCTGCAGGCCTGATCAACCCCAAATACCCTCCCTTTCAGGCCTGGTCCCTCCCAACTGCCCTCCCCTGCAGGCCTGATTGCCCACAACTGCCCTCTCCTGCCAGCCATCTTTGACCACATGGGGGTTGGCCATCTTGTGTGTTGGAGTGACAGTTAATTTGCATATTACTCTTTTATTAGATAGGAGATATATATATATATATATATATATATATATAGCTAAAATATAAAAATTCCTTCTAAAATTACATATTTAGTTTATTTCCCTTGGGATTTAGATTTGGTATGTCTGTGGAGATATATAAAGGCCATTTAAATCTGTAAAAAACATATAAAATTTATTCAAATCTGCCATTGAACTTCCTCTTCTCCCAGAAACTATAATTTGGAATCAAATTTCTATTGAGTGACACAGAATATTTTTGCTTTATAATTGCTTAACTCAGTTTTATTTGTTTACTTTTTTTTCTTTCTTATTTTTTAATTTTGCTTTTTTATCATCATTTATGCCCCCATACCCTTTTCCACTTCCACCCACCCCCTCCCACCACAAACAGCACACTGTTGTCTCTGTCCATTAGTTTGTTTGGGTATTTTTGCTCAATTTTTTTCCCAACACCCTCACCTCCCAGAACTGTCTGCCTGTTCTCTATGAGTCTGTCTTTATTTTGCTTGATAATTTGGTTTGTTTATTTAATTTTACATATGAGTGAAATCATGTGGTAATTATCTTTCTCTGACTGGCTTGTTTCACTTAGCATAATGTTCTTCAGGTCCATCCATACTGTTACAAAGAGTAAATTTTTTCTTTCTTTTTATGGTGAGTAGTATTCCATTGTGCAAATGTAGTATACCTTTTTATCCATTCATCTACTGATGGAAAAGGGTTATTTCTACATCTTAGTTATTGTAAATAATGCTGCAATGAATATAGGGGTGCATATGTTCTTTCAAATTATTGTTTTGAATTTGTTCAGATAAATTCTCAGAAATGGAATTGTTAGGTCATATGTCAGCTTCATATTTTACTGTTTGAGGTAACTCCATACTACTATACATAGTAGCTGCACCAATCTGCATTCAAATTAATAGTGCACAAGGGTTCCCTTTTCTGAACATCCCTGCCAACACTGTTGTTTGTTTATTTATTGACTAGAGGCCCGATGCACAAAATTAGTGCACGAGGCAGGATGTCCCTCAGCTCGGCCTGCACCCTCTCACAATCCAGGACCCTTTGCTCCCAGCCGCCAGCCTGCTTGCTTCTTACTGCCTGACTGCTCCCTCCTAACCTCCCACCTGCTTGCTCCTTACCTTCTGCCTGCTCATTCCTTACTGCTTGGCTTGCTGCTCCTGAGTGCTGCCATGTAGGTGGGAGAGTCTCCTGCCACTGCCACTGCACTCGCCAGCAGTGAGCCTGGCTTCTGGATGAGCGGTGCTCCCACTGTGGGAGTGCATTGACCACCAGGGGGGAGCTCCTGCATTGAGCATCTGCCCCCTGGTGGTCAGTGCGTGTCATAGAAACCGGTCATTCTGGTCATTCCGGTTGTTCTGCTGTAACGGTTGCTGGGCTTTTATATATAAAGCCTAGAGGCCTGGTGCACAAAAATTTGTGCACTCTGGGGAGGTCCCTCAGCCAGCCTGCACCCTCTCAGAGTCTGGGATCCCTCAGAGGATGTCCACCTGCTGGCTTAGGCCTGCTCCCTGGGGGATCAGGCTTACGCTTGAAGTCAGATATCCCTTGGCAGCCCGGGAGCCCTTGGGGGATGTCCACCTGCCAGCTTAGGGGGAGTGGGCCTAAGCCAAAGTTGGACACCCTTAGCACTGCAGAGGAGGCAGGAGAGGCTCCACCACTGCTAATGGGCTCGCAGCCATCAGCCTGGCTTGTGGCTGAGCAGAACTCCCCTGTGGGAGTGCACTGACCACCAGAGGGCAGCTCCTGCACTGAGCATATGCTCCCTGGTGGTCAGTGAACGTCATAGTGACTGGTCGCTCCTGGGCATTATGCCATTAGGGTCAATTTCATATTACCCTTTTATTATATAGGATTATAGCCATTCTGATAGGTGTGGTTTTAATTTGCATTTATCTGATGATTAGTGACACTGAGCATCTTTTTATATGTCTGTTGGCCATCTGAATGTCTTCTTTGCAAAAGTGTATATTCAGGCTCTTTTCCCATTTAATTGGCTTATTTATTTTTTTGGTGTTGAGTTTTATAAGTTCTTTATAAGTTTTGGATATTAACCCCTTATCAGATATATTGGTGAATATGTTCTCCCATTCATTGGTTGTCTTTTCATTTTGTTGATTGATTTTTTTACCATAAATAAAATAGGATTTTATATAAGGTATGAATATGGAATAAAATATTTTACAGGAGAATCATTTTCTCTGTGAATTTTGTATAATGCTAGATTGAAAAAAAATAAATATGCAGAACACAGAAAAGCTTTTCTCTTGGTTTGGAGGTAAGGCAGGGTGTTGGAATAAATTGGGTGGTACAGGAGAATAAGAAATAAATATGTATATTTGCATAACTGTTTAAAACAATCTTAAATTAAATATAGCTGTATAATTATGGATATGGATATATTTATATATGTATGTAAACCTGTATGATTTCATAATTTAGGTTATGATATAGTTAAAAGTATGGATGTACTTTATTAGTCCTAATAAATTAGTAAATTTAGTCTATTGAGCCTGTATGTTTTAAAAGTGATAACAATATTTCATCACTCATTACATTTAGTTCAGAAAGATTCTGATACATTCTCAATATTTAACAGCACTACAAAATATTGAAAACATCACTATAATTTGGTGTAATTTCTAAAATAGCAAATGTAGTAGATTATTATAGTAGCTTATTAGTGAAGAAAAATGAAAGGGGAAGAACATGGAGGTGATGAACTAAGCATGTAAATTAAAGGTCATAAGCAGAACACAAATTAAACAAAACTGAAAACTCTACTTCTTACTTCCTGGCAGGCATATCAGGAAACCATTTGCTGGTTCTTATTCAGTAAATTAAAAGCAAAATGTAATTGTGGCTTTCATGGTGTCTCTACTTCTACATTTTTTTTGTACTGCTTAATTATATTAGCTGGCTGATGACAATCTTACCAACCTCTCTGAATTATATACTCAGTCAGCAACAGCTTTTATGCACCATGTTTAATCAGCACCACTCATGTTTACATAAAGACTTATTGGAAGAATATTGCTTTTTAGAACTATGCATTATGGTAGCTTTTGCTTAAATACATTAGTTTATAACTAAAATGATTGCTGCCACCTTAAAATTAGATTGTGCTGTGTGGGGACAGTAATGAGAGCAGCAAGCACTGTGGACACCTTTGACAATGCCACACTTGTGAATTTAATCCATTCACTCTGTCCATCACTGCATACAATGTAAGGACTTTAAAATCAAATCCCATCCAGGCGTATTTCTGCTTGGTCTTTATCTAAATATTCAGAGCTGAATTTACTACAGTCAAAAGAAATCACTTTATATTTTATGAACATTATCAATTTTGTGTTTTGTTTTGTCTACACTTTTCATTGGCATATATCAATATACTGTCTTAGGTTTATGTCACCTCTATTAAACAAAAAAAAAACTTAACAGGGTAATGCTTCTACCAAATAATATAGTCTTAAGAATTTGCTGAAAGAAGTGAAGAGAAGGTCTTTTTTAATCATGAACCAGTTAATGACTACAAATTAGTGGGTGTTAACAACACAAAATCCTGGTGTCCAGTGGTTACAACAGTGTCTGTACATCTGAGTGTTCAATAGATATTTTCATATGGGTAAATGGAAATTAATTAATCTAGTAATATCATTTATAATAAAAGCTTAATATGAAAATCGACCAAACAGCAGACCCGGTCGCTATGATGTGCACTGACCACTAGGGGGCAGACGTTCAATGCAAGAGCTGCCCCAGTCCACAGACCCTAGGTTAGCCAAGGCAGGTGCCAGCAGGAGCCCCCTAGTGACCCACCAGTTGCCCAGCAGATTGGCCCTGGTTGCCGGCCAGGCCTAGGGACCCTACCTGTGCATGAATTTTGTGCACCAAGCCTCTAGTCATGTTATATTGTCTTAAACTGCAATTTTAAGACTTTAAAATATCAAATGGCACTCAACTATTTACTAAAATTCTGGGACACACAATACATATTTTATATTTGTGGCAATCTGACAAAAAATAGTTATAATTTGGATTTGATTTAAAAAATAACAATAATAATAATTACCTACTTTTTTTGCTCCAAAGTGATTTTTTAAAAAATCATGTGCTTATAGTTGCATATAAGGATTGGTACCAAAATGTAACCAATCACATGCTACCTTATTATATGATGTGGCCAATAAGATGCAACTCCATTATATGATCTACATATGTATGGTTCAAGACAGGGCATTCACATTGGACAGTTATTGTGTTGACTATTGTCATTTTTCATTTGACAATCTAAGGGGAAAGAGGTCAGTGCCCCTGACTAAATAGTCAAATATTGCATGTTTTAAAAAGTCCTGTGGCATCATTTTCATATTTAGAAAAGCAGTAGTGGTTGAGCTATTGAATTATTTGCCATAGGTAACTCAGACAATAATTCATTTGAATTTCATATCCATTATTCTCCATCTCTATGCCTTATTTCTCAGGCAACTCTTTCTATTATTTAAAAAAGGTGCTAATTTCCAATCAGTGCTGACTTCGGCACATGTTTATGACTTCTGAGTAGACATGTGATGTTACAGATCCAAAAAACCATTACAATATACTGTATTGTCTAAAATAAGACAATGGCATATACACACCCAATCCCAAAAATTGACCCTACTATTAGTAGCAACATGCTAGGATAATGGTAGAACAATGTGCTCCAAGTAGTCATTAAATAGTTTTTAAAAAATACGATTTCCAGGATATAAGACAGAGTAGACAAATAACACCATTCATACACACATCAGCAAGTTCCATGTAAAATGAAAGAGAACCATCACCATTATCCCAGCTAATCCACCATCTATATCCAGAGGTTTGCCGCTTCTGCATCATCACGTTTTCATTCAGAGTTTAATCATATTGTTTAGCATCGATGCTCCTGCCACAAAATATTAATCTGAGGCTCAACATAAAAACATATATCATTTTTCACTAAAGGATTATTGACTTTTTTTTCTAATGAGTTAAAATGGATATTTGAGAAATAAATATTTCCATTAAATAAATCTCAAAGCTTATTACCTTACTATTATTTTTTTAAAAGATAGTGAATCGAATTTGCTGTTATATGAATTACAGAATAACAGCCCAAATAAATTCTACATCCAACCACATGTGGTTGGTTAGTGGTGCCAGAGACCAAACAGTCTTTGGTGTGTCTTCTCTTTTCTGAGTTTTGTAGCAGCAAAAATGGATTCAGGAAGAGATCTAAACATTCTAAATGTATTTTTTTTTTTAAATTCAGAATGAAATGACTATGAAATGATGTCTATTAGTGTCTTTTCTATTTTAACCACAGGAAATGGAATTATTTTCCCCAAACCATGCAGCTTGTGGGGGCTAAGCTGGTAGGTTCCATGCCCATGCTCTTGACCACACTGTTTTGCCCCTACTCCCAGCAGTGGGCAACATTTTTCTTAGAGTTGCGGAATCATATTTGAGTAGTAGATGCAGAAATAAAACAAACATTCCCTTATTTTTCTCTGACTCCCTTAGCAGATGGAGAATTAATTTGTAAAGTTACCTATGTTACAATAACTATTTTTAAAAAATAAATCATTGAGAGCATTTTGCTGAGAGGAGGCAGTGCATTAATCATCTTCTAGAAAATATATGCATTCCTTTTTGCCATTTACTAGATGTTACTATCCATGGAGGCAGATCTCAGTTGAGTAAGGAGCAATAACATTGTCAACAAAATAAATGCAGGTGTCTGAGCCATAAAGGTACTCTGAGTTATTTGACAGAAACATCTTTATCATTAATGCATGGTAGACAACCTTGGCAGTGTTAAAGCAATCTAACATTAAAAACCTGCTGACATCATAATTTAGATAACATGTTAATTCAAATTTTTCCCATATGTGTAACTTTGAGTCTCCTTATGAGGCAACTGTTACAGTTTCTAACTCAGCTCTTTTGCTTTCATGGCATAAAAGAAGACTCTGCTTATTAAGAGTCATGGCACTCCAAACTAATTGTTTCCTTCAGCATAATAGCCAAGGCTATTTCATAACTTTTAGCTTTTGTCTGAATTGAAGAGATCCTTATGATATATTAAAAGATTTTATCTTTTTACAAAAGCTACAGTGGGATGATTGCCAGACCAAAACATGATCACTGTTAAAACCAATGAGTTACTCACAAGGGGAAGAAAGTATGGCTAAAACAAAGATACTTTGTCTACTGTATCATCAAGGATGATTCAGGAAGAAAGCTTACATCAAGGCAGCCTTTCTTGTCTCCCTTTCCCTCAGAATAAACAATGTATTTATATTTAAGTTAATTTTACAATATTCCCATTTGTCACTTTTATAATATGTCTTCAATATATAGGAATTTAGGACACTCAATGGAATCAGAGATCAGTCTATAAAGTCACACTGAGATCAACCAAGGACTTGTATGCATGCATATAAGCCTAACAAATGGACACAGACACCAGGGGGGTGAAGGCATGAGTGGGGGGTTGGCCGGGCCAAAGGGGGCATAAGGACAGATATGTAATGCCTTAATCAATAAAGAAAACAATTTTTAAAAATTGGTATAATCTTAAAATTAAATGAGACTCCCTCAAACCAAAAGCCTTTTTTATTGCAGGTGCTGATTCATTATTGTTTAACTAGAGGCCTGGTGCACAAAATTCATGCATAAGCGGGGGAGGGGTGGTTCCGCAGCCCGTCCTGTAATGATGGCAGCATCCCGCGCCCCAGCATCTGGCCAGAGGCCCCTCCCTCCCTCCACACAGCTGAGGCACAGGACACTGGGCTCACGTCACCCCCAGAGGCCCCTCCCTCCCTTTGGGCAGCCAGGGCATGTGACACTGGGCTTGCATTACCCCAGAGGCCCCTCCCTCCGTCTGCGTGGCCTGGGCATGTGACCCTGGTCTTTGTGATGGAGTGATGGTTAATTTGCATATTACCCTTTTATTAGATAGGATAAATGGTTCAGAAATGAGGAAGTGCAAATAATATTACCTGATTATTATTACTAGTATTATTACTGCCTTTGCTACTGTTGGTTTCTGCACTGTTGACTGACCTGAGAGGTAAATACTCTAGCCTCCCATTTTACAAGTAAAGAGGAGAGGGCAGAGATGAGATAAGTAATTCCAGGAAACCACAAGCTAGATGGTGGTAGGGCTGGCATTTAAATCCAGGCAGCTTAATTCCAAATGTTATTCTTAATCACTATGCTATACTTTCCTATTAAACACTTTGTATTTCATAAATACAAGATAGTTCCCTTTTTCTCACTTTTCATCTTTATGTTTCACAAATAAAGAGATTAAGGCTAACATAGAAAATGTTAATAAGTCAGGTCTCAGAAATTCCTAAAATGGATAACAAGTGCCCTGGATACTGCAAAAAATGGCAGGGAGGAGGGAGGGCAAATGACAGGATGGAGTGATAAGGAAAGATTGTAGAAATGTCCATGCAACCATGGACTAATGCTTGTCCTCATATCACTGTTTTAATTCAGAGCTCTGTTTGTCCACCTCATATAAATCTAAGAAAGTTATATAATTGCTTCTATACAGTTTAATGCAAGTTCATTAATTTACTTATTTATGTAGTAAATAGTTAATTCATTACTTATATAGGGCTAGCAATATCCCCAAGGTCAAATGTTAAACATGAGAAATTTGACACATTAAAAACACAAAATAGAATTTGATAAGCTTGACAATCTATCATAATAAAAGGGTCATATGCTAATTAGACCAGACATCCTTCCTTACGAAGCCCGGGCCGGAAGGAAGCAACTTGAGTCCCGGGTGCCTGTGGGCAGCCAGAGAAAAGAAGCAGCCCAGGTCTCAGGTGCCTGGTCCCGGGTGCTGGAGGGAAGCTGATGCCCGCAGCCGGGGAAGGAAGGCCTACTCTTGCATGAATTTTCGTGCATCAGGCCTCTAGTATTAATGATAATATGTATATGCCGGTAACCACAAACAGTTGGTTCTTAGGAAAGAAAAAAAAAGCTGTCAGAATTCAGAAAGAAATAAGCCTATAAGGATTGTGACATGCAATGTTTTGGAGGGCCTCATATTTCACATTAAGGTATTTGTTTTGTTTATTTTCCTATTCTCTGTGAAGGAAGAACATTTTCAACGAAGAATGAATGAACCAGAGTTAAGTGACTGACATGAGTCCATATAGTTTATATTTCTTTCAGGCACTGTAGTTCATTTATTTACTATTAACCTTAGGGACTTTTTTCATTTTAAATCATTAAAACATAGGCATCCTTTGTACAGGTTTTGATGTACAAGAATAACAGTTTCAGACTACACTCTGGAGATTAACCTTTAAGTCATAAGATATACACACCTTTGCTTCTAATATATTTTGAAGCTTTTAAAGCAAAACAAACAAAAAACCCACTAAAAAAGAAAGTGTAAAACACACATATGTTCATTAACTCTGAATTGTTGATTATTCATAGCTAGTCCTATTTCTTCAGCAATTTCAAAGCAAATGGTTAGCCCACTACAGACACCACTGAATGCTATCTTGTTCCCTCTGTGCAGTGACATGCCTCTTTGCTCTCCTCAGAAGCCAAACCACCATGACACATATTGTGCTTTATTCCTGTCTCTTATTTTATTTCTACTACATATTTCTTAATCCATAAACAATGTAATATATAGTATTTTGTGTGTTACGTTTTAAAATTCACTTAAAATCTTTTAAAATGCATAGTTATATGAGAGGCTTTATTGCACCACTATGTACAACTACAAAAAATTAGAAACTACTTAATATATGTGGAATTTGACATGGGAGGAAGAAAAAAATGTTCTTTATATACAATGATCAACTCTATAGTGTTAGTGAATGAACTAAATCAATATGAATCAACATGAAGAAAGCCTGAAAACATAATATTGATGTTTCTTTTGTGATCAGAAACACACACACGCAAAACCTTAGCATGTAAGTAAAATCTGGTATTGTGTGTAGCTCTGTTGCATGTTTTTTATTTGCAGATACTGTTTCTCTCTTTTGTGAAATCTTTCCTGATCCCTTCTCTTCATTAGGATAGTCCTTGGTCCTCAACCTTTATTCTAGATTTGAAAAACAAATAAATAAGCAAAAAACCCCTTTTTTTTATTTTTCCCTTGTGTGTGAATAATTATTTAATACTTGCTGACTATTCCATCCCCCAAGTTTTTTCTCATATCAGACCAATATAGAAAATAATATTCTTATGCTTGTTTCCTGCAATATTTCCATTTCATCCGTTAATATAAAATTCAGGGTCTTTCCTCAGAAACAGGATTTTTCTTGCACTCCAAGAAGAAAAGCACCATGTAATCCTAATTTTTAGCCTCTGGGTCTTTAAATGTTTACCCAAAATATGCAAACTATTTGTGCATAGAGACCTGTGACTGGGGGGTCATCTCTTCCTCACTCCCTAAATCAACCTGCACTAAACACAAACTTGACCCCGATAGATTTGTTTTAGTGGTGGAAATATTGTCATATAATATCAATATCCCCTGCCCTAAAGATACTAGATTGAAGTTTTAAAATACCCAGAAAAAGAGATTACATTTATTACTCAGTTTGCTTAGTATAATTTTCATCTGTACCTTGAGGAAGAAACTGGTCTTCATTAGCTATCCCACAGTCATACTGTGCTCATGCATCATGCATTGGCCACAGCCACTGTGGTCTGAGCTGCAGGGCTGCAGGTTGGCAAGTGACTCAGCTTCATAGGTCTCTGGACCCAGGCTACTGCATCAATCCCTAAGGGAGCCATGTCCTGCTCACAACAGGACAGAAGCTTGAGAGGACAGTCTCAGCCACTTCCCCATTGTGGTCTAATATTTAATTGAACAGCCTGTCACAAGGCTACAGCCAAAGTCAAGTAGTCAGAGTATACAGAGAAAGAAGGAGGTATACAGACGAAGACTAAACAGAGAATAGTCTGCCTACCACAAGACCATGGATACATTATAGATCTGTCATCCTATAACAGGGACTGAAAAATTGAAACCAATAATTCACTTTGCTGCAGAATTCACTTCCTGCTTGAATTGTCCCCCTCTAAATATATTGGCTCTACTGAGCACATAGATGTGTAAGCTATCTCTTTTAAGAAGAGAGAAAGATTATAAGCCAATATGTTCCCTTGGTTAAGACAAAACATTTTACTTAATTGTCAGAAAACAGTGTGCATCCAGAACCAAAGTTCAGCATAGTAATAATTTTATCTTAGAAACCTGAGGATTTCTAAATCTTTTAAATTCCTACTTATTTAATACCGATCCTGTTTCAAGTTACAAGCTTTTTCAAGTCTTCTTGGAAGTAGGCAGTGCTTTGAGGCAGATAAATTGTGCTGTGTAGGTGAAATAAATTGTTGAACACTTTAATAAGGAGGATCAAAAAATGTGACCCAACTATATATTGTCTATAAGAAAACCACTTTAAATATATATATATATATATATATATATATATATATATATATATATATGAAAGCCTAAGCTACCATAGCTAGCAAATGGATGACCAAACAGGCTGCATGGGGCAACCAGGCCAGCAGGGGGGTTAAGTTGGTGGTGACCAGGCTGGCAGCAGGGGGCAGTTAAGGGTGATCAGGCAGGCAGGCGGGCAAAGCAGTTAGGATCTGGTGGTCCCAGATTGTGAGAGTGATATCTGACTGCCAGTTTAGGCCCAATCCTCGGGATCGGGCCTAAACCGGCAGTCAGACATCTTCTGATGGGTTCTAGATTGGAGAGGGTGCAGGCTGGGCTGAGGGGATCCCTCCCCCTTGCATGAATTTCTTGCACCAGGACTCTAGTATAAATATAAAGGATTAAAGAAGATATAACATGCTAATTTGAATCAAAAGAAACCAGGAATAGCTGTATTAATTTCATACAGAGCAGACTTTAATTTATGGAAGTGTATCAGGGCTAAAGAGTGGCATAACGTAATGATAAAGGGGCAATTCTGCAAGAAGACACAATAATTCTTGTTTGTGACTAACAGGAAGCATCAAAATCCATGAGGCAAGACTGATAGAATTGCAAGGAGAAATAGATGAATCTACTATTATTAGATACTTCAACCACCCTCTATCAGAAATGGCCAGATCTAACAGGCAGAAAATCAGTAAGGACATAGTTGAACTCAATAACACCGTCAATCAACTGGATATAATTGACATCTAGAGTCTACTTCATCAAACAACAGCAGAATACACATTTTTCTCAAGCTTACATGGATCATTCATGAAGATAGGGCATATTCTGGGCCATAAAACACAACTTAACAAATTTAAAAGAATAGAAAGCATGCAATGTCTGCATCCAGACTGCAATGGAATTAAACTAGAAATGAATAATAGAAAGATAACTGAAAAAAATATCAAAACACATGGAGATTAAACAGCATGTCTCTAAATAAGTGTGGCTCAATGAATAAATTTCAAGAGACATTTTAAAACACGTTTAAGTAAATGGCATTAATAATGCATTTCGCATAATTTCTGGGATAAAGCAAAAGTGTGTGTAGAGGAAATTTATAAATTTTATAGCATTAAATGCATATATTAAAAAATAAACTTCTACAATCAATTATCTAGGTTTCCATGTTAGGAAACTAGAAAAATAAGAACAAATTAAATACAAAGTTCAGGAGAAAAGAAATAAGAATTAGAACAAAAATCAATGATATGGAAAGCAAGGAAATCGATTTTAAATGTGCTAAAGCAGCCCAGCTGGTTTGGCTTCATGGATAGAGGGTTGGCATGTGTACTCAAGAGTCCTGGGTTGATTCTGGTCAAAGGCACAAGTCTGGCTGCTGGCTCGATCCCCAGTGTGAGCATGCAGGAGGCAGCCTATAAATGATTTTCTCTCATCACTGATATTTCTATCTCTCTGTTCCTCTCCCTTCCTCTCTGAAACCAATAAAAATATATTTAAAAATTAAACAAATTAATTAAATAAATAAATAAATAAAATTAGCTAAACCAAGAGTTGGTTTTAGTAAATAGAATTGAAATTGATAAGTCTCTATGCAGACTAAGAAAAAAAGAGAGGACACAAATTATTAATATAAAAATAAAAGAGGGGGCATCACAACAGATCCCATGTGGACATTGTAAAGGTAATAATAATAATAATAATAATAATAATAATAATAATAAAAACCCTAAGTCTAGGCCTAAAAATTTAGTAACTTTGATGAAATAGATCAAATCTTTTTAAGATATACTATCTGCCAAACTCACAAAGGAAGAAATAGATAATCTGAATATATTTACTAAAGAAATTGAGTCATTAATAAATAATCTCCACCTCCCCATCACATAAAAAAATAAAAGCACCAGGCCCAGAAGAATTCACTGGTGAAATCCACCAGATATTTAAGAAAAAGTGTATACCAATTCACTACAATCTTCAGAAGATAAAGCAGATGTAATTATTTCTAATTCTTCATATGGGGCCACTATCACCCTAATACCCAAATCAGAGAAAGACATTACAAGAAAAATAAATAAATACATGATTATTTATCTCAGATTTGCAAATCTGGCTCAACACTTGAAAAGCAGCTAATATAATCCATGGCATCAGCAGTCTAAAGAGAAAAAATAAGATGATAGATGCAGAAAAAACATGTGACAAAATCCAACATCCATTCATGATATAAAACTCTCCATGAACTAGAAATTAATATGAACTCTCACAGGTTGATAAGAAATGACTACCCCACAAAAAACAGGGAGCCACCAGTCAATTCCCTGCAGATCTATGGGGGAAGGGACTGGATAGGGAGGAGAATAGACGCATGCCCAGTAAAGTTGGGGTGACATAGGGAAGTTGCTTGCTGTCAGTCTGACCTGGGAAGAGGCAATCGGCCAGAATGGACATGGCCACTACAAAGACATGAAATTTGGGTTACTTAATCCCCTAAAAATGGATTTAGCTCTCATGTGCTTCTTCTGCTCTTAGTTCCACATATACTCTTGGGACTCATTCCTCCAGGGCCATGCGGACCCATACATACAAGGGACTAATGGACTGTTGATAGCCTGATGCTGAACTGGACCCAGTTCCAACATGGAATGGAAACTCTGGACACTGGCTTTACTTCTAACTTTACTGAAAGCCCAGCTATACTTCATCTATAACTTGATGAGACTTTGGAAACTCAGGGATGTAATTCCATGCAAGTCTCAGAATTTTTCTTTTTCAGATATATCGTAAGGAACCCACAACCAGCACTCACTGGGGAAGAGGATAACTCAATTTCTCCAATAAGACTAACAGTCCTTTATAAGATGGGTCTTTTGTAAATATATTCTCCCAGTTGTAGCTTTTCTTCTTACTCTCTTGACGTTGCATTTTTTAAAATATATTTTTATTATTTCAGAGAGGAAGGAAGAGGGAGAGAGAGATAGAAACATCCATGATGAGTGAGAATCATGGATCGGCTGCCTCCCATAAGCCCCCCCACTGGGGATCGAGCCCACAACCTGGGCATGTGCCCTTGACCGGAATCGAACCTGGGACCTTTCAGTTCGCAGGCCGACGCTCTATCCTCTGAGCCAAACCAGCCAGGGCTGCATTTTTTTTTTTTTTTATGAAGTGATTATTTTGGGCCTGCCTAGATGTTCCATGATACTATTCCCATCCTAAGTCAGCTGTTGAGTAACATTAATTACATCTGCAAAGTCTTTCTACAGAAGTACCTAATTAGTGTTTAAGTGAAGAAGCACAGATGGAAATCTTGAGGGGGAACTTTTAAAACTCTGCCTCACACATTTGTATTAAGGGATGTTTACTTATTTCTAAGATTGTTTGTTATGCCACTGAAGGGTTTTAAACATAATAGTGGAGTTAGTGGTGGATATGCAAGCCGTGGTAGTATGTCACTGACGTGTTTCTGCTACTAGTAACAGAATGAAGTAAAGTAGTATTTTCATCAAGAACTGTCAAAGAGAAACAATATCTGTGAAAAATCTAGAAATTCATGGGAAATTCAAGTAGTGAATCCAGCTGTGGACTTAAGTTCAAATAGAAGGGATTTAAAAAGAAATAAGTGTTCTCACTTAAGGGAAATTAGCTACTAGCAGGAAAAGCTGAATAAGCAAGCAAAATAAAATAGAGAGGGGGCTGAGCCAACATATATTGTTAAAACTGTTTACTAAGGAGTTTCCTAAGAATCTAAAACATATTCCAGGAAAGAATGTGATCAAATAATTAGGGAATAAAGGTATAGAGACCTTGACATTTAGGGCTATTTCTAAGTATATATTATACTATATATTATGGTGGATTTGTTTTAAATTAATAATGTGTTTTTCATGTAGGGAGGACTGGGATTAATATCCCACTAGAGATTGAATTTATCTATATCCCTAAAAGCATGTCACAAATCAAATAGATGGAAATGTTTTACCTAACAGCTCTTCAGGAGATATATCCTAGATCCACTATCCCAAAGAGACATAATATCTGGAAGTGTGTGTAATTTATACACCCCCACAGTCCAGCTGACAAATCCACATCAAGGCTGCATGACAAGGAAGGATGGACATGGGCATGGGTTGCAAACAAGGGTTATTTAAGAACAAGAATTTCCTCTGACTTTATTTGTATCTGAGAAAACAAAACTCCAGTAAGAGTTGAGATTAGAAATCTTATTCATAATAAGTACTCACATAGTACATTTTAATTTTCTATATATGTTAGATGACTTGAAATAACTGTCCCTAGTCTCATTCAGCTTTCTTGTAGAATAGAACAAACACAGGTTCAAGAAGGATACAAAAGAATAGGAAATTACTATCATATTGGACATTAATGCATCTCTATCAAAAATAATTTGTAATTCTGTTGGGTCATTTTCTGTGAATCCCATGCTGCTTTGACCACATTGTATGTATCAAGAATGTTGACTTCTTTTGGGAAAGCCTTTGCCTTTACTTAAACTTCTGCTTTAAATAGCTTTGTTTGTAGTTTTTTTAATTTTTGATTTTTTTTCTTCCTTCTAATATGCTCTGCAAGATTGTGACTATGGCTGTGTAATACTGAGGCTATCTTTTATAACAGGTGTACTCAGACTGTGTATTTTTTTTCCTGTAGTTCTACATTTTTTTCTTTACAACTGAGATTTTTCATTATAAAGAGTTTTACTTTTGATCATTTTTGTCATTGAAGAAATTTTCACATTATACTCTCTGATTTTTTCTCTTATACACAAAAAGTTCTGTCTGTTCTCCCTTAGCTTCCTGCACTGTGTCAGGTCATAGTAAAGAAAAGACAATGTTTGAGACCTTATAGTAAACACAGCTCTATAAAACCGTACAAGGAGGAAATTTTCTGTGGTTACTATACAGAAAATGTTGTCCCCAGCAAGAAGTCACAAAATAGTGACAGAACCAACAGGTTATGTTCCCATGTTCCAGCTGTGTCATTTCACAAATCAGGCTTTCTTGAAGGTGGAGTCTAGGTTAGGGTCAAGGTTGTACTTCCCTCTCCCCACACTGACATGGTGAACAATGTCTGATTATCGGCCTCCCAGGCTACAAGCAAACATTTTCTTATGACGATTAGCCTTTTTCAAAAGGAGTCTAAGTATGGATCAAATTAATGAATTCACGGATGCACCAAATCAGTACTGACTATTCTCTCTACCATCTCTTTCTCCCCCTCTCTTTCTCTCTCCCCCTCTCTTTCTCATTTTGTAAGATAAGAAATGAGATTATCAGTATTTTTTTCAGTGATTGCCAATATCCCACAAATCTCTTCATATTTCCAGCCATGTGTTTTGAGCATCTAGAGCAGAGATTGGTCACACAAAAGGATAAAAACTTAATTTCCTCTAAACATAGAAATACCTGTGAGTTGAAGTCATGGCCAAGCGAATTTATGCTTGCATGAGGCAACTTCTGCACTGATTAAAACTGTTGACCTACATTTTCAGAATGTCAAAGTAAAAAATGTGTTATCTGTATCAGCAGCTGCAGAATGAAGCTATATGTATTAAATTCCTTTCTCCCTAACTGTAAATGTATTTGTTCTTCTTTTATAGTATGCTGATTTTCTAGCTCTGTTGGTTGAATGCAAATGCATTGTTGTTGTTTTTATTTTATTTTATTAGTGATGCTTTTGTATTTCAGATACAATGCAAAAGAGTTCTTTCTTCTCATACCTAGTTATCTAAAGCATCTACATGTGTCTGCCTTTCTTTCTTTTTCTTTTTTTCTATAAACTTATGGTGGCACAGGGTAGGCAAACCTTGCAATATTACACTTTCTTTGAAATTCTATCAATGGAGAGAAAAGCCTTTTGTTTGAAACACCAGGGTATAATCAACTTTACATAAACTAGATGTCTGCCTAGAAGCAGAAATTGATGAAGCCCATACCAATCATATATGTTTTATTATGAAATATTACCCTTTTAATGTTATAAAATTAACCATATACCTGGGACTAAAGAAAAGAGAACACATGAAAACACAAGCATAGGAATCCCCTGTGAGAGGGAAGAGGTCAGCTACCTAAATCAAGGTATTAGCAGGACTAAATCTAAGTGGGTCTGAGATGGTGAGTAAAAGTAATCAGCTAGCTCCTATTAAAAATGAACCTCAGAATCAGGTTGCTATTATTATTCATATAATAACATATTTCAAGATAATTCATAGTCACATTTCAACAAATCTGAGCAACTAAAATGCATACAGTTAAATGGGATGCGGAGGAGTAGAAACCCTCTCTCAGTAAAAGGTGCTCTTGGATAGAGTGATCATAGCTCCAGACAACAAAGTAGAATTTAGAATAAAGCTTTAATCTTAGGGAAAAAAGAATAGTCTAGAAATCATTGAAGCAATGGCAGAAACCTAGGAACATGGGTGGAAAGAAGGAAGTTCTGAAAGACCTATGGGCTCCAGGGTCCCGCACTAAGCAACCATCAGGTCACACCGAAGTTACTTAGAGACAGTGGCAGAAACTGTAACCAGCAGAGACCCGGGTGAGTGCACAATGTAAATGGGGATAAGAAGGAACAGACAACTGTTTGGACTTCAAAGATCTGGGTAAAGCCAAGGAGGGGATAAGGAAAGAAAACAAAAGACAGAAAAGCTCCCTCTCCATTGCCTATTCCTTGGCCCAACTAAAGCATAGGAGGTATGTATTGTGCATTTTTGTTAACAGTTGGTCCTGCTCATAGTGGAGTGTAAGATCTTGTAGTTTTGTGGACCACTGAAAAATTAGACATTATTTGATATTACATGAATATCAATGATCAAGGAAATGTGGACACAGAGAGATGAAATGACTTGCAGCATTTCATAAAGTATGGATGAGCTGCCTTTACTCACTGTCCATTGGTTTCCCCTATTCTGCCACAAGATGGGTCCTGAGTGAGACAGACTCAGAGTGTATAAGGAGTTTATTATGGAGGACTCAGGAACAGCTAGGGGAGGGAAGAGAAGGAAGCAAGGTTAGTCAGAGGGAGAAATCTAGCTGCGATGCTCTCAGTGGAAGCCTCAGCAAACCCGAGAGGAGATTCTGAAGATGACGTAATCATTCACAGCTGTCCCTGAGAGAGCCACGTCTTTATACTTCTGTATCAGTCAGTCCTCGAATGCCATTGCCCTGTAAATGTGGTGTGACTTGGGACAAACGGTATTATTCAGCTGAGGCATCCCTGAAAGTCTGTCCACAGCTATTTCAATTTTCAGGGTAATAAGTTCTTTATTCCTGAAAGGGTAGATACATGGATGGCACATCAACACTACATAGATCTTGTCCTTTAAAAAAACACACACAATATTTTTATTGATTTCAGAGAAGAAGGGAGATGGATAGAGATATAGAAACATCAATGATGAGAGAGCCTTCTGCACGCCCCCAACTGAGGATCTAGCCCACAACCCGGGCATGTGTTCTGAGCAGGTATTGAACTCTGACCTCCTGGTTCATTGGTTGATGCTCTCCTACTGAGCCATGCTGGTCAGATATGTCATCCTTTAAAAAATAAATAAATAAATAAATAAATAAATAAATAAATAAATAAATAAATAAATTTTATATATATATATATATATATATATATATATATATATATATTTCTTTTTAAGAGGAAGGAAGGGGGAGAGAGATAGAAACATCAATGATGGTAGAGAATCATTGATCACCTGCCTCCTGCACACACCACTGGGGATTGAGACAGCAATCCAGACATGTGCCCTGAGCCATGTCAGCTGGGCTAGTCTTTTTTTAAGACTCAAAGAGAATGAGATAGTCATAGAGGCAGATACGTCTATCTGGTTGCATCTACAGACTCAAAATGAGAAATACCTGAGGATTGAAAAATGGTTTTTATGCACAGGGAAGGGAGTGTGTAGATGTGTAGTGGGCACTCCTATACTTAGACCGCAGCAGCTTTCACACGGTGTGGACATAGTGCTGCAGGTTCCTGGGTCACTGATTACTAAGAACCATTTTAGTCTGGATCAGCTGTGAAGAAGAGCACTGATCTTGGAGTCTGGAGACCAGAGTTCTCCCCTCTTTGTTGTGACCTGATGGAATCAGTTAGTTCATTTCTTCCTCTCTATAATTGTTCATTCAAATATCTGCCTCACTTAGCCCCCATTGAAGCTATCAGAATAAAATAAATATTTTACAGAAATGCATTCTGGGGAAGATTGTATTAATGTTTTAATTAATTTACTTGGAATAATGCAGGTTGGATTGATTATCAGTTCACATTGAGACCTTACTTTTGAATTTTTATTTTACTGCTTTGCATTCACTTGGTAGATTTTCAGTAATGAATAGAGGTATTATTTTTTTTTCTGAAATTCCACTGACTTTGTATAAAAGTAGCAATACACATGTTTTTTTAGCCATTGCATCTGAAAAAAATAAAAGTAACTAAAATACAATGTTTTGTTTTGCCTGTCTCTGTCCCACAGAATAATTTCTGTTTGCTCTTACAAAAGAAGCATGTAGTCCCTACTTTATACGATAATTAATTCTAAGCCATAGAAAGTTATCGTGCCCTGACAAAACCTTTCATGGTCATAAATACCAGAAGAATAGAACTGAGGTTCATGGATCTGTTTCTTAATTTTATGACCTCCAAAAAACTTTAGACCTCATTTGTATCTCAATGTGACTCTTTCCAAAATGGGAATTTAAAAAATTATCCTATTAAGATTCATTGGTTAAACATAACTAGTACACTAGTAATTAGTAATGAAAATAATGAATAATAGAAAAAGAAGTTTTCTTTAATGTTGACCATAATGATAATACTAGAGTACTTGTAGCAATGATTTCACAGAAATCAAAATTAAATGTGCTTGCTGTAATCAATTGGCAAATGAGGCTTCATTTCTGATATACGTTCTCATAATTTCTAACTATTAGCTAATTTAATGTTTTAAATTTCAGCTAAATAATATATTTTCTTTTTATTGAATTTACTAGAGGCCCGATGCACCAAATTCATGCAAGGGTAGGCCTTCGCAGCCCTGGCTTCATCCAGAAGGTCGTCCGGAAGGACATCTAGATGGTAGTTCTGTTGTTCAGTCATTAGGTCGATTTGCATATTATGCTTTTATTATTATAGACTCGAGGCCTGATGCATGTAATTCCTGCAAGAGTAGGCCTTTCTTCCCCTGGCTGCTGATACCAGCTTCCCTCTGGCACCCAAGACCTGGGCTTCCCTCACAGAGGAAGGCCCCGCCCACCCACCACAGCCCACTGGTCGGTGGCCTGGGACTCCCTCTTTGGGGTGATCATGGAGCTCCCCGATTTGATTGCCCTGCCCGTCGGTGGCCTGGCCCTCCCTCTGCAGGGCGATCATGGGGCAATGGCCATGTCCCCAACCAATCACATCGCACCCGCCTTGGCTGGCCTGGCACCAGTGCGTGTCATAGCATGGTCCCAGATGGTCATCTGGATGGTCGTCAGGGTGGTCATTCGCTGTTTGGCCATTCAGTCCATTTGCATGTTATGCTTTTATTACATAAGATTGGGCTTACATTGGTTAACAAAATTATACAGGGTAAACAATATAGTTTAATGGTGGTTTAAATCCCTTTAATTTAGGGTTTCTATAATCACTGATAAAGCAAAATATCCATCTGAAGGGATTACCTCCTCAAAAAATTCAAGATTTTATTAGTTCTGAAATCAGCCAATAATTTACTCTCTGAAATAAAAGGGTGATTTTTCTATTCATTAGAAATTAGGAAAGTCAGATTTTGGGTTATTAACTTGTGTGGATTTGTAGCCATTAGCTTAAGACAGAAAGAGGGTTAAAGAATTTTAAAAAGGGTATTGAAGACTTACCTGAAGCAATTCAAAATTTTGGTTAGAATTGGTATTCTCTATTTTGAGTAGATGGACATTTAAAATTTTTATTTTCTAAACATTTGTCTGAGTTAGACAAGCAAGCAAGTCATCAACTTTTGAAATCTGGATATATCTGGCATCTTCATATGCTCTTCTCATTCTCTTAAAATTAGCAATAAACCATGAAGGCTATAAAAAGAGACTATATAATTGTTCAGAGTTTGACTGACCTTTTATCTGAGCTAAGAGCTGCTTTGCATAATCAAGCAGGCCTCAGATATACTCAACTCCAAATCATCTATTTCTCTGCAGACATCCTGATGAAGGTATTAGAATTGAGAACTTGCTTCCCTGAAGGGAAAAAAAATGACAAGTTAATAAATTGACCAGAGATTCTGATATAGACTCATTGTCTTATTGATAATAATTAGGACACTTCCTTATTAACCTGAGAGTTCCTTTGGGGCAGGAAACGTGTCTTATTTATATTTAAATTCTAAGGGTGTTTATTAGACTGTCAGGTTACAAGTCCTAAAGTCATTGAGTTTTCTTTGCTTAATACAGCAGATATTATCAGGATAGGCGGAAAATTAAAAATATTAGAAAAAACCTGTGTCCTGACAAGGAAACGTTCCTGTGCTTCATCTCTGTATGCAAAGCAGTTCTGATAGACAATCATACATATGTGCCTCAATGCCCCACTTCCTGCTTTTCTCTCTGCCCATGTTTCTTTTCTACTCACAATTAACTATCATTTCTTTTTTTACTCTCATATTTTCTTCTTTTTCTAGGCTTTATTACTCCTTTACTTACTTTTCCCCATTCCTTGTACCTGTTTATTCATGTCTCTTTATAAAGCTTTAAATGTAGGGTCTTTCTCTCTTTTCTGTATCTTTGTTGGGCTTTCTGTGGACAGACAAGAGTGCAGTGAAGACCTGTGGAGGGTATGGGAGCAAGGTGGAAGGGGTCAATGGGGAAGTCAGAGGGGCATCTGTAATACTTGTAAAATAAAGATAAATTTTATGAATGAGGTTCTGATTCGTCATCCAAACCTTGTTCAGAAATGGAACATCCTGTTTTGGAAGAGTACTCATTTTGCACTAACTGTGGGCTCCTTAGCAAACAAACATGGAGTTTGTTGTGGGACCAAGTAGCTTACCTCTGGTTCCATCCTGAGCTGCAGGATGGCCAGGTCACATGTTTCAAAGTATGTTTGCTTCCTTCAGGGGGTCATTGGCTATGTCAAGGAAAAACAAAACCAGACATCTGTTAAAGCTGTGAAACAGCTTTTCTTCAGTAACTACTGACAGGGGAAAGAGCTGAGCTCCATTCTGGTTTGCGTAGAGCTGTTTTGGGCAATTTAAAGAGAGTATGCTGGGTTATAGAGGGGTTGTGAATGGTGCTCAATTAGAGTCAGAGAAGTGAAACATTACAAAGGGTTGGTTGGTAGACATGCTGATTTGGCCAGTTGTATCTGCTGGTTGGCAATTACCTAAATTTGGATCCCATTCTCCCACAGAGACAGTAGGAGACAGGAGCCCTAGCCCTCCTGATGATTTTATTTCAAAGGAATGGCTTTTAGGTTCTTCAGAAAGACACTCCTGAGTTGTAGGAGATACATATACATCTCAAAGGGAAAGTCACAATCTTAAGATATTTTTACCAAATGCTAAGAAAGGAAGGTAAAGAGCCTTTGCATAGGTGATGACTGCAACAAGCACTAAATTCTTTTGAGAACTTGTGTTTTTTTCAGACAGAAACTCAAAAGTCCTGGGTTGTCCTAAGAATTTGGCCCCAGGCTACTAGAAGCCAAGTTCATGTGTCATCACATCTCTTAGTACAAGGTTTGGGCAGAGTTGTCATAAGCTTGGAGTTCTTTTGTAGTTCTTTGTTTCTCAGAAGACTTAGTAACATGTATTTAATTCATAATCTACAATGGCACCTGGAGTGCCAATACTTGTGGTAAGACTGTATGCCTACATGAATGCATATATTAATTAATGTACGGTAGAATCATTATTTTTTTGTTTTAAAAAAATTAAAGCACTTAGAAAATTCTCAGTTAACAAATCGATAACCATTACACTTTATCCTCTGTGTAAATGATGTTTTTGAAGTGAAGTTACAGAAATGATAGTACTATTTTTGATGAGAATCAAGAAACCTAGGTTCTCACCATCTTCTGCTCAGGAACATACATTTAGTTACATAGATTGTGTCCCACATGAAGATACAAAATGCAGCCCTGCATGTTGCCTGAAGTGGGAGGGGGCACTGAATTTCAGCTTCATTTATCCCTTTGTCTATAAATCCTAGGAAAAAGATGGAGTCTTTAAGTTCCTCTAAAGATGACATATTGACTAGCTTTGGGCCTAGTTATGCTACTATTTATCTTTAAAACAATGTAAAATTCAGTTAACACTGAGGGCCTTAAATTCTCACCATAGATAACAAAATCGGGTTCCATTTAATAGGAAAGCAACTCTATTGCAATTCCAAGTCTTTGTTCCTAAATTGAGAAATCTATAAAAGTAAGTAGACTCATTTTATCACAGCAAGTTTTGTTTGTATATGTCCATACTAATCAAAAAACAAAGTAATAAAAATGATTTTTATGATGTGATTCTAAAAGATAAGTCTAAAGTTCATTATGTATTATCCAAATGTGTCTACTTTATTTGCTGTCTCTGAAAAACTCACTGCTTCTTCTTTACTCTCATACAACACTGCTGATACTGTGTGTGTAGATTTCCCACATCAAGAAGTTCTGGAGTTAGTATCAGACCCCATAAGTTAAGGGCTCAGTCCCACTAGGCTGCCCTCACCTCAGACACCAAGTGTCCATCAATAGACGAGTAGATAAAAAAGCTGTGGTGCATTCGCACAATGGAATACTACTAGGTTGTAAAAAGGAAATTATACCCTTTGCAACAGCATGATGGGACCTGGAAAGCATTATGCTGAGTGAAATAAGCCAGTCAGAGAAAGATAATTACCATATGATTTTACCCATATGTAGAATCTAATGAACAAAATGTACTAATAAGCAAAACAGAGACAAACTCATAGATAGAGAACAGGCCGACAGCTGGGGGGCAGAGGGATAGAGCAGAAAAGGGAAAAAAGGAGAAAACTCTTGGTCATGGGCAACAGTGTGGTGATTGCTGGGGGAGAAAAGCTGGGGCAAGGTGACAGAGGGTAAAGGGGAAGTAAATGGTTATGGAGGACGACTTGACTTGGGTGGTGAGTACACAAAACGGTATATGGATGATGTGCTATAGAATTGTGTACCTGAAACCTGTATAATTTTGTTAACCAGTGTCACCCCAATACATTCAATAAAAAATAATAAATAAAATAATAAAGATTTTTTCCCCCCCAGAAAACTTCAAATTTCAAGGGATTTAGGAACCAGGGGCAAATACTAAATTTAGAACAAAAGAGTCTCTAATGCTCTTATCACTTATTTCTGTTTGTTACTGGATGTTTTTTTTTTTCCCCACACTTAACATTTATTTTACTTTTGCAGAAATAGAATCATAGATGGTGGTGGCTTCATTTAGACAAAAAGAGAGGAGGCAGTCACAGGAAAAACATATTACCGCAGAAGAATGAACGGTGACTCAATTACTTAACAGAATCTTTTTCTATAAAGTACTGAGCTAGCCACATAAATACTGTAATAGGTGAAAGGCAAAGCATTGTGGACATCTTGGACTTTTACTTCACCATAGTTTTTTTTTTTTTTTTTTTTTTAGAAAGCCAAAAAAGTACTTGGTGTTGATATAGATAGTAATTGATATAATTCTCAGGTTTCCCAGGGTGAGAAAACCCCGGCTGGCTCTCCAAACGTGGAGCCCACCGCACAGGGGCAGGTGCTGACTCGATTCAGACAGCAGTGAACGGTCCAGAAACAGCAAACCAGCTGAATTCCAGCTTTTCTCAAATAAAACCTGGGGTATGGAGGAAAGACTTAGCCAGTTGAAACCGTGTCGAACCCAATTTGGACATGCCCAAATGGAGCCTCCTCATTTTCTTAGGTTATAAATCAGAAAGTCCCATCATCCCTGGTGAATCTGCCTGTTTGTTAATGCCCTGGCTGAGGACCCAAGAGCAGAATGGGGGTCACTGCTCACAGGGGAGCCAGAGCATAAAACCATCAGTCTTGCTGTCTGGGATTCCAAGTGATGGCCACTGGATCCATGCCCAGAGGTGTCTGTTGGTGTAAGCCACCCAGTTCGCAGCAATTTGTTTTGGAAGCCCTGGAAAACTACTGTAGCCACCAATGTTTGCTAGTTGCCAACCATGCTTCTGGAATGTGTCTTTGAAATATTCAAGTGCCCCTTTAAATCAGAAAATTCTACCATCATTTATTTCCTTCAACATTCTGAATGAACTAACCCTTGGTCAATGACAAAGACACATTTCTACCCATTCCCAGGTGTGCTGTGCAAAGGCTTACCAAAATTACTCATCAAATTTTAAAAGGTGACCCTAGTTTGGAAAAGAAAGACTATTTTCTTTTATGAAATCCTGTGAAAACACAAGGTTTATATGCAGAGCATCTTTAATTTGTTAATGTTGTTTCTCCTTTTAATTACTTCTCAATGAATAGAAATTTAAAGAGGAAGACTGTAACTGAAAAGCCCTGCTAATTAAAATGTCACCTAAAAACTTTAAGAAATGTTAGCTTTAAGCTTAGTATTTTATTTGAAAATAAGGGTTTCACTATCTAGTGTTCTCAGTTGTGACATCATATCAGGATTACATAGCTCTGTCTATGCTCAGCCAAAACACCATGATGGAGAGCTACACTCAGCCCAACATTTACCGAGAGTACCAGGTAGCCAGTGGGAGTTTTTTGATAAGATTTTAAATGACTTACCAAATGTTTCATTTTAATCTTTGTTTTGTCATTGCATTGGCAATCATTGAGTTACTTTGGAAATGTTTTTGATAGTTTAAATGAGCTGCTCAGAAATAAGTACTGGTAGAAACGTCTTCTTTACCTTTTTTTATTATTTTACTTTAATCTGCTTTATTCAGTGACTAGAGGCCCGGTGCACAAATTTGTGCACAGGTGGGGTCCCTCGGCATGGCCTGCAGGGATTGGGCTGAAACCGGCAGTCCAACACCACCTGCTGCTCCTGCCTGCTGCTCCCACTCATCCAGGCTCCACTGCACCTGCCACGGCTCACACCCAGACGGGCCTGATCAGAGGAGGCTGTCACCGCCACAGCAGCATTCACCAGCCATGAGCTCCTGAAGGTCACATTGTTGTTGGGAGCCACCTGGCGGCCGCTTTTATATCATTTCTTCCTTGTGGAGGGAAGCTGCTGCAGTGCCAGAGGCTGACTTCCAGGAGGCCAGTGCCACTGTTGGGATCATGCCAGTGGCACCTGTCCGTCAGTGCCTGGCCCATTCTTGGGAGATTGGACCTGAAGGACTACTGAAGGAGTGAGTGGCTGCTGCCAGGCTGGTGGGCCGCCGGGATGGGTCGGTCAGTTGAGCAGCACTCTTGCTGTGGGAGTGCGTTGACCACCAGGAGGCAGTTCCTGCATTGAGTGTCTGCCCCTATGTTGAGTGTCTGACCAGGTAGTGGTGCTTAATCATCAGGAGATAGGACACTACAATTTTTTTATGAGCGACAAGGTTATCCTAGCAGCCAGTAGCGGAGAGGCCTTAGGCTCATGCTATTGAGCTAGTTAACAGAACTCAGCATCCCAAGGGATGCGCGACCAGCAAAGGCACTGCCCCCCTCTGAAAATCCAAAGTCAGAAAGGTCTACGATGTTGTCCCTGCATAATTACTTCACATCCGTGTGGCATTAGCAAACTCACTGAGTGTCTCTGAATTTTTATTTTTTTAATATCAGCAATAACAAATCCTGTTTTGCTAGATTATGGCTATATTTAAATCAGTTATTACATACCAAGATATCTGAAACAGATATGGTTCACAGTAAGACCTCAATAAGAGGTAGCAATTATTTATTATTTTATCAAGATATTGACTTTGTATAAAATAATAAACTATTCTTTATACATTTAATAAAAAAAGTTCTATAAGCAATGGATTATGAAAGGCTTTTTATGGATTAGGAAAGGTTTTTTTTGGGAGGGAAATGATAGATATTCAAATTAGCTTTTCAGGCACAGAATAATACAAAAATTGCAGATATATTTAAATTGTCTCTAAGATAAAATAGTGGGAATGAGGCAGGGACATTTTGGCAAAAAAGAATAATAACCAATAAACTAAAAGATGACATTGGAGACACGTCTTCTACTCTATGTCATGAAACTTACACAGACGTTTAAAGAAATACATTGGGAAAAGCAACATAACTTCAAGAAATACTCAAGAGGAGAGCAAAAATATCTTTCCAAGCCCTGGGGATGTTGAAAGATAATTTAAATAATATATCTTCTATTTTTATAGTTAAAAGATAATTTTATATTATGCATCTTGAGGTTTGCCTAGTAAAAAATGACATTTCTTTAAATCTGAATATAAATGCATGGCAGAATAGGGAAGACAGAGACAGCTTGTCAACAGGTGACAGTCAACTGCCAAATTGTAAGTGAACAATGAGAGCAAATGGAGACATATGACATAAAATCTGTTCTTAGACTTAGGAAGGATTCAGTTTGGCATTATTACACATTTTCCCTGGAAATCAAAAACTAAAAGTGAAGCTAAGCATATCTGAGAAGGCATGGTTTTTCTGCATTTTCTGAAATTAAAACACCAGTACCTAGCTCCTGGGCATGCGTACCTTTCTAAGCTTTATAGCTAAATTTATCTCTACAATAGTTGTTATGAATGTCAAAAATGTGACAACTTTTTAAAAGTCCTTTTGACCAAGTTTATTTTCATAGAATTAAATCTTAAAATATTTGAATCCAGTTTCAGTTCTACTACCTACTAGCTATACAATTTTAGCTACTTCATTATTTCCTTGGAGCATTGTTTCTCCATCTATAAGTTAAAGATTAAGAACATCTTCCCTGTTCGGATAACTAGTTAGTTTATGTTTGTCTATTAATTTTTTTTTTTTAATAGTAAAATGATATATAAATAAAATAATTTTTAAATTTTAAAAGATATGGGTCATGTGTTTTTATTATCTACCTGAACTGATTGTTGACTGAACATTTAAATTTAATGCAAATCTATTTTGTTAATGTCAATTCAAACTTTGTAAGGCATAAAGAACTACCAAAAAAAAAAAAAAAACTAACATAAGATTGACAGCATTTCATATGGCTTTCATGTTTAACAGGTTTCCTGGAAGGGAAATTGCATACCCCCTCTCAGTGTTGATATTTTCCCTCTGTAACAATTATTATATCTGCTAAATGATAGCAAAAAAAAAAATGTGAAAAGAGAAGAAAGAGATTAAATTATTTTATTGTTATGTAATTTAGAAAAAAATAAAATACATAGATTTCCATGTTCTGTTTGATGAGTTTTTCAAATCTATATATGTTACTTTATCCCAAACAACTTATAGAACATTTTCTTTGTTCTAGAAAGTTTTCTTATCCCCATCCCACTCAATCTTATTACCTATCTAAGGAAACCACTGCTCTTAATTCTATCCTTGTAGCTTACTGTGTTCTTCTTGGTATTTCAGTAAATGGAACAATAGACTGCATATTTATTTGTGTCTGACTTTATTTGTTCACAGAAATATTTCCGATTCATCAAAGTTGATGTCTGAATCAATAACACTATTTTTATGTTAGCGATTTTTTATTTATATTTAGAGAGAGAGGATGGGGGGGGAGAGAGAGAGAGAGAGACCAGTGTGACTGTGAAACATTGACTGGCTGTCTCCTGCACACTCCCTACTGGGGATCAATTCCACAACCCAAGCATGTGCCCTGACTGGGAATCAAATCTATAACCTTCTGTTTGGAAAAACGGCTTTCTAACCAACTGAGCCACACCACCAGCCAGGCAATAATATTTTCTTTTCTTTTTTTTTTAATTGCTAATTTTTTTCATTTTAAGAATGTAGCGCAATTTTACTTAAATATTTTCCTATTCATGGATGTTTTTTTTTCAATATTTGTGATTATGCATAAAGCTGTTTTAAACATTCTTGCCTTTTTTTTTTTTTTTTTTTTTTTGAGAGAGAGAGAGAGAGACCTATGGACTACCTCCCATACATGCCCCACCAGAAATCCAGCCTACCACCTTTTGGTGTATGGGAAGACACTCCAACCAACTGAGCCACACCAGGCAGGGATGTTTTAAACATTCTTATACAATCATATTTAGACACAGGTTTCCATTACTCCTACGTTCATATGAAGGAATAATATTCCTTGAGGCGCCTTTGTTTTTAAAAACTGACAAACTATTTTCCAAAGTGATTGCATAATAAATACTTCCACCAACAAGGCAAGAGAGTTCCAATTACTCATCACCATCCTGCTATTAAAATAATGCTGTACAAAAAACAATCTCCAAAATCAGTGGCATATAATAATAGCAAAATATGTCTTACCCATAGTTTTGCAGATTAACTGAGCACTACTAACCTTAGCATGGGTCCAAGTTGTGGGCAGGATGGCAACTGGCTTTCCCTCCTCAGTGTGGAATCAACAGCGAACTAGGCAGGTTCTTCTGAGTAGAAGGCAGCATTACAAGAGAGTCAGCGGTAGCTGCTGTTGCATGCTAAGTTATCAGTTTAGAAATAGTAAAGTGTTATTTATTCTGCCCATAATCTATTGGCCAGAGCAAGTCACATGCCAAGTTCAAAGTCACCAGAGCAAATCATATATAGTCTGTACCCAATTTACTTTCCACAGAGTGAATAAAAATATGTACAAGGAAAATAAATTATGAAAGAGGAAGGAAGGAAGGAAGGAAGGAAGGAAGGAAGGAAGGAAGGAAGGAAGGAAGGGAGGGAGGGAGGGAGGGAGGGAGGGAGGGAGGGAGGGAGGAAGGTTAAAAGAAAAAGAAAGATTAGCTGGAGGTTTAAGACCTAAATAGAGAATAGATATCAACAAGATATTGAGGCATTGTATTAAAATATGTCTACATATAGTATCTTTAAAATACATTCCCTTCACTATTACACATTCTTCATTTGATTTGCGTAGAATGTATTTTGTTTTAGCATTTTTTTAAAGATTTTTTTTCCAACTTATGACAGGATGAGTAGAATTCAACAATAGGAGGATAGTATACAAAACTTCAGTAATAATATTATGATGTTGTACAAATAACTGAGAATTACCTTTATGGTATAATTGTTTTACACATATTACATTTGTTGAAATTTAAAATGCTCTAGCATGGAGGTACATTTCTATTTCTAATTTACAGGTGGTGATACCAAGTTCAGATGGTTGACTATACTAGTATTTCCCAATGACATCCAATTATTAATGGCTGAGCCAGATTAAGTCACAGTTTTGTATTTAAAATAATGTTTAATATATTTAACTCCACAATGTTTATACATTAAATATCAAGTTGAATCAAAAATATCTCAGTTGAAACACCAAGAAAAATGATATACAAATCTTATAATGTCTAGAATGATTATCTTCCTCTTATCTTCTCTTTCTAACTCATGAATATCTTTTCAACTCCTATATTAATAGCCAAAGTAAAGGGACAGAGTGAGGCTTTTTCTCATTTAATTCCTGGTAAAAAGATAAAGGCTTCCATCCTTTGATTCATCTTTAGCCTTTGAAATTGGGACTCAGCATGAGCATTCTTGGCAATTACTGTCATCTGGAATATCTTTTTATCTTTCTTTTCCAATTGGCCTTTTACTTGGTCCTCATTACTCACCACCAAACAAGATGTCTTCCCCTTGTTAACACTATTACCTCCATTTCCTTTCAACTGTGATCTTTCCTTGGAAGACGCTATGCTTTTTGGCAAAGCAATTCCTTTGATTTGTCAAATCAAATTAAGTCACCATGCATGATGGAGAGATTTCCAGAGAGGCAGACTTAACATTTCTGGAGATAACTTCTAATGTCTCAAACACCCACGGAATTCATTACTTAACACCTATGGAATGATGTCCTCCTTGTGAAAGGTATGGCTGTGCTCTTTGCAGTGGGACTCTATGAAGAATAGACCCAGTCACAGTCTTTAAATGGTATTCAGTCCATCTAAGGAGACTTAAATATACCTGTAAGAAGATAACATATTATTTTAATAAGATAGTGAAGCATACCTACCTTGTAGTACTGTACTGGATGCTGGGATATAGCAGTATACAGAGAGACCAAAACTTTCAATCTTATGTACCTTTTACTTTTTTAAAAGCTGTATTTTTATTGATTTCAGAGAGGAGGTGAGTGAGAGAGATATAGATACATCAATGATGAGAGAGACTCATTGATCGGCTTCCTCCTGCACACCCTGCACTGGGACCAAGCCCACACCTGGGAATGTGACCTGACCAGGAATCGAACCATTACCTCCAGGTTCATAGGTCTATGCTCAACAACTGGAGCCACGCCAGCTGGGCTATATCGACAAATTTTAACTGAACAAATACATGCGCTAATAATACTTGTTTCACAGTAACATTACCACTTAAATATTAAAAACAGAATGTTGGTATATTTACACAGTTTAAAATAATCTTTAATACTGTTTATCATATTTTGAAATATACTGAGTCCCTATTATAATTGGAAGTAAAGTAAGATTCTTCCTAAGGCCATGTGGAGGGTGCTACCTCTCAGCAACATTCCTCGGTTGTAAAATTATGAGAACTTAAAAATTTATTCAACAAAGGATGCTCAAACCCTGATATAAGGGAGTGCTTTTCTACATTAGGGAGTAATATGAGGACATGGCTTGGTATCCATTTTCAAAGAGCTTATAAAATATCAGGCATACAAATTACCATGTTGCAAGAAAGTAAGAGATTGTAGATAAAACTACAGAGGAATTCAGAGGAAGAAAATATACTACTTATTGTGGGATCTAGGAAAGAATCCAGGAATAAGTTTTTTTCTGGGCTTTTAAAGGTCAGATTAAACATCTAGTCTTACGATTGTAGAATATTATGAGGAGTAAAATGAAGACATTTCCAAAGATTTCTGATGGAAAGAATAATATTAACAAATATAATGATGAAAAAGTACTAAATGGGATCAGGGGACTACACATAGATCTTAGAGTACAAGATATAGGAATTTTGCTTAGTGAAGACTATGTGGAGCTAGGTAGTGGATTATGCAACACTTCTTATTTTATCCTCACCTGAGGATATGTTTATTGATTTTAGAGAGAGAGGAAGAGGGGAAAGGAGGGGAGAGAGAGAGGGGGGAGAGAGAGAGAGAGAGAGGGAGAGAGAGAGAGAGAAACCTCAATTGTATCCTGATCCTGTATGAGTCTGGACCATGGATGGAACCTGAACTGGAGATATGTGCCCTGACAGGGAATGGAACCCACAACCTTTTGGTGTAAGGGAAGACTCTCCAATCACTTGAGCCACCTGGCCAGGGCAGATCTTGAAAAAAAATGATTACAGAATTCCTTACTACAGAATTCCAAATCCAGTATGCTGGCATTTAAAGTATTACTATAATATATAATGAATTATAAAATATGTATCATCATAATTAGTATTGCTGTTATGATAGGATATATATGTATTATACTTGTATTATTGTTGTTATATGTTACATGCCTACTATATGTATTACTTAATATATGTATATATATGTGTGTGTGTATATATATATATATATATATATATATATAAATACATGCATAAAGCATTGCTGCTATGAACATTACGCACCATTTAAATTGCAAAGAAAGAGCACACTATTAGATTGACTTTGTTATCCATATTTTACAAATCTGAAAACTGGCAATCAGAAACATTAAGTCACTGCCTGAACTCACAGAATTATGACTCTCACCCCTGTCTGCTTTTACTCAACCTATGCTTCTGAACAATAAAACCTCAATGTGTGGTACATCGACTGGGGCAATTTAATTTCTCTTATTCAGTTTCTCCTGGCGGCTTAGTCTTCTTTTCTTGAGTTCTAATTAGAGTGTCATTGTTTCAGAACAAATACACAGTCTCTCCAATAACAGATACATAAAATTGTCGTTGATAGCCACTTTATGGTAGCCCCAAGGGGAACCAGATGGGATCCACAACTTCTAGATGTGTTTACTGAAATCACACTTTACTGAATCTTAGTTTCATCCTTTAGAACACAGGAATCTCTGAACTGGATTATCTGGAAAACCCTTGCCATATCTATGAAGCTACACCAATATATCTAACCATCAGTATGAAATGGTGGTCTCAGTAATTTTATTATATTCTTGATTTCTGTTTGGTATGGTCATTTTTTAAAAATGGAAAATCATTGAGCTTGTTTTGAAGACTGTATTAATATTAAGAACTGTACAAATGGAGAGATCATATTTGTTGCATTTCAATTGTGGTGTAGTTTTAAAAAAAGGAAAGGAGGAAAGAAGGAAGGAAGGAAGGAAGGAAGGAAGGAAGGAAGGAAGGAAGGAAGGAAGGAAGGAAGGAAGGACTGAAGGAAGGAAGGAAGGAAAAGGGAAAGAAAAACCCATGATTTCAAACCATGGACTGGTCAGTTCCTGATTATGGAGTCTTAAATAAGGTATCTATAGACTCTGAATTTCAGCTCTGCATCTATAAATATAGGATGTTGAGGAACAGATATATGTTTAAGTGACTAACCATACATCTGGAACTCAACATAATAGAGAATACAGCACATGTTTTGGTCGCAACCAGTTCAGAGTGATGGATGACATAACCTTGAAAGTTTATGATATAACCTCTCTAAGACTTTAAAACAGAGACAGTAACAATACCTACTTCATAGTGTGGTTGTGAAAAATAGAGAATGTATTATACAAATACTACCTGGCATAGGTATCAATTAATCAATATATACATATATTTTAATTATTTTAATAACTAGTAATGATTCCAACTACTAGTAACTCTGATAATAATAAATGGTAATTGATATTGCTATTATTATACCCATCAGAAGTACCTGTGACTATGCCATTTTGATTATTTGAAATGTGTAATTTAAAATACTGGTCAATTTACAATTTAGAAAATAGTATGCATATTTGAAATGACATAGCATATAGGGAATTTATTCCCATATTGCTTTAATGCTAGCCACTAAAAAATCATGTGTCAAGTACAGAATTGTCCTAAGTGGGAAAGAGTCATTTTGGAAACTCAGTTTTCTTTTAATATGTAATAATAGACTTACTAAAGTTAATAAACTAAGCTATTACCAAGAAACTTTTCCAATATGATATAATTAAACAGTGGAAAAATGAGCAATAAAATTTCTTTGGTTTATTTCTGAAAGGCTTGGGAAAAAATAATATCCCAAATTTATAATTTGGTTATTATTTATGAAAGTTAAGGAAGGAGATCTAATTTCTCTTCTAATTATAAATGTAAGAACACATATTCTATTACATACTGTTACAGTGTCTAAATACAAACCTATTAAAATATGCATTGGAATCAATTTATAATGATTTGGAATTTAAGTAAGAAACAATGTCTTTCTGGTGTCAATTTTCTTAAAATGCCAATCTATTTTATTATTTAATCATAACCACAAGTTGTTTCATCTTCAGGGTAAAATAGCCGGTATTATTTTGCTCCTGAGGTGACTGTTCTCCAAGTTTATTTATTCTTGCCCTGATGAATGCATTATCTGTTCTTTCTTAATCCTGCTACACAGGAATGGCAAAGTATATCCGGCATGACTGCCTTTGACCTTAATCTTAAATGCATAGCAACATTCCTGAAAGTCAAACCAGCGTGCCTTTTCACGTCTCTATTCCTGAAATCGCATACTCAAAGTGTGTTGTATTTGTCTGCTTGATTTGCCTCAGGACAGAAATCTTGAACTTCTGGGCCATTCACTCTACCATGCCCCTTTGAGGTTCTTGAAAGCTCTTTTACCCCGGGGAAAATGAAATAGATCAAGGAAAATGAGTACTCAGACTATTTTATAAATGAAGGAAAGGCAGATTGATAAGAATCAACTATTCAATCTATCTTTGAATTCTTTCATATGTTAGATGTATGTGTATATATATATACACACACACACACATACATCTAACATATGTGTGTATATATATACATGCACACACATAAGTAGATATACCATTTACATTTATTTACTTTAAATATGTTCATGTATTTTGCATATATATAATTTTTTATGTAAGTTTCTATTGACTCCCTTATATTAAGACAGGGAGTTGGTGCTATGAATGAGTCACATACTTGAAACATCAAATCTGTAGCCATCATAATGGATGAATCTCACACACAAAAAAATTGAGCCAAAAGTTCAGACCCAAAGAGTGCACTAGTTATGATCCCATTTTGTACTAATCTACACTGTTGGAGACTATGCTAGTAATTAGCCTTGGCAGTTGCAGTAATGACTAGACAAGAGTATGAGGGGATATTTCTAAATATGGATTCTTAGATATATGTGTGGACACTATGAAAGCTTATCAAATTACCCTGTTATGGCATAATACTTTATGTATATCTTGATTTAATAAAATGTTATAAAAATTATTTTATCAAATAATCAACTATGCTCCATAGAGGTATAGGCTTATTTGGTCAATTATAAAAGGCACAGAAAAGTGCATTTTATGAAAAAACCACTTCTATAAGAAAAAAGGAAAGAGATGATGACTGAGCACAAAATTACCAAAAATTCCTACTTCTTCAAATATTTTTAGCACTTGCTATAGGTATAATAATGATAACCTGCCAGATTTTGGAGACACAGAAGTGATTAAAAGGGAGTCCTGTCTACAAGGAGCTTGCAATCTAGTTGGAGACAAACAAAAACCAAAGGAAATTAACATTTTAAATATGATAATTGCTCTAATAACAATATACTTTACATGAATATTACAGTTCTGGAAAAACACACACACACACACATGGAAATGCATAAAACTAACCCTGAGTGGATCAAAAACATTTCAAATGGAGCTGACATTTGATTGTCTCTTGGAATGAGTCTGAGTTAGCCAAGCAGACAAAGGGTACAAGGCATCCTCTAGGTACCCTATTGGTAACTAGGCAAGATGTCCAAATGCAATTCCCAAAATGCTTTACTCTCAACATTTGCTCGGTTGGACTCCAGATGTGACACTAATGAGCCTTTGTAAAGCATAACGCAAAAAAAAAAAATGTGTGTGTGCTTCTCAGTACCGCTAGTGATGGTGTCCCAGAGAAGGACATGAGTGCTAGAAGGAGCTAAAATGAACAGACCCAAGGAAGGTATTTTAAAGGTAATTACTTTGCACTCTAAAGAAAACACACTGTGGTACACATGAGATGGAATATCAAGAAATGAAGCGAAAGGAAGGGACAGAGATTCTGCTCTGCAAAGAACTATTCTCCTTATTTGCAGCCCAGTCATGATTTCCCAGCATTTTGAACAACACTGTCTGCAGTGTATAGGTATCTTGATTCACCATCCACACGCCTACATGTACATAACATAAAACAAGCTCTAAACCTCTAAGTCACTGTGACAACAAGAATCCTAAAGCATCATACTTAAAGTTAAGAATATTGGCATCTCAATCTTGGCTATTGGCCAAATTACTATTAGTGTGGCTCATTAGCAGGGTTTCAGAAGTAGCCTAAAAAATATTTCTTCTTGTATAGGCAACGCACAAAGAAAACAGGCATGTGGATACTTGGGAAAGGGTGGAAATGAAAAGCAAAGAGACAAACAAAACAGAACTTTCCTGGAAGAGAAGCATTTCAGAAATACTTAGTATCCTGGCAGAGCTTCAGCAGGTAGATACACATGCTTAAATCAACTCCCTAAAAAAACGATCCTTTCAATGATCAGTACGAGATTCCTTGGAAGTCCCAATGGGCTCAAAGTTTAGTTGAATTAATAGAAAAGCTGCTCCAATAGAAGTTTTTAATTAATCTTAAATGTCATACTGAAAATATACTAGTTCCATCATAGAGGGCTTTATTTGTGTACACAACAAAGAAAACGATTGGTTATGTCATTCAAATATGATCATGTGGTCTTAAATAAGGTATCAGCCATTGCCCTCTTAATCACTGCCTATCCAGCCTCTGTTTGCCCCATTCTCCTTGCACTCACACATGAATCTCTGTCTGGTGACCTCCTTGAAATGTCCAAATCAACTGTGCTTTGTAATACTCCCAGGCCTTTAATTATGCTCTTTACCATGAAGACAATCCCATCAGAGCTAACGCCTCACCACACCTTCACAATGCCTAACAAAATGAAAGCTTTTCATAAACATTGGTGAGATGAACAAATGTACACATATAATACCTTAATAAAAAAAATGAAAAAAAAAACAACAAAAAACACAAATGGGGTCATTAGATTGTATTTATGCATTGAGAGTCATTCTCCAAGGTTATTGAAAGATGCTAAATTTAAATAATCCCTGAACTTACAATGCTGATTACCTCCTCCACTGTACTGAATCTTCATCAGACACAGCTCATTTGTTCTCAGTGGGTGCCTGATAGGATGTTTCGTGAGAGAGCCTGAGGTGAAATAGATAGTTTTGAGATGGAGATATTACATCAGGGGTGAAATGGAAGAATGCTTTCTTTTTTCTTAAATTGGAGGCTAAAATGCAAAATTCTTATTTCTACTTCAGTTTTCTATGCTAGTTATCTATTCTAATGTTAACAAGCCAAATGGAGCCAGGATTTTAAAATATAAAGGGCCCAGAGTCCTTGTTCTTAGTTTCCATATTTCTCAACTCAAAACTCAGTTATTTTTTATTAACAGTTTCTCATTTGAAGTTTATGAGAATTTTGTTTACTATATCAATGTTAAAAACATGATTCAGGTAAAGAACCTGACCCTAAGTCATGCAATTAATTAGTTAATTGTCAAAATTAAATTCCAGATCAATCTACTTTAATTTAGGGGGAAAAACATACATACACAGCATGATCATTCTTGGGAAACAAACACAATTTACCTTATAAATGCTTTCCAATGTGACAAAAGTATGGGAAAACAAAAATAATGAAGTAAAAAGGTAAAGAAACAAGGGGATGTTAGGAATACCTCCAAGGAGCTCAGATGACAGGCAGATACCCTGTTAATTGATATATATATATTTTTCTCTTCTTAGGTTAATAGAGTTAAAACTTCATTAAAAGTCATGTGCCAAGTTAACTATGGACTTTGAATGCTTTCAAGCATTTGCAATGCAACTTTAGGAAAAAGCTCACCCTTTTCCCTCTCTCCAGGGGAAACAAAGCATGTCTGTTCTCTTCTTCCTCACCCCTGTTTATATTTTCCATAATCATAGGCTACACTGATTTAGATATATCCTAACAGAGAATTATGACTCAAAACAACACCCAGTGAATGCTATCACCGGTTAAGAAATGGTATCACAGATCACCTCATTGATTCCTTTCAATGAATACCAACATAGGTAATTTAATTTTTACCATTTTATTCTCAGTACCCAGGGCAAAACCATTTCTCCTACAGAAAAGAGTTTGCCATCAAAGAGAAGAAAACAAAAACAATTACAATATACAAGATACATTTTAGTAATGTGTACGTGAAATGCTTTTTGAGTCCGTCAGAGTAAATCAATAATTTAGCCCAAGGAAGTCAACCAGAGAATTTGTAGCAATGGAGCCCCCACCAGTGCCCACCTGGAGGAAGTCCAGGGGAGGACACCTGTACCTGATGACTAAGGATACTGAGCTTTTCTGAGGAAATGTTCCTTACAATCGCTTGTTTCATTTTCAACTTAATGCAGCTTTACTGTTAGCCAAGATCTATTTGTGTTTTTCATTTGGGGCATAAAATTATCTAAATACTTGAGTAAAAATCAAGAAGCCTTGCCATAAATGCACTGCAGTGTGAGATGAGCATAAGAAGATTGCACCCAGGCTAAGTGGAGGTCTGTGTGTGAGAGAAGGCTCAAGTGGACATGGCTCAGGGTGTGCAAAAGCCTCCAGTCATCCGAAGCTGAGAGGGCCCCATGTTTGTGTGAACGGTGGGGAGATCTGCAAAGGCCAGTGCAGGTCATGCAAATGTGAATTCTACTAACACTGTAATGTGATTTGTGATCGGCCAAATGGGATTTGGATAAAAGAGTAATAAGTAAAATTTTCTAACAGACATTTCTAAGAATATTAGTTGCTCCCTAGGTAGCTTTCATAGCAGATTTTCCTCTTTGGGGGTTAGATTTTGTTCTTGGGAAGAAAAAGAGAATGCTGTGCTGTAAGTTCTTGTATTAACATCATCCTCTATTTCCACTCTCTTCATTCATCAGACCCTAGAAAAGCAGGAAGCAATACGTGAAATTCTCTTTAAGAAATTTTACTCTCTAAACGCTACTGGATTATAAAACATAAAGTTTTGTGAGAGGAACCTTAATGTTGATATAACTGTTTTCATATTTTAATTATATTTTTTATTTATTACTAGAGCATTCTTCTAAAAGAAAATTCATTCTACATTCCCACTTGAAACTTAATTCTATTTTCCTTTGTCTCTTTACAATGTTGTTTGTTACTGAAAAGTCAAAGTGCTCCGTATAAATAAATGTCACCCTTTCGTTTTATGTGTTAAGTTAAATGCCTTTCCTGCAAAGAAAGCAACATCTCCTCACACAGACATACGCTTCAAGCCTTCAGCTCATTCTGTTCATGTGAAGCCATTGCTCTTATATATTGCAAGCTGTAATTGCTTCTAGCAGTATAATGCCCTACCTCACTAACATAATCATAATACAGTTACTAAATATTTTTTACATGGCATTATCGTCTTTGGATAACCATTATGAGGGGTATTATTATAATTCTCTCTTTGTACCATTGTAGCTTCAAGATGTGTAGAATAGAACTGCTTCTATTTGCTGAACAATTAAATAAAATATTATAACGGGCAGCCTGACTCTTCATTTGCTGAATTAGCATTCAGCAGAGAGCAGCTGTAGCCGAGTGCCCCAGGAAAAGACACATTTCATCTAGAATAATGCAGGCAGCGTGCTTCAGCTAAGAGGTCTGATATTCACTTCCTCTGGTTTTAGACTGTGATAATAGGGCAGGCAATCTAGCAAGGTTTGGCTGATTATGAGTACCAGGAAGGGTATCAAAACATCCTTTGCTTAGTTCACATTCAGAAATTGTGTTGATCTAATAGAAAGATAATAAAAACTAGCATTTAGATTATGACTTTCATCCCAGAATCTCAGTCCATGCAGAAATGATTTCTCCTGCGTTTATAATGTGATTATTATCAGTGGGATAGGAGCCAATTACCTTTAAAGAGCCCAATCACCTATCCAAATATCTTTACATAATCAACCATACAACAATACCTAAGAGCATAACATAATCAACAAATCGGAATTGTTCCAAGATCTGAAGTTATTTCCCCATTTTCTTTTTATAAGGCTTGGGCTGACTAAAATTATGATGAGACCTATTTTCACATCTTAACTAATCATGGTCTAATATTGGTCATTAGGATCATAGACACCAAAGATTTATCTTAGAAGGATGTTAGCAAGTTTCCATACTCCATTTACTTCAGATGAGCTAAGACACTGATCTGCCTTAGCCCAATCCAAATCAATTTCTCCAGTTCTGAATTCTTATAGCATTTACATCAATTTCTTGCTTCTTTAAGCTTTGTCATGAGCTTTATTTTAATCTCCCATTAAGAATAAAATGATTGGAGATATAAGTGTATCCCTCTACTTTGCATGTACCAGAGTTGAGTAGTTTTTCAATTATGAACAATTAATAAATTAGATGCTCTGAGGAAGAATTCTGTACCAGATGGCTTTCTTATTCCTTTGAACTATATTATTCTTTTCATGCATATCAAAGCAGAATAAATGTGGATTATTTAAAAAAAGAAAGTGTTTCTATGGAAGTGACAGATTCGTCAAACTAAATCATGTCTCTGGGCTGCTTGAATTTAGGACTCCTGAATAATTATGGTTTATTACACACTGTAGTTGCTTTATGCCTTTAATTCAAAGGACATCTAGATGTCATTTTAGGAATAGAACCTAATGTACTTATAAAATCAAAAGTATTAAAATTAGATACATTTTTAAATAGAGAATTATCTACAGAAAGAAAAAAAAACATTTTTCTATTGGTCTCTTTGCTTTTGTGCAATTGAACCTTATCTTTGTCATACAGGTAGGACCCCAACCTTCAAATCCAGACTATTGATGTCAGATGGGAGAAAAGGGAGAGAGCAGAGTGTGAATTCTTAGTGACATTTGTTAAGTTTGAAACAAACTAATCTACCACCTTGGGCTGCAAAATAAACAAGGCTTTGAAAGAAGGGTGAGTGTGTCCTAAATTATCTAGGTCTGTAGCATAATTAATATACAGCAGTATTGATTTAATTAAGCTAACTTGCCTCCATACTAGGAAGGCCCAAAGTTAATTAGCAACATAGCCCTGAGCACTTCAAACACAATGAGAAATTAATTTGGTGGTTAAGTGGCAAATGCATGTTTATCTATTGTAATTTCAAAGACCTTTGCTACAAGAGCAATTCCTTAGCATTAGTCGTCTTTCCCCCTTCCCACCATGCTATCCCTCTCTTGTACAGATATTATAAGCTAGGTTGTTACTTATAAATGTGATCTAAACCCAGAGCGGTACCAATCTTACAAATATGCCTGTTTAATGTAACTTGAGAGCTCCCTGGGGTATTGGCAGAGCCCGCTAGATTCAACATTCCTGGGGAAGAAAAGGATCCTTCTGCCCATCCTCCTCCTGTTTATCTTCAATATCTACTGAGAGCCTACTGACTGAGAAGTAGCACGAACAACACAAATGGCAAATATGACACCTAAATGTCATCTGATGTTCTTCAACTCCTACATCCAAGACATGGCTAATGCCACTAATTGCTAATTCTGCCTCCTAAAGATCCTTATTACAGGTAGAGTGAAGAACAGGCTTCCAGGGCAGACTTCCCCCAAATGAGGGTCTTTCTCTACCTTTGATGTCTCATTCACTGGAACTGCCCCTCTTGCTTTCTAATCGCCTTTCCCTTAGCCCCTGATGCTAATTCTTCACACAGTTTTTAGGGGGATTTTTTCACCAGTCTGTCTATGACTCCCTGTCCCCTGCTTAATCACTCCATTGATTGCCTGTTGTATAGCAAATAAAGTCCAAACTCTGTAATATCTAAACCGAAAAGTCCTACTTACAAGTGGAAATGAGTGTGCAGCACAGCAAGCCTAAAAGATTACACATTTGCAATAGCCAACTGCAAGGTTCATTATTTGCAATCTCCTGTGCTTTTCTCACTGTGTTCTCTCAGCCTGGGTTGCCCTCTTTAATCCCTACTTCACTTTACCACACTGACTGGTTTAATTCAGTGGTCACCAGCCTCACTCCTCACCCAATCCTGGATCTCCTGGACTGAGCCACATGTGCTTTCAGAGAATTGGTAATAAGTTATTAATACCTAAAACTTGCACCTTGACACAACAGTGCATGCTTGTGTACGGTACATCTGCCCACTAGACAATGAGCTCCTTTAGAAGAACCAATGTGCTTAATCTATCTTTATATCTGTAGTGTCTATTATATCACCTGCTTCATCATATGGTTTTAAGAAATTCTTGTCCACGTACTCAGGAGGAAATTATCTACTTGAAACAAATCCTATCTAATAAAAGAGTAATATGCAAATTGACCATCACTCCAAGGCACAAGATGGCTGCCCCCATGTGGTCAAAGATGGCTGCCCCCATGTGGACACAAGATGGCTGCCACAAAATGGCCTGCAGAGGAGGACAGGTGTGGGCAGTTAGGGGTGACCAGGCCAGCAAGGGAGGGCAATTGGGGGGACCCAGGCCTTCAGGGGAGAGCAGTTGTGGGCAATCAGGCCAGCAGGGATGGCAGTTGGGGGTGACCAGGCCTGCAGGGGAGGACAGTTAGGGGCGACCAAACTGGCAGTGGAGAGCAGTTAGGGGTGATCAGGCCAGCAGGGAGGGCAGTTGGCGGGGGGGGGGGGTTGGCCTGCAGGGAAAGGCAGTTAGGGGCGACCAGGCCTACAAGGGAGGGCAGTTGGGGGTGACCAGGCCTGCAGGGGAGGGCAGTTAGGGGCAATTGGGCTGGCCAGGGAGCAGTTAGGCATTGATAAGACTGGAAGGGGAGTGGTTAGGGACGGTCAGGCTGGCAGGCAGAAGCAGTTAGGGGCAATCAGGCAGAGGCAGGCAAGTGGTTGGGAGCCAGCATCCTGGATTGTGAGAGGGATGTCCGACCTCCCGTTCCTAAATGTTTAGGAATGGGTGGTCGGACATCCCTCAAGGGGTCCCAGATTGAAGAGGGTGCAAGCTGGACTGAGGGACATCCTTCTCCCCACCCCCCAATGAATGAATTTTATGCACCAGGCCTCCAGTAATAACAATAACCTGTTAGTACATACTGCCTAAATGTTAGGCAGTTGGTATGTATTATTTTATATGATTTTCCAAATCATCATGAAACATTTCCCTTACATGATACCTAGGAATTTAAAGCTCAGAACTTAACTATGTGTTTTAGAGAAGTTGGAAATCAGGCAGTCACATTGGGTCTGATTTACACTTCTGGGTTCAGAATTGGTCAAATTTATATTCTGAATTTTCGCTTCTGATTTTCTCTTCTTTCTCCCAACTGACTCCTTCTATCCTTCCCTATGAAGCACTGAGGGCAGTTAGGGGTGATCAGGCCAGCAGGGAGGGCAGTTGGGAGAGACCAGGCCAGCTGGGGAGGATGGGAGAGGAAGAGAGAGAAAAAGCATCAATGATGAGAGAGAATCAGTGATTCGCTGCCTTGTGCATGTTCCCTACTGGGGATCAAGCCTGCAACCTGGGCATGTGCCCTGACCAGGATCTAACCGAGACTTGGTTCATATGTCTATGCTCAGTCACTGAGCCACACTAGCCAGGCCTAACTTACAGGTTTGTAGCTCCATGATGGGTATTCTCATAAGCAACAAACTTCTGAGCATTTTCTTTTTATGTCTCTTCATATTTAATCCTTGAAAAGAAAAATAACTTGATCTTCAAAGATGCTGAAAATTTTGGTGACATTGACCTCACTCAGAGAGGATACATTATCTTTTGGAGAAAATTAACCAGATAAACATATGTTCTCATAAAACCACTAGCTGACATATCACATCTTACAGTGACCTGTCAAAAGGAAGAGCTACCATAAATTCAAGCATCTGTAAAATGTAAATTTAGAGGGTATAAAAAGCCTGTGTGATAATACAAAGAAGAATCTAGTTAAAGAGAGATAGGGAAGATGAAAAGGATTTATGTACTAACTATAAACTTGAATACACTAAAAATAAAGCACCTGAATAAAGTATCTGCTCCTCTCCTTGGTGTGTTGTCCAATACATTTTCTGAAGAGAAGCAAAGGACAATGAACTATGGTTGTTTAGAGGTTGGAAAGGCTTTCAAATGTTGCCTAAAGGAGAATAAAAGGGCACATATACTTTATCTACACTCCATATCCAGGATCCAGAAAACCATCACCTACTTTCTTTGTTCTGACATTATAATCTATAAGGAAAAATATTACAATTATCTATATCCTATTGTTAATAATTAAAGATTGTATACCTATTTGGCTGGTTACATTTCTAGGTTACTTTCTCAGCTGAGTATGAGAATGTATTCTCAGAGTCCTGCTTCTCCACATATATTAATCTAGGAAAATCGCTTTCAAAAATCAGTCATTCCTTATGGTCAAATTTATATTCAGTTATGTATTTTCTTATCAAAATTATATAACTTCTACATTGTTGGCTATCTTTTTATTCCAATGCTCCTGTATTTATGATAATTTCCTTTCGGATTTATTCCTCTGCTTCTGTTCCTTCTCAAAGTCAGGGTCTCTCAGGCTTCATTTCACAGCCCTCTTAACGTTCTATACTTTTCCTTTGGGTGATGTTACCCAAGTGTATGCCTTCCATCATCATCTGTGTTATCAATGACCCAAAACTATGACTCTCCATCCCAAACTCTTCTTCTGGCCTGCAGATACATGTGCCTCTTGGGGTACTAGTCAGATGCTCTATAGCTGATCCAGCTGCATGTCAACGGAGTCTAACACAAAGATATGACCCCTAATGCCTTTCAAACCCCCTGTAGTCCCTGGCCCAATAGGAGGTGAATCATCCCCCTCCAGCATTTCAAAGAAAGCTGTTCTGTAACTTACATATTACAAACTTTAAGTTGAACTTTCCCAACATTTGGAGCTTTCTCAGAGAAGCAGACCCAAACTGTGTTGTCAACCCATTCTCAAAACTTGCAATGATTAGGTCTTTATATGGAAGCTGACAACTTTTGAGTGAATGATCCTGAGTGAGATCAAGGGAATCACCTAACAATCAAACATATGGAAGAGCCAAGAGATGTTTGCTCTTTGAGGCAAATGGAAGGATGTGTCATAAGTTCAAAGTTGCAATTCACATTGGGTCTAGATGCCTTTAGCTGGAAGTCTGCAGGTAGCCTGGACACCACAGAGATGGAAAGACTGGCAAGGAGGGGAAAGGAAAATCAACCTGCCATTCTCTAAGAAGTCTGCCAGCACGCTGGCACCGTAGGGATTTTTTTTGTCCACATTGTTTTAATGTGTTGCAAGGCTCCTAAATGGGATTTCGTGAATCTAAAATGTCAGGTGCCTATAAACCATTTGGTTTGTCAGCATTTAACGGCCTCCCTCTGCGTGAAGGGAAGGGAAGGGAGCAAACTCCTCTAAACTCCTCTAAACGTGATAACTCATTTTGAGTTGGCTTTTTCTTTTTCTTATAATGGCCTTGCCCTTTTCTGAAACACCTGCCCTGACAGCTTCATGGTCCTTAACATGCACCAGCAATGCTGAGCATTTACAAAGTGCTTTCCTTCGGTATAGCTCTGAGGACTAGAAGACAAGCATCAAGTAAACAGGATAGAGGGGTTTTTCTAGGATCCAAGACATGGTTATTTGTCCTAAAATTTAGAAAGAAGTGAAAGCAAATGCTCTTTCCCTACATTACAGAAGTCCTCATTTCTGCATGGATCCACTTGGCTCGTCTAATATTAGGTTCTGAAGCCCAAAGCTGTGTTAAATACCATACCCCAACAACAGTCAAATAAACTATTTATTGATCAAAGATGATATTTACAAAGTTTAATGAGAAATTCTGAAATTCTGATCTTCAAGTAGTAGTCTCCTATTACATTGATCCGTTATCTAACATTGAAAAGATTCCACTATTATTTGCCTTACTACCAGGCTGCATCATCTTCCATTAGCCCCAAAATAAAAGCTAAAATCAAGAGCCATTTAAAAGCATTTTGATAGCGGTTTCCCATAGAAACTAGCAGAATGCTTCACCTAGGCTCCTAGCTATTCCACTTCTAACCACTGTGGGAACTGCCAAGGAATTTCATATCTTTTTTAAAAATATATTTTTATTGATTTTTGACAGAGAGGAAGGGAGAGGGATAGAGAGTTAAAAACATCAATGAGAGAGAAACATCGATCAGCTGCTCCTGCACACTCCTTACTGGAGATGTGCCCGCAACCAAGCTACGTGCCCTTGACCAGAATCGAACCTGGGACCCTTGAGTCCGCAGGCTGACGCTCTATCCACTGAGCCAAACCGGTTAAGGCTGCCAGGGAATTTCTAAGTACGGAAGGCTGGTCTTCCCACTTAGATGGACACATATATATCATCAGATACATTTATTCCATGCATTCTGGCATGGCACTTAATTTTTCATTTTGATAAAAAGATGGTTCTAATAGCATTTATTTTCCACCACTGGGTTCAGACTGTCTGAGGTTGGGAGTTTGAATTCCACTGAATTCTATTTTCAGAAGTTGCTTTATTAGGGTCTTTTCTCTTATTACCACTTCTAAACACTGTCTCTACTTATAGTATCCATCCATCCAGCTATACTCCTCTTACTGGTGTGGGGAAGGAAAAAAACAAACACATAAAATGTGATACTTAATTAGTTCTGCATTCCTGCCAGTGTTGTTCCTAACTTAAAACACCATAAAAAGTAATTTCTTGTCAGAATGCATTTTTATTGAATTTCCTCCTAAGCTGAAGTGCAGTGGCAATGCCTGGTCTCCGCGTCTTGCTTCGGTGTCTACTCACTGGCACCAATTATTTGTATCGCATTTCAGGAAACCATCCTGGAGCTCCCTTGCTTCCTTCAATTACAGAATCAAATCTGGGAGCCAGATCTTAGGTTGTAGGCTGTACAAATAGACGTGTTCATTCCTGGTAAGTGAAACGTCCATTTCTTGTATCAGATGCTGTTCTTGTTTCATCCCTTCCTTGGGGTTTTAAAGAAGTGCAGGAAATTGTGTTTGTAGGGGATAACCTTCCTGGGGTCCCGAGTGATATGCTGCTTTGAAATGAAGACCTCTGTAGACTGTTCATAAACATCTGATTTTCCATAATTACTACCAGAGAAGGGAAAACAAGATCCTGTTTATGTAGCAGATAAAATAAATAAGTGCTTCTGAGGCCAGTATCAAGTTGTTTACAATTCATCAACCAGAACATTCCCATCTTATGTCAATAGATCAATTCTGCTATTAAATAATATATCAAATCATATTGGAATGCCTGCATTTTCTAAATATCTCAAATTAATCTTCTCAAACTAGATTAGGAATAATACCACTAACTAATTGAGACCTAATAGAAAAAGTCTGTTTGTCTGTGGCTTGTTATGTCTGAATTGTACTGATCAGACCTCCTTCTGTTTTTAAAATATACTGAGCTATAAGTATAAAAAGCAGGAAACAATATGTTGTCACAATTTTTTATAATAACTCCATTCTGATTATTTGAGAGCATGAGTATGTAGTCTATTAAAGAAGATATTTTTATTATTTAATATTATTGATATATAAGCCAATTAATAGACTATTTCAATAAACTTGTACTTTTGTGACTCAGAGTCTGAGAAAGTTCAAATATACTATGACATAGTCAGTGTGAAGCCCAATTATGAAAACAAGTAAAACGATGAATAAGTACCTGATTTGATTAAGCAAATATGTCAGGTACATGCTATGAACAATTAGGTATCTGAAGAAACTAAAAGACAGGGTCCTTTCAGTTCTGGAGAAATCAAAATGACCGTAAAAATAAAAGCTTTACTAAAAGTGAAAGTGCAAGAGAGTCAGGTAGCACAGAGTAAAATCACATGGGGGAAATATGGGCACCTCACTTCAGAGAAGAAGAGCTGTGTGAAGTTACTCAGGGAAGTCCTCTCTGGCCATGGCTGTCAAGAATGGCAGGATTTAGACAGGCAGAGAGGAGAGGGAAAACCATTCCTGGTGGGAGAGATTTAAAAGCAAGAGCGTGAAGATAGGACTATGCCTTGTACTTGGATGGAAAAAAAAAGGAGATTTGGAACAGAAGGTTAAAAGGCAAAACTGTGGGTTTTAGACTCTACAGCTAAATTATTGAAAAATTACTCTAATACATGAAAATAACTACATAATTTGATGAATATTTTTTCACACTCAGAACCACCCCATTGTATAATTTAAAAATCAAAAGAAAAATGCCATGGCACAAAGTTAGCTCCAGTCTTGACTTAAAAAATCTCCAGTAACATTTACCTTAAAATATTTCCTCCTTCTCTGCTGTACTGATGAGCCAGCCCCCTGGTAACTCCCAGTTCTTTCCTGGTCTGCCTGTCGTAGCTATTGAGGAAACTCTAAATCACCAAATGCAGAACAGTGTAAAGGAATACAATGGTCTCCTTAGGTGCTCAGGGCCACTGCTGACCTAAATTAGTTTTTGAAACTTCAAAAAGCCACCTGCAAGGCCCTAGGAGTGTTTTTTCCAGGTATCTGCCTCCATGCCACCAGGGCTGCTTGGTAGCATGCCGATTTGGAGCTATGTCTAGAAATTTTGACTCAGTGAATCAAGTATGGAGCCTGGGAAACTGCATAAATCTAAAATGAGACAGAGCCCACCTGTTTAGCCACAATCATTCTCTGTTTCGGCATTCTTTGTGCCTTAGACCGGATTTACCGAAATGCAAGTATGTTACTGCTGCAGAGTTGGAAATGATTTTGGAACTACTCATTTCCCCTAGAAACAAACAAACAAACAAAAGTAAAATAAAAGTTCCTGATAATTTTTATTTTTATTTTTATTTTTATTTTAAGATGTGGTGGCAATGTTTAGCTTGCCCACACAAGGCCTGGCACATGAGCAACCACTAGATGTATAAGTATGGCATGAAGAATTACATCTTTTAATTTACATTTTTCACATAATGTTAATGACAATGAAACATAAACAAGGATCTTTTGTATCTTCACACATCAGACTATTTTCTAGATGCAATAGCAGTCTCAAGGCATCTTTCCAAAATAAAGTTTAATTCTTAGATAAAGTGATTTAGAGATCAGTTTATCATCCAGAGTGAAATTATTGCTCCCAATGCACTTTTAAAAAAGGTAGATTGCTCTTATGAAAATATACATATATTGTGGATCCTATGATGTTTAATGAAATTATTTTTCACAGTGAAGACTTTCTGAACTCATTCACTCATGATGTTTGTCTCTAGTATGAATTCTCTCATTTTGGTCTGAGAGCTGCTTCTTTTCACTGAAGGCTTAACCATTTTTTACTGTATTCATGGTGTTTATCTCCTATGTGAATCCTCTGATGTTGCAAGGGATACATTCTTGGTAAGGGATTTCCCACATTCATTATCTCCATGGAACTTTGCCGACATAGATGCTCTTATGTTTAGTTTGACACAAAATGTGTTTAATGTGCTTTTCCATGTGTCTTGCATATGTGGCATTTCTTCTTTACAGTAACTCTGCTTTGTAATAAGACTTGATATGACTCAAATTAATCTCATGCTTCTGAATATTTCTTTCATCCGAGGAATTGAAAATTGCTTCAACTTTCTGAGCAATCAACTCATCCACAGAATTCTCCTAACCTGAATGCTCATTTCCCAGAAATGCCCTAATTTGATAATGTTCTCTCAGTTTCAGATAATTTCTCATTATGGAACAAAATTATTGCCTTTACATTTCAACTAAGGTCCGAGGAGGCAATAGATGTGGATACCAAATTTAGATGCCGGTACAAAGTACAAATAATCTAAATAAATGACACGTTAATGGCTTCAAATTTATTAATGGCTCTTAATCACATGAGAAATACATAACAATGTCTCAGGGATAATTTGGAGAATAGTATTTCCTTGAAGTCTGGAATATCCCTCCCTCCAAAAGAGGGAGAGTGTGGAGTAACTACCATCCAATTGAAGCCTGGTGAGGGGCATCTTCAATGCAAGTACATATTAGGAATATTAATATATGACTCCCGCACTTGAGGAGACATCAGGCATTTTAATTATTGCATGGGACTACGCATTCAAGTAGATATTTTATTTGCAATTGAAAGTCTACTTCAGACTTTAACAAAGAATGAGCAGGGCAAGTATGAGCCTTTTGAGTTTTTAACCCGGGAAATGGAAAGAACACCCCTCCTGAGAAAACATTCCAAAAGAATCGTGAGGGAAAAAATAGAATTGTGTATGATTACCTCTCTTAACATTTGTCATGGTCAGCATACAGCTTCTTTGAATTTTGGATACATCTCTTATCATCTGTAACAACCTCTTGCTCTGATTTGATGTCAAATCCATCATCAGGGAAATGTACAAAGTCTGTTGAGCAGACTCCATTTGGCTCTTCTTCCTGGGTAAATTTCAGACAGATTTTAATGGTAGTTTCAGAACTTGCCAATGTGCTTCTCTCTTTTCTGTGTTATGTCATAAGGTTTTGCTTTTAGAGAAGGAAATCCCAAGACATCCAAAAAGAAAGAAATATCAGCAGAGTGTTTTGTTGCCCTTTTATCTTTGAAAATGCAAAGTAAATGTTATGTTTATGAATTCTAGACTTTTCCTGAAAATGGAAGTCTTAATCAGTTCTGTGAAGATTATGATCTTGATCCCAGGATTCATTCAGTTCTTTTGGTCTTTGATGGCAGTGTGAATTAAAGAAGGGATAGCATATCTGCTTGTGTGCTACCAGTCTCCACAAGGTCACGTAGCAACATTCACCTAAATGCTACTTTATTTTGGACATGAGGGACATGTCTTTTGTTATTATATCATTAAAATATAGGAAATAAGCCACACAATTTTCTAACCAAATAGAAACTTCAATAGGACATGGTGTCCTCTATTACTACCAACATAAAAATTATCCTCTGAAAAGTCCCAAAGAGCCTTATAGTGTATTTATTAAACAAAAATAAGAGATGGTCAGTCTGTTAATCTTGTTTCCACTGAACAAGGAAGAAATTAGTGCATGTCTACCAGATATAGTGAATATCTTCTCTCTCTCTCTCTCTCTCTCTCTCTCTCTCTCTCTCTCTCTCTCTCTTTCATAAAGAAACATGGCTTCCTGAAAGGATTCAATTTTCAGATATTTTAGTCAAAACTTTTGCTCAGTTCTTATATGTTTTGACTTTACCCAAAACCTGAATAACTCTGGTCTCATGGTCAAATTCTATGGTGTAATATGAATTGAATATTAGTGGAGTCATTGAAAGCAAAACCATTGAAGACAGTTCACATTTTCAAAGGTTAAACCACTTCCAAAGATGAACATATTAACTAAATACATTAAAATAGTGTTATTGGCCAAAGTTCTATTTGAGAAGAATTTTTGAATTTCTGAGTCACATTGCTACAGATCTTGGCCAAACCATTTTCTTATCCAAACTTGGATCTCAGAAGATAGAGCCATGTTCAAAGAGCAGGTCCTAAAATAAGATTTTCCCCTGGACGTGAAAATGTGATCTACAACAGAAATCCAATTAACTTTGAATTAAATGAGAAAGTAAAGTGTTCTTTACCTCTCAATCATGTTATGAAATTACTAGAGGCCCAGTGTACAAAATTCATGCACTCGGCGGGGGTGGGGGGTGTCCCTCAGTCCTGCCTGTGCCCTCTCACAGTCCAGGAGCCCTTGGGGTATGTCCAACTGCCAGCTTAGGCCCACTCCTTTAGTGCTGCTGTGGAGCGGGGAGAAGCTCCCGCCACTGCTGCTGTGCTCTCCAGCCATGAGCCTGGTTTCTGGCTGAGCGGCACTCCCCCTGTGGGAGCGCACTGACCACCAGGGGGAAGCTCCTGCATTGAGCAGGATTGGGCTGAAACTAGCTCTCTGACATTTCCCAAGAGGTCCCAGATTGCGAGAGGGTGCAGGCCAGGCCGAGGGATCCCACTGGTGCAGGATCGAGGCCCGGGAGGCATGCAGGAGGTTGACCAGTGGCAGGGGGGTTGGGGGGGACCAAGAGAGGGTTCCAGGGCATGTGCAGCCCATCTCACTCAGTCCTGATAGGCTGGACCCCAGCAGCAAGCAAACCTACGGGTTGTAGTTTCTGCCCCCTGGTAGTTAGTACACGTCATAGCGACTGGTCAACAGGTCAACTGTCTGCCCCTTGTGGTCAGTGCATGTCATTGTGAGTGGTTGAGTGGCCTTAGAATATCATAGCATATTACACTTTGATTGGTTGAACAGACGACCGGACACTTAGAGTATTAGGCTTTTATTATATAGGATGTTTCATTATCTCCCTGTATTTATTAGTCAGGGTTCTCCTGAAAAACAGTACCAGTTGGATTTGTGATAGTTCTATGTATCAACTTGACTGTATCACAGGATGCATAGAAGTCTAGTAAACATTATTTCTGGATGTCTTTGAAAACGGTTTACCTGAATCAGTGAACTGAGTAAAGTGAATCGCACTCTCCAATGTGGGTGGGCATTGTGCAATCTGTTGAGGGACTGAGTAGAACAAAACAATGGAGGAAGAGAGGATTATCTCTCTGCTTAACGATTGAGCTGGAACATCAATGTCCTCGTTCCCAGTGCTCATGGTTCTCAGCCTTTCAGACTCAGACTGGAATCTAAACCATCAGCTTTTTAGTTCTCAGACCTTCAAACTACCTCACTGGATTTCTTGGGCCTTCAGCACAGAGAGGGCAGACTATAGGGTTTCTCAGCCATCAGAATCACATGACTCATTGCCTATAATAAGTCTTTAATAATTGGTTATGTTTCTCTGGAGAACGATGACTAGCACAGTTGTGTACTTTTATAGAAATAAATTTATTGTAAGGAACTGGCTCACATGATTGTAGAGGTAGGCAAGTCCAAACTTTCAGTGTGGGATTGTAGGCTAAAGGCCACAAATAGAGCTAATGTTTCTGTTCTGGTACAAAAGATGGGAGGATGTATAATTCCTTCTTGCTCTAGAAGGTCTGACTTTTTGTTCTAATCAGGCATTCAACTGATTAATATGGCCCACCCAACTTATAAAAGGCAATCTGCTTTGTCCAAAATTCACTGATTTCAACATTTATCTTACCCAATCATAGACTCCATGATGACACATAAAATTAGGCATCACACTTACAGAGACGGAAGAAAACTATTATGTCACAATCAATTATTAGAAAGAGCATGAAGCAGCATAATGCATGGAGAAGTTTAAGAATAGAAAAAAACAAAATTGCATGCAAAAGATCTGTGGCTGTTGTTATTAATTTGTTTTTAAATCTTCACCAGAGGATATTTTTCCATTGATTTCCATTGATTTTTAGACAGAATGGAAGAGTGAGGGAAAGATAGAGAGAAATATTGATGTGGGAGAAACATTGACTGGTTGCCTCCTGCATGCACCCCGATGAGAGCCCAGGCTGGGGGAGAAGCCTGCAACCAATGTACATGACCTTGACCAGAATTGAACCTGGGACCCTGTGGTCCACAGGCCTATGTTCTGTCCACTGAGTCAAACCAGCTAGGGCTTTTTTGTTTTTTTAAGGTTGGATTTTGAACTGAATTAATTGGTAAAATTTCCTCCAGCTCTAAAATTCTGAATAATAATGAGTTCAGAAGATATAAATTATATAAAAATAGGAAAATATAGATGATCATTTTCTTATGGTTAACACTGAGTTATTTAGAACCTAGTAATTCAATCCGAAAATTATCCAAAATACTCCCATTCTCTTTTTCCCACATTTTACCTTTCTTATAAGGTAGAACTTATCAAATATTGACTTTACTCTTCCTGTCAGGTCCTTCTTATAAATAAAAAATTGGCTGAGAGATAAAATTATAATCAATCAATTTTGCTATTGATAACTTTTCTATATTATCTACGCATTTCAATTACATACTCTTGAGCTGCCCATTATCATAGATGATTGGTGGTTTATGTAATCTACATGGAATAATGAAAATGTTGAATTCAGAAATTATTTGAAAATCTGAAGAATTGATGCTATCTAGAAATTTAAATATGTTAGATAATAAATCTGATTTTCATAAGTCTTGGATTATTGGCAAAGAAAAGGCTCGTGCACTTTCTATTTACAGCAATATTCATTCATTTCTGCATAAAATGTTTTTACAAATCATATTAGAATTGCAATAGGATATTAGGTAATCCAAAGAAAACATTTGACTAAAGTGTCCTTCTGAAACATTTGAGTAAATCACGAAAATAATAGATACGAATGCAGAAAGAGCCCATAAAGCAAAATTTTTCTTATTTTCTTGGAAGGTCTTTCTGCTGAATAAATCTTAAATGTGATGACATTGTTACCTTGCTGTCCCTCAACTGATGAAATTTACAATTTGCACCTATTAACTGGTATTTTATTAATTATTATCCTTCATATTACATCAAATGTATTCCCATAGAACAGTAATAGTTATTGATTTTATCAATATGTCAAGATAAAATGACAATGACAGCAAAAGTTTCTCTGGCATTCCCTGATAAATAAAAGAGCCAAATCCTGATAGCAAATTATACAGTCTCTCTTTTAAAATATATTTTGTTATTTTTTATGCTTTTGTAAGTAGTATACCATAAGGTAGGTAAGGTTTTGGGGAGAGGTAGCATGATTTATTAGTATGACAAATTATGCAAAGTACTCAGTAAATATTTAAAAGTTTATGTACAAAAGGGCACATTCAGAGTCTTCTAAAATTATTTTTAAATATTCACTAATTAAATAAATAGACAAATCCCAATCATAGTTGAAGTTTTCAGCAAACCATCTCTCAGTAACTGATATGGCAAAAAGACGACAACAAAATAAAGAGGAGACATTTTACAATTTGTTTCTTTTGCTAGCATAACTGTAACACCAAAACCTGAGAAGACATGCACATATAAAACATAAGGTTTGCACCAACCTTTCAAAAAACTTCTGTTGAAATAATTTTGAAAAAATGTTTTGTGTCCTTTGATGAAGTTTCACCAAGGTCCTGCTCTGTATCTGACTGATTGTGAATCTAAATAACTAATAAGCACCCTTCCAAATCATAATGGATTAACATGGCATTAATCTCTAATGACTCAATTATTTTACCTGATGGTACCTCTTTGATTACATTGCTTTTATTTCCTTGCTTGCTCAGCATTTCAACCTCTGACATTAAAATTACATGATACAAATAAATTGGAACTTCCCAACTTTCAATATCTCTGAGAGATAAGAACTGTTACCTTTAGCCAGACATGCTTCTGATACATTACAGACTTACATTGTCCAGTTGAAGTCATAATCATCTCTTTTGTTTCTCTCTAGAATTTAGGCTGACCTCCATGGGTTCAAAGCAATGTTCTGGTTGACTAAAAAAATTAAAGGTGATATTTAAATGATCCTCTAGAAGTGATAGTTAATAAGATAGCCGACTCTTTAGATATGTTGAGACTCAGAATTCTTCTAGAATGAATAAAACTAAGAAATGATATATTTTATTTTGCTATGTATTATTGCTCTTTGGGTCAGATAAGCGGAAGTATTTTAGTAAGAAAGAAACTCCAAATTATTTTCAATTCGCCAAGTTAACAATTTCACTCTGTTTTGTATAGTTAGAAGTTCTCAGAGGATTTAAAGAATATTCTGACACTCCCTTCACACAATGCACACATGCCCACACATGAAACAAAATGCAAATAACCCAGGCATCCTGAAGTCCACTCATGGACAAGCCTGGAACCTCAAATTGAGATGTACTAAACTAGGCTTCCTTTCCACTTTTGAAAATAGTAATTAATATGGGGGTTTAAATGAATAAACATTAAAAAAAAGATGACATATTTTAGAAATACTACGACTCAGTAACTTAAAACCAAATTCTCAGTTTGATTAAGAAATAATGAAAACAAAAATAACAGAAAAATACAATTTTTATAGTAGACCTAAACCAACCACAAGTTTGTCATGTGACCTTGGCCAAGATGTTCAACCTGCTACCCATTAAAACATACCAGGCATTATACTAAACATTTTTGCAAACATGATCTAATTTATTTTTCTCGGGCATTATTGATGAAATCAAGTCATTGTTTCTTTCCCAATATCACAACCTATAATGTGGTATAGCCACAATATATTTCAAATATCAAGGCCCAGAGATTGTAATCACTAAGTTACATACTCCTCCATATACCTAGGCTACCTATGTGTGGATGCTCTGAGAAAGAAAGATACAGACATAAGGGGATATTTAGAGATAGAGCAGGGGGAAAATCAACACTTGATAAATTGGCCTAAGTTTTCCCAATTAAAAGAGCACAAAGAGTAGAGTGGAAATATGAAAATCAGATAAGGCATTGTTGGTTCAGAAAACAGCAATGGCAGCTCTCAGACAAGGCTATTATACAAAATGAAGGAAGAAATTCTCCAGAAATATCTCTCCTGTGACTGGCACATTGATTATTAACATAAATATTCAACGAAGCCACATAAAGCAGATCACAAGGCTCAAGTTGTAATCATCAAGACTTCTCCACAAGAGCTGCCTTTACATTCACAACTTGTCTCTCAGAGAAATCCCTCAAGGTATTTCTCTTGGAGGTGCTGACACATTGCATCACAGAAACAAGAAGTGCAAGTGTAAACAAACAAAGCATGGGGCCTTGAAGTTTAAGAAACCCAATAGATTTATTTAACCAATTTTAAATCTCACTGCAAACAAAGCACAGAATTCTTTGGTCATGTAATGAAAACATTTGGGATCAGAACCTCAAGGTTACAGTTGTAGAACAGCTGGGAAAATGTGTGACTGTGATGGAGATGCCTCCACTCAGGAGACAGTCAATGATCTGGAGCCAGGACAGGACTGAGTTTCCTATTGTAACATTTTGATGCCCAACAGTTGCCAGTTGCTTCTTTTTCACGTGCTAGCAGTCAAAATTCAAGAGTGGTAACTGCTTAAATATACCCTTAGCATCTGGGGTCAGCCAGGCATTCATTTCTACATCCTTTCATTCCTTATCCTATGAGCAATTTGTTGGGAATGCCTATATCTCCGTTCCTAATTTATCTATTCTAGTTAGGAAGGCAAAGTGAGATGATTTGAAAATAAACATGATCTGCATTACTTTTATGTAGATATCAAATGATTTATGCCATATCAATTCTTTGCTACTGCTTTTACAATTTGTCCCATTTTTCTTGTGATTTTGGTATGCGTATGCTTCCACATTCCAACAAATTATAAGCCCCTTACCGTATCCTATTTTTACACATGCTCACAAATATGTGCTTCACTGTCACGCTCCAACCCACGTCCCATTAAAACATACCAGGCATTATACTAAACATTTTTGCAAACATTATCTAATTTATTTTTCTCGGGCATTATTGATGAAATCAAGTTTTTGTTTCTTTCCCAATATCACAACCTATAATGTGGTATAGCCACAATATATTTCAAATATCAAAGCCCAGAGATGGTAGTCACTAAGTTACATACTCCTCCATATACCTAGGCTACCTATGTGTGGATGCTCTGAGAAAGAAAGATACAGATATGAGGGGATATTAAGAGACAGAGGGGGAAAAAATCAACACTTGATAAAATTGGCTTAAGTTTTTCCCAATTAAAAGAGTACAAAGAGTAGACTGGGAATATGAAAATCAGATAAGGCATATACTGCTCTTTAAGGAGATTCAGTCTCATTGCAGAGACCAAGCATGGGTATAAAAACAGTAGCCCTATGATAAGTAAAGAGCATTATGGGATTAAATACACGAGTAGTTTTCAAAAGTTCTAGAAATTAGAGGAGAGAGAAAACAGAGTTGCAGTCGCCAACTTTACACGAATGCCCAGTAGTAAGGCCAAAAGGGAGGTATGGTGAACAAAGAATAGTAGAAGGTATATCAGGGAACACCATGTGTGTTATGTTAGAAATAATCTTTGGAGACATCTAACCAAACATACACAGGCTGCGAGAATATTAAACCAGGACTGCATGAGATGTAGAAGCAAAAATGAGAAAGCAAGAAGGTAAAGAAATAATGATAAAGTCACATAGAACCAAGGATTCTTTGTGCAAACAGCACAATGGGAAGTTGAAGAGATTGTGCAGTGCTTTCAATTCCAGACAAAGTAGTTGGGACCCTAGTTTCATTATCTGGGGCCTTGCTTTAGCTGAGATTATTATTTTCCAAAAGACATGAGCTCAGTATCTGAGCATAGTAGCCCTGTGTTGTTTCAACTTATCTTAGACGTTGTCCCAGCCCTGGACTGAGCCAAGTGAAGGGACTTACAGTCTGGGTCTTATAGGCAGTGCCATCATTAGCAGACAAAGCACCACCCACATGTAAAATGAACAGACTAAGCATGCCTGCCACTCAGCCAGGCTGTGTGTGATGGCTAACGCAGACACCACCACTCTATGAGCCAGGCCTCCTGGGAAGGATTTAAAAAGTGTGACTTAAATGGAGTCACTATAAATGACTGTGTACAGGGTAGGCTTTGACAATGTCATGTGGGAATCAGGCTGTATGTGTCAGAGAATAGATGATAACCTGAGAGCTAAAGGAGAGTTGTATTGTAAAGGGAGGCCCCCATTCAGTCTTTAAAATGCTCACATTTCTCAACATCACTTCACCACTAAAACTGGTCCCTACCTACAAGATTGAAGATATTTGTGTATTAAATATACTAGTATGTTCCAACTTCTGACATTTAGGATGGAGCTCACTTTAAAATAACAGAAAGCACAGAAAGGCATGCTGGCAAGATGGGAAGGTACATCTTTTAGACCTGGGTTTTCAAGTCATCTTTATGTACGGCTCAGGCACAAAGCAATGAACTCTCAAAAAGTAAACTCTCCAGAATATCTATATATGTATATGATCTATCATTGTATCTTGAACAGCAATTATGATTTAAAAAAATGAGTTGGTGATGTGGAATCAGATAGTCATGAATTCCAGTACTAGGGCTATCCTGGGCTAACTGTATAATGGTCAAGAAGCCATTTTGCTTATATAAACTTCAGTGAACTATTAAATGTTTGTAATAATACATACTTACAATGCTTTTGAGAGAATTAAATAAGAAAACATGATAAGCAAAGTCAGTGATACATAGTAGACACATATCAAATAACTCTTTTTATCTGTTTATTCAATGAGTTACTGCTTTAACCTTTTTGGTATTTTCCTAACCTAGATTTTTCTCAAAGAAAGAACCTCAATATAATGAACTAGAGGCCCGGTGCATGAAATTCATGCACAGGTAGGGTCCTTAGGCCTGACCAGCGATCAGGACTGATCTGTGGGGTTAATGGCAAGGTGATCAGGGGCTCCCACTGGTGCCCACCTTGGCCGGCCTGGGGCCTGAGAGCTGAGGGCAGTTCCTACATTGAGCATCTGCCCCCTGGTGGTCAGTGCATGTCATAGCAACTGGTCGTTTCACTGTTCGGTCAATTTGCATATTAGGCCTTTATTATATAGGATAAGTAAGTTACTTATAGAATGTATTTGCTAAATAATAACCTTCTTTATAATATGTAATCAGATTATATGTTTGAAATAGAAATTTACTGTTAATTTGCTAGACAAACTCAATAAAAAATTATCTGTACCTCTTTCCTGAGCTTTTCTTATATACAGGTGAGTGTCCTTAGACTAGATTACTCACCATATTCCCCAGCCTTTATTCCTGATGATTTCTGACAACTTCCCAAATTCAAATCTTAGACATAAATCACAGGCAAGCAGGTTGTGAAATCAGTCACCCTATTTATTGCCAGGCTTGACTCAAATGATCCATTCACTAAGTGGATATTGCCTCCCTATATCACAACTAAACAGGAATCCCTCCTAAAGGTACAAGATCAAAAATGATGATTGTTATAATCTATTCAGAGAGAGGAGATATTATTCCATCAGTAGTTTGCAGCAACTAGCTGACCTCTGCCACAGTCTCCAAATACGTATGAATGACTATAGGAGAAAATGAAATTTAACTTTAAAAGACAGATTAGCCATGATGACAGGTATCCATATAAGTGTACTCCACAAGAATTTGAGTGGGAGAAAAAAAGAATCCCAGAAATATTTCAGGCAGTGGCAGCAGTCATTCCTTGGAAAATACTTAGCTAAATGTATGATTTTAGAGGTAAATTTTTATCTGATTCACTCTTTTTTTTTTTCTTTTCTTAATTTATGACTGGTGTCCTTTGGGGTTCAAACCTTACAGCATTGATGTGCTAAGTGCTGCACAGTAAACTTGTTTTTTGACATGGGACTCATGAAGCATGTTCAGAACAGGGTTTTGTTACAAAATCAACCTGCAAACTTGTTCATAGAGTATGAATGATAGCTTTGAGACATATATACTATGGCTCTTTTCTCGGAGGTATTATGGGCCCATCACTCTAGATGTCCAAAGTCATTTCAGGTCAGGATAAAAAAGAAGGTATTTGTTGCTACCAGGATACACTTTTGTCACTCCATAGTTCACCACAGTTTGATGATTGCCTGGTTGGCAGCAGTATCCAAAGCTTTTATATAAAGATTTTTAAAATCCTCACTAGAATGAACATCCACTGGGTAAAGATGCCTGAGTTACTAGATTTAAGATAGTCCACTATGGAGAATGTGACCGAGAGAGTTCATGCAAACATCAACAAAAGATTTGTCCTTGACACCTTTTAGTTCCCAAAAAGGAGCGGTCAGAATTGAGATCTTGGCCTATCAGTATTTTTCTGTGTAAAATCACTACCTCACATGGACTTCTATAAGAAAGCACATGTCTAAGCCATCAGCAGAAAAGCATGCTCTGGGTTGTTCTCCCGGGAGCCCCGGAGTAGTGGGAGATGGGTACTAGGGTAACCTGTCTCACTTCACTCCTGGAGTGGTTAATAGCTGTGGAAATCAAGTGTTGCTGACTAACCATAAAATTAAACTCATGACCTCCTACACATCATACTAATGAGCAGACACACCTGTGTCACATGGATACAAAAAAAGCAAGCAAGAAAGAACTGAAGAAAATTTAAAAAAGAAAAATAAGAGAATCAGAGTGTTATAGTAAAATTATTGACAGTAGGTTAATGCTACTTGTGTAAAATATGTTGGAGTAATGAGAATATGGGTTTAGTATTAAAAGAAGGTTTGCATCCCTGTTAAGTGATATCTTCAGTTTTATCATCTGTAAAGCAGGAATGTCTATCCATCTATCTGAAATTTATTTACTCATTTCTTTTTATTTTACCTAAAACACCAAGCAAGATTTTTAATAATTAAAGTTTATGTTTGCAAAGTGTTTAGCACAGTATCTAGCAAAAAGGAGATCCTGGATCAATAATGAATATTAGTATGATTGCTCTATATGTCTCAATGAAGGACATCTGAATGGTTCTCTAAATGAAAACCACTTACATGTTCATAGGCACTAATAATAGGAGGAGAAGTGTAAATAATCTAAAACAGCAGATGACCCAGAAGTCATGTGTATTTCAAAAAGCTGCCCAGTGCTGATATTGATAATAGTTTGCACTTATGAACTTGAATTAAAAAAGAATATGACACAGAATGAAAAAATATAAAGGAATATGATTTTTATCCTTAATATCTGGGTCTAAATAATAATGATGTTATTAACACTTCCATATCACTATACCCTTTAATAATATACTTGGTAACTTTGAATATTCCAATATGTAACCTTGCATAATCACATTCACTTCGCTGAACTTGGCCTCAATTTCTGTGTATACTGAATTGAGAGGTTGAATAAGATACTTGGTACACACCAGTCCAAAATGGTTAGAGAAAATCTAATAATTTTATGAACTACAAACAAATTGTGAACTAAAATGATTGTCCTGAGTCATAAAATGACATTTTTTCAAAGTATTGCATATCTTTTCAAAGTTAAATTTTAGCACACTTTATATTGAGACATTAATGTAGCCACTGCACATTTCTAGTTTAGGTTGTCACTACCATGCTACTCTGTGTTTGGTTTGAAATCTCTGCCCCGAGCCCAGGGCATGATATTGGACTAGAAGGAAAAGAGAAGTGAAGGCACCTACTCTTCTAACACTGGAAATTTAAATTAGCAACAGATAATTCAAAAAATAGATATTCCATGGGTCAGTAACTATAAAGAAAGATGCTCTAAACAAAATAAATGTCATGCCCTATGGATAAAGTATCAGAATTTCTTTCTTCTGACTATTCTATAGAGTGAATTCAAAATTAGAGAATACAGCTGAATTTTGTAGTTTTATGTTCTATGAGACTTTATGAAACTTATAGAAATTGAAATGCAAATCAGGTCAACCGATAGATCTATGAACCCACAAGATGCTTTAAATGGAACACATGGCAGGTTGGAGCCCATTTAAGTGTGTGTTGGCTGGAAGTACTATTCTTTAAGCCTTAATGCTTTTATTCAAGCTTCAATAAAACAAGCTGTATTGCACGAGTCTTCTCTCATGAGCTCCTGGAGCCTCTCAATTAGCCAAGGATTGGTGTCCATATGCATAAAAGTCTGTTCCTTTTACTGTATAACCAAGCCATGAGTGTTTTGTAGTCATTGGAGATTTTTTTGGAAAAGACAGTATTTCAAATGCTCACATTGCAAAACAAACCAACACTGTTCCTCAGAGAACGAAGCTCACTCAATGTTTGCTGCTGGCAAATGGATATGTGCTGAAGCCATCCCGCGAGTTTGCTTTGACAGATGTCAGCTGATGGACATTTGCACAAAAGTCTCTGAAATGCCTTATTTTACACCCAGTGTCAGTTGGCACATTACTTTCTTGTACATTCTGCGTTTCCATTAAATTAGGCTGGAAACAAAGCCTCCTATTTTTTGATCAAGTTCTTTTCTATGTGAAATGGTGAACAATGACAACCGTTACGCTGTCAGCCATTTCCATCAGTTCAATTAAAAATGCCCGCACGCTGAATTCTGGATTATAGTCACCCTGAGTGGAACCTGACTCCGGCATTCATGAGGGGTGAAAAGTCTCTGATCACACTGGGGTGATGGTGGAAGGTTCTTTCATTTTTAGCTTCTTATTGATGCTGAGAACGTTAACCATGTCCTATGAGTTGTTGGCACTGTGTCATGCCCCCATTCAAAGGAAGAACTCTCATGATTTACCAAAAGGCCATTATGAATATCAAAGATTTACTATGAAAGCATGTTTTGATTAATTAAGTATAAGTGAAGGCAAATTATATCAGTTGGAGATTGTACCATTTTAGCCATGAGTTGAATTCCCATGTATTCCAGATATAATCAAATCCAAAAACACGGGAAAAAGAGGAGAAAACTAATAAAAAGCCTACCAAAATATTATCATATCAGTAATCTCAGTGTTTCTATTGATGCTCCTACAAATTATCACATACCAAACAGTATATCATTTTGATTATATACAATCACTGTAAATATTTCTGAATTAATACATCACCTACTATTCATAGAAAAGTTGTAGTCATAAAATTCATAAGCATAATAATTCATTTATCCTATAAACCATTCACTAAATATTATTTTACTGACAATAAATCCCATTAACAATTTTATAGATTTTGAAAGAATTTAGCTGACAACTAAAACTTGAGCCATCTTGATATTAGACATGTTGGTGCTGAGCAACATATTAATTTAAGAAACAGTGCATATTAATACAAGTTGACATTATCAAAAGCTTAAATGAGTATATCACAGGAGACTTTAAAAGGCACAAAGAGAGAAGGACTTTGGAAATGTATGAAAATAGAAACATTCTAATGTTAACATTAACTTACTATTTTTCAGAATTAACATGGTTGTTTCCATAGTTTATCAAAGGTGGCTGAAAAAGCACTTGATATTTTAGAAGAGAATGCCTTCAAATTCATTTACAATTTAATCAATGTCCATTTTCATTGACATTTTTAAGATTCTTGGTAACAACCAGCTTTCAGGTGGAAAACATATTGTGGGTGAAAATAAAGTGCCATAGTTTGCTGCCCTGAAAAAAAAAAAAATAACGGGATGATTCCAAGTTACATCTAACACCATAAATTCTATTTTTCTGTAACATTTTTTGACACTTTGGATATAGAACTGTATCCCAATAACTTCCTGGCTTATAATTCAGAGTGTATCTTTGAAGAAGAGTTTGAACTTTTCTATGAATAATCGAGTTCTACAATTCATTGCTGTTGACTCTAAATTCTTCCTTTGGAATTCTCTCCCTGCCCTGGATGGGTTGCTCAGTTGGTTGGACTATCATCCCTTACACAAAATATTTTACGGGTTCAATTCCCTGGTCAGGGGTTGGTACGGGAGGCAAACAATCAATGTTTCTCTCTCACACAGATGTTTATATCTCTCTCCCTTCTTCTCTCTCTAAAATAAATAAAAACATATGCTTAGGTACAGATTTAAAAAAATTATCTTCCTTGCTTGCCTTCAAATGCTAATTAACTTTGCAGTGTTTCTATTAGAAATATGTCTAAGTTTGTTTTTTAGTAACAGTTTAAATTAAAAATATAAACCAAATTTGATAAAATGATTCTTCCTGGTTTCCTTATCAAGCTTTTTCTCTTAAGTCAGTAATAGTGACCCACATCCCAAAACAGAAACAGTACCAGGATTTATTTCTTACATAGTTACAAATCTGACTTTTAACTTTTTCCAATATCACATATTCAGTTATTTTCATGCAAAAAAATATCCAATCTCACTAGAGGTAGATACAGGAATCAACAAAGTATAGCAGAACAATAAGTAAATGAAAATGTGATAATGCCATACAGAGGTTGGGATATGGGAATTTAAAGTGAGCAGTGATCAGAAAGGGATAAAGGTAGTTGGGAAACTTTTATGAGAAAAAAATTGGCAAAATTGAAATTCTCATTTATCAAGGAAAAGAACCATATGGAGGTGTATGAATTCTGAGTAGGTTCTGCCACATATTAACTATTAAAGTGGAAAAGTCATCTACTCCCTCTTGTGTACCAGGGGAGAGAGACTTGCATGCTTCTAGGGATAGAGAAGCCCAATTTTCACAATATGCTGAAAACCAACTACAAACTATAATGCATTATAGGGTATTAAGAATCTATACTAATAAAAGGGTAATATGCTAATTAGTCCGGGTCAACCAGACATCTTCCAGTCCTCTGATCCACCTTTTGGACAAAGCCATGGTCACAGGGCCTGAGGCAGAGGCAGTTAAGGGCAATTAGGCCGGCAGGGGAAAGCAGTTAGGGGTGATCAGACAGACAGGCAGAGGTGGTTAGGGGCGACCAGGTAGGCAGGCAGAGTGGTTAGGGGTGATCAGGCAGGCAGGCAGGTGAGCAGTTAGGAGCCAGTGGTCCCAGATTGTGAGAGGGTGCAGTCCAGGCTGAGGGAACCCCCCTCTCCGTGCACAAATTTCATGCACCAGGCCTCTAGTGTAATTATAGCCAACAACACAGGAGAGGACTTCCTAATGCCTTCCTTCTGTAAGACATTGACATGCTGTAGGAGCTCAGAAAGAAAGAGAAACAAGGAACATTAGAACTCCAGTTATCCTTTTTATAAATGTTTTTCAAATGATATTTTAACAATTGACTTGAGAGGAAGAGAGAGAGAGAGAGAGAGCGTGTGCCAGAGAGAGAGAGAGAGAGAGAGAGAGAGAGAGAGGCTTGATCTGTTGACTCCCACACGTGCCCCAACTGGAAGTAGATCCCAAAACCTGGGTATGTGCCCTGACGTAGAATTGAACCTGCAACCTTTTGATATACAGGGTGATCCTCAACCAACTGAGCCACACCAGACAAGGCAGAATTCTAGCTATCTTTAACAAAGAATCTGGCATTCTGCTATCTAATAGCTGTTACCAGTCACATATAGCCAGTGAACCTAACATATAAATTAACAAAATTATATGTGATTAACAATAGTTTTCATGTCAATGTAGTCACATTTCAATTGCTTAATAGTCACGCATGGCCCATGGCTATAATATTAGGCTGCACAGACACAGATATTTCCATTAGCACAGAAAGTTTTGGGGTTTTTTCTAAGCACTGCTTTAGATTTTTCTCTCTGGGGGATATTTGCCAGTGTCTGTAGATCATTTTGTTTGTCACAACTGGAATGGTAAAAAAAAAACAAAGCCTTCCACAACAAAAATATTATCAGTTTTAAAATATAAGGCAAATCCAAACCACAAAAATATAGACCCAACAAGAGCCAACTCAGGTAGCTGGATGTGGCAAGAAATCGAGACCCCAGCCAGCACCCTGCATCAAGACCTCATCCCAGAGGGAAATGTGGTTTAGGGTAAGCGAATGGTGCTGTTTGCTTTTCCTACCCTTATCTTGTACCCTTTTATTTAATAATCTTAAAAAAATAAGTATTTTCCTTAACTTAGTAACTGTTATGCACGAGTGGCCATTTTAAACCCCCCCCCCCACTATTAACTTCAATCTCTCATATTGCTGTAGCCCATGTTACAATATTGAGTCTTACATGTGTCTTATATAGTGTTTTTTTTTTTTTCATTTGCAGGACATATACTAGACAAATATTACTCCTAGCACACCATCAGCTAGAGCAAAATTAAGCCAGAAAGCTTCTCCTACACTTTTGCAAATGGATGTGCTCTGAGTGGGCTCTCAATTTGAAAGTAATTTATTCCTTTGGTCTCTCTTACGGCCTTTATTATGTCTCTTTAATAGAAGTTTGAGACCCTTAGACCTCGATGCCAACGCTGCAATGCTAACCTAGATAAAAGATGAGAGAGATGGGGATAGGTGGGAGGGAATTTGAAAAATCAGTTCAGGGCTCAATTCAAATGACCTGCCAAACAACTGGTAGACAATAGCACATTCTAATTTTCTAGAGACAAAATTAGAGCATTGAGTATATGAAAAAAGAGCAAGTGATGCTTGCTTCCTTAAAATATGTGGTTGCGATGTAGAAATAACAGACAAAATCATCTGGGTTTAGCAGAATCATTAGTTTAAAATAGTGTACCTGGCTCCAGAATATGCCAAAAAGCCATGTGGAGTATAAGCCAATTCCTAGAATTTGAATTTATTATTTATGATGCCAGTTAAACAAGGCTAATGTGCTCTGCAAAAGTGGTTATTGCTGCTGTGCAATATTAGTAGGAATTAGTCAGATGTTACCAGCTCAATACAAAGTCAATTTGCAAAGGTTTCTGCAAATGACAGTTTGGCTGAGTTAACATGACAGTTGAGAGCATCTAAGCTGTTTCACTATTGGCAAATAGGTTTCGCTCTAAAGGGAGCATTTATCAGTTTAGGAAACAAATTCAACAAAAGAGAGGGAGGAGCAGTAACAAGCTCCAGCTCTTTACCATGGAGAGACCATAACCTCATCCTACTCTCTATCTTACCCCAATGAGTTTTGAAGGAAATCTGTGTCACCTTCTTCATGTTTGAGCTGCTTCTGTCCTCTTCCTCCCATAAAATTCTGTGGCCTAGCAATGCCCTCCAACACAGAGTTCTGCCTACAGGTCTGTAATTATGTCAGCTTGCTTTTTTTCGAGGAAGAGTTACCAAAGGTTCTTGTTTTGTAATATTGAGTGAATTAATAAAATTATTTTGCTAATCAATATACATATAAGATATTATTTGTGGTTTATGAACTCTTTATCACAAATATAGTAATGATGTCTTTCGATAAAAAGCTCAAGGAAATAAATATTGACTCTTTTAGAAAAATTATACTACCCATGAAGTATCACAGAATACGCATATATTTAAAGCTTTTTGTTTAAATTACTCAATCTAAGCAAGGGAATGTTAGTCTGCCCATTTGAAACTTCTTTATGAGAAAAATACCAAGCTAACTTTTAGAGGGACTTTAAGAAATTTTGGGCCTTAGACAATCCATCTTCAAACTGCGTTTAAATAAATCTGATTTTCTGTTCCCTTCCCTTCCTTTTCTTTCCATTCATTTCCCCTTCCCTTTCTTCCCTTTTCTTCCCTTCCCTGGCCATCTCTTCTCTTCTTTCCTTTGATGTGCATGTACTGCACTCTTATTAAACATGAATTCTCTTCCTTGGGATAAGATAAACAAGGCAATGTTTTATTCCCCATGGAACTTGTCTCCAATCATCGAATAAGTAAACTGTAGGGGCTTCAAAATACTTTGTGCATTTCAGTGACTGTAATCACTGGTGTAATTCTCATGATTAATTTCATACTTGGACTATGGGATTCTGAGCACTGAATGCAAATATATGCAACTTTGAGTTGGATGACACAGATTTGAATCAAGAACCAGGCTCTTCAACATAAGGTTGTTCAAGTTAAAATCATGAGAGTTGCCCTGACTGGTTTGGCTCAGTGGATAAAGCGTCAGCCTGTGGACTCAAGGGTCCTGGGTTCGATTCTGGTCAAGGGCATGTACCTTGGTTGCGGGCACATCCCCAGTTGTGTGCAGGAGGTAGCTGATCGATGTTCCTCTTTCATCAATGTTTCTAACTCTCTATCCCTCTCCCTTCCTCTCTGTAAAAAATCAATAAAATATATTTAAAAAAAAGAAAAAATCATGAGAGTTAACTTTCTTCTCTCCATGAATTATTGAATGTTCTGTTACTGCTATTCTGAAATAACTATCCGCTCTCCTATTCCAGTTTCCATCTCTCTATCTGGACTGTTGCTCAGCCTCTAAACTATTTCCAGCACTATTCTGAAGATTATTTGTAGTTTAATAAGATCTCTAGGTCATAGAAACAAATAACACAACATATTGTATACTTGGGTAGTAAAATGATAATTTTGCATGCCATCCAATTTAGTTTATAAAATTACCTATTTATGACCCTTGCCTCAAGTAGTATACACAGTAGCATATTCTTGCTGCTATTTCTCTAGCCATTCTCTTACCTGAGATTTGTTACTATAGCTTTGTTTAAAATAGATGAATCAGGCATAATTATGCTACATTATATTTAAGGAAACAAAGGCCCCAAGGCAAGAAGTGGCATACCCCAGGTTACCTATAAAATAGCTGGTAGTTATGTGTATTAGTTTGGGAGAGCTGCCATAACAAAGTACCACAGACTAGGTTTCTCCAAGGACAGAAATTCGCTGACTCACAGTTCTGGAAGCCAGAAATCTGAGATCAAGGTGTTGGCAGGGTGGATTCCTTCTGAGGGCTGAGGGAATGCTCTGTTCCAGACCTCTCTCCTTGGTTTATAGATGGCTATCTTCATGCGCACATGGCGTTCTCCTTGTATGTACAACTATGTCAAAATTCCCCCTTGGGTTAAGAATACCAGTTATTAATGTGGGCCCCATCTAATGGACTCCCTTTAAGTTGATTACCTCTATAGAGACCCTGACTCCAAATAAAGTCACATTCTGGAGGTATTTTCGGTAAAGACTTTCATATATGAATTGGGTAGAGGGCCCAATTCCACCCAAAGCATTATAAAAACCCACATCCCTCTATTTCACTCTTCAATGTTTTTATTCCCATACCTGACTGCTAAAGAAAGATGTGGCAGTTAACCAAAATGAATCAAAGGAGAGCTGAATAATGGAGAAATAAGAGACAAGCTGGGCAATCATGAGGGAAGTTTTGAAAAAAATCAAGTACTGGAGATGGAATGGGCTTCAGAAAATTACCTCAAGATGGTTGTAAATTTGATAATACATAGGTTTCCTTCTATACTCTGATAGGATTAACTACAAGAGAAGAAAAATTTAGGAGGGAATAAGAAAGCACTTGCCTATTCTATTTAGTTTATGGTAATAAATTCCAATTATTTTGAATTGACATTGTTCTGCACAGCCTGAAGTCGACTCCAAGAACTTCCTTCTCTGCTCTGTTTAAGTACCAAAGATAAATGACTGTGCCAAATTCTTTGGCATGGCTCCATTTATTTAAAGCTCATCTAGGCTTTTCTTTCCCTCTCAGGAAGGCCCTTTGGGAAAGAAAAGACATACTGACCAAATCTTGAGCCTGTTGGGGAGGCCCTGATTACAGAAGAGAAGTGATCTAAACTCAAATTTAGCAGCTTCTGTAAAGAACTCATCCTAATAGGAATGGACGCTGAATTATTGTGTGAGATGGGAGGGGTCACTATCCCCACCTTTTCCCCACCCATCTCCCTGCTCTTCCAACCCCATAAAAATACCGAAGCTACTAATTCAAAAGACATGTTCACAGATTCTGCTTCGCTCTGCCCCTAACCTTAACTCATAAATATTTGAAAATTACAGCTAAATCCAAATATGCTTGTCAGTGTAATGAAACTGCAGGCGAGTATAACCACACAAGGCTTTAAAGTTCCTGGAGGAGGGAAGTAAGAGATGATGAGATTTGGGGACAGTTTATGGGAGCAATTTGTTATGCGTGCAGGAGGAATGGCGTCCTGCTGACAGATTCACATCTCGGTCCTGAACTTTAATTACCAAGGCCCTGTGAGAAACACACCAAGAAACAATAGGAAAATTCTGCTGAGCATTTCACAGATCCTCCGCCGAGAATCTGCGGGGATTTATTTTATTATTATTTTTCTTTCTTTGCGAGCTGCAGCTTTGTTGCCTTGACATCCACACTCAAGAGTTATTGGTATCAAACCAAGCTATATAAAAAGCTATCAAACACTTCTCAGAGTTTCCACAGTTCAAAGCAGCACTGGAAGCCTGCCAGGCGTGAACGATGAGGTGAGCCCAATGTGGTGAGTGTGGCTGCACGTGCAAAAAGGAGCAGGGGGGTGAGCTGGAAAGTCAGGGACGACTTTGAAGACCCTGGAGGGAGGAAGAAAGTGGGATCCTCCTCCTCAGACCTGAGGGTCACATTCCCCTTCTGCAGGGAGGAAAGGGAACTTACGATGCTGTGGAGTAACGACAACCACAGTAGAAATGCCACTCTTAGAAAAGGATGTGTTTCTTTTTATTTCCTAGAAAAGTGGAGACCTCATTATATTAACCAGATAATATGTTAATGAGGATTCTATTTATTTTGGCCCCAGATAGACCAGAGAACTTAAGGTTCGAAGATCGATAGAGACTAAAACACCAGTGCACCAGAACCTGTGTGATAATGCTCCCTTGTCGCAATCGGATCATATGGAATTCTGGATTTTCAAGGAAGTTTGTGACATTCTGTTAACCCTGGTTCTGTTCCAGGCACAAGTTTCAAATTTGCTTTTACTTCTGTGGCCTGCATTGTCTAATCCCAGTTGGTAAATGGAGGTGGCAATATGAAGCCAGCTTAGTGTCTTTTTATCTTCCTGAAACGTAATTCTGTTTGGTGTGACTTTAGGGAAGGAAGGTAGGCGGGGCTGTTGATACCTCACAGATGGGGACTTGAAGACCCAGAGATGGTCAGTGCTTCTCAAAGCACCTGTAGCTAGCAAGCATCAGAATTTGAACTTGAGGTCCACTTTCTACATCCCGTCTCATCATCTTGATTGAGGGAAAGCTTCCCCAAATAAGGCTAATGGAGAAGAATCTGTCAGTGCCCCTTGCATTTCCCCTACCAGTCGTCTTTTGAAATTGTATCTGAAAGTAGAAGTTAACACTCCGGAGTGACCCTCAGCCAGTGGGGGCTAGAAAATGGCGGACAGATACCACAGCTTTCTCATCTCTTAGTGCAATTCCAACATACATACAACATAGGTTCTCACTGGGCCGAGCCTTAGCTCTCTGCAGCATTGCCCTGCGCATTAATTCAGCCTTTTGCTGACTATCTTCCCTGTCTCAATTTCATCTCCTTGCTTCCAAATAGCCTACTTGCACCCAAACCCACCAAAACTTCCAGTTAAGTTGAGTACTTCTCACATTCTACACCAATAGACTGAGCATGAGTCCAAAGACGCCACAGCAATCAGAAAAATCCAGTGGACCCATGGCCTTTGCTCTAAATATATAGTCACCCATGACTTTAATTGCTACTTTTTTTTTTAAAGTTTTCGATGCCATAATATTTTAAATAATCAGAGTTTATGGAGGATATACTTAAAAGCAAGAAAAAGAAAATAATCAATCCCTAAATTCTACCATACCAGCTAAAAATAACCATGATTTACATGTTGGGGTGTGTGTGTGTGTGTGTATATCTATTATACATGCTACTTTATAGCCTTTTCACTTAATATATCATGAACACCCTTTAGAGTCTTCAAATATTTTGTGATTGCTTTCATAACTGTAGACAATTTAACCTGACCTATATACAGAACTTGAGTCAGTTTTATACATAAACATTATTGAACTTAAGAAATGTTTTTATTTATATTCCAACTAGCAGTTAATAAAAGAACCAGCAGCTTATTCACAACTCAGCATTATATCATTAAAATATTTGCTAATTTGCTAGTGAATATTGGAATGTATTACTTTCAAACATGATTTTTTTCTTACCCAGTAATCTCCCTTTTATATGGTTAACAGAAGTATAGCAGCCTCCCTACTTTGAGAATGGGAAAACCTTTGTTGTGAACTTTTCAACTTCTATTTCTTTGTGGTTGAAAACCATCCCCAACAGCTGTCTGAAAATTTACTCAATTCCATCGAAGCAGCTGTTGGCTCTTGGTGGCTCTTGGGGTAGTAAGAATGTTCCAAGGGATTGAAGCAGTAAGGAGATAGGACTTTCTGAGGTATTGGCAATTGAACTTCAACAAGATATTTTCTTGTGGGTTTTTGGAATATGTGGGAGAAAGACTTTTACTGTGTGACCTTCCCAGAATATCGAAATCAACAATATCCTGTCTGACTCTAGGTTTAAAAACAAAGTTCCCTGAAAGAATGCAATAGAGCTCCGTATAAATCTGACTTTATTTAAACTCTGATTTCCCCTATCAAGATCATTGCACTGTAATTCTCATAGTTCTTAGAGGGTTATGAGCTTAGTATGTGCCAGGAAAACTTGAGTGATTTTAGGGGTTTTCATATTTCTTGCTGCATCATTTCCACTCAGAAATTTAGGGGGGAAATTTCTTTTCTAACCATCTGTGCAATCCAGCATCAGACTTCCAAAATGTAAGCAAGCTAACCACAATGTCAGGGAAAAAATTGGCTTATTGGAAAAGCACAAGAAGGAGAAATAGAGAAGAAATAGAAAGACAGAGAGATGGAGAGAGGGCAGAAGTGATGAAGAAAGTAAAGGAAGGAAGGAAGGAAGGAAGGAAGGAAGGAAGGAAGGAAGGAAGGAAGGAAGGGGAAGGAAGCAATGAAAGAAGAAAGGGAGAAAGGGAGGGAAGGAGGGAGGGAGGAAGGGAGGGGAGGAGAAGCTATATTTATTAAGTTAGTTATAGGACAGTATAATAAGAAATGCCACAATACTTCATTAGGAGTAATTTCTAATGTCACCTACATTTCTGGATTATATATATATATATATATATATATATATATATATATATATACACATTTTTTAATGGGAAGGAAGGGGCTTACATGAGCTATGACTATTTTCATAAATCCTGCTATCATCCCCCCAATTGACACCAATTTGAGTTGTGCATGGTGTGCATGGTATGCTTTCATGATTCGGGCTGATGGGATTGCTCCCCAGAGTGACTCAGCTACAAGTTCCTGCTGATGCTCTCCAGTCTCTTCTACTTTCTTATAAGTTTCAGACACTGCTCCAACCCTATGCTGGACTCACCCATACAAGAAAATATGCTTCTGACCCAGCTTATCACTACACTTCTTCCCACAGAATCTACGGCTCTGGACAGAGAACGCAAATTAATTCAATTGCCATTCCATATAGCAGCTCTTACTTCCAGAATATGTCTCCTCCCAGTTGACTTCACCATGTTCTTCGATCTTCCCTTTTTAACAATTCAACCCAACCCTGATTCCAACTTTCCCATTTCTTCGATCAAATGAGAGCCAAAAGAAAAATTGCAGTCCTTGTAGTAATTAGGGAAGTAATTTGACCCAAAATATCTATTCAGAGTTTGTCAAATAGCTTTAATTAGCATTTTCATGAAACTGAGTCTAAGTGGATGAATCATGTGGTATTTCAGTCATCAGTTTTGATCAACTTTCTACAACCCAAGTGAAGTCATGATAAGGAACTTTCCACTACCTTTCAAATGATCCCTAAGCCTGTGATTATTGTACCAAGAAGTATAATGCCAACGACAGAGTATGAGGAGCCCTTGGACCCATCAATTTGTAGAAATGCAAAATCAGAGCATTGCTAAAAAGACACAATTTAGAGAATGTCTACTTTACACTAGTATTTAAAATACATGACATTATCTCATAGATAGTTACTGCAGAACTACCTTGAAGCATGTATTTCCAACACACTAAAAATATAGCTATAAATGATTTCTAAAATAGAAAAAAATATTGTTATTTTACCCACATAACAGATAACTAAATTGGAGTTCAGGAACTAAAGTCATTTGCCCCATGTCAATGAGTTGTAAATATCACTAGAAAAACGAAAGCCACCTGATTCTTTAGTATGTGCCTTATTATGTCTATACACAGAATCAAAGAATCAGCTTCTTCACTTTAATTTGCTCCTATGACAAATTTGAGATATGGAAGGAATGTATGCTATGCCTGTCTTGTTTTTTCTTTTGTTCTCTTCCCTTTTCTTTTCATCTTCTTTTAATCACTATATATATACTTTTTAATCTCCCAGATATTTTGCTCACAGTGGGAAAGGCTGTATTATCTAGTTTCCTTAAGGATCATGCAAAAAGGAGGCTTATGATGTAAGGAATCTTTTTTTATTTTTTTTAGTCTCTATGTCAATATCCTCATTTTTAAACTGCCTTCATTATCAGAAAAAATACAAACTTACATTGGATGAAAAGAGTATGAAGGATTATCATTTGTGTCAAAGGGTATCATTTAGCTTATAAAACCAAAGCATTAAAGCCAATTTGGTATATAGGTATTGTGATTAAAACTGGAGGGTTGCTGAGATGGTGAGTAGGGGATTTCATAATTGTGCAGAGTAATAAAAATATTTTGATTGGGCTAAAGTGTTAATGTTTTAAACACAGTAGGGATTTGTGTTTTCAAGGGGACACAACAAAACTTTCCAGCATTCCAAGTGACTGAGACAAATATCCTGTACATACCATAAATCAAGAAGGATGTTTATATTCTCTGAGACATTCTGTTACAATTTCCTTCTTGAGGGATAAGCTTCTATGAGAGTGTTACAGTAGGACTACAAAACAGGAATGCTCTTTGTTTTGGTTAGACAGTCACCAACTTTGAAATAGAATGTGCCTTGCTATTCCAGGAAATGTTTTTAAATGATTTCTTAGAAAATGTGATAAATGGTTCTTCGCAAGATGTAGAAGCATGCTCCAGAAGGACCAGACTGGAGGAGGAGAAAGTGGAGATGAGGATGTCCCAGTTATGGGGTTACTGTTTGCTTTCTTAAAAAAACCCAGGTGGTATTTGGACTCTGTCAATTTGGCTTGCTTTATAAATCCTGTCCTTTATTACCTCCACTGTAGATGTGATGCAGAACAGATGATGCGTTTGGGGCCAAGGATACTTATTAGATACAGAGAAGGCATTTAATGGGACACAGGGCATATATTTCACTTGGAATTAGAGAAAAGTGGCGTGAATAAAAAGGTTTTTTTTTCACCTAACATAGGTACCACTAGATCGAACCATGGAAGGTTGTTGCTGTGTTACGTACTTGATTTCAAATTAAAAAAAAAAAATCATTTAGTTATTTGAAGCTACGAAGTACAGTAGTTCAGGAGAAAAGTTTATAATCAGTCATACATGTTTATTAATGGACATGTTTTGAAAATGTCTAACACATTTCAGTATGTGGGTGTTCTTGTCAGACTCTCAATCACTATTTTAAGCCTTCTTCATTGTAAAAAGAAATATTACTCCAATCCAGGGTTACTAATAAATTCAAATTGTGGACAAATATCAATAATTGTGGGAACGCAGAAATCATACTATAAATCATGAACATTTCTGATAGTTTACTTCTTCATGGTTCTTGCTTTCTCAACTGCTTTATCCTTATGGGCTTTCTCAGGTTCGTTCTTGATCAAATGGGTACCAAGTTCATTTACTTCTATACGGAAAATTCTACTCATGAATGTCCCAATGTATTTAATAACATATTACATATCTGACAGCATTTTATCCAACTCTGTGTCTACAACCATTTATATTTTTTTAACATTCTGGAATGGCAGACTAAAAAAAAATATTGTTTTTTCTTTGTTTATTTCAGGCAGCATGATTTCATTCATAAGCAAGTCTCCTCAGGTTTCAGTTGCAAGTTCTGAATCAGGAATTTGCTTAGTATTTTATATAGACAAATATCTATCTAAGAATAGTTTATTTTACTAAACCAGTAAAATATGCTGCACATTTTTACACTATAAATAGTTTAATATATATATAAATATATGCATATACATATATATAGTTAATTTGAGAAAAATAATTCTAGTTCATTAGTGATAAACACTTAAATAGTGAACTTGACTTGCATAGTCAGATTCTCTTTGCTCTTGAGTCCTGGTGGCCCACAGAGAATTTTTATCCTTCTCTGTTTACTATAATTTAGTTGGTACTTATTGTGCACCTACTGTGTGCCGGAAACTGTTTTAGACACTACAGGGACAGCCTGTGGATGTCAAGGGATGTCTAGTATTGGTTACTAAGCTGCTTACCTCTGGGGTTAAAGGATAAGAATTTCATTTTTCTCAGACATAGTACTGATATTTTGGCATTGATATGTCTTTACCCTTCATGTATTTTTATTTAGTTTAGAAATTGGGCAAAATATATTGATTTACAGGGTAAACCCCAACATTATTAGTATTATTAATATTTTGCAACATATTGTATTTTATTTCTCAGAGCTCTGTGACTTTTGACCTAATATACTTTTGTTTTTCATGGAGATATGTTGTGAAGCTAAGATCATTAGCTCAGAAAGCCACTAGCCCTTTCCGTTCCCTTTTGTAACTTTTGGTACAAATGTCTGATGATGCTGCTATACTATTATATATAAAATAAGGACCCACTGCATGTCACTCTCACCTGGCCTCAGCTACAATATTTCCAGTTCACCATGTTGAACTTTTAAAAGTGATTATGTTTAATAGAATTTTTGAAATTTGAGTTTATGCCAGCAGAGGACTCTTTTAATTACACTCACACACCTTCATGTATGCTCACACACACACATACCACCACCCTGCCAACAGTGCTCATGCCAGAGTTATCCTGCTGTCCTTTCAGATCATCACCAATGATCATTTTTGTCAATTGGTACCATCAATTGTTTAGCACAGTTTGTTCCATCTTAGGCTTTTTGGTTCCTACGGGAGCTCTGAGTGAGACCGCTGGGATGCTCAGCCTCCCATCTCAGCCCAACCTTTTACTCAAGGCATTGGTGCAACAAAGGGATCCACCAGAGTAACCTCATGTCACTTCACATCAATGTCAGCACAGATTTCTCTCTCTCCTCCCCGGGGCTCTGAGCTTCCATACGTGGGATGTTTTTAAGAACGGACTCAACTATTCTGATGCATGAACGATGTTGAAATTGAGAAGATGCTAACGAATGGTGAAGTGACCTCTGATCAATAAGGGACAGGAGCTGGTGAAAAATACCTCCAACTCATTTCTTTCACCCTGACAACTGTGAGACACATATTTTCCTTAGATCGTGCAGTATCCCAGCAGAATTAAACCCTGGTTGTCCATGGCAGTGCATCAGCTCAATAATGCATCTTTGGATTGGCTTCCCTCCATCCCTCTTTCATTCTTATAGGTCCCTAAACCATGTAACGTGAAAGCATCCCAAAATAAACTACCTCTTGCAAACACCTTTTTTTCAGGCTGTTTTCTAGAGAGGTCCTGATTTTAGAGATGCCATGATTGATACAGTGATATAGTATATATGCATATATGTAACTTTCATTCAATATTTCATATCAAAATACATGAACTTATTTAAAAATTATAATTGAGCCCTAGCCAGTTTGGCTCTGGATAGAGCATTGGCCCACCAACTGAAGTGTCTCAGGTTCAATTCTGCTCAAGGACACATACCTCTGTTGCAGGCTCCAGCCCTGGTTGGGGTGGGGTTGAGAGGCAAACAGTCAATGTGTCTCTCTCATATGGTTGTTTCTCTCTCTCTCTGTCTCTCTCCATTTCTTCCACTTTAAAAAAAAATCAATGGAAAAATATCCTCAGGTGAGGATTAACAAAAGTAATTATAATTGAGCATTGTTCAATGTATTACTATCCATTTACTGAAAGCCAATTTCTAACATGTCCCCCATCCCTGCCTTCCACCCATCACATCCACCCTCCAACCTCCATCCCCAACATCTTCACATAAATGGGAACATACACAGCTCAGTGCACCCTGGGTAATCCATCATAAATTTTCCAGTGTGTTTCCTGACAGGTCTCAAAGAGGTTCATAATAGCATTTCCCCTAAGGGCAATGGCACCATTAGTCAAAAGTAATAAAACCTTTTAGTGAAAAATAAATAGGAAAAAAAACCCTTCATATTCTCTGCACATTTTGAAAATTGAGTACATTTCAAGTTTAGTTTCCAGGCTTATAGAATGAATTCCTAGCTTAATTTCTATAGCAAAGCCATAGGCAAACAGGTGCTGGAAAGAATTCTAATCCTTCCGTTTCATAACCTGGGCTAGAGGTGCCCTGGCCTGTGAGTGAGTCCTGTCCACACTTAGGCTGTGCCGCTGGGTTTGGAGGAGGTGCCTTTCCCTTTGCAGAGCAGCTGGGGGTTTGCTCTGCCCCAAGCTGACTCCAGAGTACAGAAGTGTGAAGTGTTTCTGGAGAAGAGAAAGGACTGAGCAAGCATACCAGACTAAACATCGCTGCTGCGATTAGGCACACACAAGCTCTGTGAATATGCCAAGTATAAACTCCCCAAAAGATAAAAGAGTGAGTAAATGAAATATCAATGTGTGAGAAGTTTTTGCATGGGGTACTACCTAAATCTTTGATTTTTCTCTTTTCATAGATTAGTTTCCATGGATTCTGCTTTCACTAATAAGAAGTAGAGAAGTAGAAGTATTGGGACAAGAGAAATATGTTGTTGGGCCATTTCCAGGCAAGACCTGAAATGGGAACAACGAGAGAGGAGGCAAGAAAGCCTGCACTCCAGAGGTTTCCAGAGAGGCTTTGCATCAGAAAGAGGTCTGAGTTTGCAGAAGATGCCAATTAATAGTGCTGCTTTGGCGCACTAATGTAAACCTCAGATCATTTGAGGTTTGCCCTTTTCTCTTGAAAAATACATCTCATACTGCAGATGAGTGTAAACATTGAAAGCCATACTCTCCCTCCCTTCTTAATTCTCATTTACATTTACAGGAAATTCAAGTGAAAAACCATGGGCTGGGAAATGCTCATTTGCAAAGAGGCATTACTCTTCCAGGCCTGTGGGCTGAATCACATACTTCAAAGTCCTGGCTGCCAACTTCCCCAAGACCCCATTCCTGCCCACACCACACATAGTGCTTTGGCCTAGATACATTTCAAAAATCTATGTGGCTTTCTAAAGGGAAAAGAAGTGCACTCATGAACCAGATGTGAAGCCCACCTATGAAGTCCTGAAGGTTAGGCGAGACAGTAGTCACATCTATCCATAAGACAGCTCAAAGATTATCTATATTGTATGCTCCTTGGCCATGGATTTTACATGCTGGCTTGGGAAATCTGTTTCAATTGGCAAACTAGTTTCTCTAACTGGTCCTTGCTCTTGATTGTTTACTTTTTAACCTGTCTGACCAAAAATTCCCAAGTTATAAAATATAACCTGTATTTTGGTTCTACTTCTTAGTTCATTTCAACCACTATTACTTTTATTTTATATTTTTTATTCTTATTGAATTTATTGGTGTGGCATCTATATATATAAAAAGCCAGCAACCATAATGCCATACGACCATAACGACCAGTCGCTATGATGCCCACAGTGGCAAGCAAACTGGACCAATCAGGGGTTGGGGCCAGCCTGTGGCCCTTCCCCCAAGCCAGCCCTGCCCCTGATGGGCCCCCACCACCCCAGTTTGGCCTGAAGCTCCTCGCCCCAGCCAGCTCCACCCCCAACCACACTCCCACTCTGATCAGGGCAGGGCCTGCCTGCAAACCACCCATGGTCACTCCCCCAGGCCATTGGCCTCAGATCAGGCACCCCCACCCCATTCGGGAATAGAGCCAGTTGGCCCACAGCCCCTCCCCAAAGCCAGCCCCACCCCCAATCAGCCTACACCACACCAATCAGCCTGTGGGCCCCTCTCCCCAACCAGCTCTGCCCCCAATTAGCCCCCCTTCACACCAATCAGGGGTGGAGCTGGCCAGCCAACCTCCCCTGGCCCCTCCCCTGGCCCCATTTGGCCCACACCCCCTCTCCAGCCTCGCCCCTAATCAGCCCCTCCACTCCAATCAGAGGTGGGCCTGCCAGCCAACCTCCCACTGTATCCTCCTCCTGACAGACCAGGCCCCTATCTGCTGATTAGGGCCAGGCCAGCTGGACCCCACCTGTGCACAAATTCATGCACTGGGTCTCTAGTCCTATATAATAAAAGGCTAATATGCAAATAGACCAAATGGCAGAACAACCAAACAACTGGTTGATATGTGCTGACTACAAGGGGGTGTGCACGGAACATGGCGGGAGTTGGTTGTGGTGGGATGGTGGATCAGGTGAAGGGGGATGCCAGACCAAGGTGGGGCACTGGTTGCTGTCATTGTGGCGCGCCTCTGGTGGTTACTGAAAATTATTTGCTCCTGTGCACCACAGTCCTGTCTGGCACTCACACCTGCTGCTGGTGCCAGAGCCACTGCTCACACCCACTGCCAGTGCCCTGCATTGGACCCGATCCCTTGGCACCATCAGTGGGTGTGAGCAGAAGGCTTGGCTCCACTCCAGGCTACAAAGTTTCAATTGTAGAAAATAAATAAATCCCAGATCCCAGGGCCTCTGCTTGGGTCACTGAGGGGCATGGCTGGCCTGCAAAACACCACAGTCCCCTTGCCCAGGCCGCCCCACACCCCAAGGGAACCCCTACCCTGATCCAAGACACCCTTCACGGCAAACCAGCTGACCCCCTCCCATGCACCAGGCCTCTATCCTATCTAATAAAAGAGTAATATGCAAATTGACCATCACTCCAACACACAAGATGGTTGCCCCCATGTGGTCAAAGATCCTGCCCCCATGTGGACACAAAATGACCACCATAAGATGGCCAGCAGGAGAGGGCAGTTGGGAGGGACCAGGCCTGCAAGGGAGGGCAGTTGGGGGTGATCAAGCCTGCTGGGGAGGGCAGTTAGGGGTGACCTGGCCAGCAGAGGAGGGAAGTTGTGGGTGACTGGGTCTGCAGGGAAGGGTAGTTGGGGCATACCAGGCCTGCAGGGGAGGGCGTTAGGGGTGACCAGGCCTGCAGGGGAGGGCAGTTAGGGGCAAACAGGCCGGCAGGGGAGCAGTTAGGCATCGATCAGGCTGGCAGGGGAGTGGATAAGGGGTGATCAGGCTGGCAGGCAGAAGTGGTTAGGGGCAATCAGGAAGGCAAGCAGGCGAGCAGTTGGGAGCCAGCAGTCCTGGATTGTGAGAGGGATGTCCGACTGCCCATTTAGGCCCTATCCTACCTGAATCAGGCTTAAAAGGGCAGTCGGACATCCCTCTAGGGGTCCCAGATTGGAGACGGTACAGGCTGGGCTGAGGGACACTTCCCCCCACCCCCGTGCACAAATTTCATGCACTGGGCCTCTAATAAGATAATAAAAACATTTCCCCCACTTTTTAAAGCACAAGCTTAGCTGTCATTATTTCTCTGATGTAGAATAGAATTATTCTCTTTAATTAGGAAAAGTTATGGAACACAGATTTGATGTCTCAATCTTTTATGGAAGAAAGTTCATTATTTGGAAGGAGCATAGATGGGAGTTTTATTTTTTATGTTTGGGTGTTACTGTTTCTTCCCTTTCAAACCCATAGTTTCTAATGACTGGAGGAGGTTTCTAAGCCATAATCCTTTCCATTATTATCATGCTTCATTACTTTACAACTCTGTTATTTAGGCCATAATGATAAAAAGACTAAAATCACGTTATATGATATGCCATGTTCAAGCTAACAAGTTATATTAAACATTTGTTAATTTTCTTTCCAATATACATTCTCTCTTGTTCTTAAATAGTGCATGAAATTCTGTCTGCATCTACCCACAGCCTCCTGCCCTGCACTCAACTTTGCTGTGGGGGGACTAGATAATTTCTGTAACCACACCAGATAATGTGATTTAAGTTAGAATGGTCCATTACTTTGGCCACAGGGACTGGTTCAAAGATAGATAGATGTATGACCTAAGTCAAGCAAGCGGGTCAACTGGACTGTATTCCAGAACCTTTCCTCAGGTTGCATAGTGGCAATCAAGTTACTTTTATGGGGTTGATTTTATAATAATCTGAGACTGAACATTCCAGGAACATAATGTTAAAAATTGAAAATGTACCCCAAAATTTCAAAAAGTAAGTCAGTGCAAATCCCTTATTATTAGTGAAAGGACAACTCAAATCAAGGGTCAACAGCATTTTTTTTTTTTTTTTTTTTACATTTCAACTTCAAATTTTAAAGACATATTATCTTTTATAAAATCATACTGGAAATTTCTCAAGATTAAAAAAATTCTAACTTATCTACACAACCTCACTCATTTCTGAAGGGGTCCTGGGACAAATCAAAAAACCTCATTCCCTCTAACTCTCTATTCAAGTTGAATCAATGAGTCACAATTAAGCTCAGACCTCTATGAGGGAACCCCTCAGAAGGTTATATTTAAGAGTGTCATGGGAACAATATACATTTCAAATACAATCATTAGAAAGGACTGAGTAGATCAAGAGCTTTTTTGTCTATAAATTAAATTTTTACAGAGATATCTCCAAAATATATAGAACCATTCAAAAATGCCTCTGAGACTCATTGAGGTGGATAATTATATTCCCAGGTAAAGACCAATAGGGTTAAACTTCCTGTTTTTTCAATTTTGAGGGAATTGCTATAACCACTAGAGGCCAGGTGCACAAAATTCATGCACAGGAGGAGGGAGGTTGTCCCTCAGCCTGTCCTGAACTCTTTCACAATCCAGAACTCCTCAGGGAATGTCCGACTGCTGGTTTAGGCCCGATCCTGCAGGGATCCCTGTGGGATCTGGACTAAACCAGCAGTCAGACATCCCTCTCACAATGCCGGACCATTGGCTCCTAACTGCTCACCTGCCTGCCTGCCTGAATGCCCCTAACCCCTCTGCCTGCCTGCTTGATTGCCCCAACCCCTTTGCCTGCCTACCTGATTGCCCCTATCCACACACCTGCCTGCTTGATCACTCCTAACTGCTCACCTGCCCGTCTGATCACCCCTAACCATTCTGCCTGCCTACCTAATCACCCCTAACTGCTCACTTGCCTGCCTGATTGCCCCTAACTGCCTCTGCCTTGGCTCCGCTGCAGCAGCTTTCTGGAATAACGTCCAGAAGGTCGTTCAGCTGTCTGGTCTAATTAGCATATTACACTTTTATTATTATAGATTGCTGATAGAGAAGATAGTAGTAAATTTTAGGACATCAGATTTATGTAAAAATTTTTTATTGTTTGTTTGACGTCTGTGTTCCAGAATTAGTGCTTCTCCTCCCCATCCATCATTAGTAAGCAGAATTTCTTCTAAATCATGACCAAAAGAAAGAAGCTATAGTGTCAAACTATACCTTCAAATAATTTTCAATGTGACTTATAAACGTAATAGAGACTGTTTGACCTGAAACTTCTGCCATTGAGGGTAGTATCACACAATCAGCCAGGCATTTCACTAACGTGAAATTAATCACCATGTTGGATCCAGTTGGTCTCTGTTAGCTTTAAACCATAAGTCCGGTAGGAAGTGGCCTTCTTCTTCTTGACAGTTATGTAGCTTTTATCAGTTGCAGCTCCACTGCCATGTAGCCTACCTCAAGACTACTAGTCATAACGGAAATGTATCACAGTAAGGAGTGGAGAGCAGCATCAGTAGATGAAGAGATTACCAAGTGCAGAGTGGAACAGGAAGCAGAACAGCATGTGAATTAGGATCCCTGCACCACCTGTAGGGGATTCTTACAGTGAACCAGGGAAGCCCCTGAAAGAAGTCAGGAGCTATCTATCTTTTTCCTAAAAATATACCAAATTGTCCATAGAATTATTCTATGAAAATATATTTATTAGGAGAAAATACTGGTTTGGCTCTTTGACCTGCTCTTAACAGCAGCTTCCTCTGCTATGAAATCCCTGGTCCCCAAGCCTATGCTGAACTCCTGAGTGCAGGGCATTTTGTTCTGAATTGAATTATTGTTGTTTTCTCCTGGCTAGGAGAATGAAGATGGTATTTTATAATGGTTATCTGTTTTAGTTTGCTAAGGCTGCCTTACACAAACCGAGTGGCTCTAACAACCAGAATGTATTCTCTCAGAGTTCTGGAGACTAGAAGTCTGAAGTCAAGGCAAGGTATCAACTCTGTTGATTTTTTCCTGGGAGCTGTGAGGGAAGGGACCTCAGTTCCAGGACTCTGTCTTTGGCATGTATATAGCCATCTGCTCTCTGTGTTCATGTTGTTTTTTCCTCTATATGTGTTTCTTACTTTGCATGTGGCCTTTTTAAATAAATTCACCAGTAATGTTGGATAAGGCCTCCTTTAATAACCTCACTTTAATTCTATCTACGTTGACTATTTCTTTTTCGTTTTTTTTCCTGCAAAAAAAAAAAAAAAAAAAAAAAACACAAAAAACAAAAAACAAAAAATCTTACTTGTTTCATTTGGTCCAATGCATGGGAGAGGGCTTTAGGGTTGTTAAAAAAATGGCTAGTAGTTTTGGGGAGAGGCTCAGGTAAAAGCCAGACACCAGGGGAAGGCAGAGGGGCCCCTCGTAGGCTTATGGGCTCCAAAGGCTACTAGCCATGCTTGAGGGTGAGCCTTTCAAAGAGATACTCATCCAGCCCAGCCTGGGGGCTGGTCAGCCTGCAGAGTTAGTCAGGTGGCCATCCATCTTCTTGATGAGTTTCACCTCCTCATTCAGGAAGTGATTCTCCAGAAAGTAAGAGATGAGGGTCTGTGCAGGTAGAACCCAGCACATGCAGCTCCCAAGGGGCCTGGTTCAGGTCCCTCTCCAAGGCCAGGGCGGCTTCTATGGTGTCCTGAGTTTTGCCCACTCATCCTGGGAAGGCTTCAGCTCATCCTGGAAGAGAATGTGGCCACCGTGCTTGTTTTGCAACTTTAAGAAATGCTCAGTGCCTTCATGCTTATTCTCCACCAACTCGTGGAAGAAGTGGCCCATGTTCTGGAGAGCCACATCTTCCCACTAAAAATAGAAGCCCAGAGAGAGGTAAGTGTAGGGGGCCCACAGATACAATCTGGCTAAGAGGTTGACTGCAGCCTCCACCTCAGTGGAGTAATTGTGACAACTTGGGAGGTCATGGTTGTTGGGCAATGATTTAAGGTAAGAAAAGAAAACAAACACAAAAACTGGTATGTTGGCTGGTCTTGGAGGTGGTTCTGAAGGTGGTGACAAAATAAGACTCAAGAGAGTAGCCAGAGTCTGGAAGAAGGGGCGTCCCTGGATCTGTTCTGTCTAAACACTGTTGAAGCAAGAGATAGATCCAGGACCATCAAGGGCACTGGGTCTACACAATGACTATATCTAAATCAGATCATATTTTGACATATTGGGTTAAATTTTTCAATATATAAAGTTGGCTGGGGGTACAACATGATTCATTTCCTCTTTAGCAGGCTCCCATTCCTATTTTTTTTTCTATTACTAAAAAGTAAATTAGTTAAGCTCTACCCAGTGGAGTAGAACTCCTAAGGCATATAACTTAGTGGCTATATTTATTGGTTCTGGATGCAAAATACCTGGATTTGTCTCTTTCTAGCTCTCTGAGCTACTCCCTCATTTATAAAATGGAGATAAAACTATCTATCATATGAAGTGCTTAGCCATTTTATAAATATTTATCATAAAACATTTTTGAAGAAATAACTGCCTTCTAAGTAGAGGTAGAAGTTTGTACTCCTTGACTATGAATGCTTACTAGTCCAGCAAGAACACAACAAGTTTGGAGAATAATGCAATATAGATTTACCTTTGTTTGGAATATGAGGATAATGCTGCAATGATTCAAGTTATGCAGATGCCTCAAGTAATCATAAAATACACTAAATTACAACATTTTTATCTCTTGATTTATGTACCAGCCTCAATAGGGGGTTATTTGATCACTTTTGTTCCATCTCTCCAACCCAGTCTCACAGAGTAGCCCAGATACAAAGTAAAGGAACCAATCCCTAGAAAGGTACTGTGCTGTACATCCACCCAGAGTTCTTTGCGCTAATACCTAACTACTTCAGAAATATTTTACCAATTTGTAATTATTTGTAAGTAATTTGTAATTATTTCTCCAAATTTTTATATTTTGAGCATGCTCATTTTTGTCCGCCTCAACTCTTAGGGCACTTTATTTATAGTCAGTCACTATGATTGTCGCTGGTTCTGACGGAAAGCTAAGTGAGCTTAGATCTGGGCTTCTCTTAGTCATATAAGAACACTCCAGATTCTGATCTAAGTATTTTATATGTATTATTGGATTTAAAACTCAGAGCAACTCTTTGTAGATATTAATATTATCATTAAAGCTTGCAGACAAAAAATAATTAAAAAAAGGTTTAGGAAAGTTCAGATTGGCCAATGCCACAAAGCAAGTAGTTGCAATAACTTTTTAATCTATATCAGTGTGATTTCTAATGCCTGATCTCAATGGCAAATCCTTTCTCCTCACAGATAAAGATGAGAGTCAGTTATCTAACAGTGTCCTTTATTGCAATGTGATGAGGCTCAGATAAATTATAGAGTTTGGATAATGAGGTTGTCTCAGTTAATCTTCTAGTCCTCAATTCCCTTAATCCCAAATAATCTCAAATCAGAGAGGTAAATATGGCTATGAAACCTGTGACTCAACAGATGGTTACTTTTTCTGATTTTACAATGCAATGTAAATTTCACTAAAAACCTCAAAACATCTTCTGTAGATATTTCTTACATGTACATTAACATATATTCCAGACACATTAGTGAGCAACTATACAAAACAAATTTATCTCCTTGAGTTCTGGCATCATTTGCTTTGAACTAAAACCTCAGATGACACCGGGCTTCTTTTAAGCTCTCAAATGTCCTTGACTTACTCTGAAAAGTTTTCTTTAAGTTGAATTTTAAAAATCTACTCATGTATTATGGTTACAGAAAGGCTCACCAATTTTGAATCTTTATATTCTTAAAATACTCTTTAATTTCTATAATATATATTAATAATAGTGCAATATGCTAATTAGACTGGGCAGCTGAATGACCTTCCTGATGTCCTTCTGGACAAAGCCGTGGTGGCAGGGGCAGAAGTGGTTAGGAGCATCAGGCAGGCAGGCAGAGTGGTTAGGGGGTGATCAGACAGACAGGCAGAGTAGTTAGGGGTGATGAGGCAGGCAGGTGAGTGATTAGGAGCCAGTGATCCCAGATTGTGAGAGGGTGTAGGCTGGGCTGAGGGACCCTCCCCCCATGCATGGATTTCATGCACTGGGACTCTAGTCTATAATAATAAAAGCACAATATGCTAATTAGACTGGACGTCCTTCTGGATGACCTTCTAGACAAAGCCAGGGCTGTGAGGGAAGCCAGTGCCAGCAGCCGGGGGAAGAAAGGCCTATTCTTACACAAATTTCATGCATTGGGCCTCTAGTTTTATATATTTAAATTCATGTTTTCTTAAAGTGGAAGTTATATTTAAAATACAGCCAGGAATATAAGATTGGATTGAAAGTAACAAATACATATAGAAGAATTACCATGTGCAAGATGTTCAAGGTATAGATAGATGGATAGATGTCCATGTAGATATAGATGTAATATAGATAGATATGTCTCCCCATCTATCTATATCCATCATTTGACATTGCACATTGGGCAAATGTGACACTCTTCCCATTTTTTAACAGGAGATTAGCATTGTGAAAAGGATGGTCTTTAAATATTGTTTTTATTCCTGTGATAATAATAAGGCATAGAACAAGAAATCCTGAGCTAGCTGAAAGCAAAGTAAGATTTAATGGAAGCCTCAACTCCTCTTTCTTGTACTTGTTTTCCTTTTGAAAACTTATGTAAATTAATGAGATAAAAGCATTATGTTGCTAAGAATATAATCAAGGTTCATAATGAACCAGAATCTTGTTTTATTAAGGAAATAAGAAAGGGAAAAGTGTTAATAGAAAGTAAAAGGTAATTCTTGTATCACCTTCCCAAAATTTTGTGTTTCTGTTTATTTTTTCCTTTCTCGAGCTTAAGTATAATTTTTACTTCCTAGGTAATAACAGACTGTAGATATAAAACACATCTAGAATGTGATTCCCTACCATTTTGCCTTTTGTATTATTTACTGTTTTCACTTCCTAAGCCATAAAGACATATTTATAATTAAGAATCTCAATCTTCTGAGTTTAATCAACACATTTGACATCTTTTATGTCTGAATTGTTTTCTCCAGCTTAGATTGTATGCCTTCAGGGTAGGAACTGTGTCTATGATGATTTATATAGTGCTGCATACTTGGTATTCAATAAATAATAAACAATAAAGAAAGATTGCCTAGCAAAGATATAATTCTCACGCTAAGGACAAATTGGCTAAATGGCTTAGAATTATTTTTCTTTTATACTGGAAAGCATTCCTTAACATATCTTCTTCAAATGAAGTAATGTTTCCCATTTTAATATCTCAAATTCATCTAGTTGTGTGTGCTCTCTCTTGCTTTCATTTGAAGCTTTAAATCCGGCTTTACATACATTTTAAAGTATTTTCTTTTTATTGAATATGTGCTTTTTTTTTAGTAAGATTTAATAAGAATATCAGTGAATTGGTGAATGATATATGCTAGTTCATCTGCTGAGCACATATGTACAACAACATTTGGGGCCATTCCAAATTAAACTTATTTAATGAAGGTGAAATTATTGTATTGCACTGAGTTTTACTTCTGGCTTTCATACAGCATTGCCTTTCAGATCATTGTTTTCAGTGTTCAATTCTTTGACTCACCATACATCATGGGTACCTCCAAGATGTCAAATGGAGAAGAACAACCTTATGTTTCTTTTATTGTGACATCAGGTAGGTTCAAGTTTGGTGGAAAAAGAAACTCATAAAGCTGCAGATTGTCTTGTTCAGTCTCACTTCAGGGCCTCTAACAAGTGTTTCCTTCATGGCGCAGTCTTTCCACTTCTCCTTATATATTTCTCCAGTCCTCTGTCAGTTATTATACATCATTGATGCTTCAGGAGAGCTTTCTTCTCTACCTCTGCCTTCTATTGGACTTAAATTGTTACCCTGGTATCAAAACCCCTAATTCCTGTGTTTTCCTTTGCATCACATTCATTATATTAGTCTTTCTTATCTGCCATGTATCTTCTAGACCAGATAATAACCTCCATAAGGGATGAACTTCCTGAATTAATTACTGCTGTACCCAGAACATTAATCTATGTGTCTAGCACACAGCAATCATTCACTAAAAGTTGCTGAATGATTTAAAGACCAAGACCATTGTTCACCTGCCAAGACAATTACAAGAGATCACAAAGTCTCAAAGCAAAGGAATGAAGGTTTATTTTTTAATTTGGCTTGTAAATTATGGAAAGTATCTTACTCTCACCAATAGATTTGAGACTCAATCAGTATTTAATACAAATTGTGTGCTTTCATAGAGCAAGGCTAATATATGAATGCAAAATGTTTTCCATATTTTCATACAGTCTGGTCATTTCTAGATTTATCATCTGTTGTTGGTTGATTTGGTAAAATTAACATTGTTTTTTTATTAAAAACAATATGAACTTATAATGTGTTGGTACTCTGCAAAAGAAAAAGATTCATTCATTTTCTCTATTTAAACTCAGCACAGACTGAGAGCAATCCATCACAAAGGTTTATTTTTATTAATTTTGGGGACCCTCTAGAACAGGGCTGTGCAAGTTGAGAAGAATCTACACTAATAAATGAGAAATATGCAGATTGACTGTCACTTTGTGACACCCACCAGCCAATCAGGAGTGAGTATGCAAATTAACCTCATCGCCTCTGTGGAGACTGACAGCAGGGAGGAGGCAGCTCCAAGTACGGCCTGCTTGGCCTTCGCCATGGCAACTGGGGAGCAGGCAAGCACGGCCACAAGCAGCACCCAGCACAACCTCAGTGACCCAGGAGCAGTGAAGTGCAGCCCACAGGCAACACCCAGCATGGCCTGCTTAGCAGTTGCCGCGTAGAGCAGGCAGGCTCACAGAGAGCATAGAACCACAGGGAGTGGTCCTAAGCCATCAGTAGGACATCCCCTTAGGGCTCCCAATTGGAGAGGGTGCAGGTCAGGCTGAGGGACACCCTCCCCCCAAATTTTGTGCATAAGGCCTCTAGTGTAAGAATAAGAAGAAACATCTTCAGAAGAGAGAGGGAAGAACCTGAAGTCAGGAGCTGGTGTAATCTAAGAGGAAAGAGCTGTTCAGGCTGAGGAAAGAATCTGAGCTACAGTATTAAAGCACATGGGGTCACTCTCATTAACCCATTAAAAGACAGACTTACTACCAAGAGGGACCCAGATTACCAGTGCAATGAAGCAAGTGTGTCCTTGGTAGATGTGTAAATTGCAGAATGCCTTCATTTGTTCGCTTGTTTTGGTCAATCAATAAGTTTTTGTATTACCAGACTGCAGGCCATTTCTGAATAATTCTAAAATGTAAATATTTTATAAGAGGGAAATTGTAAACCTAATTGATATTTTGGAATGAAATTAGATCAGGAGTCTCTTACTCCCCATCCAGACCTGCAGATTTTCAATAATTTAATCTCATTTGATGATTTTTAAAATTTTTTCTGGGACCCAAAATTTAATATGGAAGATTAAGTAAGCACCTTTTCCTAGGAGATAAGAGAAATTGTCTGTACAACTTTAAAAAGCCTGTGTAAATCTATAAGAAATCTAATTTAATCCGTTTACCTTAAAGAAGATTAAATTATGGCAAGGCTTTCTGTAATTCGAACCACCTGTATTAAAAAAAAAAAAGTTAAGCAGAGCTTTAACAAGAAAAAGCTTTCACTAATGTGAGTCTGAATAATCTGTAGATTTAAGCTATCTGAAACTAATGCATATCTTGCACTTAGTCCTAATTTAGCTCACCAAACATATATTTTACAAGAGAATTCATGTTTGATTTATGGACCATCATGATGTAGTAATTAAATCAAATTTTGAAGTTAAAATAAATTTAAACAATTAAGAAATCCAAGTATTAAAACTATATGCTCCCCTCCCATCCTAAAGTATTAATCTTGATTGAATTCAGTGGTAAACTTTATGCTCTTTCTCTCTTCATTTTATTCACCTGCTCACACATTTTATCTGACAATATTTTCACTAAAATGATGTAGGGTTAACCCTTGAGAGATGTATCTGGAAGGTAATATGATTTAAGCATTTATGTTGTTTTCATGAGGGCTAGTTATACAGATAAAAACTCAAAAAGTGAGATGTTTAATTATCTTTATACAGGCCCAGCTCAATGTTGATTTCATCTCATTAAACGTCAAACATTTACGGTAACGGTTCCAGTGTGTTTGGAGTATTTGAATATAGAGTATTGAATTGCCTGACAGTTGGACATACAGATTTTCAAACTATGAAATGTAGCCTTGAATTTCCCTTTATTGTGCAGTTTCTGTCTTCATACCATTTTCTACCAATTCATGATATTCAAAATTGTGTTTGTGAAACAGAGCCTGCTTCTGAATAATTTTTTAAGTCCAGTTTCAGAGTGAGAGGTAGTTGGAAGCAAAGCAAGACATTACACTAACTACTTTGAGATATAGCAGTAGTTTAGATTGTTCCAGGAAAACAGTTATTCTCCTGAGAAGTCACAGCTTCCAGAGAGCTGAACGCAAGGCTAACCAAGCAAAAAGCCTTTTTTTTTTGGGTCTTCTGTGCACTTGGGAAAGGGAACCAGTTGCTTTAGCAGTAAAGTCCTTTTTAAACAAATCAAATCTGAAGGAAATGGGAGAAGCCCAAATGCAATCTAGGGAATATATGAAAAACATTTGGGTTTAAGGTCACCAGAATTCTTAGTGTGAAATCCATTGTTCTACCATGGTTAAGGCATTTCGTCACCAATTATAGGAACATGTTCTTAGGTGATCAATGGATGTTACAGACTTGTTGGGGCTTTCTTCTTCTTTTTTTCTAGAAGAGCTTTCTAATTAGTAAAATTAATTTTTAAAAATGGCCTTCTAATGAACAGCTATGGTATCTATTGTTTATGGAACAGCCTTGCAGTCATGCTTGCTTTTGTCATTGAAATAGAAATGAGAGTGATTTGCATAAGTAGAATATTATTTGCTCCGTTGATTATTTTCCTCTCTTTCCCCCTTTTCTGCATATCATCATTTCAATTGTCTTAATGATAAGTGGTTCTTAAGCAGAAAACAACTGTTTGCTATTTTTGACCTCTCAAAACAGGCTAAAAATATGTTAATATAAAATTAGTATTAACTTAGACTTTGTCTTAACCACAATATGTTTTTTGAACAAGGTCAAATTCAGCTCAAACCAGTTGAAGATATATAGGTAGTATATAGTATTAACATACAAAGGGTTGCATCTGTATTTGAAAATAAATATACCTTTCTGAATAGTTTGTAATAGCAAAATACCATTTTTTGAAGGACTTAGTGTCATAAACTAACCTAAAATATAGAAGTTTTAGTGTTCATTTAAAATTTCAGATGAATATTTCCTACAGACAGTTTCTAAACATTCCCCTTTAAAGAAAAATATCTCAATGCAAATTTACTATTGCACTGCTAGCTTTACTCATGGCAAGCTATTTAAACTATTTTCTGAAAAAAGTCATACCCCTTAGAATATGGCCTTACATGGAGATAGGGTCTCTATAGTGGTAGTCAACATTACGTGATGTCATTAGAATGAATCCTAATTTAATATGTCCTTATAAAAAGGTGAAACTAAGACACAAATGCATAAACATAGAAGAAAAAAAGGATGTGAAGACACAGGGAGGGGACGGCCATCTACAAAAAGAGAGATGCCTAGAACAGACCCTTCTCTCACAGCCTCACAAGGAACCAGAGATGTCAACACTTTGATATTGGGATTCTATCCTCCCGAACTGTGAGACAATAACTTTCTGTTGTTTAAGCCTCTCAGTTGTGGCACTTGGTTATGACAGCCTAAGCAAAATAATAAAGAAATATATTTACTACCAAGTAGTCTATTTTCAATCAACATATTTTAAAACTGTCCCTTCATTGTCACTTAAGTATGCTATTCAGAACTTGCAATGCATTTTAGAAGTAGAGTATAAGCATGAAGAGTATTGGGCTTTAGAATCCAGCAAACCTATCCTCTATCTGTGAGATCCTGGGTGATTTGTTCAACTTTCCTGTGACTCAATGTCATTATGAATAAAATGGAATTAATAGAAGCTCCTAAGGAGAGTGGTTGTGAGGAGTAGAATAGGGGAAATATATAAAATTATGACACAAGTGTATAATCTCTGGTTAACACTTCATAAATATAAGTGGCCATAAAGGTGATAACTGGTCTATACTGATTACTATAGAAATCATTCTGAAACATAACTAGGCTTGACTGCATTTCTAAAAGTTAAGATTTACAGATCTTCCACTTTCCAAGAGGCAGAACCTACCAACATGTGGTGCCCTGTTATGGACATCAACTAAACATCCCCCAAAGCTTTCTTCATTGAAGAATATGTGTGAACCATGCATTGTCCTGCATGTTCCTAAGGAGAAAAGATACATCAGCTAGCCATCCTAATGATGAGATACTGAGGTCTAGTAAGAGAGATGAGACAGGGATTCACCGGGCTCTAATACAGAAAGAACTATAGTTTAAGATGAATTCTGAATCTGATTTGTATAATTTACATCTTCTCTGTGCCTGCTTCCTGACTTCCCTACTCTTGCCGGTGCTCCTGAGAGAAAGCTTGGCTAAATCATGTTACACCCATGCTTAGATTCTTTAGCAAGTCATCTTTTAAAAAGTTAACATATTCTTTCATCACATCTTTTAGGCTACCCATTAGCGCCTGGGAGATAAAAAGGCCAAGAGAGGGTTGGCTTAGTACTCTTCTCTTGAGTAGCTTTTGGAGAATTGCCCTGTTAAATAACTATTGAAATATTGGGACCAAGAAAGGGCTTCCTAGGTGACCTCTGACAAATTTAGGCCCACTTGTTTACATTTACATGGAAACTGTGCTCACCTTAGTCATTGTACTTAAACATCCTATACGATGACAAATTCATAGAGATTCTTTCTATTCTGACAGTCTCTATTTATGTGAATTCTTATAAGAACCTTGTTTTCTTCTTTATATGCTCAGAACCCAGCACAGTGGTCAGCATGAATCAGGTACAAGAAAATGAGAAGAGTGAATTTATTGCTTTAAGAGAGTGAAGGTGAAGAGAAGGTAAACAGTCATGAAGAACTCAGTATTCATGAGTAGCTTTGCATAAGGGGAGGGAACAGACAAAAAATATGTCCGGAGAAGAGAATTTCAGGCAGATGGAAAATCAAGAATGAAAGCACACATGAGGGGAAAGAGCTATGTACTGAAACCGCAAACAAGTTAATTTGGCTCTGATCTGGTATATATAAACATGAATTTAAAGGTAAAATTTAAAAAGGCAAATTCCATTTACATTGAAGAGGCTCATAAATGTAGGACTAGGGAATCGCAGCCCTAATCATTACAACTCTGAAAACAGCACTCCATAGCTCCCCATTGCCTCTGGCATAATCTGTTAACAGTTGGTAATTTGGAAAAGGCATGGGAGAGAATTTTATTGATGTCCAGATATATTAACCAAATTACTCTATGTTTAATACAACTTGAATATACATTAACCCACTAATAGAGTAGTTACTTTGATATATTTTGAATATACCACCTGGATGAGTATGTTTGACATTATATCTCTGCATCTTTTCTCTTAAATGCGCAATAAAAACTGACCCATTGTGTCCTATAGGTGTTGATAACTTTTATTCACTTATGCACATTAAAGTCTCCTCCTGGGAAATATGATATATATAAAATATAAATACATAACCAGTCACAAAGTAGGTTGCTAAGATATTATGCATGAGATCAAGAATATTATTTCTTTACCTAAATATTCATCTAATTTTCTGTAAACTTTAAGTGAATGGAATCAGAAAGCAAGGCTTGAACTAAGACTAAGTAGTGCCAAGATAATTTCAAGAAGATGATACAGAAAGCCAGTCTATATTTAAGTTAATTTGGGGTACTTGATTAAAAGATGCATGCCCAATAAGTTAATAAAAAAAAAAAAATCTCTAACAAACAAAATGCTGCATGATTCAGACATTTAAAAATACATATATTATGTATACCTTTATAGAATACATTTTGAGGTCACTGGAAAATACTCATAATGCCTTCTCTATTTATGTCAACATGGATAAATTTCAAAAAATAATATTGCATGAAGAAAAAGTAGAAAATTAGTCTTAAACATGAATGTCATCAAGAACATTTTAATATTCTGAAAATAAAATGTGCATTATTTGAATGGGACATAAAGGGTGGGACAAAAGTAGGTTTACAGTTGTTCATATGGAAAATATGCAATAATTAATAAGTAAGAATACAAGAATAAACTGTTTTGTGTACTCACAACTATAAAACTACTTTTTCCCTACTATGTATATACTAAAATTGTGCTATTGTCCTTGGGAATGAACTACACCAACTTTAGGGTCATCAATTTCTTTTTTTTTTAAATATATTTTATTGATTTTTTACAGAGAGGAAGGGAGAGGGATAGAGAGCTAGAAACATCGATGAGAGAGAAACATTGATCAGCTGCCTCCTGAACACCCTGCACTGGGGATGTTCCCGCAACCAAGGTACATGCCCCTGACTGGAATTGAACCTGGGACCCTTGAGTCTGCAGGCCGATGCTCCATCCACTGAGCCAAACCGGTTAGGGCAGGTTCATCAATTTTTATGAGAAAGGTGGGAAATATATTAGACAAGGTGCTGGGGTTCTATAGGTAGCTTGTTCTTAAGGCAAATATTTGAATTTTTAATTAGAAAATAAAATATTTGAAGCAAATATGAGTCACTGGTCGAAGCATCTTAGTCAAACCAAAACACTGACTTGACACTCTTGGCCCCTTGGAACAGTTGGTGCCTAATTGCCTTAAATGAAAGGGCCAAAGGTGTTTTTCAGAGGCAAACACTTCCAGGTTACATGATGTCTTTGGCTCCAGAAACAGAAGAAGCTAGATACTTTTACACAAAAAGACAGTAAGGTAGAAAGGAAAGAACAAAGGCAAGCAAGTTAGTTCTGCCTCTGCAGACATGACATCGCATGTTTTCAGTGTGTTTCTTATCTGTTAGAAATTATCTCTGAGTAGTATTATAGCACATTTTAACATGATTTTTTCATCCTTTTCCACATTATCTAAATTTTTTAAAGTAAGTGTGTATGAGTTTTATCATCAGAAAACATATATGTCTTTTTTTTAATTTACAAGATTATAGATCCCAATAGGAAAAACAAAAAAGTTATTGAACCCACAAAAACTCATAAAACAAACACCTCATGAAAGAAAATATGCAGATGGCAATTAAGTAAAGCAAATCAGAAAAGAGGCTCAACATCATTTGTCATTCACTAAATACAAATTGAAACAACAATGTGATACCACTCTTAGACTTATGAGAATGCTCAAAAATCAAAACACCAAAACCACCAAATGCTGGAAAGGATGTGAAACAATGAGAAATCTTATTTCTGGTGGGAATGCAAATTGATTGGTACAGTCACTTTGGAGGAGACTTTGGCAGACTCTAACAAATCTAAACATACGTATACCATATGATCCAGCAATTGTACTCCTTGGGATTTATCCAAAGGAGCTAAAAACTTATGTTGACACAGAAACCTGTGCACCGATGTTCATAGCAGCTTTACTCACAACTATCACAACTTGGAAGAATCCAAAATATCCTTCTGTAAGAGAATAGATAAATAAACAGGGGCACATCCAGACAATGAAATTATTTAGTGCTAAAAATCATAAGTTATCAAGTCATGAAAAGACACGGAAGGAGCTTTTCTATTACTAAGTTAAAAGAAAGTCAATCAAAAAAGGCTACATACTATATAATTTCAAATATAGGATATTATGGAAAAGGTTAAAAAAAAAGAGTCAGTAAAAAGCCAGTAGTTTCCAGGCTTAGGGGAAAGGAAGAGATACACCAGCAGAACACAGACCATTTTTAGGGCAGAGATACTATTGTGTTGGATACTATAATGGTGGATACATATCATTTTACATTGATTCTAACTCACAGAATATTCAACACAAGAGTGAATCCAAATATAAACTATGAATTATGGGTAATAGCCATGTGTCATTGTAGGTTCACTGATTATAATAAAGTAGAGGCCCGGTGTGCGAAATTCATGCATGGGGATGGGGGTGTGTGTCCCTCAGCCCAGCCTGCACCCTTTCTAAATTGGGACCCCTTGAGGGATGTCCACCAGGATAGGGCCAAACAGGCAGTCAGACAGCCCTCTCACAATCCAGGATTGCTGGCTCCCAAACGTTCACCTGCCTGCCTGCCTGATTGCCCCTAACCACTTCTGCTGCCAGCCTGATTGATGCCGAACTGCTCCCCTGCTGGCCTGATTGCCCCTAACTGCCTTCCCCTGCAGGCCTGGTCACCCCTAACTGCCCTCCCCTGCCAGCCTGGTCACCCCTAACTGTTCTCCCCTGCAGGCCTGATCACCCTTAACTGCCCTCCCCTGCAGGCCAGGTCACCCTTAACTGCTCTCCCCTGTAGGCCATCTTGTGGTGGCCATCTTGTGTCCATAAGGGGGTGGCCATCTTTGACCACATGGGGGAGGCCATCTTATGTGTTGGGGTGATGGTCAATTTGCATATTACTCTTTTATTAGATAGCATGTACCACTCTGGAGAGGAATGTTGATAGTAGAGAGGTTGTGTCTATGTGGGGCAGGCAGTACATGGGGAATCTCTGTACTTTATGCTAAATTTTTCTGGGAACATAAAAGTGCTCTAAAAAGCAACGTTTAGCCTTAGCTGGTTTGGCTGAGTGGATAGAGCATCAGCCTAAGGACTTAAGGGTCCTGAGTTCAATTACAATCAAAGGCACATGCCCAGGTTGCAGGCTCGATCCCCAGTAGGGGGTGTGCAGGAGGCAGCTGATCAATGATTCTTTCTCATCATTGATGTTTCTATCTCTCCTTGTCCCTTCCTTTCTGAATTCTCTCTCTCTCTCTCTCTCTCTCTCTCTCTCTCTCTCTCTCTCTATATATATATATATATATATATATATATATATATATTTTTTAAAAGTTTATAGTCTGTAAGTAATAACAACTAAATAAACACATTTTTAAAAAATCTTGGAACCCATAAACATTAGTATTTTGATTCTCCCTTTATGAAACAATGATATTTTAAACTAGAGGCCCAGTGCACGGATTTGTGCATCAGTGGGGTCCCTCAGCCTGGCCTGCACCCTCTTGCAATCCGGGACCCCTTGGGGATGTCAAACTGCCAGTTTTAGCCCGATCCCCTGAAACTGGCAGTTTGACAATCCCTGAGGGATGTAGTAGTGTGTGAAGTGGCAGGTGGCCAGGGAGAAGCCCGAGCCCGGGCCAGGCGCTGTGCCACTACTGTTGCTCATGCTGCTGTGAAGGTGGGAGAGGTTCTCACCACCACAGCTGTGCTTGCCAGCCATGAGCCCGGCATCTGGTGCCCGTCGGCCAGCTGAGCAGTGCTCCCGCTGTGGGAGCACTGTGACCACCAGGGAGCAGCTCCTGCATTGAGCCTCTGTCCCCTGGTGGTCAGTGCATGTCACAGTGACCAGTCAACTGGTCATTTGGTTGTTCGGTTGCTTAGGCTTTTATATATATATATATATATATATATATATATATATATATATATATATATATATATAAATTAGCTTAAACCAAAAATCACTTATGTACTACATTGTATATATTTTATTGGAATTTATCATTTGGAACATAAGGCATATTCTCAAATCAGTTGATTCAATTTCACAAATTATAGAGCACTGTTCATCTACAGACTGTGATATAATGTTAGACGTGACAGTCCTTTCCCTAAACAAGCTCACAGTGTAGCATGGAAAACTAGAATGTACACAAATAAGTTACATATTTTGGTGTACAACATTAGATATTTGCCTGGAAATGCCACAGACATTAAGATAAAGCCTGTGAATCTACCACATCTGAGTTCAAGCCACCTTCTTACTCTAGAGAAAAAGAAAAGAACCCTTTGCAATCTCATGCAGATAGTTCTTTTTTTGTTGTGATTTCTGTCCATCTGTATTATTTATTAGATAGTATGAAACAAATCATCTCAAGCCTATGGCAAAGCACACACTTATAAAACCATTTCACAGGTAATCATAAGAAGGAACATCATTGCAAGAAATTTGAAAACTTAATATTCGTTCCAGTTTTGGCTCATGTCATTTGTTTTCCCTCCTTTGCTGCTCACTTGCATTCTAGCCTCCCATATAAAATCATTGAAAGAAGGGCGAAAATGTCTTCCCTGAAAATTGTGTTTTTGAGTGCCTATCCTCTACAATTTCCTCCCTGTTTGTAAATTGTACATTCTAGGCTATGAAATATTCAACAAACACAATTTTGATGGCTTCCCTCCCAGAGACCTCTATTTTACAAAACCGAATTTTTACAACTGTGCCCCCACCTCCCCCACTCTTCTGCCTAATGGGTACCCTGGGGGAATGTTGTTGGTTTTGAGATTCAACCACATATTTTCAACAAATAACAGTGCTGAAGCCAATGAAATCTGATAGTAGCAAACATTATTCAGTGATCTCTGAGTATAAGTGGTTCATATTTCTTTTTCCTTTGGGGTATAAGGGGAAAGGACACACTGGGATGTGTGAAGTGCAGCCACATATAAGCAAATGATTTCAAAAAGAAGTGGAGCGTTTCATGTTCTTCGGAGTCAGGTGGGAGTCCTAAACTGTCAAACTTAGCTGCAGTGAAAATGGGTTTCTCTTTGGGGACCAAAATACATATTCATTTTCTTCCCATTTGGTTTGCTGATACAGCAGTCATATCCTGGCAGGTGCTGCCCAGGACTGCCAAAGGGAGGAAAGTAGAAATAAATTACATGGCTCTATTGGGTTCTCAAACCAATAGCAAGAATTAATGTTGCTCCATGAAGACCAAAGTGCTTCTTAGGAACCTGGGAAAACCAATAGATCACTGATGGTATTCTGTATAAAAGCAGTTTGGTGAGTAATAAGATGAGGAGAGGTGAGGAAGAAAATTGCTAATAAGGAAACAGGAGTGTCTTAAATACTGGGATTAGCAATTTACACATGCTGATTTAACTATGTACAGCTTACTGTTATTTTTTTTAAAACTTAACATCTATTTATGGAGGAGCTACTATGAGCTACATATTAGGAATACAGTGCACATGACACTGTTCTAAAGCTCAGAGTCTATTTTGAAGAAAAAAAAAAAACAAAGAAAGAGTAAAAAAATAGTTCCCAGATGATGCATTTGATCATAGGTTAAGCAAAGGAATCTGTGAGAGCAACAAGGGGCCTTTATCACTCTCTCAAGAAGTTCATAGAATAGACCCAGCAGAGGTGACTGTTAAGTCAAGTTCTAATGAGTGATCAAGGATGAGTTCAGGTAAAGTGGTGGGGAGAAGTGGGGTGATGATGATAATGTCTTGAGAGCTATTCTGATAGTAAAGTTGGCAGAGTATATTAAATGATTGATGTTAAAGGGGGAAGAAATAAAAGAAGAATCCAATAACAAGCTTGTACTGGAATAAGGACTAGTATTAAGGCTCCATATGATGTATGACTTGACATCTGGCGAAGACAGAGAGGACCTTGAATGTCCTAACAAAAGTTCATCTCACCATTGTGCTGGTGTTAAGGTGCGATAGGCAGCATCCTTCCTTATCATGGCGATCAAGCACTGCAACTGCTTATCTTTGAGTAGAAGGCTTCAGTTCCCTAGGGGCTCACATGTTATTCATGCAAGTGATTCACATCTTCTCACAGGGATTAGGGGTCACTGGACCCATTTTTTACTTCAAAGCCTACTTCCCAAGATTCCTGTTGACTCACTCATTTTCCAGTGCAAACCCTCTGCAGCCTTATATGTCATGGTGCCCTCATTCTCAAAGCTGTGAATTTATGTGACTAATAAATTGCTGTCCATCTCATCTGTCCAGTGTGAAGAACTATGTCTTCAGCCATACCCATAGTCCTAAAGAAAGGACTTCTCCTCCACCAATGGGGTTAAGAGGAGATTAGTAAAACCCTAGGTTGGGCAATGTTTTAATATATTTGGGCTGCTATACCAGGTGTCTTAAACAATAAACTTATTTCTCAAAATTCTGGTGGCTGGGAAGTCCTAGGTCAAGGCACTGGTAGGTTCAGTGTCTGATGAGGGCCTACTCTCTAGTTCACCGATGGCCACCTTCTTGCTGTGACTTCACATGGCATACGAGAAAGAGCTAGAGAACTTTCTGAGGTCCCTTTTATAAGGGCACTAATCCCACACATGAAGACTTCACCCTAATGACCAAATCACTTCCCATAGGCACCACCTCCTAATATCATCACATTTGGGGTTAACCTTTCAAGATATGAATTTGGAGGAGACAAATATTTAGTCCATACAATTCTTCCCCTACCCCCAAACTTATGACCTTTTCATAACCAACATACATTTATTTTAGCCCAACAAGGGTCTTAACTCACTGTAGCATCAACTCTAAATCCTAAGGCTAAAGTCTCATCTAAATATGAAAATCAGATATGGGTGAAATTTGAGGTAACAGTTAATAGTTTTCCCATTATTGATCATGGAAATGCTCAGGGAAAAATCAGTTTGTTCTGGTCATTTGTTTGGTGAGGGTAAAGGTGGAGGTAGATAGGGACTATAATAAAATCAGTTTTTAACAAAAATATAGAAAAGGAGGTGATTTGCTACATGGATGAGAGAGCAGGGGGGATAAAGGGAAGGGAGCATGCACATCTATATCATGAAAGACCTGTGGTCATGATGCTGTAAGGGCAGAACAACCAAAGATCAGTCACCAGGAGGCTGCATGCACAGCGAGGTGCAGGTGGGTGGGCGGGGACTTGACTTTGCAGCCCACGTCAGTCTGGGTCCCGCCTCCTGCCCAACCTGGTGGGAATCAGTCTGGGTCCCGCTGGCACGGTGGGTCTGGGTCTCATGCGATATTGTGCGCTGGGCCTCTAGTAAATGTATAAACAGTGGCAGGTTGGTTGGCAGAAAATTGAGCAACTTCCTGTGTAACAACCTTCATTTTCTACTGGAGTTAAGAACAATGAAGTCCTTGAGAATAAGGGAGGAAATGGCAAAGTAGGAAATTTGGGGATAAAGTAGCAAGTGGGAAATAGCTGAACAGCTATGGTGAAGAGCAAAAAAAGGCATCACTCACGGCAACTGAGTTATTATTGCCAAAATCTTTTGCTCTGCCTGATTTAAAATTGACTTAGACTCACATCATGTATACCATGGCAATCCTGGCTCCAGAATCTTTGTGGGAGAAATCAGTAGGATGCAAGGGCAGTTGATGAAAATTTGCTCAGGCCAAGAATTTTTAAATTGTATTTTTTATGCATATGTGTGTCTACATCTACGTTTATATTTCTCTGTTGCATAGTAGTTTGTTACTTTGTAAAAGATTCTCTATTTGAATGCTTGGCAGATATGCTAAATGGTATTTCTACAAAAGCAAACTTGGAAAATTTCTTGGGGATAGGAATTGAGTAATGGAGGAAAATGGAAAATGCTTTATTAAAATCTAGGCAATGTCTAAATGGACAAACAAGATGAGGAAGGATATGGCCTATGATGACACAGAGAAAAAAGAAAAGTACATGTCATGTGAAGCAGAGAGATATGCCACGTGATTTTAAAGAAATTTTATTTTCATTTGTCACTTTTTAAAGAAAGTTATTTCTTCAGTAACGGGCGTCCTTCTAAGATGAAGGGAATTTAGACACAGAATGCACACACGGAGAAAGCAGAGATTGCAGTGGTAATTCTACAAGCCAAGGAACGCCAGGATGTCTGGGACCCATGAGAAGCAAGGAAGGGTTCTCCCCTGCAGCCTTCACATAGGATGGCCCTGAGACACCTTGATTTCTGGCTTCCATATTTGAGGCCTATGAGAGAATGAATTCCTGCTGTGCTAAGTCACATTGTGATAACAACCCTAGGAAACCAACAGCTCAGGTGAAACATGGAAAAATGCTTTCAAATACCTGAGCTACTTAAGTGTTCAACTGGAGGCCCTTGTTCTCAGGCTCTGTCCACCTTTTTTTGGACTTTTAATTTTTATTGATTTCAGAGACAGGGAGAGAGAGAGAGAGAGAGAGCGCGAGAGAAAAATATCATCGATGAGAGATAATCATTGTTTGGCAAGCCCCTTACAGGGGATCAAGCCTGCAACCTGGACATGTGGCCTGACCTGTAATTGAGCCGTGACTTCCTGGTTCATAGGTCAACATTCAACTGCTGAGCCATGCAGGCTGGGCCAGACTCCATCTACTTTTTGCTGCAGTTGTCATTGCCAAGGGCCTCACCATTTCTTTTCTTTAGAAATACCTCATGAAGAAATCCTGCAATGGGGGCACTCCAGGATCAGGGCCACATACAGATCATCTCTACAAACCCAGCAATGTGTGTGTCTACGCACACGTGGGCTCTTACAAAGAACCAAGGTGAACTCCTTGGAAAACTTCTCCATCCTATCTATTCAGGTACAATTCAACACTTTTGACTTTATGTTTTCTGCATTCCGTTTCCATTGGTCTATGTTTCTGTGAAGGGTTTACACAGGATAAAAGGAAAACTAGATAGAAAGACAAAGGGAGAGAGAGGGAGAGAGAAATAGGGAAGGTGGAAGAGAATGAAGAAAGAAGGTAAAGAGTGAAGAGTGTAACAAAAATTAACACGAAGTAATGGACAGCTTTGGCTTAAATCAAATACTTCCTTTTGTAACCTTTATTCAGTAAGATTATAATATTTTTTTCCTTTTAGAACTGGAAGATGATAGAGGAGAAAGGTGGGGCAGGAGACAGAGAACATATTAATTCTTCCTATACCATAGCATGTCGTAAAAATAAAAGCTTACTGTTGCTAAGAAGACCCATAAAATGAAAATAAAAGGGTTGCTCTCGATGCAGCAGTTTGGCCAGTATACCACAACCCTGCAGTACTTCCTTGGATTCAAATACACTTGGGTTCAAGTAGTCTAAAATGCCTCCTTCTTCATCTCCTCATAAAGCACCAACTATATACCTCTCACACATTCAATGTTTGCAACCACAATCTGAAGAATGCCTTTGATAATTGGACAATGTAGTAATGAAAAATGCCAACCTTTCAACCTAGAAATGCTACCAAATGTAATATTCACCGAGTATCTATTACATCCTGGGCTATTAGGATTGTTTCCCATCTGCAAGAATACAAAATGGATGTAAAAGAGCTTTTGAAAAGTTCCCATGTAATTTGGAGGGCTCCTCTTAATATATGCATTTCTATTGTTTCCTCTTTCCTTTCACCCAATCAAACTATGCTAAGGCATCTTCTTTAGTCAAAACCAATTTTTTTATGATGATAATTTTTATTTATTTATTTATTTTCAAATATATTTTTATTGATGTCAGAGAGGAAGGGAGAGGGTGAGAGAGACATATAAACATCAATGATGAGAGAGAATCATTGATTGGCTGCCTCCTGAATGCCCCTTACCTGGGATGGAATTGGCAACCTGGGCATGTGTCCTTGATCAGAATCAAACCCAGGACCCTTCAGTCTGCAGGCCCACACTCTCTCCACTGAGCCAAACCAGCTAGGGCTGTGATGACAACTTTTTAAATGGCATGTATTAAATCCCTAAGGATACAATGTTTCCCCAAAATGCAGAGTTGTTATTGTTTTTACTTGCGTTTGAGATGTAGAGGCTGCTTACATCTTTGACTATAATTGTGGGCTAAATTGTTGATACAAAACTAAACTTCTTAGAAAGATTAGATGGGATTAAATTTTTTTTTTCCTATTCAGCTCCTTGACCCCTACTGAGAGATGTGTTTGCCTTTCAAAATGAACCTAAATTTATGAATCACTCACTTGACACTTAATCATGTAAATTAATGACACGATAAATACGCCTTTTGCAATTGCAATGATGAATAAACTGTGTGTTTGGTTAACTGTGCCATTTATAGCTCCCTGATTTTGGAATAGGAAGCATACCAATTCACTTGCTCTATAAGTGTTTACAATGCCATTGCTCTGTCTTTGAGTTTAAAATAACTTTATCTATTCAAAGGACTTCTTCATCGAACGCTTTTTTTTTATTCTCTCATCCAATAGCAATGCTTTTCTACTTTCAACGTAATTTATTTGTACTGCTCAGTGCGGACACAGACAAAAGTCAAACAGCAAGCCCATCAGCTGTATCTAGTCTCTGATTGCTTGGACATTCCTCCGGTTTTCCTCCCTATGGGATGAACAACACAAGAATAAATGAAATACCACTGTAGGAACAGGTAGACTCTGCCCACAAGAAAAGTAACCCTCTCTCCTATCTTCATGAGCGAGGTAGTTTTATAACTTGGAGCAAGACACTCACTGAAGATAGGCTCCTATCCTCCTGCATATTGAGATGTAGCGGTTTTGTCTTCCTGGATGATTACATTAGTTAAGAAACTTGGATCCTTGAGAAAGACATTCCCTGGGTCTTAAACTGCCAAGAGGCATTTAAAAAGATGTATATACATCAGAAAAGGAATTGGCAAGTGTTAAATTTTCAATAGAAACAGTCTAAGATAAATAAGATCAGAGGTTTATGGTCTGAAATAAACAGTTTAGTCAAACTGTCTTGATCAGATCACAACAACAAGCTTTTGCTTTTCTCTCGCTATTCTGTGGGTTGACTTGGACAGGGTGATGCCTGTCCTGTTATATATCCTGTTGGATAGCATTGCACTTTTCTGGGACTTGACTGTACTGAAGCCATGCCCAAGATGTCACATTGGCCTGTCAGGTGCCTCGGTGGGATGCTTAAGAAGGCTGGGACTGCTAGGACCTTCCATCACACTGTCTACTTGTAGGTGACCTTTCACTCCATGCAGTTTTCTTGGGTAATCTCTTCAGCGGAGTGGCCAGAATTCCTGCATGGAGGCTCCAGGTATTTGAAGACTTAGATCTAGAACTCTGATTGCAGTAATTCCTCAAATTCTACTGGTTAGATGGAGGGCACCATTAGAAAACCAATGTACAAGTGAGTGTGAAAATCAGAAAGCATTGTTTATTGAGGGCTATCTTCCAAGTGTAGCTATAACAAAGATATAAAGCAAATGCCATATAATAATCAAATGCAATTATGACAGACATGATAATAGTAAATATCCAAAAACAAAACACTTTGGGACTTTATTTTTTAATTTTTCATTTTAGTAGTGTATCCAGCAATGGAGATTGTAGCTTATGCACTTTTATGTCAGCAGGATTATAAACATTGTTTGATCTTAGTCCCTTTAATTCTGAAGTGCCCTTTCCATTATATTAAGTTTCCTCTATATAATCTTCCATCTGACAGTTTAGTCTATCTGACTGGTCAGCTGCTTTGGACTCCCAGGGTTAGATTCTTGCCCAGACCTCAGATAGTTTGGCTGCAACCCTAAATTTTTTTCTAACTTTTGCCAACATTTTAGTTCTTTGACACTGGATTTTGCTCTTTAGGACAACTGCTAGCTAAGTACCTTTGAGGCAAGGCCAATTATTAGACATATATTCTAGGCCTCACCAGCTGACGGGCAAGAAGCTTTTTAACATATTTTTCAAGTTTGTTTTCCCTGCTTAGGTACTAGTTTAGCCTAGGATACTTGTTGAAAACCTTCAGAGGTAATACGATATATAAGGAAATATTAGCTCTATGTGTCGCTTATCCCTTTGGGCCAAGCAGCAAGCAATGCTCTATGAAATCATTGCCTGGGTGAGTAATAATAAAAACAGCCCTTAAGCAGTTAGGAGATATTTAGCTTTGTATAAATATGTTTTCTTCATGACATTTCAGTACTGTTGATGCTTAACAAGAAGTTTCCAGACTTCAGAAAATAAAAGTTAAGTCCTTAGAAATTTAGTTCTGAGAAAATATTTTGTAGAAGAAAAATTTGAAATGCTGACATAAAAAATATATTTTTATTGCCAAATTATGTCATCTGTCCCTAGAATATTTATCTCTCAGGATCCCTCAAAGGTAATTGACAGAACAGGAGAATATGCAATTGATACTATGTACATCTCATGACTATGGCAATTAAAACTAATCCTTGATCCATTACCACTAGAATTTATCTGATTCATATTTTTTATTAATTTCAATTTTTAATTGAGAATCAATATGCATTCTATATAGCACACACATATACAAATGCACACAACCTTCATATTCAACAGTATAAAGGAAGTGTTTTTAGAAAAACTAAATTTGGGTGTAACCACATTTGTACTCTGGAATAAAGAAAAGAACATCAATAAAAAAACATTTTCCCTTCCTTATGAACTTGCCACTTGTTAGTTTAATGCAATGTTTCTCAACCTTTCTAATGCCACGACCCTTTCAGTTCCTCATGTTGTGGTGACCCCCAACCATAAAATTATTTTCATTGCTACTTCATAACTGTCATTTTGCTACTGTTATGAATTGTAATGTAAATATCTGTGTTTTCCGATGGTCTTAGGCGACCCTGCTAGTGTTTCTCAACCTGTGGGACATGACCCACTGGTTGAGAACCACTAGCAGGGTCGCCTAAGACCATCGGAAAACACAGATATTTACATTACGACTCATTAACAATAGCAGAATTACAGTTATGAAGTAGCAATGAAAATAATTTTATGGTTGGGGGTCACCACAACATGAGGAACTGTATTAAAGGGTCGCGGCATTAGAAAGGTTGAGAACCACTGGTTAATGCCAGATCTAGTTATCTATATATATAAAAAGCTAAGTGACTGACCATATGTCTGTCTGACCTTTCAACTGATCGACCAGCCAGTATATATGACATGCACTGGCAATCTATCTATATATATAAAAGGCTAAGTGACCACCCGCCCGTCTGTCCAACTGTCTGTCTGACTGACCAGCTGGTATGTATGACACACACTGGCAATTTAAAAATAAACATTGACTCAGGCAAGGAAATTTTTTCTATCAAATTTCTTAATATATTACTCCTTTGGGAGTGACGTGTAATAAATTAAAATTATAAGTAGGTGCAATCATCATGCTACTGAGAAATCTTAATGGTAAATGAGGTCTTTGTAATGGTACTGTATTTATTATCAAAAGATTGGGACTTAACATAATCGAAGTTGAAGTATTAACAGCATCTGCAGAAGGAGAGGCTGTTTTGATTCCAGGAATTGATTTGTCCCTGCCTGACACTGGCCTCCCATTTAAATTAATTCAAAGATAGTTTCCCTTGATACAAGCATTTGTGATGACTACTAATAAATCACAAGGATAAACTCTAGAATATTCCTACCTGAACCCATTTTTGGATATGGCAAATTATATGTTGCTTACTCTTGAGTTTGAAGAGCGTATGACGTTAAAGTTAGAGCTGTAAATACTTCATCACAAGGAAAATTAGTCAAGCACTCTGAAAGTGTTTTTACTTTTAATATGGTGAATATGGTGTACAGAGAGACATTAGAATAAGTTTAATCAATTTATCAATCATTTTTTTATCAATGCTGTTTTTATATCATGTTTTTGTGGTTTTTATATCAAGTTTTTGTGATTTTTATATTATGTCTTTATTGTTATTATACCATGTTATTATTGTTTATTTATTAATCAACTTACATATTATTTTCATATACATTTTACTAATTTTCTTTCATCTCTGACACTTCTATTATAGAGAAAGGGTGAATAGTGATATTAAAATATTTCGTATTTTAATTTTATAATACTATATTATATATACTATTTTGACATGTAACTTTTTGCAGTAACGTAATTACTGCACAATTTTTTCTTCTAATTAATTTCCTTTAAATGTGCATGAATTTGTGTACCAGGCCACTAGTACCTTATAAACAGACACAGCACCAGATGTGTATATACATGGAACAGACTGACAAATGTCAGAGGGAAGGGGGATAGGAGTGACTGATTAAGGGAAGTTGAAGGAAGTAGCTAAAGAACCTATATGCATAGTCCACAGATACAGACAATAGTGTGTGGAGGGCCAAAGGAGGTGAAGAGAGGGTTGGGTGGAGGGGGGAGAAGAAGGGAAATGGGTGACATTTTCAATAGTGTTTTTCAATGAAAATTAAAACAGAGTATGACATTGGCATTACCTATTGTTGTCTGGAAATACAAATCAACCAAAGATTAAATGACTGTATGTGCCAAAGTGGAATTCTGCTATAAACTCATGGAAGAAGTATTATTTCATAATTAGAAGTTTGGAATTGAAGTCTCTGTTCTTTATCATATTTGCAACTAGAATATTTGTGATATCGTGTGTATATCATTAAAAACTATAGTTCCTAGAATGTTAATACCCTTCATATAGTCACAATCATGTAACCATACTTGGGACTTAAGAAGTTTAATGAATATATATGGACACTATCTAACCAGAAGACCATAATCGTGCTTTCAAACAATTATAGTCCATCATATTAATCTTTCTTTTGGATGCTAGTCAGCTTAAGGCTCTCTGATCCATTTAAAGTAACTTATGATCTCAAAATACATTTCTTAAGGAATGAGATATCTATATTCACTAATCTAGAAAAATCCCCACTAAAATAGTTATACTAAATGATTTCTTGCCTTTTCTATTAGAGAAGACATCCCCTACAAAGATGTAACTATTTTAAAAACATGTTTTAATAATATTTTAAATGCATTATTTACCTAATTGACAGTAATGCTATATTTGTAGTTACTGGATCTTTTTAAAATAGACCTAAGAGAAATTCAAAAGTTGATCTAATTTTTATAATCCATGAAAAGAATAACTGTTCATCTTAAAACCCTCAGGTTGCATCAATTAAAAAAGAGTGAAATTTACACATATATCTGAAGATGAATTTTAAGAAAATAATTTAGCTGATTATTGTTTCTCTAAAATACCCCAAAGGTACAAATGCACATTATGTAATCTAGCAATTGCCAGTTTGAACAATGGTGTAATTTGTGAGTTCATGGAGTACCACAAAAAGGAAAATAAATGAGAGTAAGAATGGCTAAATTAAAAAAAAATTAATATAATACATACTTGATAAGCCAACTTTTTAAAGTTCATAAAGAAATCTAAGCACTGACAATTCAACAAACTGATGGGAAATTTTGAGGGAATGGTTGCTAAATCTTTTATCAGTGCTGAATTCACTCATTTTTTTATGTCCTGACAATAAATCAGCTCCATAATTTTAACTCCTTACCCTACTGTTACTGTTATGATCTTAATCATTAACTCATCTCTCATGGTGATGTTTAACAGTTTTAATAAATAATGTTATCTTCTATAAACCTGTTTTTCATTTGAGTCTTAGTTATATTACAGATTGTATTATAATAAAGTTTTATGGATTCTTAGATTTTTGAAAGCTGTTTTGGAGAGACTTAGTCACCGTTATAATATTTGTTTTGCTTTCATTAGAACATTTCTTAAAAGCTTCCATTGATGTCATTCACAAACATGCCATTTTATGGAGCTGATAATAGCAACTAAGGCCACATTTAGGTAATATAATCTGCTACAGATTCAGCATCTTTTTCCCAGCAAAGCAATTTGTGTGGGGTTTTTCATTTGCCTTTGGTGTGTTTATGTCAAACCTTGTCTTCTATCTTTAGTAGTATATGTTTTGAAGTGAATGCATTACATTGTGATTTGCAATACTAACTTGGGCAGTTTGAAGAAGAAATATGCATCGAATATTTTACACAACAGGAATTCAACTTATGACTTATGTTCTGGAGTAGCCTGCTCCTATTTTTCAAAAAGGTATATGTTGAGCTCTGAATGTTCTGCTTTAGTGTATCATGAATTTCAGTGGGTGAATACCAACTGGAGAACATCCAGAAAAAAGCAAACAGGAGAGTGAATGATTTGGAAATGATCTCTTAAGAGTAAAATTTAAGAAATAACAAATATTTATTCTGGAGAAGAGACGATCCATTGTGAACATTCAAATTGTCTATAGTGTAAAAAAATAATTTGATTGAATCTTTGTAGAACCAGAAAGGTTAACATCGTTATTAAAAGAAAACTATGTTAAAATAATTCTAGACATATATCTTTTACTAAATAGTTCTTTGCCATTGGACAAATGCTTTAATAAATCCAACTTCTGTACTTCATCCACTCCACCCACTTCATTGTATCAAAAGGCACGTGTGACTCTGAAATGTTTTATTTCAGTAAAAGCTTTCATCAGCCAATAGTGGAGAGGATGCCATTATATATCCTAACTTGGCCACATGTAAATCATCTACCTATTCCTCTTGCTCCTGCTTCCCACTAAGAACAAAACTAAAACAAATGGCCTAACTGGTTTGGCTCAGTGGATAGAGCATCGGCCTGTGGACTGAAGGGTCCCAAGTTCGATTCCAGTCAAGGGCATGTACCTTGGTTGCGGGCACATCCCCAGTGGGAAGTGTGCAAGAGGCAGCTGAATCGATGTTTCTAACTCTCTATCCCTCTCCTTTCCTCTCTGTAAAAAATCAATAAAATATATTTTAAAAAATTAAAAAATCTAAAACAAATGGCAAGTGTAGCAAGAGCAAAAAACAAGTCAACTCTTTATTTAACTCCACATTCTCCTTCTCTCCAGTTCTTTCTAACTAGCTGTCTTTCTGAATAAATTGTTGTGTACTTAGTGAGACCCTGTTAAAGCATATCATTATCAAATTATTAATTTAGTCAATACTAAGCAACAATACATTAATAGTGATTAATATAGAAGCCTTAGTGTTTTTTAAAGAATCTTCATGGGTGCCCAGTTGATATGGCTCAGTTGTTGAGCCTCATCCTATGAACCAGAAGGTCATGGTTCGATTCCTGATCAAGGCACATGTCCTGGTTGTAGGTTTGATCCCTAGTGTGGGTCATGCAGAAGTCTGCAGAACAATGATTCTCTCTCATCATTGATGGTTCTATCTCTCTCTCCCTCCCCTTACTCTCTGAAATCAATAAAAATATATTTATATATTTAAAAAAGAATCTTCATGGATAAAGGATGAGGGAGGCTTTATTAATTGCCCATGTGGAGAAGACCTAAGGATATTGGCTGATGATGAAATCAATGAGAACCCACAGTGGTTTGTGCCAACCATGATAATTAGTCCATAAAATTTAATTATATATAACTCAGGTATGTAGGTAAAAATAATAATTTTTCTTAATTTCCATATTAAGTTATTAATCATAAAGGATAAGAGAAATTTATTTTTCTCTAACTTGGGAAATCATAATATACCCCACATTTGTCAAGAGTTTTGTTTAAGTTATAGGATCTTTCATGGTATTAGGTACTATGGAGGTGTAGTGTTTCATGGTGTGATTATTTATTTATTTATTTAATATATATTTTATTGATTTCAGAGAAGAAGGGAGAGGAAGAGAGAGATAGAAACATCATTGATGAGAAAGAATCATTGATCAGCTGGGGATCAAGCCAGCAACCTGGTCAAGTGCCCTTGACTGGAATTGAACCTGGGACCCTTCAGTCCATGGGTCCATACTCTGTCTACTGAGCCAAACCAGTTTTAAATATTTATTGTTGAAGTTATTACATATCCCCCCCCTTTTTTTCTCTCATTGACCCCTTATAACCTGACCCACTGTTCCACCTCCCCCACCCCCCACCTCAGGGAATTCTTGAGTGATTTGTCCATCCAGGTAGATCTTGGGACTTCCCTTTTCCCACTGGGTCTTTGATCTGAAGGCATGATGGACAACCACTGAGTTGTGGTTCTTTTCCAGCCATTTGACCTCATAAGCTCTGATAGGTCTTTCTAGTGCATCCTTAGCATTCTTGATCAGGTGAAACCTTCTAGTGCATGTGTGTTAAAGCTGGGCCATAAAGAGTTCTGCACAGCTATGGATGATTCCATATTTCTTAACCCAAATATTTATTATTTCTTGTAGTCTTGTTACCTCTCTGTCTCTAATTTTACAGAAGAGGATTGATTCCCCTCCACATTTCTGCTCTGAGATGTCTTATACATCCCTGGGGGCATGGAGCCTGACAGGATATTAACCTCAGTTATAACTTTCTTTTTTTAAAAATATATCTTTATTGATTTCAGAGGAGAAGGGAGGGGGAGAAAGAGATAGTAACATCAATGATGAGAAAGAATTATTGATTGGCTGTCTCTGGCACACCCCCTACTTGGAATAGAGCTCCCAATCCAGGCATGTTCCCTGGACCAGAATTGAACCTGGGACACTTTAGTCCACAGACCAACACTCTAATCCACTGAGCCAAACCAGCCAGAGCATATAAATTTCTTAAACTCTCCTCTCTTCTCTCCCTCCAATTTGGAGAAACTATTTCTATTCTCAACATTTATTTTTCTTAAACTTGAGGATTATTCCTTAGAAACACTCTTTGACATAAAGTCTTACACCTCAGAGATATTGAGATAAGGACCCCGACTAATTTCTGAAAGAATTGAGAAATAAGGGGCAGGAGGAGAATCAAAACATGCCCATTATTGCCAAATGAGTATGCTAATTTAATCCCAAACTAGACTGTGTTACAACCAAATCAAAGTCACATTGAACAGAAGTCTGTGCTGATACCTGGAATGCAATGATTAAATTTTAATTTAACTGGGGAAAACATCCCAGAAGAGGTTAATTTTGTTTTGCATATTTTTATCATCTGAGAGTAAGTTCACCTATACATAAAATACCAATTTCTAGTTTTCCTTTTTCACTCCATTTCTGATCCCCTAATATAAATAGAAATTGTTGTCTACATACCACATAACATCCCTGCTGCTCTCTTGTGAGCAGGTCTTTTCATTTTTGTCACAATGGCTACTTCCATTTCTTCTTTCTTATGAAATTGCTTAGATCTAAGGAGATTGTATCCTTAAAAAAGACCATCTCTTTTTTTTAATATAATTTTTTTATTGTTTTAAGTATTACAAATATTAGTACATATGTCTCCTTTTTTGTTCCCCACAGTGATCTCCCCCCAACCTCCCCTACCCCCCAGTACATGCCTTCACCTGCCCGCCCTCCTCCCCACAAGTGTCTTATATCCATTGGTTGTGCTTATATGCATGCGTACAAGTCCTTTGGTTGGTCTCTTACAGCCCCCCTCGCCCAACCTCCCCTGTCTTCCCAATGTAGTTTGACAGTCTGTTTAATGCTTCTTTGCCTCTGTATCTTTTTCCCACCATTTCTTTCCTTTAAAAAGTTTTGCCTTTGCAGACTAAAAATAAACATATAATAACAAAACAAGACAAAACAAAAAAATGTTTGAGTCCCAATTTCAATGTCCAACAGTTCTGAGTTCCCGTTTCAATGTCTAACAGTTCCTTATGTGTACATGTCAGCAATGATATCTGGATGGTGGGCACATGGTGGCAATGCAGGTCCGACCCTCTCTGGTTTGGTCCTAGGTAACCTGCAGGGGTGCACAGCTGCTGACTGCTCGCGTGGCAAGGTGTTGTCAGCGTCTTCCATCTCTGGACTGTTTTTTCCTCTTGTCTTCGTGGTTGGAGCACACCTGTCACTTCCTCTCTGTTGCAGGAATCCATCTGGTCTTGGGGTTGTTTTCTGAAAATATACAAATATATTCTCGACCACAAGTTAATAAAGGAATCTTTTCTATATAATTGATTTGGGATCCTTTTTATTTTTGTTCAAACGATTTTCTTTTGTCTTATTTAGACACCATGTGTGTTTTTAATGGCCGTCTTGCTGTTAGCATTGCAAAGGAAACTTAATTTGGTAAAGTAAAAATTTTCTAGATGTAATTTACTTATAGGATATTTTTCCTTACATGATATTGCCCTACTTTCCCCCCCCCTTTTTTTTTATTAATGGAGGTTTTTGTAAATTTTATAATGCAGTCTTGATAACTTTAAATTTTAATTTTTTTTTTTTTGCCCTCACATATGACTGCTTTAGGCTCATTGCATATTCAGGAATTTTACCATGAGATGAATTACCAATAGAAATTTTAGTTATTACTTTAAGAACAGCTTTTTGTCCAGTACAATGAACTTTACTTGAATATTCACTTATTTCAATTATCTTATTTAAATTAATCTGAAAACTCGATTACTATTTTACTGTCAAATTTAATACTCTACCAACAATCTTAGTTTACCCTGTAAATATGAGTGGGACCTGAGCATTCCAGATGCTAGGCTGAATTTAGATATAGGGCAACTGCTGTGGCCAAGTCTCTTGTCTGTTACCTGGGTCCCAATCTGAGCTGAGCCAAGTCTCTGTCTGTCACCTGTATCTCGATGTGAGCTGGGCCAGGTCTCTTTCTGTTGCCTGGGTCTCGTTCTGAGCTGGGTGTGGGAAGTGCGAAGCAGCCATGGGGGCAGGAGACCTCCTTCAGAAGGGGTGAGGGTTCAAGCCCCTGCAATGTTGGGGGGATGAGGGTCTGTGCCCCACTTTTGTTGACCCCCCAAGTTCTCTCCTGATGGCCCCTCTGTGACTGTGCCTGTCTTAGGTTGTTCCTTCCTTGAGGAATCTTACCCGTCTCTGGCTAACCAGCCATCCTCCGGGGCCAAGCAGCGTGGTGTGAGGTTCAGTTCTGTCTCCTTGGTAGCCTATGCCCCCGTGGCCTCCACACCCAGCACCTGCCTTGGGAGCCCCTGGCCTGTTGGCAGAGTCCCGGTGCTGATCACATATCTCGGGGAACTTGGGTTTCTTCTCCAGTCAGGGCCCAGCTCACACAATTGGGTGTGAGACAGATCCATGGTACCAGCCCCCACGAGGCTTCAAGCTCAGCATGAACAGAAAGCTCAGGTAACAGCTGAGGGCAATTGGATTGTGAGAAGAGGGTCCCTCTTGGCACAAAGGGCAAGAGGGGCCAATATAGGATGCTCAAGTGCCTTCCCAGTTCCTTAATTCCTTCTGCAAGGGATTAAATCCTTTCATGTCCTTTTTTTTTTTTTTTTAATTGCTGCCAACCATTCAAAGAATTAGTTTGTAAGTTTGTTTGGGATAATTGTAAAATATGCTGTTGTAAAATATCTAAAATTATAATGACATTGTAGAATAATATCATGTAAGGATATTCTTTGCCCTAGGCCCTGGCAATTCCATTTCAAACTGGCTGTCAATTTCTTTTTGTAGCTTTATATAAACTTTGTCAGGGAGGCAAAAACACAAATTACTTACTTTAGTTCAAGAGGCCAAATATGTTGACTTTCAATTACAATCCTTATGACTTTTGAAGGAAACTTCTCTTTGTTTCCTTCCAAAATAATTTTCAGTCTACAGAGAGTTTCATTTAAAAATTTTTGTCACATGAAACAATTTCTCTTAATGCCCCACCCCCTTGTTGTCTGTGTCCATTGATTAGGTTCATATGCATGCATACAAGTCCCTTGGTTGATCTCTCCACCTTACCCCCACCCTCCCCTACTTTACCTGAGGTATGATGTTCTGATCAACGTTTCTCAGCCTCTGGATCTGTTCTTGTTCATCAGTCTATGCCATTCTTTATATTCCACAAATGAGCGAGATCATGTGATATTTATCTTTCTCTGCCTGGCTTATTTCACTCAACATAGTATTCTCCATCTCCATCCATATTGTTGCAAATGGTAGGAACTCCTTCCTTTTTTACCACAGTGTAGTATTCCATTGTATAGATATACCACAGTTTTTAATCCATTCATCTGCTGATGGGCATTTAGGTTGTTTTCAAATCTTGGCTATGGTGAATTGTGCTGCTATGAACATAGGGGTGCATATTTCCTTTCTGATACATGTTTCTAGATTCTTGGGATATATTCCTAGAAGTGGGATCACTGGGTCAAAAGGGAGTTCCAATTTTAGTTTTTTGAGGACGCTCCATACTGTTCTCCACAGTGGCTGCACCAGTCTGCATTCCCACCAGCAGTGCAAAAGAGTTCCTTTTTCTCCGCATCCTCGCCAACACTTGTTGTTTGTTGATTTGTTGATATAAGCCATTCTGATAGGTGTGAGATGGTACCTCATTGTTGTTTTGATTTGCATCTCTCTGATGATTAGTGACTGTGAGCAGGTTTTCATATGTCTCTTGGCCTGCCTTCTGTCTCCTTTCGAAAAGTGTCTATTTAGATCAGTTGCCCATTTTTTGATTGGGTTGTTTATCTTCTTTTTGTTAAGTTGTATGAGTTCTCTGTATATGTTGGAGATTAAACCCTTATCATTGATATCATTGGCAAATATGTTCTCCCATGCAATGGGCTTTCTTGTTGTTTTATTGATGGTTTTCTTTGCTGTGCAAAAGCTTTTTATTTTGATGTAATCCCATCTGTTTATTTTCTCTTTAGCTTCCATTGCCCTAGGAGTAGTATCAGTGAAGAAGTTCTTTCGGCATATGTCCGAGATTTTGCTGCCTGTGGATTCCTCTAGTATTTTCATGGATTCCCGTTTTATGTTTAGGTCCTTTATCCATTTTGAGTTTATTTTTGTGTATGGTGTAAGTTGGTGATCTAGCTTCATTTTTTTGCATGTATCTGTCCAATTTTCCCAACACCATTTGTTGAAGAGACTGTCTTTACTCCATTGAATGTTCATGCCTCCTTTGTCAAATATTAATTGAACATATTGATTTGGGCCAATTTCTGGGTTCTCTATTCTATTCCATTGATCTATATGTCTGTTCTTGTGCCAGTACCAGGCTGTTTTGAGAACAGTAGCTTTGTAATACAGCTTGATATCTGGTATTGAGATCCCACCTACTTTGTTCTTCTTTCTCAGGATTGCTGTAGCTATTCGGGTTCTTTTTTTTATTCCAGATAAATTTTTGGAAAGTTCGTTCTAGGTCTGTGAAATATGTTGTTGGTATTTTAATGGGAAGTGCATTGAATTTATAGATTGCTTTGGGTAGTATGGACATTTTGATGATGTTGATTCTACCAATCCATGAACATGGTATGTTCTTCCATCTGTTTATGTCTTCCTCTATCTCTTTTTTCAGTGTCGTGTAGTTTTCTGAGTAGAGGTCTTTTACCTCTTTAGTTAAGTTTATTCCTAGGTATCTTAATTTTTTTGGTGCAATGGTAAATGGGATTGCTTTTTTAGTCTCTCATTCTGTAAGTTCATTATTGGTGTATAGAAATGCCATAGATTTCTTGGCATTAATTTTGTATCCTGCTACATTACCGAATTCAGTTATTAAGTCTAATTATTTTTTTATGGAGTCTTTAGGGTTTTCTGTGTACAGTATCATGTCATCTGCGAATAAAGGCAGTTTTACTTCTTCTTTTCCAATTTGGATGCCTTTTATTTCTTCTTCTTGTCTGATCGCAATGGCTAGTACTTCCAGCACTATATTAAACAGGAGTGGTGAGAGTGGGCATCCCTGTCTTGTTCCTGTTCTTAGGGGAAATGGTTTTAGTTTTTGCCCATTGAGTATGATGTTAGCTGTGGGTTTGTAGTATGTGGCTTTTATTATGTTGAGGTATGATCCTTCTATTCCCACCTTGCTTAGAGTTTTTATCAAGAAAGGGTGTTGGATTTTATCAAATGCTTTTTCTGCATCAATTGATATGACTATCTGATTTTTATCTCTCAATTTGTTTATGTGATGTATCACGTTTATTGATTTGCGAATATTGTACCATCCTTGCATCCCTGGGATAAATCCTACTTGGTCATGGTGTATAATCTTTCTGATGTACTGCTGGATTCGATTTGCTAGAATTTTGTTGAGGATTTTGGCATCTATGTTCATGAGGGATATTGGCCTGTAATTCTCTTTCCTTGTGTTGTCTTTATCTGGTTTTGGTATTAGGGTGATGCTGGCCTCATAGAAGGAGCTTGGAAGTGTTCCTTCTTCTTGAATTTTTTGGAATAGTCTGAGGAGGATAGGTTTTAGTTCTTCCTTGAATGTTTGGTAAAACTCCCCTGTGAAGCCATCAGGCCCTGGGCTTTTGTTTGCTGGAAGCTTTTTGATGACTGCTTCAATTTCTTCCATAGTTATCAGCCTATTGAGATTCTTAGAATCTTCCTGAGTGAGTTTTGGAAGGTTGTATTTTTCTAGGAATGTGTCCATTTCCTTCAAATTGTGTAGTTTGTTAGATTAGAGTTGTTCATAGTATTTTTTAACAATCCTTTGTATTTCTGTGGGGTCTGTTGTTATTTCACCTCTTTCATTTCTGATTTTGTTTATTTGGGTCCTCTCTCTTTGCTTCTTGGTGAGCCTGGCTAGAGGTTCATCAATCTTGTTTATCCTTTCAAAGAACCAGCTCTTGGTTTTGTTGATCCTGTGTATTGTTTCTTTGGTCTCTATGTCATTCATTTCTGCTCTGATCTTTATTATGTCCTTCCTTCTGCTCACTGTGGGCTTTTTTTGTTGCTCTCTTTCTAATTCTTTGAGTTGTTGAGTTAGAAGATTTATTACCATTTTTTCTTGTTTTTTGAGGTAGGCCTGTAGAGCTATAAACTTCCCTCTCAAGACTGCTTTTATTGTGTCCCATAGCATTTGCATTGTTGTGTTTTTATTGTCATTATTGTCCAGGATGTTTTTAATTTCTTCTTTGATCTCATTGATCACCCAATCATTGTTTAATAGCATGCTATTCAGTTTCCACGTGTTTGAATTTTTTGGAATGTTTTTATTATAGTTTACTTCTAATATTATGCCATTATGGTCTGAGAAAATGCTTGATATGATTTCAATCTTTTTGAATTTACAGAGGCTTTGTTTTTGACCCAATATGTGGTCTATTTTTGTAAATGTCCCATGGGCACTTGAGAACGTATATTCCGAGGATTTGGGGTGAAATGCTCTGAAGATGTCAATTAGGTCCATCTGACCTAGTGTGTCATTTAGAATTGCTGTTTCTTTGCTGATTTTCTGTCTAGAGGAATAATCCAGTGATGTCAGTGGTGTATTAAAGTCTCCTACTATGATTGTATTATTGTTGATCTCTCCCTTGATCTCTCCCTTTTTTTATGTATTTGGGTGCTCCTGCGTTGGGTGCATATATATTTACCAGAGTTATATCTTCTTGTTGAATTGCTCCCTTTAGTATTATGTAGTGGCCTTCCTTATCTCTTGTTATGGCCTTTACTTTGAGGTCTATTTTATCAGATATAAGTATTGCTACCCCAGCTTTTTTCTCATTTCCATTTGCCTGAAAAATATTTTTCCATCCCTTCACTCTCAGTCTGTGTGAATCCTTTGCTCTGAGGTGGGTCTCTTGTAGACAGCAAATATATAGGTCATGTTTTCTTATCCAATCAGCTACCCTATGTGTTTTGATTGGTGCATTTAATCCATTTACGTTTAATGTTATTATTGACAAGTGCATGTTTGTTGTCATATTTTTCCCCCTTAGTGTTTGTGTTTCTTTTTGCCTTTCTCTTTCTTCTTTTAACAGCAGTCCCTTTAGCATTTCTTGCATTGCTGGCTTGGTAGTTATAAACTCTCTTAGCCCTTTTTTGTCTGTGAAGCTCCTGATTCCACCTTCAATTTTGAATGATAACCTTGCTGGGTATAGTATTCTTGGATTCAGTCCCTTGCTTTGCATCACTTTGTATATTTCATTCCATTCCCTTCTGGCCTGGTGTGTTTCTGTTGAAAAATCAGTTGATATTCTACTAGGAGATCCCTTGTAGGTAACTTTCTGTCTCTCTCTGGCAGCCTTTAAGATTCTTAGTTTGTCATTGGTATTTGCCAATTTAATTATGATGTGTCTTGGTGTCGGTCTTTTGGGGTTCAACTTGTTTGGGACTCTATGTACTTCTTGGACTTGCATAGTTTTTTTCTTGCCAATATCAGGGAAGTTTTCTGTCATTATTTCTTCAAACAGGTTTTTTATTCCTTGCTTCTCTTCCTCTCCTTCTGGTATCCCTATTATTCTAATATTGTTTCATTTTGTGTTGTCCCAAAGCTCCCTTAGGCTCTCCTCTTGCTTTTTAAGTCTTCTTTCCATTTGCTGCTGTGTTTGTGTGTGTTTTCCTACCTTGTCTTCTAATTCGCTGATGCGGTCCTCAGCCTCTTCTAGTCTACTGTTTAAGCCTTCCAATGTGTTATTTATTGCAGCTATGTTGTTCTTCATCTCCTCTTGGTTTCTTTTCATGTTGGTGACATTTTCATTCAGCTCCTTATAGTTCTCATTGAGTTGTGTGTATTTGTCATTGAGTTGTGTGTATTTGTCATCCATCCGTTTAAACATCCTTATAACCATTACTCTGAATTCTCTCTCTGTTAAGCTGCTAGCCTCAATTTCATTTAACTCCCTTTCTGGTGATTCCTCTTTTTCTTTCCTTTGGGTATTGCTTTTTTGTCTCCCCATGTTTTCCTGAAATGTTTTAATTGTAGATCCAATTGCTTTGCTACCCAGGTTCTTTTGGTGATGGTGCTACTGGTGAAATTTTTCTGTTCTCCTGGGCTTGGTTATCTAGTGTAGCTCCCTTCTTGAGCTATTTGGGTTCTCTTGATGGCCTGCAAGCTTGAGAGGTATAACTGAAATGCCTAGAAGTCAGCTGCTATGGAGGGGAGTGTCCCAATTTTTGCTGACTTGCACCCTTAATTTAAATCACGTGTGCCCAGTGGCGCCTCACAGTGGCACCAAGGAACCGTCTGTCTGGGTGATGTGGCTCAGGGTGCTACACTTTGGAAAGGGGTAACTGTGTTGCCCAGAGTTCTGTAGTTGTGGGGTGGGCAGACTCAACGTTCGCTGCTGTGTCTGTGGTGGGTAGGCGCTTTCTCCAGGTTGCGGCTCACAGGAGCACTGGCGGTAAGTTTGCCAGCGAGGTACACTGAAGCACTCTGGAGGGCCCTGGCAGTGTAGCCCAGTAATTGAGGTGCTTAGCTTCTAAAGATTTCTCTTTAGAATAGATCCTATGGCCTCAGGGAGTATTCAGATTCCATGGTGTTAATCAGGGTGGAATCTGGGTGTGGCTATATTGGTTGCCTGGAGACTGGGGGGAGGGGCTATCTCTCAGGAGAAAATGGCTTCTGGGGGCTTAGATATGACTCAGCACCAGACTTGCCACCACTTCTCCTGGACCATCCGTTGCCCACTCTGCCCAGATTCCACAACTCTACCACTTTACCCGCCCTTCTGTCACAGGTAAGTGCCTGTCTCCAAAAGGTCCCATGGACTAGGTTCAGTGGGGAAAGGTGCAGGCCCCAGCACGAGGAAGGACCGCATCTCTGCCAGTTCCTCTCTTGCCGGCACTCCGAGGTCCGTCAGCTCCAAAAGGCTGCCTTTGAGCTCAGATCCCAAATCCAGACTCTATGGTCTAAAATCCTTCAGACCTTGCCTGTCCTCAGGGACGTGGCTTGGCACTGTGTAGTTTCTCCCTGACCTTCTGGGCACAGAGGTCTGGGAGATTCTACTGCCTAGATCTTTGATTTTACCTTTATCCAGGGGATCCCTGCTCTTCCCAGCTGCAAACTGTCTCACCAGCTGTGCCTCCTTTGCCAATTCGGGCTGGATTCCGCTCGTCTCAGCTGCCTCCTCTATTTGCTCTGGGATAAGGCTCAGGACACATCCTTCTATTCCACCACCATTTTGTCTCCCCAAGACCATCTCTTAATGTAAAATTAACACCAAGAGAAAGTAAATTTCATCTTTGTAGTACAAGATGACATTTCTGGAGAACTTGAATGAAAAATGTCAAAGATGAAAAGAGTGAAAAAGTCAAACATTTCAGTGAAAATGTTAGAACACTACACACACACACACACACACACACACAGTATGATTCCATTCCACTTATATAACACTCTAGAGAAAGGGCAAATCTACACTTTAGTGATTATAAGTGGGTACCTGAGGCAGAACAGGTACCCACTTATAATTATAGTCTCAGAATGGGACCTATGGGATTTTTTTTCTTTGTAGTGTTTTATGTCTTAATTCTGGTTGTGATTTCATCTATACTAAGAATAGAGGAATATGCAAATTGTCCAGGTTGCCATCACAGTAACAACCGATCAACAGTCTGTGTGCACAGCAGGTGTAGATGGGCAGGAACTTGCAGCATTGGGGGCGGGGCTAAGGCAGGGTAGGGTGGTTCGGCATTCCTGCACCTGGAGAGGGCCTGATCAGCAGCCACCGTGGCTGCTGTGAGGGATGGAGAGAGAGACAGGGACTGATCAGCAGCCGCTGCAGCTGCTGCAAGGCCTGGAGAGAGACAAGGCCTGATCATCAGCCCCCATGGCTGCTGAGAGGCCTGGAGAGAGACACAGGGCCTGATCAGAGCCCCTGCAGCTGCTGTGCCATGGTCCCAGGTCAGGGCTCATGAAGGAGGCAATCAATCGATGTGTCCCTCTCACATTGATGTTTCTCTATGTCTTTCCCTCTCTCTTCCATGCTCTCTAAAAATCAATGGGAAAATAGCCTCAGCGAGTCTAGGAAGGAAGGAAGGAAGGAAGGAAGGAAGAAAGGAAGGAAGGAAGGAAGGAAAGAAAGAAAGAAAGAAAAAAAGAAAGAAAGAAAGAAAGAGGTCATATCCTATGAAAGAGACATCTTGAAAATGCCTAAAGTTGTCCTTTTTTTGTGGTGAAGGGGCTGGAGTCTATGTTGATGAAAACACCTTGACGCCTGCAAGAGCTGAGGGCCTGCAGCTGTGGCGGCTGGCAGTGGCAGTGGCTGCAACAGCAGGTTGATGCGGATGTGCCTTCCCCTCATCAGCCCAGTGGCCTCCTGCAGAGGGAGGCCAGACTGCCACTTAAGCCCGCTCCCCTAGGGAGCGGGCCTAAGCCGTCAGTAGGACATCCCCTGAAGGCTCTCAGACTGTGAGAGGGGCAGGCTGGGCTGAGGGACCCCCCAGTGAATTAATTTTTGTGCACTGGGCCTCTAGTAAATATATAAATTTCAAATAAAAATAGGTTCATTGTATTGAATGTGAATAATACTTCAGTGAAGTTAGAAAAAAAGAAATCGCTACATTTTTCTCTTTTAAATTATTCTTCATTTTCTTATTTAACATTGATCCTATAAAGCTAAGTGCATGTGTAAAACATTTTCTGTTTAGATATTTTCCTTTAAAATATTATATTACCTAGTATTCTCAAGTTGCATTTAAATTTTAAACCCACACTAGAGGCCCAGTGCACAAATTCATGCACCAATGGGTTCCCTTAACCTGGCCTGCAGGATAGGCCAAAACTGTCTCTTTGACATCCCCTGAGGGGTCCCAGATTGTGAGAGGGAGAAGGGCAGGCTGAGGAACCCCACCAGTGCACGATCTGGACAGGGAGGGACACAAGAGGTTGGCCAGCCAGGGAGAGACCTTGGGAGGGTTCTAGGGTGTGTATGGCCCATCTTGCTTAGTCCTGATTGGCCAGACTCCAGCAGCAAGCTAACCTACCAGTCGGAGCATCTGCCCCCAGGTGGTCAGTGCACATCATAGAGAGTGGTTGAGCGGCTTTAGCATATTATTAGCATATTACACTTTGATTGGTTGAACAGATGACTGGACTACCAGACACTTAGAACATTAGGCTTTTATTATTTAGCATAACTAATGCATGTACAATGTGTGCATCTATATCTATATACAAAAATTTGCATCAAACCCAAACTATTAGATGTGTAATTTTCCAATTCTCATGAGCAGATTTTTATTTGCATAGGTAAATCTGGACATGTATTATTTTGGCTGTCAGCTACAAATATATTCCACAGTTAAGTGTCCTCAGCTACTCTTCCTAAGCTGCTATTAAAGGGCCACTCCTTTGGAAATACATGATACCTATCTCTGATATTATTGAATAATAAATACTTTATACACAATATATATCAAACACCTAATTAAAATTCATAACATTAAATACAATGGTATATGTTATATGTTATATATGTTAGTATATATGTTATACTATCCTTTTTCTTAATAGATATAAACTAAATATTGCTTATTGTATAAAATTATTACTGTTTATATATATAAAGTTATTAAAACTTGATCCTATTGAAATTTGTATCTAAATTAATATGTTCAAAATCAACCCCTATTAACAATATACTGATTAATTATATTATTAAGTAATACATATTTTTGAAATGTGCATATTGCATAGATTAAGTTAATAATATATTTTCTCTAATTATATTTCTTTTAGTAGCCTAAAGATTTGAAAATCTTGTAAGTATAAAATTTAAAAAATAGTAAAACTACACTTATGCACTGAAAATAATATGATGTTATTTGAAGTTTAAATATATGTAAATAAAAAATTATACAACATATGTAAAATTATAATTTCAAAATCCAATGAAAAGAAAATGTTTAAATATTAACAACCAATATAGTTGTCAAATAATGAGATAAAAGATGGTTTGTACTAATGTGTTTTTTTTAATTTTTATTATTATTATTTTCAATCCTCACCAGAAGATATTTTTTCTATTGATTTTTTAGGAAGAGTGAAAGAGGGAGGGAAAGGCAGAGAGAAATATCGATGTGAGGAAACACATCGACTGGTTGCCTCCTGCATGCACCCTGACAAGTGCCTGGACCAGTGAGGAGTCTGCAACCCAGGTACGTGCCCTTCCTTGACTGGAATTGAACCCAGGACCCTTTCGTCAGCAGTCTGAGGCTCTATGCACAGAGCCAAACTGGCTAGGAATTTGTGTGTGTGTGTGTGTGTGTGTGTGTGTGTGTGTGTGTGTGTGTGTGTGTGTTTAATCCTGGTGGTTTGAGTCTTTCAATTCCAAGTGAGTTACATATTTTCATAAAACATAACTTTTAAAAAATATACCAATTTAAATGACAAGCACTCTTGTTCCTTAGTTGAGTGCCATTTGCATGTAGATGAGCTTAACAAGTTGTCAAACATATACTTCTTTTTACTTTAAGAATATATTGATTTCAAAAAAATAAACTGGAGCTTTCATGAGATTTGCCAAATTGTAGCTTGGATTGTTACCATTTTTCTCCTTAATGAAATACATTGTGTGTATCAAAATCAAACCTATTGATATAACTTTAAGTAATGGTGAAATAATTGGTCTCACTCTTTTACCAATAATAATTATGACTGTTGAATAAAATAAAGTGTGTATGTGTATGTGTGTGTGTACAAGCATATATGTGCATTTAAATGTACTAGAGAAAAATTAAATCAAACAAAAACTAAAGAAGGTATTGAACAAAGGTAGAGAAATATTTTTAAATGTGTATATAATGAGTAGTAACATATAAATGTAAAATATCTTATCTAATAAAAGAGAAACATGAAAATTGCCCATACCTCCACTACGCCCACCAGCCATGCCCACCAGCTAATCAGGAGCAAGTATTGAAATTAACCCAACCTAGATGGTGGCGGCCATGGAGCTGGAGTGAGCAGGAGGCTTGGGTTGCCCCGGGAGAGGGAGGAAGCCAAGCTTCCCACCCACCCTGGCGGGCCCTGGCCTTCACTCAAGGCTACAAAGTTTCAAATATAGAAGACAAATAAATTTCAGATACCTGCTTCCAGCTGGCCCTGGCCTCCAATCAAGGAGGTGCAAAAAAAAAAAAAAAGCAAAATGGAGGGGCTGGGAGCTTGGGTCACTGGGGGCCGTGGCCAGCCTGAAAACAGCCATCAGCCCCTCACCCAGGCTGTCCAGGCACCCCAGCAGGACCCCCACCCTGATCCAGGACACCTTACAAGGCAAACCAGCCGACCCCCACCCATGCACCAGGCCTCTATCTATACTAATAAAAGGGTAATATGCTAATTAGACTGGGAGACCTTCCAGGAGACCTTCCGGATGTTCTTCTGGACAAAGCCATGGTGGCAGGGCCGAGGTAGAGGCAGTTAGAGGCCAAGAGGGGAGAGTAGTTGTGGATGATCAAGCCGGTGGGGGACAGGGCCATTGGGGGTAAGCAGACTGGCAGGGGGGGCAGTTGGGGGTGAGCAGGCTGTCAGTGGGGGTCAGTTGGAAGTGATCAGGACAGTGTGGGGGGCAGTTTGGAGTGAGCAGGCCAGCAGAGGAGGGGAAGTGGGGGTGAGCAGGCCAGCGGGGGGGTGGGGGCAGTTGGGGGTGAGCAGGCCAGCAGGGGAGGCAGTTGGAGGCGAGCACATTGGCACAGGGGGTAGTTGGGGGTGATTAGACTGGCAGGGGGGAGCATTTGAGGGTGAGCAGGCTGGCAGGCAGAGTGGTTAGGGGCAATCAGGCAGGCAGGCAGATGAGCAGTTAGGAGCCAGCAGTCCCGGATTGCAATAAGGATGGTGGGGGAGGGGGGGGGGTTGTTCCTCAGCCTGGCCTGCACCCTCTCCAATCTGGGACCCCTCAGGGGTTAGAGGCTGATGGCGGTTTGCAGGCTGGCCACATCACCATCGGGGTGAGGGTCCATGCTGGGGTTGTTGCTGGCCTGGGTGAGGGGCTGAGGACCGTTTGCAGGCTGGCCACAACCCCATTGTGGTGATGGTCCCCACTGGGGGATGTGGCTGGCCTGGGTGAGGAGATGAGGGCCCTTTGGGGGCAGTTTGCAAGCCAGCCAAGCCCCCGGCTTTGTCCAGAAGGTCTCCAGGTCTAATTAGCATATTACTCTTTTATTAGTATAGATATGTGTAGTGCATATAAGTACATACATATGTATATAATAGAAATTAGATACAGAATATTTATATCTTTATATGTATATATTTTTGGTTGTATGCTATGCTATATATTTCTATACATGTATACAGAGAGTAAGAAAACTAATGTCAATAATTTTTTAAAAGAAATACAAGTTACTTTTGGTAATAAACACAGCAATATTTGAAAAGTAAAATTACTATTAATTATATAAAAAGGACACAGTCTCACTTGTAATTAGCAAAGTGCTAATTAAAACATCAATGCAATCTTAACTAAGAATGACTGTAATCTAGGCCATAAAATGAATAACATCTAAGGAGATAAGTGGTAATTAGAAATACTAAGAGCCAGCTACACCGTGGAGGAACTTTGGGGATGTTGCCAAGTGAGAAAAGGTTACAGTAATAAGAAAATGCTTAGGATTACATGAGGTATTCTGAGTCTGTTAGTAAACATCTTGCTCACTGAAGGCCGGTTTTATTACAGCTTGTGGGTCATATTCACTAAAAATAAAATAAAAGTGGACATCCCATTTTCCTTGCCACAGCTATCTAAACCCATCGCTACAAGGGCAGAGACCCCAGGGGGAGAAGGATAGGAAAATAAGCCAAATATCATTAGCACTAAAAAGATGAACTGACCAAAACAAGAAGGAAAAAATAGGGAAGCATTTTTATTCTATAATTCACTGGTAAAGTTTGAGAGTTCCTCTTGCATGATAGCCACTAGCGGGTATCACTAAATTTTCTTACATTTACATATTATTTTTAAATGTTTTATTAGCTTTAAGGAAATACAATGTTTTTATATAATCATAACAATGGGTTGCTGCAAAATATTTGTAAAATATAGAAAAGGATAAATATATAAATTAGAGACAGGAATTTTTTTAAAGCCATCATGAATAACCAAACCACCCAAGATAAAGTAAAATATAGGCAACATAGTTTTTCAATTTATACAATCCTAAAATTTGGCCATTCTTTTATAAGATTTATTCTATTGTGTTTGCTATTATAAATATAGTAGTAATTGTCTGGCCGGTGCGGTTCAGTGGTTGAGCATCAACCTGTGAACTGGAAGGTCACGGTTCAATGCCCTATCAGGGCACATGCCCAGGTTGCAGGCTTGATCCTCAGTGTAGGATGTGCAGGTGGCAGCTGATCAATGATTATCTCGCATCATTGATATTTCTATCTCTCTCTCCCTCCTCTTCCTCTATAAAATCAATAAAAATATATTAAAAATAAACAGTAGCCATTAATGCACATCTTTTGCTTAATAGCTGTTTCTAAAGAACCATGACATTGAGGAGCAATGAAATATTATAAGAAATATTATAATAATAAAATAAAATCATTTTTCAAATGAGCAGATACTTTTCAAAGTATTGGGCATTTTAAAGATTTTTTAATACAAATTATTTGATTTAATTTGAAAGCTTTTTTACATTATATTTTGCAATACTAAATATTAATTTTTATTAAGTACTGAACTTTGTGACTTGTCTCTTCCACAAAGTTACTGTTGCTTTTTTTCTCTCCTGCCCTCCCGTTTCCTTCTCTCTCTCTCATATATGCATACAATCAATCCCCGTTATTCACAGATTTCGTATTTGCAAATTTGCCTATTTGCTAAAATGTATTTGTAATTCCAAAATCAATACTTGCAGAGCATTTACAGGCATTCGTGGTTGAAAAATTTGAGTCATCCCACATGCACATTACAGTTGAAGTTAACCAAAACTACACTTTGCCTTCTTGCTTCCTTTTACACACTGTAAACAGATATCTTTCTCACAGTTTAGTGCAAAGTTTTTGGTATTTCTGTGCTTTTTGCTGTTCAAAATGTCTGTCAAGCATTGTGCTGAATTGTCTAGTGTTCCTCAGCTCAAGAAGTTTATGGTGCTTTATGGAGAAAGTACATGTGTTAAATAAGCTTCATTCATTCAAATGGTAGATTATTAGCTGTTAATTCAGTGTTAATGAATCAACAATATGCATTAAATATGGTGTCTTAAAACAGAAATGCATATCTCAAAAAAAGTTATATATTAATTGGTTGATAAAATGTAACCCGAGTCTAGCAGGAACCTATCCCTGTATTTCCCCCAGGAGCAATGGTTCAGTGTATATTCATATATCTGTGGGGGTGTGTATGCGTGCATAGTAGCTAATCTGTATTCCATCATTTCTTTACAATTGTTCTTTTACTTTCCTTGCTGTTTTATTTTTATAGCTTATTTTTTGATAAATAGAAAAACTCCTCTGGATTTTTTCGTTTACTTTACACATAGGAAACTTCTTTCTGCCCCACGAACTAGTGCATATGTGCTCATATTTTCTTATAGTTGAATGATTTTATTGCATTGAACTCTTTAATACATCTGGATTTTATTTTTTCATATAAGGCGCACAGCGCTGTTGTTCAAGAAACCTGCTCTGTAATTAAAACGTTTCCTTTTGTTCCACATGCCAAAGGCAAAAGGAACTAATAGCCGTGGGTCCTGGCACATCTATGACTCCTTTTGAAGCTATGTTGCTGTTAATTAAATAAATACCCCATGATTGGTAAAAGATGACTTCCCAGCTCTCTCTCTCCTGAAGATTTTAGGTTGGGAAATAATATCAACTTTATAAGAAGCCAGGTAAAATATTTTAGTTTTAGTTTATTGCTTGTGTGAGGATGTGTTGCTTATTACTTATTTTGCTCAGAGCATTTTATTTGTTATGAAAATTGTTGAGGGCATGTTTTTTGCGTTTTTTTTTTTTTTTTGAGACTAAGTTCTCAACATTTGACTATACGCTTTTAGCCTGGGTGGTCCTTGGAATGGGACACCAGCGTGCTGCCCCAGATATCAAATTGTCCCTGGCAGGCAAGACAGGAATTGACATTGGCTATGTTCTTTGGGTCTGGCTACGGAGCATGGGCAAGAATCATTCCAACTTATCTGCCTAGTGCATGGATCACCTCCATCAAAGCTCTGCATTTGTTGTTTGAAATAAGCAATCTAATCCACTAATCCTCCTATCTCCTTCCCTTCCTGAGCCCTTCCTTTGGAACACCAAAGACATGATGAAAAAGAACTCGAGATAAATCTTTGTGACAAGCTGTCTTAGCTCAAAAGCCAAAGAAACACTGCAGTCTCCTTTTAAATGTGTATGTCAACTTGCACTTGGCATTCATTATAAACAGCTCTGTGAGCCAAGAAACCAGTCTTAGGAGAACAGTATGAGTATCAGTGTAAATACCTCACAGGACACGAAAGTCCTCCTGCAAAGCGCAATTGTTGTCAATATCTATCTAGAAATCGTTCACATTAAGACGTTCGTACTGCAGTGTGTTTTAGGCTCCTTGCTGTAATGAAGGGATTCTACTTCTAGTGATCTCAATCTTTCTGTTCCTTTCATAAAAAAGGGGAGGAGGGAATATGCTTTCTCTCAAGTTTTCAAACTACACAAAACAACAAATCTTTAAGAGACACTGAAGACTATGGATACTCAGAACATAATTCTAGTATTTCTCAGAGAAAAATGTCACCAAATGATTAAACCAGAGTATCAGTAATAAATTGTTTAACAAGATAGCTAATAAAGTAAGAGTCAGGAAGAAACTATCTGCTATGTTTGAAGACTATCAAGCTGGTTTCCATAACTTGGATTAAAAAAAGTGTATTTTAATTTTGTTTTGTTTTTGCATTTTCTCAGACCGGGCTTTTCTCCAACAGCTTTCTTGATGAACTACAGACTAACAGATTATTATTATTGAATACTATATTTTTCATGTGGTTTCACTACTCAGAAAGAAAGAAAGAAAAATAAATCTATGACAGCCCTGGCTGATGTGGTTTAGTTGAGTCTCCTCCCATGAACAAAAGATCACTGGTTAGATTCCCCATCAGGACACATACCTGAGTTGCAGGTTTGATCCCATCTGGGCACATACAGGAGGCAACCAATCCATGTTTCTCTCTCACGTTGATGTTTCTCTCTCTCTCTCCCTCGCCCTTCTTCTCTCTCTAAACTCAATAAAAACATTTATTTTTTTAAAAAAATCTGACAGAAATTACCAAGGGCATTTATTAATTCTTTATGTCACTATGCATTATAATATAGATCCACCTAACCTGACCATTCAATATTCTAGACCCTCAAAACTGTATCCTCTCATTTAGTCTCATCCTGTTCCATCTACAGCTGCACTCCCTTATGTGGCCTGATCTCTGGTGATTTGATTCATCATCTTCAGTCAGTTTACAATTTTAATTTCTCTACAATTTTTCTGCCTTGAAGCATTAATAACTTGAAAATTAAGTAGTTACACAATTTGTTATGGTCATGGGAATTGGGTGTGTTTCTCCAAATAAGTTAAGTGCCCTGAAGGAATGACTCACATTCTTTTATTTCTCATTTCTAAAACACATAGCTGAAAACAACTTGCATATAGGAAAGTGGGAAAGAGGGTCTGTGATTATTGGTGGTGATGGTAACAATTAACAAATAAATTGTACATTTATCATAAGGTAATCAACGGTAACAAAAAGAAATCTTTATAGAAAGAAATTACCAAAAATCAATTTTGATGTTTTAATTTTTGAATTAGTGGCCTGTTTATCCAAGGAACTTTAAACAGAGCCAGGACATGGTGAAAAGAGCTTAGTAAGGAAGATTATGCAGGTAAGATGATGTAGAGGAAGTTTTACTTTTTCCTAACTCACCGTGTTGATATTTCTCTCAAATAAAAATACATAGATATTTAGTAAATAAATAAAATTACTTCAGTCCAAAAGAATGTAATGTAAAATGTATGTCTTTCACTGGTTGTGGTAGCAATTGCAAGAATAAAAGGTGGGCTAAGAAGATATAAATATGGCAGAGATGTGTCCAACAGAGTCTCTCCTTATACCCCTTGAATCCATCTTTGTCCTCCATTAAGTCCGGTCTTCACAGAGCCTTTAAAGTGGTGACTGGTTGTATACACGACAAAATAATTAATAGAGCAGGATTAATGGAATAATCTCTTACAGTAACTGTAAATGGCTTGAAGCCATGGTTGTTAGTTACCCTTTCACTCCTCCAGCAGGCCCCATCCACCCTTTGGGCTCACCCCAGATTCGCATCACCACATCATCAACTATTACAAGTCCTAAGTTGCTTTGCTCTTTGTCAGCCTGTGGTTATTGCAACTGATTGTTTATTATTCCAGGGAACTGAAGCAACAAGAGATGCATAGTGAATCTCAGGAGTTCCAGATTTCCTCAGGGATCATCCTTCTGTGTTCCTGTCACTATATTGACATGAGGAGATTAAAATCACCAACTGGTGTTCTTACCTACAAATTCAGTTGAATCCTTCCTATGTAAGTTCTTGAGAATATTTTATCTATGGGAACCAGGCTTTCAAATTCAGTTGATTCTAAGGTCATAGGGATCAACAGCACACGTTCTAAAAATGAAACACTGAGGGTGCTGGCGAGAATGTCCAATCCTACTTCAAACTCCTGATGTTGGGCTTGTGTATTCTGGCTATTGATGAAGCAGGGACATATATCAGACTGAGTAGTGCATGCCCCACATGACAGAGGGCCGGGTTCAGGGTTTTGCTGGAGCCAGAGTATACTGAATTATGAAAGGCAAACTTGTACATCTCTGCTCAACTCGCAAAATCTTTTCCCCAAATGCTGAGTTTCAGAGACATAATTTCAGTGGCTTAAAATTAGCCATGGTGGGAATACTCATACATGCAAATTGGCAAGTGTACAAATCAATGCTTATGTATGTATGTATGTATTTAAGTCGTTCATTCATTGGAAAGCCAATTGTTCAACTTTTATCAGCACATCACTGGTATTGCTTCAATTATGCAGGCACCTGTCCTGGAGCTGCCAATGTATCTTCTGATCTTTATTCCATCATTCTAGTGGGCTTGCAGCTCTGGATGAGATGGTATCTAGTAGGAGCAATGGGTCCAATAGGAAAGTGCATTTTTTTCATGTTTTTGTTACTATAAAAGGGTCACAGGGTCTGGGAAAAAATGTGCAGGATCCAATTGTTAAAAAAAAATCAGTAATTTACAAGGAAATAGACAGTGGTACTGACATCCAGATAGGTCTTAATTCTGACAAACATCTGATCAAGATCTTATCAGTTCTAGCACTGACAAATTATTGAAAGTGTGCAATGTAATCAACCTGCCATTACCTGGGAACTTAAACTCCATGTGGTACTGTCTTATCACGTGCACGGCCTTGGCTTCTGCTGGAAGCAGGCTAGGAATTCAGCACTGCTAGTTCCTGCCTTCACTAGACTCAATGACAGGAATCCGTGTTTTCAGCTGATGCATATTTATCCTTCTCATCATAGCCATTTCATTTCCAGCCCCAGTTGCTAGACTTTGTGATACTAAGGAGGGAGGCTGATTTACCTCTGTTGTAGTCATCCTGTCTAACTGGATTTTGAGTATACTTCTGCTTGGACAAGCTTTGAAGGTTACTAATATAAGACCCAAAGATCTGCATACACTGTGCTGACTCCCATTTAACCATTCACATGCTCCCTCTCAAAGTTTCCTTGCCTCTGATCTGTCAATTTGTTCCTTCCAGAGCCCTAAATCAAACAAAACTTAATTCCACTGCCTAGGATTCTGTGTACATACTGCACACTACTTTGCTTCTCTGAAGTACATACAACCAAGTATATTGCTTAGAGCCTAAATGAAAAGACACCCTCTCCCCTTCAGTATTGTCCTTGGAACAAAATCCCTAGGAATAAAGAGTAATGGAATATTCAAACCACAGCAAAGAAGCTTTAGTAGTTGGAGCTAAAGAAAGAGAAAGGGGAAATGAGAAGAAAACATGGTCAGAGAGGTGGCAGGTGCTTCAATAACAAACAGCCTAAAATAGTATGAACATTTCCCTCCAAATTTTACATATTATGAATGACATTTCAATTACTTTTTTAGATTGCCATTTTATTCCCTCTTTTACCTCTGTTGTGTTTAGAATTTTTCCCTCCCTCTCTCCCTTCATCCTTTTCTCTCTCCCTTCTTCTGTTCCTCCCTCTCTTCCTCCCTCCCTCCCTCTCTCTCTTTTTCATTCTGTTTTTGAATGAAAAACATGATGTTGAAACAGAGTGTGATCTCCAAATACTTCCTAAGATGATCACCGTATTGGCTGCTTTAAGAGTTATTAGCAGTATTGTAACACATTGCTAGAATGAGCTAGAGTCTAGACCAATTTAAGCATCACAACCATCTTGCTAGCAAGAGAACCTGCAGAAATATCATCACCTTCTACATCTTCTTATCTAATGCAAAACTCTTAAACAGTGGAAAGTCATCTTCTTTATGAAATGTAGTCATTGAAATCCTACTGCTTTAATGAAACATTTTTTTTCATCATTTTATTGAAATACTCTTGCATTTGTGGATAGCTGTGGTTGCTCTAAACTTCTGGTTGTGACTTGAAATCTATATTACTGACACTTTCATCCACTAGTATTATCTATGTTCTCTGGAAAAGAAAAAAAGAAAACCTTACTTCCAAATCAAGTAGTCCTTCAGATACTTCCTCATATTTATCATTGAATATGAATTAAGAAACACGCTACCACTTATATCACCTCATTTACATTTCTTTTGCAGTCTCCATGGAGACTGGTGTTAAACATATATATAGAAATTGAAATATATCTAGCAATAAAAAACCTGCTTCCCCATCTACCCAACCACAAGAAGAAGCCCTGACTCTAATTAATGTTGCACAAATTATGTCTTGATACATTTAGATGAATTGCAGCCTGCCAAGTGAGGGACTCAAAATGTCATGGAGCAAAGCTTTCACAACCATTCTGGTTAATTTGATTCCTCAATAGAAAACACAATAGCATGGCATTTTAGAGGGAGGAACCCTTAATGATCATTTAAGGCATATTTAGAAGTTATTGTCATAAATTTGGTTTTGATGCATATTAATGATCCAATGGGCTAAAACAATTGGCCCCATCTGATAATCTACATAAAGTAAGTCCATTAGAATATTCAGCTGTTATTTCTCAATCAATAAAATAGTACATCTGTATGCTCCTTAATTTTTTTCTCATCTAATTAATCACTCGATTGTACTGTTATGGATTTTCAGATTTCGCTCTAAATAAGAAGATAAAAAAGACCAACACATATTTTCATGTCTCCAGAGATTTTAGAATCATTCAAAATCCTATATAATAAAACTCCAATATGCAAATCGACTGAATGGTGGAACGGCCAGTTGCTGTGATGCACACTGACCACCAGAAGCCAGACCTGGAGGAACTGCCCCCCGGTGGTCAGTGCGCTTCCATGGGGGAGTGCTGCTCAGCCAGAAGGCGGGCTCACATTGGTGAGCACAGCTGCTGTGGCAGGAGCCTCTTCCACCTCTGCAGCACTAAGGACCCCTCAGGGGATGTCTGCCTGTCAGGAGTGAACCTAAGCTGGCAGGGGGACATCCCCCAAGGGGTCCTAGACTGAGAAAGGGTGCAGGTCAGGCTAAGCGGCCCTTTCCCCCCCCAACCCCCATGCACAAATACCTTGCACTGGGCCTCTAGTATATCCATAAACAGGGTCAGTCACTGTGTTATGCACTGAAGGAGGTGCTGAACAAGACCCTAGTCCACTGTTAAGAGATGTCTAATGAGCAATAGATTATATACACTGGAGTTTTGCTCAGAGGTCAGAGCTGGAGCTAAAAATGTGAGAGTCTTTGAAGATGAGAAGTGCTTCCAAAAATGCTTTCCAATCTATGCTCCAGAGAATCCAGCTCCTTGAGTCCTCGCTGCACATTCTACTTTAAAGATTTGAGAAAACTTGCAGGAAAGGAACTTGTAAACCCAGTTGTCACATTTCCAAATAATTTATAATGAGTCCTCTTCTAAGAGAGGACCTGACAACATCTCATAGAATTGCTTTTCTAGAAAACAAGATTAGAAAACCCTGATATATATCCTATGTCCTAATAAATACCTTCCCTGGAATGTCACTAATACCAACATATTTGCAAATGGGCATATATTTTACTATTAAACTACAAGATACAGAGGAAATCTGATCATTATAAAAGTTTGAGATTGCTAGCATTTTCTGGAATATGCAAAGAACACTAACATACTCTCCCTTAAGAATTTTCTAGCAAAAACTGAAAGGCCAATATATGTTAGCACCTCATTTTTCTAAGTGTTACTTTGCTTGATGTTTCCTTGTGCATCACATAAATGGCCAAAGAAAAAAGCAAAGAGAAAATCAGTGTGGCTTATCTAGATGCAAAGAGGCCCATAGATACATGAGTATGTGTGAGTTCCTTTGCATGATGTCTCTCAGCTTTATTTTGTCTGCTTTTCTCTGACCCCTTCAGACACAACATGCATCAACATTTGAGTTGTCAGGACAAATCTCTTGGGGCATCACCTTGTTTGTAAAACTTGGATGTTTTAAGAAAACACTGTCAAGCGATTATGAAAAAAAAATGCATTCAGCTGTTCTGACCCTGTCAGGCTTGGGAGCACAATGGTTGGACAAGAAAAGAGTAGGGACAGGAGCTGCTAAGCAGCAGCACCTGCTGTGAGCACGAGGCCTTTTCTGGTTGGCTAACAAGGGGACCACACTCCTTCATGCAGGCTTTTCATGGCCACTGTTTGCTCCTTGGCTTTTATAAAAAAGTCTTTCACAGGTGAATCAAAGCTTATAAAGTGAGGAAGAAGGTATGAATGAGGAGGAGCTGGCATGATCTACTTGGGCAGTATTCAAATCAAAATGAAGAAAACAAAAGAGACTCATGCCTTTAACTTATAGGCCATAGGGTGGGGGTGTGGGGGAGAACAAAGCTTTGGCTACTGTGCTGCTGGAAATAATTAGGTCTGACTGTTGAGAAAATAAAACACTGTGTTTTTTGAATTTATATTTCTTAATTTTTCATGGATCTGGATATGAAGCTTGTGACTCTGTGTCTGCCACCTGCCTGATTTGTGCACAGTAATGTGGTTCCTCTGGACAAAGGGGGTGCTGGATTTTATGGAGACTTTCTGGGCTCTGGCTCCTACTTCCTGCTGGTTCTAGGTAAGTGCTTATTGGCATCAGACTGATTTGGCCACCTGCAGTATGTGAGAATAAACTAGAAGGAGTGAGCTCAGATACGGAAGTGAATTGTTTTGTTCCCCCAAATACTATACTGGAATGAAAAGGCCAGGCATAGAATTCAGTAACCTGTATCAGGTAGGAATCAGCTCCAAACCAAGCAGAGAAGCAGGGGCAGACAAAGAGACTTTTATTCCTTTGAAGAAGCTTCTACCTAAATGGAATGGGGGAAATGTAAAGATATAAAAGGAGAAAAACACCCACTTCAAAGCCCAGTCCATACTGACCTCCCCAGACTTCTTTTTCCAGGTACATTGAAAATTGTAGTTTCCTGGCTCAGCTGGTGTGCCTCAGGGGTTGAACATCGACCTATGAACCAGGAGGTCATGGTTCAATTCCCTGTGAGGGCAGATGCTCAGGTTGCTGGCTCAATCCCCAGTAGGGGGCTTGCAGGAGGCAGCCGATCAATGATTCTCTCATCATTGATGTTTCTATCTCTCTCTCCCTCTCCCTTCTCTCTGAAATCAATATAAATATATTTAAAAAAATAAAAAAACAACAAAATAATATATATATTTACAAAAAGTGCTTAGAAATCATAGAGTTAGCTGAAGGGTTGGACATTTTAAGAAAATTATCCAGTGATTGGATATTAACAATATACTACTATCTCAGTGGATTACCTACAAAAAATGAGGAAAAAATAAATCTCAGAAATTTAGAAATGTAACATTTTATAGTATAAAATATATTCTACTCTTTGCCTTCTTAAGCAACAAAAATGCCCAATGGGATCTCTTGTTCCAGAGAAGTACCATGACATCTTCATTATACAGCGTGGAGCAAGAGTAGATTTATAGTTGTGAGTACACAAACCCAGAGTTTATTCTTATGTTATTGTTTATTAAGTATTATAATATTTCCAACTGTAAGCCTACTTTTACCCCACCCTATATTTACCTTTATCTGGTATTCAATCTGTTCAGGCCAACAATGTCTCTATTTGAACACAGCAGTTAGATATGTACAATAAGAGTTCATACTGACCTTTTTTTCTTTTAATATTGATTTCAGAGAGGAATGGAGAGGGAGAGAGAGAGAAAAACATCAATGATGAGAGAGAATCATTGATTGGATGCCTTATGCATACCCCCCATGGGGGTGGTGTCAAGCCTGAAACCTGGGCATGTGCCCAGGAATCAAACCATGACCTCCTGGTTTATAAGTCGACGCTCAATGGCCGAGCCAAGCTGGTCGGGCCCATACTGACCTTCTTAAACGAGGAACTCTGAACTGATTCCAAACCTGAGAGCATTATATGATATGACATTTTTCCTGTATCCCTAGAGTTTCAGAAATTTTAAGTTAGAGAATATTTGCACAAAAAGAAATCTCAAGGATAAATCTATAGGATGTGTTCAATATTACTAATAACCTCATAGAGTTATGACCAAAAATTCTTGTTGCTTAAAACTTTAATAAAGATAATTTATGAATGTGTAGTTATTAAATGTACTGGAGGCCCACTGCATGAAATTCGTCCTTGGATAGTGTCCCTAGGCCTGTCCAGTGATCTGGGACGATTACCCCTGACCCCCTGCTGTCCACTGGGGCCTTCCTTCTCTCCACACTGCCCCCCTGGTGGTCAGTGCACATCATAGCAAGCAGTAGGACTCCTGGTGGTCCCTTATTCCCATACGACTTGTGTCCTTTTAAGTAGACCACCACGTGAAGACAGAGACGCACAGGGAGAATGTTATGTGGTAAGGAATGCAGGGATTGGAGTTATGCAGCTACAAGACAAGGAATACCAAGATTGCCAATAAACCACCAGGATCTAGGAAGGAGGCAAATGGTAATTCTCCAGAGCTTTCAGATGGAGCATGGCCCTGCTGACTCCATAATATCAGACTTGTAGCCTCCAGAACTGTGAGACAATACATTTCGGTTGTTGGTGGCATTTTGTTACAGCAGCCCTAGGTAACTGATACACTCTTTAATCATCCAAAGGACCCACAACAAGGAGCATGAAGGAGAAATAACCATGTAGGAGAGAAAAGCAAGATGAAGTCATGACAGCTGCCTGATATAGGACTGTTTGAAATGCAACTGGCAGTGGGATGGTGGTGGTGTTGCTACTGCCTGGCAAGTTATTTTAAAAATTAGGACTCAGAGTCACTTGGTGAAAAGAGGGAACCATGGATAAAAGAGCTATGTGACAACAAGGATAGGGCCCTTAATCCTAAGAGAATGGCTTGCTTTTCAATATTTCTGTGCATCCCCTCCATGTGTCTGTCTCCGCCATGTGCAGGATCCTCACATAATACTTACAGCCTATTTCTCAAAACAAAAGCAGCATTCAGTAAGCAAAGTAAATATGCAAGTGAGGACTGGGAAGTTCTTTTGTATTTTTGTAAGCTATGAATCCCTTTTTTTTTTTTTTTTTTTTTTTGCTTCTTCTCTCTCTCTCCCCCTACTTATTTATTTATTTATTTATTTATTTATTTATTTATTGGCTTTTAAGAAAATTGCAAACACGTACAATCTAAACATTGACTGAATTTAAAAACCTGATCTCTCATCTCACATTTGGTTTCAGGCAGTCCTAATCACCTCAATACATTAATTTCTAGAAAAATACTTCCTAAAATGATTTTAATTGGAGCATGAACAGTTTTAAAAATAATAAGAAACTGGGAAATAAAGGATGTCAGATTTGGGTAAAATACAAATCTAAATAATAAGACCTGATGAGGTATGAACAGTGTACTTTAAACAAATGTATTATTAAAAGCATTTGCTTCATATTCAAACTCATTAAATCAAGTTCAATAATTACTTTTTCTCTTTAAATAAATAACTTTTCTGAATCCATGTGAACTACTCTTGAGCTATCTCATTAGTTATGTTTGATTTGTAAATACAGGGCAAAGGATTAAAAACAACAAAAACATCCTATGAAAAATCAGACTAATTGGCAAAATGCCCTTTTAGCTCTTTCAACAGATTTTAAAACCTGGGCCAAGCATCTGAATTTACGGTCATTTTCTCTTTCATCACTGCTGTCAGGTGACCTTAATTTGTTGGCGCAGGATTTAGTTCTCTGCAGACTTCCAAAGCGTAAATCAGACCTTGAACCTGGTCAGGAGTGGACATTTGACACAAAGTGTTATAGAGAGACTAAAATATGTCTCTTCCACAGAAACATTTACCCTGAATTGATATTGAATTCTTCTTCTTCCAATTACTCACTCATTAATGTCAACCTTGTTTTCCTAGTCTCCTTCTCCCCGCCCTTGAATGGCAGGTATATTAGCTAAGTCTGTCAGGCTAGTTGCCTGCCCCCAGAGAAAACCCAGGAAAGGCTGGCCTCACGCTCACAGCAGGCACAGCCAGCTCAGGCTCCCCTCTCCCCCAGCGCCCCTGGAAGGCCAGGCAGGCCCTCAGCTGCCTTCCTTGCGGAGTGAGCCTGATGATCAAGTTTATCGCATCAGGAAGGAGAGGATTGGTCAGAGTCCAGTTGCCTGGCGTATGTGGAGAGTGAAACTTCTCGACGTTTGAAATCTGCCATATCGAATTAAGCAGAATAAAGCCGGCTGTTTGCCGGATTATTTATAACATCACAGGGAACTTGGAATGACTTATTAAAGAATGGAAATATTTCTCTTTCCTCAGAAAGAAGCGTGCCTCTGCCAAGATATACAGCGACTGGCTGGGTATGGGAATGGTGCAAAAGAGTTCCCACTTCCAAGGTTATTAAAACATATCCGAGCTCATTAAGAAACCCAAACTTATTGTGTGGATGAGCAATGTGGGGACACCTTGGGGTGACACACAGAACCTCCTGCTTCATACACATAGAAAAACGTAACAGGAGCACTTGGCTTCGTGAGGATGTTGCTGAACATGAGCTTTAGCCCAAGGTGGTCATCATCTCGATGAGCCCCCAGGAGTGTCGCTGAAAGGGTGACTTTGAAAGTAGCTTTAGGATCCCTGCTCTTCCACTGAACTGCACGACCAGACATCGCTGATGGAAGCTGGCAATGCAGTTTGGAGATACAAATGCTGTACACAGGCAACGTTTTTAAAAGCAATTTCGCTTTTTCATTATAAGACAGTATTGGATCTGTGTAAATAATTTGAAAGTGTAGAAATATATGAAGCTTTTAGTCACCGAGAACATTATCACCCAGAGATACAATTATTAGCATTTTGATGTACATTTTATTAGTCTTATTTTCATGTAAAATTATGTTCACACATACAACCTCTCTATAAAAATTACATTGTTAAATAGTGTGTATTTTAATTAAACATGTATATGTACTATCACACACATTCCCATAGATATAAATATATCTTTATACACACATCTCTGTATCTATCTATTTTAAATTCCTACTTTTTTTTTAAACCATGTTTTTAATGGTAGCATAATATTCAATCATTTGGATATTCCATACTTTATCTAAAATATCCTCTTTTGTTTACTAATTTGTTCATTCTTTTTATTCATTTTATTACAAGAAATGCTACAATTAATAACCTCATACCAAAATCTTTATACTTCTAACATTGCTTTCGAGAAATTTTAAAAAGTGAGTTTAATTAGGCCAAAGAAAATCAACACCTTTTGGACTCTTAATATGTATGTTCCAACTGCTTACAGAACATTTGTTAAAATTGAGAGTCTCCTAGGGAAAAATGTGGTAAGCCTAAACAGCAGTTTTCAAAGTTGTGAATTAAAATTCCCATCCCATCTCTTTGACCTACTTGTATAGTTTTCCCCCTAGCATCTTCTTTCTATGCAAACCTCAATCAAGCTTGTAAGACAAATTATTATTCTCTGTTCAGTGCTTATCTAAGGAATCTATAACAATAAAAGCATAATATGCTAATTAGACTGAGCGGCTGAATGACCTTCCGGACGAAGCCAGGGCTGCGAGAGCTGAGCCCTTTGCATGAATTTTGTTCATCAGGCCTCTAGTATGATTATATTACACTAAATACACATTCATATGCATACCTATCAACTCATGAGATTTTTGATTCACAAATAGGTTTTTTTGGTAGTTAAAACATTTTCTAGCCTCTCTGATTCTGTTTAAAATTAAATATACAACTTTTAAAACTAACACATTAAGCCAATATCTGTGTTTATTATTTTGAGTACTCACAGTATTTGCTGACATCAATATACATGCACATGTATGGAAATAAGGTCAGTGTGTGGATGGCTGTAAGTCTATGGTATTCACTTTTCATGTGTGTAATCCTTACTGATCACATGTACTTACTATAGGTAAGAGGGATTGAAGCCTCATTACACCTGAACCCCACACACTATTAGACCAAAGGCAGAGAATAGCTGAGGAAAAATAAATCCACAGATCCACAACTAGGTAGGTACATAAATAGATACATAGATAAAGAATAGATGGACAGATAGATGATAGATAGATAGTCGATAGATGATAGGTAATGGACAGAATGAGACAGCAGGATGGTGGAAAGAGATAAAAGAGGACTGACGTAGGAACAAGGCAGAGCAGATGGACAGAAAGAAGGGATAAATGAGTGAGGGGACACTGAGCTCTTCAAGGTGCTTTCAGATATTTCTTTGTGACAAATTTGCCCTTCCCTGTTTCTCCTCTCCCACCTGGAAAGAGCATTGTGGATTAGGAGACAGAGACTAGGGCATGATTATCTATCACAACTATTTCTGGTGATTTTAATTATTTTCTTCTCTCTCAGCCTTATTTCTCCCAGAGCAGAAATATTAGCAGCTCCTCAGTATTTTACAGCATTTTTTTTTGCAACAATGGGTACTAAATCTGAGGAAGCAACTATTGAACATAATATTTATATACTTCAACATCTTGATTTTTTTTACTTTTTCCTTTAAAAAGAGATGGGACAGAGACACCATACATACATAACATGTTTAAAGCATTTCAAGTATTATGGTATAAAAGAAAAAAATACATATTTTTTATTTTTTTAAGTCTTTACTGTTGAAAGTATTGCATACGTCCCCTTTTTTAACTGCTCCTTTCCTGTAAATTTACTTTACTTTGTATTTAGAAAAAACCTAGTTTGAGGAGTAAGAATCCACTTCTTTGGTGACTGGAACAAAACAGAAAAACAACTTGTTTCATTTTTTACACACACACACACACACACACAATGAATGTGTATATACATATATGCATTCATATATACAATAGAGAAACTTGGATCTGTATATATGTACACATATATGTTTATATTTCACTTTAGATAAGTTATACTTGTCTAATAAAATCTAATGATGCTTTGTTGTTAAAATGTCCCATTAAACATTTACACCTTTGCCTCTTTTTAAGTTCTAGGCAAAGGCTTATAAAACAATATTGTATTGTTTAACATTTTTTCCACATTTTACCTTAAAAGCTTGAAGACATTGTAAAACACTCATTGTAGAGTTAGTAGGAAGGCTGCTGCCCACTTAATTTTCTAAAAAAGAACATCCACTATTAACTGAAAAGGCCTTTACAATGTCTGCCTTTTTAAAAAATTACATATCTGTATGATGTCAAGTTTTCTTCACAAATCTCAACCAAAACAACTTATTAAAACATTAAATGCAGAAAAAAATATATGATTATTCAGTTGTTTTATTGAAATATACATTAAAGCAATTTACAAAAATGTACACAAAAAACTATGAAGCAAATCTTCTAACTAAATTCCTTTTTTTTTTAATTGTGGAAAACACATTTATTTTTATAAATATGTGCTTCATTTTGCATCCGTGGTCTTATCTCAAATAAATTATTAAATAAATATTTACACTTTGTTGGTTTATAGTACAGAAAGTATTGACAGCTTAGAGCATCACTTTATTTCCTTGAGCAAAGTTCTTATTTTTAAAAACTGAAGGTTGGACTAGATTTTCTTTTCTTAGAATGTAGTCTGAAATGTTCTATAACAGAGTTCCTTGGAGTGCTTATTAAAATATAGATACCAAGGCCTGCCCCAGACTCACCAAGTCCGAATCTATAAAAGAGAGGCCTTTCATAGGAGGAACCTTGGGGATTTTTTACATCCATGAAAATTTGAGTGCTATCTATTAGATAACCTCTGTTAACTTTGTGTTGCTCCCAGTTCCAGGTGGGTAAACACCAGGACCCCTGAAATCCCAGCTATTGCGAGGGCAAGCTAGGTGCCTGCATTACCACGCCCCAGGGCCTTGTCTACAGTATTTATTTTTAGGGTTGGCAGATAGCATAGAGACACCCAGTTACATTAGAGTATCAGCTAAACAATAAAATTGCCTCTTAGTATAAATATGTTCCTTGCTATATTTAGGACATACATATATTAAAATATATTCATTGTTTCTCTGAATATTGTGTAGAACATATTTGTCCTTTATTTTTGTTTGAGTGTTTTGTTTTGCTACAACAGTCAGGCCTACCTTTTTTTTTGGAGGGGGGAGTGGCGGGGGGAAAGTCCATCATCATTTCTATGTGGTAACATCCAAAAACAGACTAAGTGAGACAATACAGTAAGTCTTAACTACAGGATTTATTAATTTCAAGGACTTAGGGTCAGAGGGAGAAATGGCTGAGCCAAGAAACTCTCTTAAAATCCCAGATGAGCTTTAATCCAAGATCTCACATCCTTATAAGGCAAAGCCCTGTAGCCATTCCCTAGAATTTTTCTCAAAAAGAATCTCCCTGGAACTCATGTGGCTCTGCTTCCAATTAGTATTTACCTCATTTCAATGTAGTTCTACTCTCCTTAAAGTCATTAGCACATTGGAAGCAACCTCATTTACCAGAGGAACTGAGGGGGGGAATGAGCATTTTAATGTCTATTGAAACTTTTGCTCCTTTATGTCAAAATTCAGTGTTGCTTTTAGCTGCCCTGTGGTTGTAGGATGTAAACATTCTTGGGTCTCTTCTTCCTTATTGTGTCTGTCTCTCCAGAAGGTCTGAGTGCCCTCAGCCCAGGCTGCTTCCATTACTAGACTCTCACTTTATTTCTATTAATTCTAAAACCTCTCCTCTCCCAACAATACAGAGTTCCCTCTGAGCAATACTGGCTACTCAACTATATATTTTTAACCTTTTCTGACTCTAGGACTTTACTGCCAGATGTTGGGTGACATTTAACGCTGGTGGGTCTTGATTCAGCATCTAGAAGGGTTCTGGAATCTGGAGAAGAGGCTGTGCATAGATTAAATAAGAGTTCAGAGATGAAACATAATTTTGAAAGCATTTGTGAGAAGCAGAGGAACCTGGCTGAAGAAACCAAGTTCTCCTTGTCTCAGGACCCCTTGCTTTTTATTAACACAATTTGTCCTAAGGCAAAGTGGAGATATAAAATCAAAGGATAGGGTTTCATCTACAGAGTTCATTGTCAGAATGGGGAATAGCCTAGGGCTGTTCAGGTGTTTGGCCAGTAGGAGGCTATAAGATGTAGATTAGGTGCCCTGAGCTGTCTCGCAGCAAACAATCAATTTAATGCATCCTTTTCAGGTTTGGAGAAATGCCTTTAGCCATTCCCAACAGGTGACAACATATGTGACTCAGCCTTTGTTAAGTTCCTAAGTTCCATCAACCTTTTGATGAAACTCTTGCAATTATGACACGCTGGAATTGGCTTCTGGCAGGACTTTTTTATAATACATATTCTACATGTTGCAGATAAAAAGTCTATTCCCACTTTTTTTTTAAGAGGAAGGATTCTATTTTTAGGTAATTGTCAGGAATGAGATAATGGAATGTATTATTATCAACTTACCAGTTCATATCTTCTTTTTCTACTGATCTCAAGTGAGCAAACTATAAAAAATAGTCTTTCTTTTTTATTTATTTTTTCTGTGATTAGAAGGTGTTTCTTATTTTCTAACACCTGGCATTCTTCTCAAATCACTTTCATAGTTGATTTCCACTTTGGCAATTGCCATGGCCAGGTTTTGACATATAAAGTGATGTTTGGCCTTGTTTAAAGTCCAAATGAGAAACAAGATTTTGACTTCAAAAGCTGAATTTCTACCACATGCCAAATAGGGACATTCTCTTGAATTCCAAGGGTAAGTTTTCCATTATTCCACTTAATCTGGCAGTTTAGGTTAGAACGTGAATTTAGAAAATATCTTACTAGAAAATTTAATGAATAACTTGAGTTGGAGATATGTGTATGAGAGGGGTCTTCTTTACTTTTTTTCAGGCGATCAAGTAACAGCCTTTCCCAAAAAGTCCTGGTGATATTTGAGATTTTCAGGTCTTCATGTCTCTCTCTAATTTTTAACCTGATGCAAAACAACTGATGCAAAAACAAAATCAAGATCTCAATCAGATTGTAGAAAACAAATTAAATGGGTCATTTATGTTTATCAATATTGTATGAGAGAATTCTCTAATCAAGCTATACCATTTTCTCTAAAGCAAAAGGTTTGTTTAACAATTATTTATTGTTTAGGAATTCATGTCTGCTGTCATTATCAACACTTATCTGATTACCATTTTAGACCCTAAAATAATAGTACTTCTAACCAGGTCTATAGTTCTCTAGTCTTTTTTTTCCCCCTCAAAATGTAAAGGTAGGATTACGAGAAAGGGATTTTGTAAAAGGACTACAACACATTCCTAGCATCACACAATTAAGCTCATTTACCAGGATTACTTTTCTGTCCCTTTACAAACAAATAGGTACATGTTTGTCATAGCGTACAATAAAATGTAGTGACTGGTTTAGTTTTAGAAACTTTTATTTTATATGTTTTTTAAGGATTAAATACGAATATAAAGGTGAATGCATTTAGCATAATGCCTATCAAATAGGTATTTAAGTTGATCTTTGAACCTGGGACTCTAAATAAACTTTTTTCCCCCCAATGTTGTAAAGTTTGTAATATCCAACTAACCAAGTTGATGCCTCAAACTCAAGCAAATATTATCATTGTATATTTTTGCCTTTCATTATATTTGTTTCATTTTGTTTTGACAAAAATGATGCAATGAATGTTAATGTTTCCTTTGCATTATTTTTTTTGGGGGGGGCTAAGATTCCTAGATAAGAAGATCTGAATATTAAGTTACTGAAAGATTATACCAAATCCCACTGCTATTTTTTAAAAATTTAAGTTATACTATCAGGGTTGTTTTTTGTTTGTTTGTTTGTTTGTTTGTTTGTTTGTTTTTTATTTCTCTAAAGAAATAAGGCAGTTTAGTGGATCCTAGAACAGGCTGGTAAGGACTCCAGTAACAAGGACTCCGGGGTTCTTATGAGGCTATTTGGAAGTTGATGGATACCTGAGTGAAGGCAGTGGTTGCTAGGGAATTTGCCAGAAGTGGCAGAGGAGTAAAAAATGGAGGGATGGGAGAAGGTAAAGAAGCAATTCCCAAGCCAAACATATGTCTCTCTAGAAACATTAACCCATTCATTTCTTGCTCATTATTTTATTTCATTTTATGGAACTTGGACCATTTAGAAAAGCTATCATATGCTTAAATTTATTTTGTCTAAGTTTCTTTAGCCATGACTGGTTAAAAGGTTCTTGATAGGAAGCATGGAAAGGGAAAACTTGAATTTGATGCAGTTGGACAATCATTTTATCCTGAGAATGTTAATGATCACATTGGCCTCTAAAAGATAAACAAACGTTTTACGATTCCTTTGTCAGGAGGCTGTGGCTGTGGCTTCATTAGGAAGTATGAATAAGCAGAGCATATTTAGGTATTTCCTTCCTCCAACTCTCTCTTTCACTTTTCTCTTTCTTTTTTTTATGACCATCAATCAAAACACTCAAAAGATAAGAAAAAATACATATGTAGAATTGATTTTCAGATGACTATCAGAAAATGGTTATTTCCTGTTATCTATGCCAAGATAAAAATGATAGAGATATTGAAGCATGAGGACTTCACACATAAACTTAAGGAAGGAGTAGCAGTTTACTATTTTGAGCAGAAGGAATATGAAGAGTTAAGCCACCAAAAGGATATTGACATTTCAGAAAATACCATTTTACCATCCCCACCATCACCTAATGATTAATTACATATGCGAGGTTAAGGCTCATAATCAATCTGTTTGTGTATTAATAAGCTCATTCTGCATTTCTACATGGAAAAGGTGGGAGATACAAAGCAGATTTCTTTTTTCTTTTTACTTTTAACCAGGTATGACTGAGGAAGTACAGTCACTGGATTTTCCAATATCTCCTGGTCTATTGAGCTAAAGGGAATGTTAGCTAAAATAAATTTATTTCATATGGAAGGGGAATTAGTTGCAAAATAGGGTGTAAAACTTTACTTAAAAGCTATTTCTACTCATAGAATTTTCTCAGCGCACTATAATGGAGTTATGGAGCAGTAATGGTTTGCTTAGGGGCAAGCAATTAAGCACCTGCAGTCACTCCACAGGATGTAGCTTTCGCATGAATAGCTATTTTATAAATAAACAAATAGAAACTCATATATGTAATGCTACTGGAAAACACTGCTTGGATTTTAAGCTGTAAGAAAAACGGTTCCACACTTTCTAGAAAATAATTTCTTTCCATATGTAATTGGATTCAATTTAGCCTTTTCCCAGAATAATAATTAATAATATAATTATTATCCTTACAGTCTTCAGTAGCAATTTAATAAGAATATGGCAATAATGAGTAACTTTGTTAAGGTAAATATAAGAAATATGTGAGTGATACATATGGTAAATATAAGGTTACTAGAGGCCCGATGCACGAAGATTCATGCAAGAATAGGCCTTCCCTCCCCTGGCTGCCAGCACCACCTTCGCTCTGGCCAAAACAGCCTTTCTGCTCCAGCCTGGAGCCACCTTTCTGCCTTCCCATGCTGCCCAGAGGCCAGAAGTGGCTGGGGTGGTGCAGAACGCCTGCGTCATTGCCTTGGTGATGACATAAGCATCCCATCCGGCCCCTGGCCGTTTGGCACCTGCATATGCAAATTAACCCACCGTCTTTGTTGGGTTAATTTGCATACTCACTCTTGATTGGCTGGTGGGTATCACAAAGGTATGGTCAATTAGCATGTTACTTTTTCATTAGGTAGATGATGGCTCTGCTGTGGGTGAGTGTATTTTTGATCATCCATTCTCCCTTCAGAGGTTATGTGGTGTATCCTAGGAGAACAGGACTAGTTACTCACACCCTCTCCTATGTTCTCTGGACCCTAAGTTACTCCTTATTTTAATGTCTTTGTGACATATGGAGCTCTTTGCAATTTGTTAACATTCAGCAACAACTGGTGCAGAAACTCAGTTTTGCCATGGACCACCTACATTACCCTACATAAGCTGCACTACTTACCTAAGCCTAAGTTTCTTCATGTGAATAATAAGGATAGAAATGATAATCACCTCCTAGGTAGGTATAAAGTCTGTCCATTCAGACAGTGGGGCCCTGGGTCTCCCAAGCAGAACATCTCTAAGATTCAGCCACCACTTAAAGATCCTCACCAGTTAAAGTGTCCTGCCTTCACACTGGACTCAGAAGGCTGTTTATTCCCTGTTTTTGTCCTGGACCCCAATGCCAGCTGCAGAGCTAGACAACCAGGCTAGAACTTATAAATAGCTTCACCAAACCATTAAGAAAGGAAATTAATTTGTAAGGTTTACTAGATAGAGCCTTATAAGCCTTAAGAAGAGCCAAATGTGCAATGAGGGGAGACTGTATATTGTAAGCCACTAAAAGAATACAGACAATGATGATTTCATTAATCTAGAAAAGGTGACATACAGTTCAAAGTATATCAAGGGGTCCAGGTTGCCTTATTTGGACAGGTCAGAGTTATTAGATTTCATATAGATAGCGCATTAAGATAAGACTGAACCTTTAGCAGGTACAATTGTAAAGCAGTAGTAGCCTAGGTTTCAGCAGCAGGTGTATCTGAACTTGAGTATATGATTCACCATAAACTTCAAGATTTGAGCAACATTGTTTAGCCTCTCAAAGATCATGGTTTCCATTGGTAAAGAATAATAATTATAGTACCTACTTCAGGGTATCAGAAGAAGTGCTGGATTACCTGACATAGAATTAAGGTCTGCATCAATATTAGGAATAATACTGAAACAGGTAGTATATGAAGTTAAGAACATAGGAAGTGACAGATACAACTGAAGGTCTAGAAAGACATGCATTGGTTTCTAACCATCCTATCTAATAAAGACAGAATATGCAAATTGACAGTAACACCATGACAAAGATGGTGGCACCCACAGCCAAAAAGGAGGGAATATGCAAATTGATAAAACAAGGTGAGAGGTGGAAGGTGGCTCTGGCCAGAGCGAAGGTGGTGCCAGCAGCCAGGGGAAGAAAGGACTATTCTTGCACAAATCTTCATGCATTGGGACTCTAGTAAATTTATAATAACTTAGAAAGGAATCAAATTAGAACATTTTCTCATAAAGCTTTTGGATGCTTTTCAGACACTCCTCAACTTTCCCCAAAGATATTTATCAAAATCTGCTCAGAAAAGCTTTTTTGAAATTTTTAAAGAATTTCTCACATTTATTGTATTCACATTGAAGCCAGATTTATGAAAGAACAAGATAAGAACTTTGTATCATAAACTGTAACACACTTTCATATTAGAATATGGTTTGTCGTTGGTTATTGCCTCTACCTGTTTTAATAGATTCATTTCCTGTGATGTATTTGCTATCTATTCTAATAAAAGAGTAATATGCAAATTGACTGTATCTCTGCTACACCCACAAGCCACGCCCACCAGCCAATCAGGGGCGAGTATGCAAATTAACCCAACCAAGATGGCTGTGGCCTCAGAGCGAGCAGGGGGCTTGGGTTTCCCCAGTGATGTAGGAAGCCAAGCTTCCTGCACACCCTGGCCAGCCCAGGCCTCTACTGAAGAGTACAAAGTTTCAATTATAGAAGATAAATAAATCCCAATAAAAATGGCAGCAACCACAGAGTGAACAGGAGGCTTGGCTCCACTCAAGGCTACAAAATTTCAATTATAGAAGATAAATAAATCCCAGATACCAGGGCCTCTACTTGGGTTGCTGGGGGGCGTGGCTGGCCTGCAAACCACCACAGGCCCCTTGCCTAGGCCACCCCATGCCCCAAGGGAACACCCACCCTGATCCAGGACACCTTTTAGGGCAAACCAGCTTGCCCCCACCCATGCACCAGTCTTCTATCCTATCTAATGAAAGAGTAATATGCAAATTGACCATCCCTCCAACACACAAGATGGCTGCCCCCATGTGGTCAAAGATGGATGCCCCCATGTGGACACAAGATGGCCACCACAAGATGGCCAGCAGGGGATGGCAGTTGTGAGCGATCAGGCCAGCAGGGGACTGCAGTTAGACATCAATTAGCCTGGCTGGGAGTGGTTAGGGGGTGATCAGGCTGGCAGGCAGAAGCAGTTAGGGGCAATCAGGAAGGCAGGCAGGCAAGCAGTTGGGAGCCAGCAGTCCTGGATTGTGAGAGGGATGTCTGACTGCCTGTTTAAGCCCGATCTACCTGGATCGGGCCTAAACAGGCAGTCAGACATCCCTCAAGGGGTCCCAGATTGGAGAGGGTGCAGGCTGGGCTGAGGGACACACCCCCCCGTGCACGAATTTCGTGCACTGGGCCTCTAGTACAGTATAAAATTTGCTTTGATTTTAGATAAATTTGTGGGTTGTCTTTTGTTTTTATTTTTTATCTCTATATTGAATATCATGTCTTTATTCCAGTTTTTGTAAAAATGTAAAATTATTTCTGCAGGAAATTCCAGATATAAGGTTTATATGAATCTGACCTATTGAGAATTTTAGGTATTCAACCAAAAGCAGGCAAGATATCTCATTTATTCCAGAAGCCCCAGTTTCAATTTTGATAGACCAAATTATCTACTGAAACATTTTCATGAATCATAGCCTTAGCAATTAACTTTTCTTTGATTGCACTTATAAGATAATACTAAATAAAATGAACTATTTTTTTGATATTGAGATTTACCTCCCACACGTGGATATTTTGCTATGCTTCCTCACCTCAGACTCTAAAGAGTTTGCTTTTGCTTTAGACAAACCTCAGAGCACCTATGCTTCCCACAAATAACTACTATAATTGATGTGAATGTGTATTTGCTGCTTCTCAAAGGAATTCAACAAAAGTAGTAGAGATTAATGAAATAAGTTGAAGCTCATGTTGTACCACATGCACTAAAAAAACTTGCCAAGTTTAATGTCAAATTAAGAATTGACATTAAATCTTGAAATGTTGGTTGTAAAGACTAGAATAGCAACTAAAATTTACAGTGGAATAAAATGTTAGAGTCTTAATAAATGTCCAAGGAGAACATAGACTCTAAGGGAGTAGACTCATTCCAAGGTTATCTCAGATTTCATAAAAACATTTCTATCAAACTCCTACATAGAAAGTGGAGAAAGAGGGAGATATTTTAACAATTCTGAGAATAAATTCCATTCCCCTTAAATGATGGTAAAATCAACTAGACCATTTTGTCAAATATAATATTCTAATTATGAGATTCTAAGAGTTATTGCACTAGAAGTGAAATTGTGAAATGTGTAAAAATGACAAATAGCATGCTAGATCCCAAACAGAAGCCCAATAACCAAAACCAGACTTAAAAACTTTCTGCTAGTTCATTTTCTGCCAACTCTCAGGACATTTAATAAATGTCACCTACTAGAACCATGCCTACTTTGCCTACAGGATATAAGTTAGGAAATTGTTAGATAGTAACATCGCAGGACATATGCAGAAAGAACATATGTTTGATAATATTGCACAGACAGCTAATCCTATCTAGTAAAAGAGTAATATGCAAATTGACTATACCCCCGTTACACCCACAAGCCCACCAGCCAATCAGGAGTGAATATGCAAATTAACCCAACCAAGATGGCTGCAGCCACAGAGAGCAGGAGGATTGGGTTTCCCCAGCAATAGAGGAAGCCAAGCTTTCTGCACACCCTGGCTGGCTGTGGACTCCAGTCAAGGCTACAAAGTTTCAATTGTAGAAGATAAATAAATCCCAACAAAAATGGTGGCAGCCAAGGAGCAGGAGAGAGGAGGTGGCTTGAGTTGCCCCGGCAATGGAGGAAGCCATCCTTCCACAGCCCTGGACTGCCTTGGTCTCCGCTCAAGGCTACGAAGTTTCAATTATAGAAGATAAATAAATCCCAACAAAAATGGCTATGACCACAGAGTGAGCAGGAGGCTTGGCTCTGCTCAAGGCTACAAAATTTCAATTACAGAAGGTAAATAAGTCCCAGATACCAGGGTGTCCTCTTGGGTCACTGTGGGGCATGGCCAGCCTGCAGACCACCACAGGCCCCTTGCCCAGGCTGCCCCATGTCCCAAGGAAACCCCCATCCTGATCTGAGACACCTTTCAGGGCAAACCAGCTGACCCCCACCTGTGCACCAGGCCTCTATTCAAACTATTCTTATCTAATAAAAGAATAATATGCAAATTGGCCATCACTCCAACACACAAGATTGCTGCCCCCATGTGGACACGAGATGGCCACCACAAGATGGCCAGCAGGGGAGGGCAGTTGGGAGGGACCAGGCCTACAAGGGAGGGCAGTTGGGGGCGATCAGGCCAGCAGGGGAGGGCAGTTGGGAGGAACCAGGTCTGCAAGGGAGGGCAGTTTGGGGTGACGAGGCCAGCAGAAGAGGGAAGTTGGGGCAACTAGGCCTGCAGGGGAGGGCTGTTGGGAGTGACCAGGCCTGCAGGGAAAGGCAGTTGGGGGTGACCAGGCCTTCAGGGGAGGGCATTTAGGGGCAATCAGGCTGGCAGGGGAGCAGTTAGGGGGTGATCAGGCTGGCAGGCAGAAGTGGGTAGGGCCAATTAGGAAGCCAGGCAGGCGAGCGGTTGGGAACCAGCAGTCCTGGATTGTTAGAGGGATGTCCAACTGCTCGTTTAGGCCCAATCCCAAGGGCAGTCAGACATCTTTCAAGGGGTCCCAGCTTGGAGAGGGTGCAGGCTGGGTTGAAGGACACCCCTTCCCATGCACGAATTTCATGTACCGGGCCTCTAGTAATAAAATACCTGCCTCTGGCATTTTTTAGGACATAGTAGGAGTAAGCTTGCTGTGCCCCTGCCTTCTGCAGATATGTCTAAATAGACATTCTAGAGCCTTCATCATGTGTCTTTGCACAAGAAAGCTGCCCAGAAGGGTAATAGCACCCCAGAGAGCACTGCTTTGTGGAAATGGTCTGAGAAGAAAGATCAGCAGGCATTGTCCTGAGCAGTCTGAGTAATCGGTTTCAATTTCAATCCAACATCATAAGGTCAATTAGTTCTTTATCTTTTTCCCATGCTAGATCACTTTTCCGTGAAGATGCTTTTCTCACACAGGTGAGCACAAGATTCCCTTAGAACACCCCTCTGTAAGTACAGACTCCTGATGCCAGTCAGAGTCTGACACCCTGGCCCAGGTCATGGCTGCTACCCCCTGAACACACATGGACCCTCTCCTCACCCCGCCTCTGTTCTTACTGCCCATTATCAGGTTGCCTTTCCATGTGGCCACCTTCTTCACCATGAATGGGATTCAACACCGTCTGCAGGGCTGCCACCATCCCCAAGTGGAGATCATTCTCACCCAGGTTGGACTTTATGTCCAGCTTTGGGCCATTATTGTGACGTTGTCTCTTTTAAGTTTTCCAGGATTGGTCAGACCTAAGGGTTTGGGTGAAAAATGTTGAAGAAAAGAAATGATAAAAAAGAACAAGAGAACAATTCCAATTAATTGTTTATAATTATCTTCATTGTTTCTTGGGAAACTAAAATCTTATTGTAATAAAAAAAATAAATATAACTTTGGTGTATATCTTTAAAAAATTTGCTTCTGATTTGTATAGAGAAGTAAATCAATAATATATAGTTAGAACATCTAGGTTTTCTTAGAAACTTGGAGAAAGCTGTTTAAAAAGTAAATTAATTCCTGTCAGCCTGTTTCAGAAACACTTTTATTGTTCTTAGGATACTGCACTTTTTCCATCTAGATAATGCATTTGGTGGAAATCATTGTATGTCTTAAGAAAAAGTGATTTCTGGAGTTTAATAGACCCAACTAGTTCTTTGGCCTTTCAGAATGATAGCTCCCCTTTATGGGATTTACTTTCAATATTTGTAAAGGGAAGGTGTTAGACTTAGTGATTTCAAAGACCTTTTCCGTCATTAACATTCTTTGATTTGAGGATCAATTTATTTTTCTCCTCTTGACATTTTTTTTTTTTTTTTGCAAATAGGTACATTGTTCAGTAACAATAAATTTTTTGTCGTACTAACAGAAAGATCCATTAAATAAAGTACTGGACCCAGAGAACAGACTACCCTACGCTGCCCTGAGGAAGCTTTTAAGAATTAAAGTTCTACATGTATTATTTACTTTAACTTCCCATCTTTCATGGAATCAGACATGCCCTCTGGACTCTAACTTCCCAGTCAACCATGAGAACACTTTTCTGTGGTTAGAGCTAATGTTTTAATGTAAGAAAATAAGGAAAAGTATTTTTTTCTTCTAATCCTGGGATTGTTTTAAAGTTTGGGTTAATGACCTGCTACCAGGTTCATCCAAATTGCAAATCCTGTCACATTCTTCACAATGAGAAAGAGGCAGGATTCTTTATCATTATATGCAAATCAGAAAGGAAGGTGATTCAAAGTGTTTTGAGAGGAGAGACTTTTGTGGCACACATTTTGGTAGCAGGGATTTTGGAAATGTGTGAGACTAAACAAGGTGTAATGGGTCAGACTTTCAAAATATTATCTGTATTTATTATAACAAAGTAACATTTCACATTATAAGGAAAAAAAACAGTGTTTTTCCTTCATCTTTCCTGCTTCAACTCCTCTACTGCTAAGAAGAATGCAAACCCTGCCCTGCTGGCATGGCTCAGTGATTGAGTTTTGACCTAGAATCCAGGAGGTCACAGTTAGATTCCTGGTTGTTCTGGGTTGTGGGCTTCATTCCCAGTGGGGGAAGGAGGCAACCAATCAATGATTCTCTCTCATCATTGATGTTTCTATCTCTCTCCCTCTCCTTTCCTCTCTGATATCAATAAAAATATATTAAACAAACAAGCAAAAAAAGAATGCAAAGCCTTTGATATATTTAATGGAACAAAATGCAGCAGGAACCTGATCTCTGGAGACTCCGAAGGCCAGACTAGATAATTAACCACCCTGAATGCTTTAAGATAATTGAAGCATATTTTATCCAATGATGGTTTCAATGACCCAGAATATCCTTGCTGACCTCTAAGTGAATGCATTTGATTTATTTGTGCATATGTATGTATTTTAAACAAATGGAAATCTTATAGGTTATAGCTTCAGACTTTCATATAAAATCCATATTTATTTTTTTGTCTTTAAAATGAGGAAAATACTGTGAATGCATTTATATATATGGAAACTTAAAGAGCACCCCATCTTCTGTGTAGCAAGCAAGTAGAAGAGTTACACTTTAGGGTTACTATAGGTTATGTACCACACCCTTAAATTTTTAGGGTTTCTATTTCCTGTTTGCTGATTTCAGATAGAGTAGTTCTTGGTGATTTCAGAAAAAGAATTGCTTTAAAAATGTTGCTTTCTCCTTTGTGCTATTTTATATTGTCCAACTTTAAGGATTTACTTTATTTATTCACTTTTCATATTACATGTCAGGTATTATGTTGAAACACTTCTTTGGTAAATGGCGTCTCTTGTACCTTATCCAGGTCATTTTAAAATCTGACATTAAGGATCACCTCAAAGCAATAACTATCTCCTCAATTCCAGTTCCTAATTCAATCCTACAGTTGGGAGTGATAATTACTATCTCAATGTTTCAATTTTATTTCATGCTGGGCGTATCCATTCCATCATTCCTGGTGGGAATACTTTCTTGATTTCACTTGACTGTAGTCACCCCCAAAGGCCTTTCACTGTCCCAGTAGGAGCTCCCCTCTTACTAGCAAGACCTGACTTCATGAAAGCAGCTTTTGAACATTCATCTCTTCAACCATTTCTCTCAGAGTGAGTGGAAAGAGAGAATGATTTTCTCAATTTCCATCTTGTCCCAGTGCATCACTTCAGGGAACATTTCCACTGTCCTCACTCACACACCTTTGGACTTACATCATGTGGGTTGTCATGATTCATAGTCAGGTGAATTGAATCATTGTGCACTCTACAACTATCTCAACTTGCAGGATATATATTTTGATAGATACTGCCAACATGGATTAAACTCCAAGAATGCAAGGAAGCATGGATTTGGAAATGTTTTTATCTGATGGCTTTGATATAATTCCTAGAATACTTTCATGTGCAGAGAGGTCCTTGATAAATGCTTGGGAATATTCCTGGTAATGTAAGTGTAGATAACCAGAGTCACAGAATGATAGAGCTGGGTATCTATTTAAAAATCAGACCTCAGCTTTTTTGCTTTTCAGAAGAGAAACTTAGGACCATAAATGCTAAAGTATGTTTTTAAACTTTTGGAAACCACCTGCTGGCAGAGACAGGACTGGGGCAGAGATATTTTCACTTTCCTCCAAAACTCTTTCTCCCTCAGTAAACTACACTGCCTCTTCATTTTCTACAATCTTAGTTATTTCTAAATATATCCAGTGGAGGAGAAAATGAGACAATTTGTCGCTTGCCTTCACTAGATTTATAACATAAACATGTAGATGCTGTTAGAAACTGTAAAGTGAGTAAAACTTCCAGGGGACCAACTCTGGAAATGTGCATTGAATACATTACCGTTAACAAATATTTATTTTCATTAAACACCTGGATTTGTTTTCTGAACAAAACCACTCAGCAGCATGTTCTTTAAGCAGCCAGTGGATCTGTGACTCTCTCACTGTGTAGCTTCTCAGAGGCCAGTGCAAGACTGTAATATTTCATCATCTTCAGAAGTGATATGGGGTGGCAACGATCATGGCACATTGGGCAATGGTAAAGGCAGGACCTACTGGACTTACCTAATTTACTTCCTGCCCTGGTTCTCTGTTGCCTCTACCTTCTACTCTTTTCTCTCCTTATTTAAGCCATGGGTCCCTTTCATTCCACCTCATTCCTGGTCCACTCCCCATCACAGTTCTCTCTCATCAGGAGCACTAATTCGTTCTCCTCCCCATCCTCCTTGTTTTTTTTGTTTTTAATTTTTAAGTCCTTTTCAATTGGCTGATCTATAAATATCTTCAGATTGTAAACTCCCCAGAAGCAGTGAAAACTGGTTTTTGCTGAAGCTCCTGTTTCTGGTACCAGTGCAGAAGCTGGTCCCCAATAGATGCTTATAACCGCTTTTTAGATTGATGAATAGTTCATATATCAAGGAAAGTAAGATTTTTACTTTGAAAGAAAATTCCAGGAGACTCATGCTGTACCATGTTGGGGGATAAAATATGTTTTGAACATGGAGTAATTGGACTATAATTTCTCCAACTGTACCATGTAGGTGGCCTTCCCTTGCCCTAAAGTAGAGCGGGTTCAAATAGTAAGAAACTCCAAAGGATGCCATTAGTTCAGGTATCCAGGGAGGGTGTATATAAGTTGTCCATGTCTCAAGGTAATAGTTCACATTTACTTTTTCTCTCACTTCCTTTACTAGGAGCATTGAATAAACTTCAGACTCTTTGGGCACTTGGGAAAGGATCATAGAGATAATCTCCTTGCAGGGACCCTTACCTCACCTTGGGAAACCCTGTTGGCCTGTAAAACTTTGCAGTATTACAGCCATCCTGATAGTGACATAAGCTATCACAAAGCCTTTACTTTTGCCTGCAAATTTTACAATTCCATATGGTAATACTGCTTGTCTCATAATTTTGTGTTCAACAAACAGTTCTGAATAATAGCCATATGGTTCTTTATTAAAATAAAACAAAGACATGTGATTTATAATTCAGTAAATAAATAAATATTTATACTTCAATGAAGTTTTTCCAATTTTGATATTTACTCCACAGAAGGTAGAAATAATATGTGTTTGTTCATAGTAGGGACTTTTGGAAAATTGATCTAGTTCAGATTCTCAACTTATTGATAAGAGCAGTGGTTTCTTGAATGTTTATTAAATATAGTTTTAACTTATTTCAGAGGGAAAGGGAGAGGAGAGAGAGAGAGACAGAAACATTAATGATGACAGAGAATCAATCGGCTGCCTCCTGCACACTCCACACTGGGGATGGAGCCCACAACCCAGGCATATGACCTGACCATGACCTCCTGGTTCATAGATTGAAGCTCAACCAATAAGCCACACCAGCCAGATGCTATCTTGAGCATTAAATGAATGGCCCCATAGACCATAGCAGCAAAAGCAGTACTACACTTTCCCCCTGGGTTAATACTCTCCCTCATTCACATATCTAACCCTAGAATGATTCAATCGACTCAATGTGAGCTATTTCTTATATGTACTCCACCCTGACATTCTCTCTACTTATCAAGTATTCCACAGGCCTTCTGGAGTCATCTCATATAAGTAGATCACACACCTGCTTGCACCTTGAGGCTTTTGAATCACATCTTCAAATTCCTGCGAGGTGTGTTCTTTATTGTTTTGTGACTCAGTGATGGCTTATTACTTCAATTCTCTGAGAAGCCCACAGAGACAAACGGCTCAGAGCTTCTGGGGCTCTCTGGCATGCAGTAGGCCAGATCAAGCATATTTCTGATACAGGTTAAACTTTCCCAAAGAGTCTCCCTTCAGGATTTCACTCTGCTCTTTCCACTAGGAGGAAAGAGGAGCTTTTAAATATAAATGCACATTAAGAGTTGAAAAGGCTTTTAGTGAATAGGAGCAGAACCGGTTTAGTAATGTAACAAAGCCCAGCCAGCAGCAGCTTCACAGAGGTGCACACTGGATATTTCAGACTCAGGTAACAATACAAATATAATGCGTACTTTTCAAATGCAACATCATTTCAAAAGTTACTCTGCAATGGGCTGAAACCCTAAAGATCACTCTATTTCATACTTGATAGGCTATACTTTTGATGATAACTAAAAATGTGTTTCTCAATGGATTCAAAAATTAGCCAAAGGAACATCCTATTTTATTTACGCAAGTATTCAGCTAATGCATTACTCTTTCTCAGAACTCTAACATCCACTTCCATTTTGAAAATCTAATTATTCATATTATTATGGTCCTCAAAATTGATTATTTTTATATATTTAGTTGGTAGGCAATGAGTTGAACAACATCCTTCCTCAGGCTAAATTAGAAATTATTTTTGGCCATTGGCTAGATTTATAGTGCCTAAGAACAGTGTCTGGCCAAGGGCAGAGGCTCAATGAAATCACTTGACTGAATTGTTTTCTATAATATAAAGACAATATTGTATAATAGAGAAGTTCTTGGAATTAAAATCAATGTTAAGGGGAGTCTCTGAACCTTCCATCCTGACCTCCACATAAACACAACTATGCAGTAAGATGGTCTTTCTCTGGTAGCTGGCCCTTAGAGTGATTGAAACTGACCTTGCCCCATGCGTAGAATTGTGACTCCCCAAAAATTGTATGTTGAAATTCTAACTCCTTGTATCTAAGAATATGAAATTATTTAGAAAGAAAATTGGTCAATATATAATTAGCTAAGTTAAGATAAAATCATTAGGATGGGCTCTAATACAATATGACTGGTGTTATCATTGTTAAAGAGAAAACTATAGCCCCAAAATAATGTCACTCATTCTTAAAGCTCACAATATCAAATGCAGAATTAATAACTCATCTAGTTGCAGTTTCAACCTTTTTCAGGCACAATCTTAATTAACTGGTCTGGAATTTTCTGGTCAATACCAGTGAGGTAATTTGTCATGTGGTTCTTTCCATCCCCCATTGAAAGAAAAGAGAATTTTGCATGATAAAATCCTTCACAAGATCTAGACCCCAAAAAATGTCCTAACCCCAAAATAAACCTTTCCTTTGTTAATTGCTCCCTTGCCCCACTCTTCTTCCTATAAAAACCTTCCATTGTGTGCAACCCTTTGAAGCACCCTTCTAGTTGCTAGAGAGATATAAATTTACTCAGTGAATTTTGTTTGCAATCATCATGAAGAGGGAAAATTTTGGATGGGCATGCACACAGGAAGAATGTCATGTGAAACTAAAGGAAGAGATCAGGGCAATGCTTCTATAAACTAAGGAACACCAAAAACTGCCAACAGACCACCACAAGCTGGCATAAGCAAGAAATCCTAGAGATGTCTTACACTTGGACTTCTGGCCTCCAGAACTATGAGATAGCAGTCCCTAGTTTGTGGTACTGTGTTAGAACAATCTTAGAAACTAGTACATTTGATTATGTAGGCTCTGTGTTTAAAATATAATTATTAGTTATATTATAATTATACTAGAGGCCCAGTGCACCAAATTTGTGCACGGGGGTGTATGTCCCTCAGCCCAGCCTGCACTCTTTCCAATCTGGGACCCCTCTCACAATCCAGGACTGCTGGCTCCCAAATCATCAAACCTCAGAAGGAAGGTAGAGGAGGGTGGAGGTAAGGGGGAGAGATCAACCAAAGGACTTGTATCCATGCATATAAGCCTAACCAGTGGACACAGATATTAGGGGGTGAGGGCATGAGTGGGGGGGGGGCAATAGGAGGATAAGGACACATATATAATACCTTAATCAATAAAGAATATATATAATTATTCAAGTGGCATTTCTCTCTACAGCTGAAGAACAAGTGAGTTACTTGTACTTGGGTTGTCTCAATGTGTATGAGAAATCCAGCCGTTGGATGTTTAAACTTCTTTAACATAAGTCAGTATTTCACCTACTTGATAAATGGGAGATCCATTGATTCTAACCATATTAGCCCACTAAGATGACAGAACTTTCATGACGTGATACTGCCTTTTCATCTGCCTAGGGTCATTCCTCCTGACTGTACAAGGTAGAACCCATTCCCCTGAGAAACCACTGACTTTAGAATCTTTCCATCAATCATTTTCAGCCTTCTGCATTCACCCAATCTTCTCTAAAATAAAGAATTGCAACTCTCAGTTCCTTATTTAGCTAGACATCCTCCCTTTTCTTTCACATTATGTCTAGAGAAAGACACAGAGTGGCATAAGAGCTTTCTTGACCTTTAGCCTCACACTGTAGCATGTCTCTGTAAAGAATTACTCATCCAGTGTTACTGCTGCAACTAGAAACTCAGTACTAGGAAGAAGCTTACCTGTTAGAGGAATCTAAAACGAGTCAGTGTAACTAGTAACCAAGGAAGACACAGATTATACGGGGTTGATTGATACAAGTGGCCGGACCACATAGGGCCCTGCAAGCTTTGCAAAGTATTTTGGTTTCTACTTTTAAGTCCCATGGCAATCATTTGGGGTATTTTAAATTGCAGAGTGATATGATCTGATCTATTTCAGTGATTGTAATCAATGCCTCTTTCACCAAGGTAAATAAATTCTGACAGGGAGTATGGATTTTCTTCTCTGTTCTCTTTTTGTTCTTTTAGGTTTTTACTTTCTCTTTTGTGCTCTTTGTCCTTTTTTTCCCCTCCTTTTTTCTCTCTCTTGTGTTATTTCTAAATTTATATCTATTTCTTCCTCCCCAGTCCCCTTATTCCCTTCATCAAGCAGCACCTGAGATACCTTATGGCAGAGATTGTTTTAACTGAACAGACTAGAGCTGCAGACCCCACTAGAGGTCACTTCTGACCCACTGATGAGTCTTTGATCTTGCAATTTTGCCTGGAATTTATAGCCAACCCAAGAGACACTGTTTCTCCTGTCTCTGTCTTTCCCCACCTTAATATCCCCGCCCCCCCTTGCTCCAAGTATCCAAGTCAAAAGCATTGTGGTCCACACATCCTCTCTGGACCCAAGCCACCCCAGGAGCCAGGCAGGCTATCAAAACAGGCCTGCCCCGGGTGCTCTGCTTTGTTCAGAGTAGGCCGGTGCTCTTGAGCCAGGAACTTGGCTCACTGACAAAAGTGGCATCATTCTGTAAAGTGGAATGTCACCGGAAAGATTGTGATTATACAGGGAATGCCTGGGCTGTCTGTCTGCCTCTTGCCAGAGGGCCGTCTGAGGGTCCAGCAGCCAGGCTTCCTGAAGCTTCCTCCAATTGTCTTCACACAGAGTTTAGTACCCACTTAAAGACATGCAGACCTGCCGTCAGCCTTCTGCTGAAAAGTGAATCTTCCTGTGATTTATTTCCAACTTGGTTGCTTTGGAACTGACAGTTTTATTCATTAGAGGAATTTTATTTTACAAGGCCAGATGAGGCATCGAGGACAAGTGGGTCCCTTTGGCACTCTTCTCCTCATACCTTTATCTGCATATATTAAAAAGTGGCCGTACACACTGTCTATGTGCACACATATATCTGTCATCATGTCCAGAGTGAAAAGGTGAGGCTGACCTTTACACACATTTCACTCTACCAGTTGACTGCAGATACCTTGGCCTGCAAGTTTGCTTCTGTAGATGAACTAGTGAATTAAACTTGGTAATCTGAAAGATTTCTCTTCTGCTTTTCTTTCCGTGCATGCAAATTGCTATTCTAAACTTAAATACATATCTTTCGAAAGGCCATGGCCAAATTATCACTGTTTTAATTCTCTGGCACAAATGAATCCGTATGTCAAATTAAATATCATCTTATTTTATTATGCATTGTTTTACAGTCTACCATGCAAATTCACTAGCACTGCCCCTACATTTTACATTTACTATTTATCTCATTTTAGGAATAAAAATTCTGAGTCTCACTAAGATTAAATAAAGACTCCCGAAAGCTACATGTTTAGCATAAACACATTAAGAACCAGGTATAAGAGGTGCTGAATTTAGTTCAAATTTAATGCTTAACTCTACAACAAGGTCTGTGAGCTTTTTCTATAAAGGACCAGATAGTAAATATTTCAGGCTTTATGAGTATATGTTCCCTGTGGCAACTACTTAGCTTTGCTATTATAGCACAAAAATAGCCACAGATAATACATATATGAATGGCCATTGCTCTGTTCTGCCATACAGTTTTATGGACACAAAAATACGAGTGTTTTCTAATTTCCATGAAATATTATTCTCCTTTTATGTTTTACCCATGCAAATATGTAAAAGGCATTCTTAGTTCATTGTTCTTAACAACACATATGGCAAGTGAGATTTAGCCAATGTGCTGCAGCTTGCAGAACCATGTGTGGTTGGAATTACGATTCTGTCAGCTGAGTCCTGAGTTCATTATAGTCCCAGAAATGGCGAGGTTAAGGTTTCCAGAGCAATTTTCATCATTTTAAGTAATCAGCTGATTTTTAGAAACCTGTCACCAAGGATTAATTTCCATCACAATTTCTCTTAAAAACAATCAAGTAAAAATATTAATTGAATTAACATAACTTAATAAGAGCAGCTGAATCATATTTTTTAATATGTAATGAAGAAATAGACTTACAAAAGAGTATACTTCATGAACTACTGAAGAATTTTCAGAACAAAAATGAAAGAAAGAAAGAATAATCTTTTGTAGCCCAGTTATTATGAGTCAATGAATTGGGTATCATAGGCACAGATGAAAATATTACATAGGCTGTACAAGAAAGAAAAATCTCATCCATTTCTGATTATTTAAAGTTGAAAAGGGCTTGCTGATAGTTACTCAAGATAAAACACTCTAATTACATACGCTCAGGTTCTGCGAAGCTGAGCTATAAGATAAAAATGGAGAAATATCAACAATTAATTCAATAAAATAAGTGCTCAAATCGTGTTTGTAAATAATTTTGTAAAAGGTTACAAAGAAGACAAATTGCTCCAAAATTAGGAGTTGGCTGGTGGTAGAAAAGGAATCGCTCATCTTGAAATCTGGTCCTTAAATGAAGAGCAATCAGTGGCATTGGTCAAATTAAATGGAAAACCGATAAGAAGAATATACTCCATTGAAACTGTATCTTGTTCTTGTTCAGATAACAATTTTGAAACATAGTTTCTATATTCATTCTTATATTTAGCAAAAAGTAAACATTTTAAATATTCAAATAAAATATGTTATATAGATGATCACCTAGGTTAGAGAACTACATTTGAGAGGCTGATGATAGGATTAAGAACAAATATAGCTGAGTACTGAGTGATAAGGAGGTGAAAAAAAAATCACTGGCTTTTTGCTGTTGCCAGTCTTCAAGTCACCCAGTATGTAAAGAAAACTGGATTTCATCAATTTCTCATCTTGATCCATCCAGATTGTGTCTACCTTCAAGGCCTACTCAACTACTGATTTTCCCCAGAGACTCCCTTTATTATACCTGCCCATGAATCTATTTGATTTCCAAACAATCTAACATGTATTTAAAAACCATAAGGATCAATGTACATAGATGTATTTTTCTCTCAAAAAGATGTAAACTACTTAAGGAATAGGTTTATGGCACATACTTAGTGTGAATCTCTTGAGGTTCTCCCACAGTAGGTCATTCTTGATTGAGTGATGAGTTTGTTTTCAAATCCCTAAGGGAGGAAAAGCCCTACTTGTCACACTGTCAGTGGAGAGTAATCTCTTACTTCTCTAGCAATCCTCCAAGAGCTGACTCATGGGATTTTCCATTGCAGAACTGAAAATATTACTGGTACTTAGGAGAATTGATAAGTGCAAGCATACCTGCTACTTTGCGCCAGGAAATACATGTTATTTCCTATTGTAAAATGTCCAAATTTGATTCCTTAGGGCAGTGGCATCTCTTTATTCCCTTCTCAGTCTATGAACATTTATTTTAGCCACAAAACAATTCTTGAAAACCAGCAGAATCTTACTGAGGAAGCTTCGTCAGTCAGAGCCTGGATCTAAAATCAACTCAATGGCAACTCAGAACCAATCAGCAAATCAACACCTGCCAACCTGCTGGGCTCTGACAATGAAATTTGGAACTGCTCTTTTACATTCTATATGTGGAAAATGGGGGTTATAAGGCTTAAAATGGGGTTATCTTCCTGGATTTATATGCCTCACATTTCCTACAGATTAGAACCTATTTAACTTAGCAGGAAAGTACATTGACAAAATTTAGAATAAAGATGTAGGTATATATATATTAATGAGAGTAGTTAACATTTTTCAGTGATAACTTTGTGTTAGGTGTTATGCTAAGCAATTTATTTCTCACAACAGCTCTGAAAATCAGGTACTATATTACTATGTTCTATTATATAAATGACTAAACTGAGGCTCAGGAAGACTAATTAAATTGACTAAGATGAGACAGCATCTAAGAGCCAGAGAATGGATATAAACTCAGGATGACAGACCTTGTAGCTGTGTAAAACTCATATAGGAAAGCAGTTGAATGAATCATTTAGAGATGATTGATAAAAGATGTTAAAAGTGGATCATGACAGGTTACTATAAATGAGGCAATGGTTCTTTGCCTGGACATGTGGATTACAAATGGGATCAATTGTGTAATAAATGAATTTTTTGTTTACTGGTACATGTGATTTTTTTACACATTCAAAACATGTTTATTGAGCATATACTATTATCCAACATAGCCCATGGCGAACAAAATATACATGGGCCCTGCTTCATGGAACTTTTAGTTCATCTTCATGAAGCTTTTTCTAGGTTTTGGGAATCATCTAATCTTTATTCTCATGGATTTTTTCTAAAGAATAGAAACTGCCTGAATATTGACCATAGATGCTCATGTCTTTGATCATTTCACTTACCTACCTGGAGGAAAATTTGCTAACAGTTACTTTCTGTTTCGACTACTTCACTGCTAACACTAGTGTGGGTATATGGC